>CM041017.1:29300571-29922000 GCA_022984855.1 Dimocarpus longan
CCGTTATCTGTCTCCAGGCTCACATCTCCAATGCCAACAACTTTTGCCGTGCCATCATTCTCCATCTTTACACTCTCAAAATCACCATGTGTGTAAGATGTAAAGAAATTCTTCCATGATGTAGCATAAATGGAAACACCACTTCAATCACCCAGCTAGTCTCATGGTATGCAAAATTAATGGAATCAACATCATACATAAAAAGAAAGTCTTCATGAATAACGGTAGCAACTCTGTCATCATTGCTATTATTTTCATTCTTCTTTTCTTTGCTTGTGTCATTTTTATTTTTCTTTTCACTCTGCTTGCAATTTTTCTTTATATGTCCCTTTTTGTGGTAATAGTGACACTCAACATTTACAAACTTATTGGATTTACTTCTGTATTGACTTCTATTTGTTGGACCCCTGCTTTTACTTCTCCCTTTGCTTTCTATAACCAGAACTTCTGAAGATGAAATGGATCCTCATGCTTTTTTTCTCGTCTCTTCATTCAAAATATTACCCTTGACCAAATCCATTGTCATCGTTCCATTCGGAGCAGAATTCGACAAAGAAGATCTGAAAGTCTCCCATGAGTTCGGTAATGTACCAAGCAACCATAATGCTTGTACCTCATCTTCAAACTTGATACCCATGCCAGCCAACTGATTTGTAATCCCCTGATATGTATTCAAATGATCTGTCAAAGGAACACCGTCATGATATCTCAAATACATCAATTGCTTCATCAGAAATAATTTATTATTCCCAGTTTTTCTGGCATACAACTCCTCAAGCTTGATCCACAAAGTCCGTGCATGTGTTTCCCCACTAATATGATTCAAAACATTGTCACTTACTCATTGTCTAATGAAACCACATACTTGCCGATGAAGCAAAGTCCAATCTGCATCAGATTTATCACTAGACTTTTCTGTAGCAAAAACAGGTAAGTGAAAATCTTTCACATACAAAAGATCTTCCATCTTTCCTTTCCAAATATGATAGTTCGAACCATTCAGAGTAATCATTCTACTTAGATTCAAATTGTTCTCCATATTTATCATTGTAAAATTCGGAACCAGGCTCCGATACCACTTTGATGGGAGAAAAACAAATACAATCAAATTGCATAGCAGAACTTTTTCTCCCCTTGAATGAATCTTATGAAAAACCACTAAATAATGCACAAATCCACCACAATATAAATATCACCAACGATCAAATAATGAGCAAATAAAATCACCACCACATGCACAAATAACACAAGCCAATTTGTACGTGGAAAACCTCCCTAATGTGAAGAGTAAAAATTACGGGACTGTAGTCCACCCAAAAATCTCCACTAATAATCAAATGTGAGAGTAACAAACTATTTTAACATCAAATAGGAACCAAAATCGAGCAACAATTATCTAGGTTCCCTAGTAACATAAATTCAAGTTTAAATAACAAGTGAAGAGAAAAAACACAAACTCAGCAGAACGTTCTAGACTGTGTCGCTCTTCACTGGGATCTCGAAATTCGACCTCCACCATCAGAATTTAGAATCACGGGTGCTGAGTATACTGTCCAAATTTGAGCTCGATCCAACGGTGAATGAAAGAGATATTGGTCTTACAAAACTATTGCACTGACAGTGATAGCGAAAAATTGGCAGCTCTGTTACGGGCTGTATATCTCACGGAAGACACCTCCGTTTCCGATCTCCACTATTCAGAATCAAGGTCCAGAAGAGATAAATGTGCTTTTCAAATTTCAGCACGATCCAACGGTTAACAAAAAAGTTGTCGTAGTAACTCCGAAACTGCACGGGATGAATTTCTGTGCAGAAAAATCACTCTTTTCTTTCCTCCTCTCTTCCACACGATTTTCTCTCTTCACGCTTGATTTTGTGTTTTTTTCTGCCTAAAAAAACCCTAAACTCTCACAGCCACCAAACCCTCTTTTTCTTATTTATATTAATCAAAGAAATCAAACTTAAATAAGGTTATGATTTCTAATCATACTATGATTTTCATATGGGCTCAATTTAACTTGTTGAGACCACCACCATAATAACCTCATGTGTCACCTAGATATTGAGAACGAGCGTAGGAGTGTGCTACATGATATGAAAAATGCCAAGGAAACTAAACGGTGGTGGGAAGTCCCCATTCATGAGCTTAGCAAGGAGGATTTATCTCAACTAGACAAAGCTTTTGTAGAGTTGATCAAGATCTTGCATAGAAAACTAAATGAAAAGAAACTTGGAACTAAAGGGGCTTCATTGTCATCGCTTCCTCAATAAACCCTACCTAGCCAAAGAGCCATGGTTACAACTTTAATAAGTCTTGCAATCACTGACAGTGAGTGATTATGTTAGTTTTATCTCAATTTAATGTTGTATTGTATTTGTACTAATTCATGCAATAATTCTTGCTAACAAATTACCAAAAGTGGTTTCCATCCAAAGTATTTTTGATGGTTTTATGACAAAAACAATAAAAGACAAAAAATATTGTTGGACAGTTTACGGGGAAATGCAAAATGTCTGCTGGTTTTAAAATTCTGTGAAAAGGCAAATATGTCCCTATATAAGCCCCTAAAAAGGGAGAAAAAGGCAAATGAATTTTAAAGAAATTATCAATTTACATCTGAAATTACATATTTGCCCGCTCGCAAATTACAGTCCCTAAAAAAGAAACATAATAAGTTAAAAATTAATCAAATTAAGTAATGAACACTTAAAAACAATTAAAATTAAGAAAATGGAATTTGTATTCTTATATTCAAACCAATTAAATTAAAATTTTCTTAATTAAAGTCAAAAATAGATTTGGGTAGCCAAGGAAAAAAATTTTAAAAATTAAAAAAAAAAAATATGGAAACCCATATCTTCAAGAGATCTTGGTCTTTAATGTTTGAAGATCTAGGTCTTCATATGTAGTAACCCAGGTTTTCATTAAAGTCAAGAAAAAAATCAAAATCTAACACAACATCTTAGATCAACATCCATAAAAATTAAAGCCATGAAGATCTAGGCTTTAATCAAAATCTAACATAAAAAATTGAAATCAACATATCTAGATCTTCATATGAATAACATTAAAGCCAAATCAAAATGATGTAGGACAAGATTAGGAAATAAAGTTTTTATTAAAATAGGATTTAAATTTCTTTAATATTAAGTTTTTCTTGTTTTAATTAATTTTAAATTAGGGAGTTGAGAGTCAATTAGGATTTCAAATTCCATTAGTTTTAAGACTAGATTTGTTATAAAAGGGTTTGGATTCTTTATGTTAATGATTATTTTTTTAAGTGATAATAAAATTTATGTTTTAGTTTTATCGTTTCTATATTGTTTATTTGTATCAATTTTGAAACAAATTTCTACTACATAAAATTGATATTAGAGCGTGGTTTGCTCTCAACTGATGGCTGAAATTGATTTAAGTGAACAACGAACCTCCGACAATGAATGACAGTTCGCAATCATAGAGGAGCATCTTAATAAAGTTAAGCAACGATTTGATAGGATGGACGAAACGCTTCGATGTTTCAGCAGACCCTTATCTCGTTGACTCTCGAAGTTAGACGAGTTGTTAATGAGCGTCAACCTGACTTGTTAGGTGGTTGGCAATAACTGTCGGCAAGGAAGTCAGAGATGACATTAGGTGACAAAGAGGTTGAAATCTGGATGGTCATGACCCGTAGGAACCATATTTGAGCAGGAGAGACCCATAAGATCCACGAAACCCATGACCAATGCCTTTATATTCGTAGACAAATGTGATCATCGCTCTAGACCACTGGAATTTGAATGGCCAAGACCTATGCTGCCCAAATCTACAATTCGAATCCGTGCGCGACTTAAATCTACCAATAGCAGCTATGCAACCCCTTTTTCAACTCGAACATGACCTCACCTTCCTTACCCATACGAGGTCCACTCATCGCTCTACTTTAAGATTTTTGATTTGCACGACCCATATGCAGATTTATACAACCGCAACCTAAGCATTTAGATCCACATGAGCCAACCTAAATCGGAGCTCGCATAGCCCGAAACAGTGACGATAAAGGCTCATAACCCCAGATCGACAGCGACAAAGGTTAGCTCGATGACGATAGGGACAAATTTGAAAAACCCAACCATACCCACACCGACCCAACCAGTTTATATCTAGCAAAGGGGTAACCCAGGTGTTCTCGGGTGGCACGATCAGTGGGATCCAACGTTACGAAAATCTTTTAGTATTTTACTTCGGATGAGTTATCTTTGTAACCATAAAACTCGAGGATGATTTTTTTTTTTTTTCAAGAGGAAAGGATTTAATGTAGGACAATATTAGGAAATAAAGTTCTCATTAAAATAGAATTTAAATTTCTTTAATATTAAGTTTTCTTGTTTTAATTAGTTTAAAGTTAGAAAGTTAAGAGTCAATTAGGATTCCTAATTCTAGTACTTTTAAGACTAGAGTCGTTTTAAAAGGGTTTGGATTCTTTGAGTTTAGTATGTTAATGATTATTTTCTTGAATATGTTTTTTTTATCATTTTTTTACTATTTATCCATTTCAATTTCGAAACAAACTTCCGCTGCACTACAACATATCAAATCAAACATAAAAAATTCATATGAACAACAACATTATAACCCAAATTGTAAACCATAACATATCTAGATCTTCTTATGAATTTTATACATTAATTTAAAAATAATTATGAATTTTAATTGATAACAAAACTTTTTCTGAAAAAATATATATATATATATATATATCAAGGTTAAATCCAAATAGCATAAGCCGTAGTAAATCTAGAAAACACCTTATGCCCCCCTATTGCCACTGTAGTGGTCAAAACATTTTGGGCCTAACATGAAAGCTCAAAGCTTGTTATCATATATTAGCCTAGCATATTGATTAGCCTAAGTGGATAGCCCAGAAACTTGGTTGATCCAGCTCAAATAAGGTCTAATTTTAAGTAATAATTGATGCTCTTAATGCATGAGGTTTAAATAAATTGTAATGGAAGAGATATTAACCTGTAACCAATATGTCATAAACCATGACATTAAACCCTGAAACCGACATGTCATTAACCATGCCACTAAACTTTGTAATCGATAAGTCATTAACCAACCATGACATTTACTTTGTAATAAGTTCCCATAGCACCTCCTCCTCCTATAAATAGAGACTTCACCAAGAAGAAGAGGCATCCCACATCTCTTGCTCATCTCTTGCAAGTCATTTGAGGTTTTTTCTTCTTCTCTCTTGTATTCTCATTTTTCTACTCTAGAAACATTCTGCCTAAGGAAAAACTTGGTACTTAACTGTATCCGTTATGTTCGATCTCTCTTTTCTGGAAACTTACCCAGTGTACTATACATAACCCACTTATGTTGTTCTCTTATGTGGGGTTTTGCCCACTGACACTCAATATCTCTATGTTCTTATTCCGTCCAGTCTTCAAATCAAGGCGATTAAGACTTCGATAGTCTTCCATCCTTCTTCTTTTTTGGCACACACTCTCCAATTTGACGACGCTTTATTTTTACTGCACTCTTATACTTTACAATCAGTTTACTGACTTAAGCGTTGGAGTATATTCGGTTGGCACTCCACCAATGTCAAGACCACTCCCATTATTTTTATTTGATTTGTGTAGGACGTAGATTGCTAGGTTCCAAGAAAGTTGACCGATGAGACTTGGTCAAGGTCAACATACTGTAGAATTCACCCATACAGTTTGGCACCGTCTGAGCAAATCCATGGACAATAATGATGAAAACACAACAAAGAGGTTTGGCTATATATTTTCTAGTCACTCTTGAAGAAGAATCGATATATATTGGCATAGGTCAACTGCTACATGACCAGTCCTGAGAATAATTCCAAGAAATGTGAGGGAATTTTATATTACACCAATGTAAATCACTCATCCGATTTTACATCGGTGCAGAATCGTAATTTACACCAATGTAGATCCAAATTTTGTATGAAAGAATATATGAAATGCTACATATGTAATATTACAGAAAAAAGAAAATGTTGGAAAAATGGGATAAATACCCATTTTAATTACCCATTTTTATTGGATTAAAATATTGAATGAGATGGATCAAGATGGATTTATGAGAAAAATAATGCTTGGATAAATAGAAATTGAATTCAAGATTTTATTTTGAAAATATAACTATTGAATTAAGTGTCATGTAGCTATTGAAATTGGAAAAGTATAATTGCAAAATTAAACTGCAGATTTAATTTTCAAATTGTACTGCAAGTATTATCTGTATAATTAAATTGCAGTTTTAATTGTTATAAATTGCAAAATTGAATTTTCAAATTGTAATCGTTGGTGTCAAAGGGAAATTTGAATTTTCAAAGTGTTACCGTTAATTAGTTAAATGGTTGATCTAAAATCAGTTTTGTAATCACCCATATAATAAAGACTATAAATTGGCATTTTTTCTATTTGCTCGGAGACAAATTGAGAATCTATTTTGTTTTTCAGTTTACTTTCGTAACGGATGGCGATGGCACTGACCCTGGCCTCGGCCAATGATCGACCGGTCAAGTTAGGGCTTGCCCTCGAGCGGCTAAGATCCGACCATCTAACAGGTACTGTGGGATCCTCTTGCTCTCCTTTGTTGGGCCTCGACCCATGCCTCCCCAACCACTCGAACCCATGTACAACTCAGATAGTACCAATCATGCTTCCCATTTGCACTTAAACCCTTAGTGCATAGGTTCGATTGGTTGGGGAGGTGTGAGCCGAGGCTCAACAAAAGGAAACAAATGGATCCTACAATACCTGTCAGATGGTTGGGTTCTAGTGGCCCGAAGGTAAGCCCCAACTTGGCTGGTTGGTCACTGGCCGTTACATAAAAAGGTGCCTTTTTATGTAACAACCGGCCTCGGCCTCGATCGGCGACCGACTGGCCAGGTTGGGGCTTGTCGTCCGGCAGTTAGGATTCGATCACCTGGCAGGTACTGTCCCTTCCCTCCAGGGCTTTTCTACGCCTACCACACCTCTCAAACCCAAGACTTGACGGCTTAAGTACGAATGTGAAGCAAGGTGTGTACCAACTGAGCTACTGAAGGTTTTTTACTAGCTCAGTTGGTATATACCTTTCTTCCTAGTAATACTTAAACTCTCAGGTCCTAGATTCGAGAGGTGTGGAAGGCATAAAAAACCCCTAGAGGGAGAGGACAGTACCTGCCAGGTTGTCGGGTCCTAGCTGTTCGAGGGCAAGCCCCAACCTGACCTGTCAGTCACCGGTCGAGGCCGGGGCAAGCCCCAACCTGACCTGTTGGTCACCGGCCGAGGCTAGGGCCAACCGTTACAATTTTTTTTAAAACACTATTCTTAGTTATAAGTGTTCAAAGTAATAGAAATTCAAAAATAGTTCAGTTTGTCAAACAAGTTTGATTGATGTTGTTGTGTCTTGGGAGACAAACGTTGAACAACTTGGAGGATAAATAGTGAATTTGTCTTAAGGACACCATAGTTATTACGAGTCTCAACACAAATATTATTTGTTCTATTATATATATATATTTGTTGTAAATCCGTTGTAATCTGGAGAGTCTTTAAAATTTTGATTTTATATTTTTACCTGTTCTTATTATTATTATCAAATTTTCTAACAGAAAATGATGGATGTGAGATCTTACACGTTTTCATGTGTTCGAAAAATGTAAGGATCTTACCTTTGATGAAATTTATATTTATAAAATAAACATGTCATAAAGGTAAGATGGCAAGCTTAGCTAAAGGTGGCTTATTCATCGTGGTATTCTGTAACAAAAACACAATCTTTTTTTGGAACTCCATTATCGTTTGGTGGGAGAATTGAAATGTCTAGTAACATTTATCGAACTAAGTATAAATAAACAACAGTGTGGCTCTATGTTTTCATGCATACAAGAAAACCTGTAAATATATATATCACAACCGACACCGATTATTTCAACCTTTGATTTCTTTTAAAAAGAAAAAAATAACTTTTGAAGTGAGAAGAGGACAAATAGTGAGTTTGAACACTTGTCATTCTCCATTTTAAGCAACTATAAAGCCCAATTATGGGGGTTTCTCATGCACATTAATCAAAGGGTTTTCTTGAAAACTAACCCATTTTTTATAACTCATTTGAGAAATGATCTTTGTTTTTTAAATCTTTGTACAATGTTTTTTTTTTTAACTGACCCCCTTTTGTCAGTCACTATCTCTACCAAACGTTTCACTCTCTCTTTCTATTCCTAACCTTTTGCTCACATTCTGTCTCTAAGAATCCCAATCCACCATCCAACCTCCTCATCATCGCATGTCTACGCATCACCGTTGTACATCCATGCACCACCGTTGTACCTCACCAGTGCACCTCTACCCATCGGCGTTCACTCTCTCAATATCCAACATTTTTCTTTGACCATTTCAACTCCTCACTATCGCTTCTCACTAATTGTCGACCTCCACCCACCACCCTTTGAATGCCAAACTAGGGAAACTTGACTCACCGATCATCATTCTTTATCTCTCTCTCTTTGTAAGCTTTTTCTGTTATTCTCTCTCTAAGAATCCCTAACTTAATTCTCATTTTATGAGAAATAATAGCCACTTACCTAATTCAGGTTGAAAATCATAGCTACTTATGATGAGGAAGAGCCAAAACTATGTTGACACCTACCCGAATATTTTACTTGGGCTAAATTGATGTTTCTCTGGTATAGGATAATAAGGAGCAATTTTTTCAAATTGAAATTAGCATGGCATATTTGCATTTCACATTATTTTGTTGATGTTGTTGCAATGTGCTCTCTCCTCTCTATATCTTATGTTATGTTTTACTTGTTTTGTCTATTTGGTGTATTGCAACTTATATCTCAAAGAATGTGATCTACTGTATGGTAGATTTTTGAGCTTTTAGAGGTTTTATGCAATGCTGGCTGAGAAACCTTGTGAAGTGAAGTCATTTTGCTTGTATGGAGGAACCTTTAAAATAAGTTAGTTTTCATTTAAACCCTTATATTTTATTTTATTTCTTTCTTTCATTTGTAATATTTTGATACAGGTTCAAGTTGTTTTGTGTTCCGTTCAAAAAAAAAAAAAACAGTTTTGTGTTTGTATGCTCTTCGGTAATGTGATATGTTCAGTAATGCATGCGAGTGAACTCCATTTGATTGCTGAAGTGTAGTTTGAATCAAAGAAAATTTGTTGGTAGTTGCTAACTTACTCGGCAGTTGTGGTTTCTAAAACTTGGCAAATTAGAGTGTTCGTTTGGTGGATATGTCAAGCTTATATCATGTTTTCATTGGTATAACTTAAAATGTTTTAGGAAATGAATGGATTTAGAAGTTCAATTTTCAAAATGTAGTGTATCTACTCTGTGATTCGAAAGTCAGCTTGTTGTAATGTTATATGGTTTGAATTTGGGCATGTAATTGTTTTGAATATATTTGTCATAATTTGCAAGTTTTACTGATACCCTTTTGGTGGTTTATGCATTTACGTTTATAGAATAAAGATGTTGTAATGATGTAAATTATGAATGTGTTATGCAGTGATGAAATTTATAAGAGGAGTTAGAAATCTATGCAATGTTTTCATGGATATTGTTTTTGTTGTATTTGACGATGCATCCTTGACTGCTTTGGTCTTAGAATCAATACGAATGTTTGAGGTTATTTGTTAAATCACATAATTAGAGCTTTTTGAAGTACATTCATGAGGATGGTTTGCAATCTTGATTTTTGTAATGGATTTATTTATGTTGTAATATTACTTTGTTTAGGTTATAGAAGGCTATTGTCGATGGTGAGAAGAAAAGGTCGAATCCCATCTCCTCATCTGAGGCGTCCGCTTCCAAGTCTTGGCATAGTTCATCCTGAACCATTTTTTCCTATAATACCTTCAATGCTAGGTCCCTTTCTTGCTTTTGATATATTGTCGCCTCCTGAAGTTATGGAACAAAAAATTGTTGCACAACATGTGGAGATGTAGAAGCCTGCAACGGAGAACCAAAGTTTTGCTGCTACCCATGGTACCTTGAGACTAGAACTTGTTGCAGCTTAGCATGAGTTGTAGATATTGCATGCTCAGATAGGAGCTATAAAGTCTAAGAAAGAGCAACAAATGGGCAATTTAACAGATAAGATTGTGAAGATGGAAGCTGAACTAAAAGCTGTAAAGCCTGTTAAGTTAAAGTTGCAACAGGCAAGGGTAGAAGCTCAGAAGTTGGTTGTATCAAGGGAGGAACTCATTGCCTAAGTGCATCAGCTGATCAGGATCTTCCGAGGCTTACACAAATTTGCCACAGATACCAGCTCTGATGTCAGAACTTGAAAACCTCAGACAAGAATATCATCATTGCAAGTGCATGTTAAACTGTTTTATATAGGTTTCTTGGAAGCAACTTATCGATAAAGTAAGCTTAAGATGTCTGGTATGATGAAGGTTATTTCTAGTTGTTGGCTTATGTAGATTTGACAAATTATTCTTTCCTTTACATTCTTTTTAATATTTCTTGAAGCATGTTACACTTGTGGTAGTTATTTGAAGTTATAAAACCATACATGCACAAGTTAACTAACTTACTTCCTAATATGTTAATTCAATATGGCTTCTCTTTTTCATTAACTTATTGATGTGATTATATAGTTGGTCTTTATACCTGCATCTTTGAGTTATCTTGTAATTTGTTTAGCTATTTTGTTCCAGGTTTCCATACTAGTCAACATGGTAGTGTAAGGCTGTTTTACTTGAGGTTTTTTTTTTTTTTTTTTTGAAACAGTAACTTGTGTTGTTAATGTTATACACATACAACCATATATGCACCCATGCCTACTCATTAATATAACTTAGGTAATTTTAGTAACATGGCTGACATCCTTTGATGGGATAAGATGTGCTGCGATTGGCTAAAGGTTAGGTTTGATGTTAATGTGAAATTTTGTATTTTGATAAACTTTTTACTTTTTTTGTCAGCTGCAGTTGCTATGTCAAACAATGCTGCTCCTACACCTTCCAACAGTGTGGCTCCGCTACTTCAGATAATGCTGAAATTTATTTGCTTGCCTCTCTTATGGACTCATATTCTTCAGATGCATTGGTTATTATGCTAGCTACTACATCTACTACTACCCCTGCAAATTTTGGTTCAACAACACTGACATTTTCTGTGACACAATCAACTTCTAATGCTATGAATCAGGTAGCTTAATTTGTTTACATTTTGGAACTTCTAGAATGTTCACTTTCCTATAGTTGATTTATAACATAAAGCAGAAATTTTAATGGTTCATGTCCTTTCCAATTTCTCAACAATTTTTTGTTGTTAGTGGTGCATTTGTTTTAGTTAAAATTTTGTTGTTTGCTCCCAGTAGCTATTTAGAGATTGATATATTTAAATGGAACCAGCATATGGAACATGATGTAGAATTGTAAGAAATGGATTTTATGTAACTGATAGATTGTTGTATTTTTAATTTCACTATTTATAGGAAATTTGCTGCTGGAGCACTGGAAATCTACTGGTCTATCCACTGAAGTTTACTTTTGGTGACTATCTTGCCATGTGATTACAATCCTGCTATTTTACTTTATATATATGAGACATGCTTTTATGTTTTAATTGCTTGAATGTATATATGATTTTAGCACCTACTGCAGAAAAGTATGTACATAAAAATATTTTCCCAAACAACTCACAACTACTTGACGAAGTCATAGAACTTAACTCTTTCCAGCACCAACTACTCTCACAACCTCCGAAATACGGCAATGTATAATTTCATTATTTTCTCCATATCAATTGCATTTATTTCAACGAAAACAATCACTTGTACACATTTCATAGCAATATTTTATTTTTTTTCATATCCAATGCTATACAACTCACCGTATCGATTTGTAAAACCAAATCTACCAAACATTGAATAAACACCATCAAACAACAACTAGATGAAAGTGTAAAAACACACCAAAAAATTATATCACATTAAACACATTCGTAAATGGAATACAAAACACATTCCAATTTGTTGGGATGTTCAATCAAGGTTAGGAAATGGAACCTTTAGGTTGGAATTATCAAATTAAATGTTACGATTTCGACCTAGTTGAGAATCCCAACCCGGAGGTTAGGAATCCCAACCTTGTAGTGGAAATTCCAACCTAAAAGTAAAGAATCCCAACTTTGATAGAACATCCAAGTTTATATTATCAACCTTCAGATTAAGAATCTCAACCTCGATTAAACATATACAATTGGAATCTCAACCTCAGCGTTGGGATTCTCAATCTCTAGGTTGGGATTCCCAACGTGGATGTTAAATCAAGATTGAAAATCTCAATTTGGAGATTAAAATTCTCAATCTTCAGGTTTGGAATCCAAACCTTCATTTAATTCACGTTTGAAATCTCAATCTCAAGGTTGGGATTCCCAACTTAGATGTTAAATCCCAACTAGAAGGTTTGATTCCCAACCTTAGTTGAATATCCATGTTGGGATTCTCAACCTAGAAATCAAAATTTCCAACCTAAAAGTTATGATTATCAACTTAATAGTTCCAATACCTAACCTCAAGAATGGGAATCTCAACCTTCTGATTGGGATTCTCAACTCAAAGGTCTAAGATTCCCAATCTCAACATTGAGATTCTTGTCGTAAAGGTTAAGACTCCCAACTTATAGGTTGGGAATCCCAATCTGAAGGTTGAGATTCCCAACCTCAAAGTTTGGATTCTCATCCTTAACATGAAGACTTCACCTCTAAACTCGTCTTAGGCTCCGCTACAAATCCCACTCTCAAAGTACAAATTCACATTACAATTACCAATACAATCTAACTTTCACATTCTAATCATACCCATAAAACCACACACAAATTACACAAAACAGTGGGAACCTACTTTCAATATCCCATCCTTGGTTTATATCACCATATTCGCATACCTAAAGCAACCATAACTAGTCAAAACACTTTCAGTTGTTCGGTGGGAGGAGACTACTGTACAGTTGGTTGGTGGGAGAGACTGCTTAGCCGAAGAGGTTACAAAGGGGTAAGAAGAGAGGTTTACCAAAACACTTTCAACTTCTGTCAATTTCCTCTGACTTATGTTAAAGTATCTTCTATTACTCCCTGTGACATTTTAAATGAAGTTTGAATGCAGGAAATTTAGGGAATCAATTATTGGAGTTATGGTTCCTCGATGAAAATGCAGATTATGCCGTTTCTGAAGATGTTTAGGAATCTACAACTCCTCCGGGCAGTGCATTAGTTTGTGTCTAGGTTCAATAGTTCCTACTATATGAAGTATATAACTTTTTAATATATCATCAAGTTGCATTTTATTGTAAAAGATTTCATGTGTATTGTTGCTTGAGTATTCCTACTATTTGAGTTATGAATAATTGTATTACTCGTTGTTGAAGTGCTCGTTGATTAAAACAATAGTTTTTAATGTTGTTCCTCTTATAATGGATGTTATAATGATTTCAAAGTGCACTTCTAAATGTATCACATCATTGACTATGCAATAAATATACAGCAATAGGAACATCTATATAACTGTAAAAACCTACAAGTATATAAGTTACTAAGAAATTTCATAATTATTTTTCTACAGCATGACAACAGTCACACACAACTTGACCAGTCCCTTACAACTCCTAGAAATCATCGAAAACAAACATAATAATTACTTGTACATCATTAAAGTAACCATTACTGACGAGCAATGAACAATATAACAATCAAGGATGAAAAGGGTTTGATTAAAATCAGCTACTCTTTTCTCAAGCATATTTATATATAGAAATTCTGCTCATCTCTTATGATGGAACCTAATCGGCAGGTTGCTAAGGGTTTTTCTTGCTCTCCTGCTGACATTAACAATGTAATTCAGTTAGAAAAATAGGCTAATGCATTGAAAAATAAAAATATAAACATGAAACGAAAAATAGAAAGAAAAGTAAAAGGAAAATGATAACCCCAACCTCAATTATCCAACTTGGGTACTTCTAACTGGAAGGGTTTTAACATCTATTATCCAATAATTATTGGAAGTACAGAAAAAAGTACTCAATTCACAACCTCTAAGTTCGGATTCCCAACTTTCAGGCTAGGAATCCCAGCTTTCCGATTGAAATTTCCAACCTGAAGATAGGGAAATACCAACCTCAAACGGGATCAAGAGTGTGATTCCCAATTGGAGGGAAGGGAATCCTAACCTATTCCCAACCTTTAGATTGGGATTCCTAACCCCGGTTGGAAATCACACCCTAAATCCTGACCTTTCGAGGTTAGGAATCCCAACTTTTAGGTTAGGATTCCAACCCTCGAGTTAGGAATTCCACTTTAGATCTTGTTGGAGGTTTGAAAGTTTAGGTTGGGATTCCCAACCCAGCCTTTCGGTTTGGGAATCCCAATCCTCAGATGGTGAATCCCAATTAGAAGGTTACGATTCCAAATTTTTCGACCTCCAACGAGAGGGTGGGATTCCCAACTTCCCTAAAGGTCGGGAATCCCATCCTAGGTTAGGATTCCCAACCTAAGTTAGGATTCCCAACCGTTAGATTGGGAGTCCCAACTTTTAGGTTGGGAATCTTACCTTAGATACCGTTAGAGGTCTTGAAATTTCAATATTCGAGTTAAGAATCTCAACTGATAGGTTGGAAATTCTAACCTCAGAGTTGGGAATCTCAACCAAAATATTATGATTTCCAATCCCAACCTCCAACGGGAGGGTGGGATCCCAACTTTGTTGGGAATCCCAATCTAAAGGTCTGAAATCCCAATCTAGATTAGGATTTCTAACCGTTAGGTTGAGATTCTCAACTTTTGGGTTGGGAATCCTACCCTAGATATCGTCAGATGTCGGGAAATTTCAACATTTGGGTTGAAAATCTCGACCAGAAGGCTAAAAATCCAAACCTTTGGTTGGGAATCCCAATCGGAAGATTAGGATTCGCAACGTGAAAGTTAGAATCCCATCGTAAAGGTTGAGAATCTTAACTTCCGGAAAACACAACTTTCAAAACAAAATCAACATTCTTTACATCCATTTCCAAGCATTCAATAAACAACAAATTCATAATAGTTAAAACTAAAATTTGAAACTTTCGAATTTCACAAACCTCAATATGCCAAACCAGTCCTTCCCAAAATTCAAGCAGGCAGTGTGGACAAGCTTCAAATCATTAAAATCAATATCACCACCACCATTCTCTTCATCAAAAATGAACCCGAATTCTTTCACCATTTTGTCCTTATCTTTCCTCCTATGATCAAAGTAATTCTGCTTTACTAGCCTATCTATCAACTCAATCCACCATGGCCACAGATAGGCCACCTCCACCTCCTCCTCCTTCTTTCCACTGCCTCCGTTCTAGCTTAAACCCTTTCTAGGTTTTCCTCTACATCAAAATCCCCATCCGGTTTCTCCTTTGTTTTTGAAATCGCCCTCGCCTCCATTCGCTCTTCGTCGTCATCGATTTCCCTATTTTGTTCATTTTTAAACAAATTTGGGGCGGTTTGTCGCTATTTTAATTTGATTAGCGCCAAGCACGGATGCTCTAAAGGGTCTGGTCCTTCTCTTCCTTCAACTTCTTGATTTTATCGATTTGCTCAAATATGAAGCTCATGCCAGCGAAGAGCAAGGAAGGTTTCGCTTAAGAGTCTAAAGAGGAGGTGGGGTTTGAAGCTAGAAGTTTGGAAAGTATGAAGACCGACTGAGGTGTGGAAAGTGACAAAATGGAAGACTACAATCGACAGAATGGAAGACTGGCTGCAATCAGCGAAAGGGGAGACTGCAACAAGACAATTTCAACAAATGGGTTAACATGCATTTCAGCTTATGGCCTCTCATTTCATTAAGGGCATTTCATTTCAGCAACACAATTGAATATGTTTTGTAAATCGCCGAAAGGTTATATTTGAGGTTGGTCTTTCCAAATGAGTCTTTTTTTTTTACATTTTCTCATTATTTAAAAGAACACAGGTCCATTAAGTTCTCTAGAGATATAAGACCTATTTAGATACCTACAACTTGCTTATTCTATATGGATTTGGACTCTTTTCCCTAGGTACGGAACTTTTTGTTGGGCAACATATGTAATCAACGGATAAGACTTAATTTTTTTAATCTTTTAGTGCCCAAAAAATAAAATAAAAAAAAAGGAAAAGAAAAGAAAAATGAGTATAGAGAATTTTAATCCATATTACATAGGCATAACCATAGAACCTGGCATCCACATCTGTGTATACCTTATACATAGCTGATTCTTTATTGTGAGAGACATTGCTCGACATATAAAGTCGTGGTGGGTCACAATAACATATTCAATTGTGAGGTTCCTACTTCCATTTTCCGGAAGAAATGTGGAATTTATTTTATAATTTAACAAATTGATCGAAACCATAAAACAAGAGAGTGGAATTTCAGGGCACTTTGCATGCAGAGTTGCATTTGTAATAGTAATGGGTCTGGCTTAGTTGGGCTGGACTTTATTTCAGTCTGCCACATTTTAGATCCTCTTAATATATGGGTACCATAATCCAGATTAATTGCTCAAAACATTCAATTACATATATATATAATTAATATCATCTAGTTTTAAAAAGTTATAATCAACCAACTAAATTCATTTGTATATATATATAAATATTTCTTAGAGTAGGATGGAGCTTTTCTTGACGTCTTTTAGATTGAAGCTGAGCTCCTGCAGAATTTTAAATCCTTGTTTTCCTTGATGCCTTTTGACTTGGATTTCCACTCTTGGAGAATTTTCAACCTCTTGGAGCTTTCCTCGATAAACTCTAGCTTGAAAATCACCTCGTGGTGCGCTGAAAATCACCTTCTGGTGCGTTTCAGCCTTTTTGGAGATTATTCCTCTATAAGCTTCTCTTCTTTTGTACCCAAAAATAGAAGTTCTATTGGAGATAATCCTCTAGGACACTCTCCTAGTGTTCTTCCTGTAGAAGCATATTTCTGTGGCTGCTTCTCTAAAAGAAGCTTTTATTAAAGATAATTGTTATGATCTTTTTGGTGCAAGTTGTCTTGGAGCTTTTCTAGGAAGATTCTTGCTTTCAAAAAAATCCACCGTTCGATCCAAATAGGAACACGTACGATCTTCGGGCTCTATCTTAGGATCCTTCCATGGAAGAATTTTAACATGGGATTTCAACCTCTTTTAACTCCATGACAAGCTGCCCGTGGTTGAAGTCTTTGCTCCTGGTCAACTGGTTGTTCTTGTTAGAATTGTGAAGTCTGAAAGAATTCGAATTCCAGAAGAATTCAGATTCAAAAATAGATCAAACTTTATCTGTCCCGAAAGTATATCAAATGAAGTCCGTTTTAAGCGAATAAAATATCGTTGGAAAGCTTGTTTCGATACGAATCAAACGCCGAAAAATCGCAGCCAAAAACTCTCTCACGCGCCCCAACAACGTCCGGTGGTCAGTTTTACATGGATTCTTTTTTCTTTAAGGTTTTTAAGTCCGAATCAGTTGTGGGTTGTTCCTATCCTATAAATACACATGTTGAACATCTTATAAGTGTGATTATATGATGTATTAAGGGTCTCTAAAGATTTAGACTTAGATTGACAAATTTAGGAAGGTGTGAGAGATTTGTGAGAGGGAAATTGGTGATTGAGAGTGAGAGAGACAAAAGTGTGAGTTTGTAATCATCAATTTGATAGTGGAAGAAGTGCTGGTGCACTCCGTAGACGTAGGAAATTTCTTGACCCACGTAAAATTCTTGTGTCTCTTTTATTTCTTTGTTTGGTGTGTGATTGATTGTGTTTTACGACTTTCTTCTTCTTCTTTCTTTCTGGGTTAATCTCCCAACAACTGGTATCAGAGCCTGGTTCGTTAGTAGTTGGTTTTGTCGTTTGAGTGGAAGAATATGGGTTCAGAGAAAGATCATTACAAGGTTGAAAAATTCGATGGGACGAACTTTAGTTTCTGGAAGATGCAGATGGAGGATTACCTATACCAGAAAGACTTGTACTTGCCGCTCAAAGAAAAGCCAGCAGACATGAAAGATGAAGATTGGAAAGTTTTAGATCGTAAAGCCCTAGGTGCGATTCGATTGAGTCTATCGAGATCGGTAGTCTTTAATGTGAAGAATCAAGACACGATAGCGTCTCTCATGAAAGCCTTATCAAATCTCTATGAACAACCTTCTGCGGCAAATAAGGTACATCTGATAAAGAAACTCTTTTCTCTCCGAATGTCATAAAACAAAAACTTCAAAGAACACCTGAATGCGTTTAATGAGATTACAGATCAACTAGCGTCCGTAAAGATCGAGTTTGATGATGAAGTACAAGCCCTACTCATCCTCGGTCAGTTGCCTGAAAGTTGGAAGGGTACCGTCCAATCAATCAGTGGTGCGTTTGGGAAAGAAAAATTGAAGTTTTCAGAAGTTGTGGATATGATCATGACTGAAGAGATTCGTAGGCGTGAAGATGGGTTTTTTAATTCAAATTCAGCCTTGAATATGGAGAGTAGAGGAAGAAGCAATACTAGAGGTGGGCAATGTGGTAGATCCAAGTCGAGGCGTGGTAGGTCTAAATCAAGGAGCCGTCAGAACAATTCACATGGTGGTAAGAAAGACATCGAGTGTTGGAATTGTCACAAGATGGGGCATTACGGGTCAGAGTGTAAAGCTCCAAAGAAAGAAAGTGATGGTCAGACTAGTGCAAACTATGTTTCGAAAGCTCGGATGATGCTTTAATTTGCTCTTTAGAAAGCAATACTGAATCATGGATATTAGACTCAGGAGCGTCGTTTCATGCTACCTCTAGGAATGAATTCTTTAAAGAATATGTTGCAAGCAACCTGGGTAAGGTTTATCTTAGTAATGATAAGGCATGCGACATCGTAGGTGAAGGAAAGGTGGAGATTAACCTAAATGGATCTATTTGGAAATTGGATAATGTAAGGCATGTACCTAGTTTGAAGAAAAATCTGATTTCAATTGGGCAGTTGGCAACACAAGGTTATGTGACAACTTTTTCAGAAGATGCCTGGAAGATTTTGAAAGGAACTATGATTATTGCCAGAGGAAAGAAGATTGGAACTCTCTATACAACCACAGATGGACGTGGTTTATTTGCTGCAGCTGAAAGTAGAGGTGATCCAAACCTATGGCATCAGAGGCTTGGGCATATGAGTGTTAAAGGATTACAAGTCATGCATTCTAATGGTAAGCTGTCAGATTTGAAATCGATTGACCTAGACATGTGTGAAAGTTGTGTTTTTGGAAAGCAGAAAAGGGTGAGCTTTAAGAAAGCTGGGAGAACTCCAAAGACAACGAAATTGGAGTTAGTGCACACAGATGTTTGGGGACCTGCACCAGTTTTCTCAGTTGGCGGAAAATATTATTTTGTCACTTTCATAGATAATCACTCAAGGAAGGTTTGGGTTTATTTTCTGAGGCAGAAATCTGAGGTGTTTGAAGCTTTCAAGAAATGGAAAGTTATGGTTGAGAATGAAACCGGTTTGAAGATCAAGAAGTTGCGATCCGATAATGGTGGTGAGTATGAAGATTATGAGTTCAAAAAGTTCTGCTTCGAGAGTGGGATTCGTCTCAAGAGGACCGTGCCTAGTACTCCACAGCAGAATGGTGTTGCAGAACGAATGAACCGAACATTGACTGAAAGAGCTAGAAGTATGAGACTACATGCTGGTTTGCCGAAGTAGTTCTGGGCAGAAGCAGTCAATACAGCAGCTTATTTGATCAATCGTGGTCCATCAACACCCTTAGATTTCAAACTACCCGAAGAAGTTTGGAGTGGTCAGGAGGTAAAACTTTCTCATATTAGAGTTTTTGGTTGTGTAGCATATGTCTATGTTAGTGATAATGCTAGAAACAAACTTGACCCAAAATCTGTTAAATGTACTTTTATTGGCTATGGAGATGATGAATTTGGGTATAAGTTTTGGGATGAAAATAGTAAGAAGATGATTAAGAGTATGGATGTTATCTTCAATGAGAAAGTTATGTATAAAAATAGGAAATCTATAGAGTCTTCTAGTGAGGGGTTGTCTGAACCTAACTATTTTAATCATGATGATGTGCCTGTTTGGAAGAATCCTAAGTTAGGTAAGGAGTTAGAAGCTAAGGAGACCACAGAAAAAGAACCAGTCACTACTTCAACTTCGACGCCTGAAGGTGTAGACTCAAAACCAGCAGAAAAGGGTATTGCAGATTTATACCCTGATGAGTTAGAGGATCCAGTGAATACACTGAGATGGTCCAAGCGACGTTGAATACCAAACAAGAAGTATGATTTGAACTATCTGTTACTGACTGATGCTGGGGAGCCTGAATGCCATGCTGAGGCATGTCAGGTAGATGATTCTAGAAAGTGGGAGCTAGCGATGAAGGATGAGATGAAGTCTTTGAATTCGAACCGTACATGGGAGTTGACAAAGTTACCAAAGGGTAAGAAGGCACTCCAAAATAAATGGGTCTTCAGAATTAAGCAAGATCATGATGGCTCTAAAAGGTATAAAGCTAGATTGGTGGTCAGGGGTTTTCAACAAAAAGAAGGCATTGACTACACAGAGATATTTTCCCCTGTTGTGAAGTTGAGCACAATTCGCTCAATTTTGAGCATTGTGGCGGCAGAAGATTTATATCTGGAACAACTAGACGTAAAGACCGCTTTTCTACATGGTGATCTAGAGGAGGAGATATACATGATGCAACCAGAAAGTTTTATGGAAAAAGGAAAAGAAAATCTGGTGTGTAAGTTGACTAAGAGCTGGCTTGAGGCCATACAAGCTCCACGTCAATGGTACAAGAAATTTGATGGTTTTATGCAAAAGAATGGATACATGAGATGTAATGCTGGCCATTGTTGTTACTTCAAGAAAGTTGGTGCCAGTTACATTATTTTATTACTTTATGTTGATGACATGTTGGTAGCTGGTGCAGATTTGGAAGAAATAAATAAATTGAAGAAACAACTGTCTAGTGAATTTGAGATGAAGGATTTGGGGGCAGCAAAGCAGATTCTTGGAATGAGAATTAACAGAGATAAGAAGAGAGGTACATTGCAATTGTCTCAAGCAGAGTACATTCGTAAGGTTCTTCAACGCTTTAGCATGAGTGATGCTAAACCAGTCAAAGTTCCCATAGCCAGTCACTTTAGACTTTCCAAGGATCAGTATCCACTGACAGATGAAGAAAGGGCATACATGGATAAAGTTCCATATGCATCTGCAATTGGAAGTTTGATGTATGCTATGGTTTGCACGAGGCTAGATATTGCTCATGCAGTGGGAGTAGTTAGTAGATTTATGTCTAATCCAGGCAAGCAGCATTGGGAGGCAGTTAAATGGATTTTGAGGTATCTACGAGGTACAACAGAAAAATGTTTATACTTTAAAAAGAGTGATTTGAAGCTACAAGGATATGTTGATGCTGACTTTACTGGAGAAGTAAATCATAGGAAAAGCACTACAGGGTACGTTTTTACTTTGGGTGCGACAGCCATTAGTTGGGTTTCCCAACTACAGAGGATTGTGACTTTGTCTACGACTGAGGCAGAGTATGTAGCTGTTACAGAAGTAAGCAAAGAACTGATTTGGTTACAAGGTCTGTTAGCAGAATTGGGGTTCAAACAAGTGTTGAATGTGTTGCACAGTGATAGTCAGAGTGCGATACACTTAGCCAAGAATTCGGCATTTCATTCGAGGACCAAGCATATAGGTCTACAATATCATTTCATTCGTACTTTGTTGGATGAAGAAGTGTTGACACTTGTGAAGATTCTCGGAAGTAAAAATCCAGCTGACATGTTAACCAAGCTAGTGACTATCGAGAAACTGGAGCTGTGTTCAGCTTCAGTTTGTCTTCATGGTTGAAGCAAAGGAAGTTGAGTGCACCGTTTTCACTATTCAGAAGAATTGATGATTGCATGTGTTTCAGTCTTCAAGTGGGAGATTGTTAGAATTGTGAAGTCTGAAAGAATTCGAATTCCAGAAGAATTCGGATTCAAAAACAGATCAAATTTTATCTGTCTCGAAAGTATATCAAACGAAGTCCGTTTTAAGAGAATAAGGTATCGTTGGAAAGCTTGTTTTGATACGAATCAAATGCTGTAAAAATCGCAGCCAAAAAGGTCTCACGCGCCCTCACACGCCCCAACAACATCCGGTAGTCAGTTTTACACGGATTCTTCTTTCTTTAAGGTTTTTGAGTCCGAATCAGTTGTGGGTTGTTCCTATCCTATAAATACACATGTTGAACGTCTTATAAGTGTGATTATATGATGTATTAAGGGTCTCTAAGAGTTTAGACTTAGATTGACAAGTTTAGGAAGGTGTGAGAGATTTGTGAGGGAGAAATTCGTGATTGAGAGTGAGAGAGACAAAAGTGTGAGTTTGTAATCATCAATTTGATAGTGGAAGAAGTGCGGGTGCACTCCGTAGACGTAGGGAATTTCCTGAACCACGTAAAATTCTTGTGTCTCTTTTATTTATTTGTTTGGTGTGTGCTTGATTGTGTTTTACGACTTTCTTCTTCTTCTTTCTTTCTGGGTTAATCTCCCAACAGTTCTAGGCTCTTTCGTGGTTGGGACTAGCATCTCATTACAATATGGCTGTTGTGCTTGTTGCTTCCTTGGCAATTACCATTGGAGATAATTGCTAATAACACTCTTGGTAATTTTCCTCCGGAAGCGTGATTTTTTCATTGGCAGATAACGAGGACTCATGTGCTTGGACGAAATCAAACTTTCTCCAACATTTCGAAACCTTATCCTGAAACTCATTGCTCAAAACAAATAGTAACAAAGAACAAATGAAATTCATCAAGTACTAAATAAAGAAATCCGAAAATTGCGAGAAAGTGCTTCATTGGTAAAGGATGTTTTAAATGTCATAAATCATGAATTAATATTGATCCGATAATATATTGTCTGTGATTAATAAACATTTTTCTTGTAATGAGTGGAAAATAAACTTTAAGAAAGACAAATCATTTATATTATATATATTTCTATCAAAACCATCTCTCAATCTTAAACAAATGCCTCCCATTACAAGTAAAAAAATGTTTCAAAAAAAAAAAAAACCATCAAATAACAAGAATAAAGAAAGCTCAAGTAGTGGGAAAAACAATATTTAATAATATGAAAACATGCCTAACATGGTATATGTGTAGTGGCACGACATATATTACATTTGTAACATGCCTAGTTTACAATTCAAGAATATAATTT
Organism: Dimocarpus longan; assembly: GCA_022984855.1. Classification (NCBI taxonomy): domain Eukaryota; kingdom Viridiplantae; phylum Streptophyta; class Magnoliopsida; order Sapindales; family Sapindaceae; genus Dimocarpus; species Dimocarpus longan. The sequence goes on from CM041017.1 coordinate 29,323,783, forward strand.
TCCTCTAAAAAAAAAAAAGAATATAATTAACGACCATATCAATTTATCATTAACATTAGTATACATATATATTAATGCCAAAACAATAGTGATCCGCAATGGCCATCAAATAATTTTCAAAATAAAAAGCATTGCTGCATAAAGTAAAATCAAGTGTACGAAAAACATATATATACATATTAAAAGACTAGTTCACTAGCTTAACTCTAGTCAAATTAAGTAGTACAAACAACAAAACATTTCATGTTCCGGAGGAACACAGTTGTGAAATATTATTTAAGATATTCTTGATAGATGAGCACATGAAAAAAAGTTTACTCAAAAGAAATCATTAATACATAATGCAAGTATCTAATACTACTTTTAAAACTCTCTTTCATTACTTCTATCTAAAAAAAATAAAAAAATAAAAATATAAAAATATAAAAAATCTTGATGCAAAGACCCACCCCGCTTTCAATATAATACAAAATCCAACTCATTTGTAACAAATTGTGGCAAGCCTTCATGCTGTGCCATCAAATTCTCTCAATAGGAAACTCTAGCTAATGCTATGACACCAACTTGTGAATTCTACTAGCATTCTTCTCATCTATTACCTCATTAATTGTCCCAATAACTGTTAGCAAATAAGAATGAAGAATCGAGATGCAAAAGAAAATAAAGTTGCATTCTTGCTATCAACTCTCTACAACTAAACTAGAACGTCACACATAAAATTGCAGATGAGATAGTAATAATGTGAAAAACACTCTTCTCATTAACATCTAGAGTATTCCTTTTACATGCCACATTGACCAACGATTTAGGCAGTGCCTTGTGTGCAATGAACATTAAGCGAAACAACACATGTTAACTAAAACTACACTTATAATCAGAGTCCTAAAGTTCAGGTTCTGAAAAAATGGATCATTTTGTCAAATCCAAAGCCAAGAGATCGGTTTAGCTTTGCGTTTTAATACCACTAAGAAGAGTATGAACTTAAATCAAACATGAGATAATGCTACGTCAATATAGCAGTTACAGACACTAACGTAGAAAGCATATAAAATTACCGGCTTGAACTATTAACTACAAACCATACAGTCAAGAGACTGCTCCGGATTCCACAAATTAGCCTCCGCAATAAAATATTGTCATAAATATGTTAGATAAAATTTGTTTATATATTATTTTTGTTCAAAAAATAATTTCTTATTTATTTTTCCAGCAACTGAACGCTATATGCTTAGTTTACAACCGAGTATCATAATTTTCCTTGGACTGGCCGAAAAATAGTGATTTCTCTGAAATAGCGACACGAAGCTTGAAAGCTTTTTTTTAAAGGAAAAAAGGTTACGTTAAGTGTGAATTACAGCAATTAATTAGATGCATTATTTATATGATTTGGAATAGACACCGGTTACTTAAAACCATTTTCGTCTCTTTAAGAGTAAATGTTTATACTCTATTTGTATGAGAAGAAAATCTTCCATGATATGTTTTGTTGATATGTTTTACTGATATTAATGTGATGTTTCAATAACAACATAACACATGACATTTCTTTTTTATAAAACTTTAATGTTCGTGTCTTTCCTCATTTACGAGAAAGTTTTAATTTAAAAAGCTGCACCACATGTTACATTGTTATTAGAAGGTCACACAAATGTTAAAATTTTGTGAAAAAGAAATATCACATGTCATATTATTATTAGAAGGTCACATCAATATTAGTATAACACACTAACTAAATATTTATAAGAACCAAGTAACAATTATGTCAAGTACTACTATGATAAACATAGTTTGAATACCTATACATGAAGAAAAAATTTCTCACATTCACACCGTCATGGGTAAAATGAATATTGGACCCCTCATCAAGCACAAAGAATGGTACACAATCAACTGTATGAAAGTTTGTGTGTTGACTAGTTGAATTATCACAATTGAACTTTAAGATTCTATTTTAGAATTATTGAACATTAATTAGCTAGTAGGCCATTTTGTTTTGAAGGATTGTTATCTATGTGATAAAGCCAATTTTTATCATACAGACTCATGTATAGAATGAAACAAAACACCAGAGACATGAAAAAATAACAGAACACAATTACTCATGAAAAACAGCAGAAACATCTTTATGTTGTTCGCAGTGGCTGTTCTTCTCAAGAATTTTGTCTACCAGTTGGTGTGCCAGCTTTTTTTTACCCAAAAATCAACCTCTCCATCACCATCTAACACATCGCTGTAGAGTCTGTATAAGTATGACCATTTCCGTAATTGATGACGAAGAAGACGAATCGTCAACAGTGACATTGTGGAACCAATAACAGAGTTGTATTGATGGAGGTTGAGGTCGACGATGAAGTGGCAGCTGAAAATCATTGTTATTTGGATACCCAGCAATGTTCAATACATTGGCTATGGAGTCCAAGAAGAAGGAAGAGATCATGAATTTCATTGATGGTTTTGGTCAACTTGTAGTTGGGAGAGAATCATATATCACTCTTCAGAGTTATAAAATAAATTTGTGTATGAATGTTGTAGTTTCCATTCTTAGAATTGCTGTTGCATTGTGCTGGAGCTCATCAGTAGCTGTTGGATTTGATTTGCAACCTATGTCTGGGGGAAGGTCTGTAAAATTCTAATCTTGGATTGGCTGGCTTTTAGTCCATTGTATTTGTATTATCACTGAATATTATGATTTATTTGTAGTGTAAATTATTTTTAAAGTGGGTTTCAGCATTTATTTATTTGAGAAACTTTATCAAATTCCGAATATATCACCCAACATGTGAGTCAGAAAATCCATGAAATTTTAAGAAGCTCTATCTATTAGATGATTTAGAATATTTTTCCTTACAAATAAACATTTTACTAAAGAATAACTTTTTTGAGAAAACCACAATAAACGAAAAGTGATGTAGCATTGGACAATTTGCAAAGAAAACATGAAGGGCACTTTCCATAAATGGATCTGACAACTCAAGCCCATTTAGCTTGCACGAGTATTTTGAAAACTCGATATGACATTTTACTTATGAAAGTGCTAGTAAAACTTAAATAAATTCTTACAAAAAAAATATAATAAGCATATTTGGTGAAATTTAATAAAATTTTGTATTTTTTAATATAATTTTTTATATGGATGATAAATATAATAAACTAGACTTACAAAAAAAAAAAAGAAAAAAATTATTACTACGTTTGAAGATAAACTATTAGAACATGGGGAAAAACATTAGAAAAATAGTTCACAAAACCTTTAATTTTTTCTTCAAAAATATTATTTAACTTCCTTATAAAATGCTTATCAACGTATATAAAATTTCATGAAATTTCATGAAAAGTGTTAATTATGTTAAAAAAGAGGGAGTTCCTCATAGGAAAAGTGTCTCAACTTCATCGTAATTAAAGCTCACATAAAATTTGTTACATTTCTGAAAAAAAAAAAAAAAAATTCATCCTAGAGAGTATTTACGGGGAAGAACAAAATAATAATGAAGAAACACAAAAAATAAAAATAAAACAGAAAAATTCAATCCCACACAAGAACACCAAGTTTACGTGGTTCGGCAAAAGCTGCCTACATCCACGGGATATGATCTAGAAAATTCAATAATGGAGAAAAAACAGTACAAGATTAATCACTCAAGTTTAAACTCAAACCCAAGCCCTAAGCCCTTATACACCCTCCCTCAGCTCACATCTCTCTAATTCCCAAGAGAAGAGAAAATTTACATACATAACCACAAAACATATGCTAAGTACGGGTGCAATAAATAGGCAAGATTTGAAAATTTTCAAACTCTTACAAAATTCCAACACCTTAAAAAAAAAAAAAATTACAAATAGAAGTGGATAAGAGAGCTCTAAAAGTATAAATGTAATGACGGGAGTGTACCCTGGGAACATGATCCATCTCAAAATGCTGAAACTGATCCTCAAGTTCCGTTGCCTCATTATAAAATTGAGCCAAAATTGGATATTGACTCTCCATTGACCCTGAATCTGTTTTATAGAGAGTTCTTGTAAGATTTAAATGCAGCAACCCACAGTCATTGATTTGCATAAAAAAAGCTGCTTATGAATTTAAAAAGAAATGATTGAAAATTAAGTATAAATTGCAGATACAAAAGTGAAAAAACAACCTGCTTGGACGCAAATTGACATTCAGCTTCTCCAAAACAAGCGTTTGTATAGTAATGCTCCAGAGCAGTTTCATCAAGCAAAACAATATTTAGATGCTTAACGAGTAGGTATTACATACCACATTTCCATTTTCGTCAAGCAAGACAACTCCAGCACCAGCTCGATCTGCCAAGATCCTTTGGAGGCACAATCATGCTCAATGCTATTCCGATGTAAAGACAAGCATAGCAGTGAATACTGCAGACATGAAAGACCCCATTCCTCGGCTGAAATTGAGATGGAATTATCACGAACCACATCAAAAACTTGCCTAACTCCAATTGAAATGTTAATGTTGAGTTCAATCCTCTTTTGAAAATCGGTCAATCTGTAACTTATTTTCTATTAAATAAAAAATAAATAAATAAATAAAAGAACGGAAACTGTGTTAGCATAAAAGGTAATCAAAATAATATGTGAATTGCATTCTCTGATGTTTTCCTCGTTTTAATCTAATAAAAATGACTATAATCCAAAAGTATGCTTTTAGACCATCTCAATTTTCTATAGTATAGAAGTGAAAATACAATTTTCTTGGAATTTCTTTTTAAACAATGAAATGCTTTAGTTGACCATATCCTCAATTATATTTAATTGATTGATCTATTTTAAAATGTTCTAGGATATATTGATTTGACATTAACGAAAACAATATAATCGTAGTAGTGTTATAAAAAAAAAATCCAAAATTCAATAATAATAATACAAGAAACAATGAAAACTTATTATTTATAAAGCAGAGCACTTGGAAAATGAGCTCAAGATTCAGTAAAATAACAAATAAAATCACAGATCAATGCAGTCATTATCAATTTTAATTGAATTACTTGCTGCAAATTGTACGATTTTTTGCTAAAAAAATTCTTGAATAATCTGTAAACAAGTCTGTAAAAATTATGATTATTCAATCTCAATTTAATCAATAACCAATTACTTACACCATTCAACTTGGTAGTCTCATATTCATTTGGCAATCAGTAATTGAAAACTCAATCAAACCGAAAGTTGAATCTCAAGATTTATCAATAATCTTCAAACATCAAGACATGAATTTCAAGACATATCAAAATCATTCATAATTATTTCAACTGCAGCATCAATGTTTTTGCTTTTCTCAGCATCAAAACTCATTCAACAGGTAAGGAAAAATGAATGTGAAGTTCACTGTGAATTTGCTATCTCCTACCATAAAAAGGATCAGATTTCATCAATTAACTGACAAGCAACAAATTAATTGCATGATGGAGATGATTGATACCATTTTGTTCATCTACTTAACTAGCTTAAGAAAAGTAGAATAGTTTCACATATATACATATTGAAAATATATATATATCTAGTGACCAAATTGACAAACTTAAATTTAGAATATGTTTTTGGTAATTCAAGTATTACTAATCATAAAAATTTTGCAAGTCAAATTTGTTTAAAAAACATGCGCCATGGATTGATAAAATTATACGTAACAACCACCAAAAAATGAAAATATTGAATGGGTAAAAGAGATAGGTATGGAGTTGACTAAGGATGACTGTTCATCAGGAACAGAGCTCAACGAAGGCAACAAGAACTCAAGAAGCCCCCAATAATGCTCAACGCAGAGCAGGACAATATATATGCACAAAAATATCTCGTCCTTCTATCAGACAACAACTTAACACCCAAGAACGTCGCCTAATTATACACAAAAACCCGGCAGTTATGCACAAGATTGGATCAAACATGCCTCGGTTTACAAAGAAGATGTTGCAGTAAACAATTTGTGTGTAGTCAGTGTACAGTATATTAATAATATTATAGACTATACCGTGAACTAGTCAGAAATTGAAAACAAAATTAGAAAAAATGAAGGAATAAAAATTTGTTTAGAAGCCAAGAAAGTAACATAAACGGTGTTAGTGATAAACAGAACAAAATCGGATAAAACCTAACGATTTAACAATTTGAATATAAAAAAGCCATGCAAGTTTATAAGCACCTAATGTCGTGGTTACTGTTGTTGGTCCAAGGGTTCCATTAACTTTCATCTTCTTCTTCTTCTTCATAATCGGTGGTTTCATCTTCTTCCTCTTGGGGACACTGGATGAAGAGAGAAGAGTCAAAATTTGCCATTACATGAAAATGTAGAGGGTAATTTCTAGCTAATTATTCTAATAATATACTCAGACATCTTGGCATAGAAAAGAAAAGAAATAACTGAAATGCGAAGGAGAATGTGGAAATTTGATGAATCTATGCATACCTTCTCAATATTGTGTTGTGCTAAGGAAGTATTAAGGTCACCTTCCCAACAACCTTCTGTTTCTCCTATTTGTAGAGTGTGTAGTCTAGGTGTGCTCAAATCTCCTCGACAAAATATTTTCATATTTGGGCATTGTCTCACAGCTACTTCTTGAAGGGATGGAAATTCAATTGTGCAACTCCCGAAGTAGAAGATTGTAAGGCTTGGTAAATCATTAAGTCCCAAATATTTCAATTGGTTGAAAATGATACAATCTTCTGAATCTTCCGTGTTAATTATTGCTTTCATTGACTTACAGTTCTGTACCCTAAGTTCTCGTAGTTGCACAAGACCTTTTACCATAGAATATGAAAAAAGAAACTTCAAACCACTCAACTTCTCCACAGACAATTTCACTAAAGTTCGACAGTATGAAGACATAGATGGGATTTGATCAAGCCATGCATGCTCAAATTTGATTGATGACAATGTCAAGTTCTCCAATCTTGGGAGCAAAGCCTGCATACAGATAATACTTTTTATTAAAGGTTTTAAAAATGAGATCTATAGACGTTGATTTAAGATTTCTTTTCTAATTAACCAACCTCATAAATAAATAGAATAGGAAAAAAAAAAAGGTAAGAGAATACATACATTTTGACTGAAAATAGGAAGGAAACTTTGCAAATCATCTTCATCAATGATTTCTTGGAATCTCACATTGGATGTAAGCACATTGAAACCAAATCTTGTGAGACATGGTAGGCATCGTAGTGTTATGGTGTGCAGTTGAGTGAACTCAAACTTGTTAATGTGCTCACTTGTGTGGACTTGTCCACTTTCCACAAAAACAATCTCTTCTAGCTTATTACAATGAGTCACTTCAATTTCTTGAAGCTGTAAAAAGTTTACAGTTATTGGCAATGTGAGATGCTTCAATTTATCACATTTTCCAATTTTTATGACTTTTAATTGGTCGAAAAACTCTACTGTAAATTGGCCATGATAAATATTCTCCAAGTTGACCAAATTATGAAGGACTAGTGACTCTAGCTTATGGGGAAAAACATTGCATAGTCCCCATCCAACTGAATTGATAATATATTGTATTTGGGGAGCATTTTGTACATGAAGATGCTTCAATTGTTGGAAACCTTCCCCGTGAAGCTCCTGAAGAACATTCTTAACTCCCTTTGGTCCATCAAGATAGAGATCTTCAGCTTTATTAAGCAAAAATTTAATTCCGTCACTCAAATATAAGCTATTATCTAATTTGAGTTTCAATATCCTCGAGCTTTCAAAATCTTTAGGCAATATCCTTTCAAAACGATTAATCCATTTCCACACATCTCGATCTCCAATAAATATTTCGTATCTTTCCAACTTCCTAAAGAAAAGATCATGAGGCATAATTTGAGCCTTAAGAACGTGTAGTTCTAAAGTCGTCAAATTACACAATTTCTTCAATTCAGCAATACTTGCATTACTTTGTCCTTCAACATCCCATTGAACAAAACCGTTACCCATATAGAGTTCTTCCAGCCTTGTCAAGCATGATAAGACATTCGGTGTGATTACTTCAAGTTTTGAACAATTGGTCAAATCTAATAATCTTAAACGAACCAATTGTCTAATTTCTCTAGGTATTTGTTCAATTTCAGAAGCACGAAGGCTTAAAATTTCTAATGCCTTTAGTTCTCCAAGCATTGTTATATCTCTAATTTGGCATTGACAACAATATAAGGTTTTAAGGTTTGTCAACAAGCAAAGTGATGAAGGTACTGACAACAAGTCAATGCAAGTCAAATCTAAAACTTTGAGTTCTTTAATTCCATCAAAAAAGGCATCTGGAATTTGTGAGGATACCTCATCATTGTGCAAATAAAGGAACTTAAGATTTGGAAATTCTAGCCTTTCAGGAAGTTCATTAATATCTAAATAAGCATGAGAAACAATCATTGAAATTGGCAAATTTTCCTTCATCATTTCTTTCAAACTAACAACATTTTGGATAGTGAACATGAGCTTATCCTTGGAGGACGCAATTGAATATGCAACAGCATGAATGATGTCATGCCATTTAATACAACCTTTAGCATCACCATCCAACAGCAAAGATGAAGCTTTGAGATTACGAACCAATGTATGCATTCTATCCCTTGCTTCTTCCATTGTATCAATATCTTTGAACAATCCCAAACCCATACAATGTTTCAACAAACGACTAATACTTAAATTACGACGAACTGTGCCATGAAATAGACTACAAAGCAGGAACAATGATTGTTCCTCAGATCCCAAAAAATTGTAACTCAATTCTATGGTAGGATAAACACTTGCCTCCATTCCTTTGATGGGCTTTGGATTAGACCTTGTAAGCAATCGCAAGGCATCATTCCAATAAGATAGATCTTTATTTTTCAGGGCATTTGCAATTGTTGCAATTGCAATTGGTAAGCCATCACATTTCCTAACTATCTTAGTTGCAATAGAGTTGAAATCAGCTTTTTCTTTTGAATGATTGACAACCTTCCAAAATAAATTTTTTGCCTCTACATTAGACAAAGTATCAACCTTGAAATTCATTTGGGTATTCATATCAGTCTGCAGTACATCTAGATCTCTAGATGTCAACAACAGTTTCCATTTCCTCCCATTAGCATTTCTTCCTCTCTGATTCTCATCACTCCAAAATGGGATCCCAACAGCATCCAAATCAAGTTTCCCCCAAATATTATCTAAAATAAGAAGAATACTAGTTTCTTCCTTCAACCTCTTGCGTAATTGAGCAGCTCTTCCTCGTAGGCCCTCTACATCAAATTTCAAACCCAAATCATCAGCAATCTCTTCTTGAAGAGATTTGATGTCAGGGGTCTGTGTTACCTCAGCCGTAGCTACGACATCAAATAACTTGTCTTCGATGGCTTGAGCAGCAACTCTTTTGACAAGTGTGGTTTTACCCACGCCCCCCATGCCGTACACACCAATCAAGTTGACATCTTCATCCGCTACTGCTTCCATAAGTTCCTTAAAAAGCGGCATTCTTGAGTCAAAGTCTTCATAGCCTCTAGTATACACAGATTTCGTTCTTCGAAAGTCAGGACGGTATGAAACTTTCGGAAATGTTGCTTCTCCCAAGAGGCTGATCCCATCCTTTGCCGTCTTCTCTGCTTTCTTGCTGAGAGAGTAAAGCGTCATCAGATTGGAGCAGAAGCCAATGGAACACAGCTTCCCTGCTTTGTCTTGCTCATCAATGATAGGTTTCACAACCTTTTCAGCAAACTCATCTACGCTTTTCATCCATTCCTCGACAGACTTTTCGATCTCTTGCCCTTGTCTCTTAGCCTCATCAACAGAATGCTGCACCATATCTCTTTGATCAGTCAGCTTCTGAACTTGTTTCTTCAGCTCCTCCATGTTGCTATTGTACTTGAAGGGATAACATATATGCTTTCCAATAGGAACAACCAACACCTCTGTAACTTTTGCTGCAATTGAAATAACTACCTCCACCATTTTCTGTTTCTTATCACTTTTTTTTTTTTTTTTCACTTTTTAGTTTTTCGTAATTTTTCTCACTCCCCTTTCTTAAACACAGTAACAAACTGAAGATAATAACAAAACTTCTTTTTTTTTCTTTTGGTTTTTCAGAGGTGGTTCTTGACTGACCAGAAATGTAGAAAATATTTGCAGTAATCAGAATATTCAACAACAAACTACGCTGTATAGAGAAACAACTAACAATAAACAAATATCTGATTTATTTTTTAATCTATAAAGCAAATTCAAATGATAAAGAATTTTTTTTTAAAAAAAAAGAAAAAAAAAAACCAACAACAATATTTGCGGGCAGTAAAGGAAAAACAAACTGAAGAAATGTAGAGGAAATGTGCAATAAACAGAACGTTTCAACAACAGATAGAAAAAGAAGTAACAATAAACAGAGGTCCCTTTTTTTTATATCTATAAATTAAAAAGAAAATTCAAATCAAACAATTAAAGGACATGAACATATAGGGATAGTGATTAATAAACAAGTCACAAAAAAAAATATGGTTCTTTTTTTTTTTTTTTTTTTTTCCTTTAATAATGCTAAAGTGGATGGATGATAGTAAAGCTAATAAAATGAGAAAAAAGCAAATTAAGTAACGTAATAACAAATAAAACAGAATAATTCAACCAGAAAAAACAAGGACCAAAACTAACCACTCTCAGTAGCTAGAGATCCGAGAGAATCACGAACGTAAAATAACAGCTTTCACTTTGTGAGAAGATTTTCAAACCGAGCAAACAGATAGCCAAAGACGAATATGAACTGATCTAAAGACTAGTGGCATGTGAGCCTAATAGACAGATGCATGCATTATTGTGTTTTTGATTTTTTTGATTTTTTGATTTTTGGTATGTATTTCACGGGCATGCTGTCATTTTGAAAATCTTACAGGTGAATCACAACCATCCATTGTGTTGGAAAGTTGGTGGTCCAACCCAGTGAAATTTATTATTCAACCGTCACGATTTGTAGTCACGACAATAACAAGCGACAGTCTTGCGTTGACGTTAGATCCCTTGTTTCATGAACAAAGACTGTTTTCTTCTCCGCAAGTATTGTCTGTTTCCTGCGAGTTGCTCTAATTATTGTGCTATTATTTTTTAAAAAAAAATTATAAAAATATTATTGATGATATTTTTAAATATTATATTGATAATTTCACCTCATTTTAATAAAAATAATAATTGAATCTCAAATTTTTTTTATATAAATATTTTTGAAAAAATTGACGGAAGAATTATATTTTTTAAAAAATATGCAATTATTATATTTATTATAAAAATATTTTAATATTTTTATATATAATTTAAAATTTAATTATTATATTTAAAAATATATATAAATATTAAATTATTAATATCATGTGTTATTTTTATATTTAATCTTTAAAATTTTAGTATGCATTATTATCTATTAGTTTTATTGTCCACATCCAACAACCATACAATGTATGCGGACAGCCGTCTCAAAATTCTACCCGACATTTTTATTTTGGCTTAAACCGAATGTGAATTCCAACAAATGTAGGACAGCCTCATCGAAACGAGAAAATTATATTGCACCCGGTATAGCACTCAGCTGGTGCGTCAACCGCTCAAGATTTAATGTATCATTTTGATATATGTGTCAATATGATATTGATGATGACAAACGATTGATGAGACATGAAGGTAAGTTTGATTGTATTCGTATGGTAGCATTTCAAATCATTACATAAAAATACAAGGACCAAGGAAATAGCGCAACAAAACCATTTCAACGTTAAAGGCAAAAATGACCCTACTACCTTTCTTTTCGTATTGATGGACGATTTCATGTCTTCCACTAAATTGAATTGACTCATTAAAATATTAACAAATAAAAGAGGATTGTTAAAAAAGTCTCAAATAATTTACCACCTAAAACTAAAAAGAAATGACTCAATTACAATTTATCCCCCTAATTAAAATGCTTTTACGAGTGAAACAGTACTTTCATCTTTATTACAATTTATCCTCCTACCGTTAGTAAGATTCGTTATATTTAAAGGCAAATGATACAAAAATAGTAAAAAGACGATATTACCCTTTGACTGAAGTTGACCAGTTGACCAACTATATACTCCGGTCAACTCACTTGTCTCTCATTTTACTGTTCTCTCTCTTCCTCTCGTTCTTCTTCTCATCTTCTTCCGCTTCTTCTTCTTCTTCCCTTCTTCTTCTTCTTTTCCTCTTCTTCCGTTTCTTCTTCTTCTTCCCTTCTTCTTTTTCTTTTCCTCTTCTTCCGTTTCTTCTTCTTCTTCCTTTCTTTTTCTTTTTCCCTTCTGTTATTCTTCTCTGGGTTCGTTGACGAACCCAGTTGGGTTCACTGACGAACCCAACTGGGTTCTCAGGAACCCAGATCTGGGTTTGCTGACGGAAACCCAGATCTGGGTTCGTTCGTGAACCCAGATCTGGGTTCTCAAGAACTCAGATTTGGGTTCCTGACGAACCCAGCTGGGTTCGTTGACGGGAACCCAGATCTGGGTTCGCTGATGGGAACCCAGATCTGGGTTCGTCAGGAACCCAGTCTGGGTTCCCGTCAGACCAAGCTGGGTTCGTTCGTGAACCCAAATTCTGGGTTCATCGTGAACCCAGAATCTGGGTTTCATTCTGGGTTCACGATGAACCCAGAAACCCAGATTCTGGGTTCACGATGAACCCAGAATCTGGGTATATATATATATTTTTCATTTTTTAGTTTGATGGTTTTGATTTTAGATGATGTTGGGTTTGATGGTTTTATGGGAGATTGATAATGTTGGGTTTGATGAATGATGTTAAAGGTCATTTTTTGGGCTTTTAGAAGTGGATTATAAAGTTGGCTAGTTGATTGATGATGGTTGATGATGTTTGAGATTATTTTTTGAGTTTTCATTAATCTGTTGAATGGTTGAGATTATGATTGTATGATTGTAACTGAATAAAATAAAAAAAAAAATTAATATCAAAAGATAATTTTACCCCTCTCTCAGTTAAGTGTAACTGAATTCATTAACGGTAGAGGGGTAAATTGTAATAAATATGAAAGTATTGCTCCATCTGTAAAAGCGTTTCAATTAGGGGGGTAAATTGTAATTCAGAGAAATTAATGAAAATCTAAGTATAAATTGCAGATAGAAAAGTGAAAAAACAAGGCGTATGATAGGGTCGTAAAAAAGGAAAGAAAGGTTTAATGGCGATTAAGTTGGACTTAAGCAAGGCGTATGATAGGGTAGAATGGGGTTTTTTGGAGTCGGTGATGCCGAAAATGGGGTTCCCTCGAAAGTGGATAAAGTTAGTTATGGATTGTGTCTCCACGTCGGAAATCAATCTTCTCATCAATGGGCAGTCAGCTGGGTGTATTTATCCTTCTAGAGGAATTAGGCAGGGGTGTCCTTTGTCTCCTTACCTGTTTTTGTTGTGTGTTGAAACTTTCTCAAGGGGAGTGAAAATCGCAAAAAGGGGGGGCAGAGGTCTGGGTATCAAAAGTAGCAAGTCGGGGCCGTTAGTGAGTCATCTTCTCTTTACAGATGACAGCATCCTCTTCTGTAAGGCTTCGGTGGCTAACTGTCGATTAATAAGGAAGGTTCTAGGATCTTACAATAGGGGTTCAGGTCAGCAAATTAATCTGGAGAAATCGGCTCTTTGCTTCAGTGGGAATGTAGATGGAAGTCTAAGAAAGGAGATTTTCAAGGTTTTGGGGATGGATAATGCCGATAACCATAGGCAGTATTTGGGGTTTCCTTCCTTGGTAGGAAGGAATAAATCCAAAACTTTTGCTGAGATCGTTGAAAGGGTGGGGAATAGGCTGAAGGGTTGGAAGAGTCACATTTTCTCGCAATGGGGGAAAGAGATCCTGATAAAAGTTGTGTTACAAGCCATTCCAACATATACGATGAGTATTTTTCGCTTGCCTATATCTCTGTGTAAGGAAGTTGGGTCTCTAGCAGCTAGCTTTTGATGGGGAATGAAGAATGGTAAGTGGAAGGTGAGCTGGGTTTGTTGGGAGAGGATGTGTAAACTGAAGTCGCTAGGTGGGTTGGGATTCAAAGATCTCTCACTCTAATCAGTCTCTGCTTGCCAAGCAGGCTTGGAGAATTGTGGTTAATCAGCACTCTCTGGCAGTGCGTGTGTTAAAAGCAAAGAATTTTTCGAATTGTGATTTCATGCAGGCTCCAGAGCGGAAGGGGGCGTCTTATGCGTGGAAGAGTCTCTTGTAGGGATGAGAGTTGCTATAAAAGGGGTGGCTCTAGCAGGTGGGGAATGGGGAGGACATATATGTGTTTGAGGATCCATGGATTCCGAGACCGAATTCTTTTTAAGGTGGTTTCACCTCGAGGAGGGGCTCACTTGTGAGTGGCAAATTTGATGGACCATGACAGTCGCACATGGGATGTTCATAAGATCAATGCGTCGCTGCTCCCGATTGATAGAGACCAGATTCTATCCATCCCTTTGAGCTGTAGAAATGTTGAAGACAGCAGGTACTGGTTTTATGATAAGCGAGGTATGTTTTCTGTCAAGAATGGGTATCGGGTAGCCTTTAAGAAGCGCCGTAAAGAGGAAGTTCATCCAGTGCTTCAGCGGGTCTTCAGAAGTGGTGGGTGACCCTTTGGAACTTAAATGTCCCTCCCAAGGTTAAGATTTTTGTTTGGAGGGCGTGTCAGGAGGCCCTCCCAACAAAGGCGAATCTTCTTATCAGGAATATTGCTAAAGATGGGGTCTGTGAGGGGTGCTATGGAGGGATCGAGACTAGTTTCCATGCGTTGTTCGACTGTTAAGCAGCGGTGCAGGTATGGGGCTCCCTTGATCTGTCTCTAAAAGGCTTGCTTTCTGGAAGTAGAAACATCCTGGAGGTGCTGATGGCAGTGTTGAGAGTGTATGGGAAAGATCGGCTGGCTTGTGTGTGCATGGTTATATGGGGTACTTGGGGGAGCCATAATTTTAAGCTTTATAGGGGAGGGAAGGGTGCTTCTGTGGATGTCTTTGGTAAAGCAACGGGTCTACTAGAGGAGTACTAGAAGACCAATAGGGCCCTTTCCCCTCAGAAGGTTCAGAAGGCGTGTGACAAATCTGTGAGTTGGAGCCCTCCCGTTTCTGGTCTGTTGAAGCTTAATACTGATGTGGCGATCAGGGTGGGGGTAGGTGTTGTTGGTCTGGGAGCTGTTGTCAGGGACCATACGGGCGGTGTTTCTCTGGCTGTCGCAAAAACTTGGCAGGGGGTTTTTTCTCCTGAGGTGGGTGAACTACTGGCTGTGAGGGAAGGACTGAGAGAAGCTCTTGATGCTGAGCTGAAAGTGGACGTGGTCGAAGTTGATTCCTGTAATGTAGCCTCTGTTCTTAATTCTTGTGATATATTTAGAGGGGCTTTGAGTTATTTAGTGGATGATATAAAGGTGTTATGTGGGGAGGCGGGGGTTAGTATTTGTCAAGCCATTCCTAAAAATGGGAATCGTTTGGCTCATAGGCTCGCCTCTTTAGCTTTGTCCTCTTCGGAGGTCTTGCATTGATTCAACGTTAATGCTCATTGTATTTTTCCCTTGGGGGTTGGTTTATAATATGTTTTCTGATTTAAAAAAAAAAAAAAAGAAAAAGAAAAACAACCTACTTGGACACAGATTAACAGTCAACTGTTTGAAAACAAATGTTTGTATGGTAATGCTCTAGAGCAGTTTCATCAAGCAAAACAATATTTAGATGCTTAACGAGTAGGTACTACATACCACCCTTCCAATTTTATCAAGCAAAATAACCAAAGCACCAGCTCGATCCTCCAAGATCCTATGGAGTTACAATCATACTCAATGGTCACGTAACTCTTTTGAAGCAACAATGCTATTCTGAAGCAAATGTAAGCATATATAGCAGTGAATACTGCAGACATGAAAGACCCTTTTCTTAGGCAGAAAATGAGATGCAATTATCACGAACCACATTAAAAGCTTATCTAACTCCAATTGAAATGTGAAGGTTGAGTTCAATCTTCTTTTGAAAATCGGTCATTCTGTAATTTATTTTTTGTCAAAAAAAAGAGAAAAAAAAAAAAAAAAAACTGTGTTAGTATAAAAATATTCTCTTCAGTTTAATCTAACAAAAATGACTACAATCAAAATCATGCTTTTAGACCATCTCAATTCTCTATAATATGGAAGTGAAAATGTAATTTTTTTGGACTTTCTTTTTAAACAATGAAATCCTACAGTTGATTGCCTGATCTGTTTTAAAATGCTCTTGGATATATTCATTTGACATTAACCAAAACAATTTAATTGTAATAGTGTTAAAGAAAAAACCCCCCCAAAATTCGACAGTGATATTACAAGAAGCAATGAAAACTTGTTATTTATAAAGCAGAGCATTTGGAAATTATTATGGGTATTTTTGGATTCCTCAAATGGGCTGGCAAAAGCCCATAGAAATGATGGCCCAAGTCACCAAAGGCCCGTGAGAGGTACTGTGTATCAGATCGCGAGATCGAGCTCGGGAGAGGCACGGACAGGTTCACCTGCTATGATGGTAGCGACGTCAAGGTCGCTAGACTGTTGCAGCGATGTCAAGATCGCCAGATCGTTGCTGAGTCCAGATCGTCCCGTCGAAGCTCTAGTTCGTTTTCTACCCAGTTCACCCAGGTTCAATGCAAGACAGTAAAATGACGTGTCTTGCACGATAAGTAAGGGTTTTTCACCTAATGGCAGCCTAATTTCCGGAAATCTCACCAAACCAGCATGGGCTTGCAGTCGGCCCACGTTTTGTCAGAGTTGACATGTCAGAAGTCAGAAGCATTTAAAGCTCTCCAGCAGCATTTATTACGACAAGATCAGCCATTTTTGTCCGTTTGTTCTCTTTGTAGCCTCTTCTTCTCTATAAATAGAGAGAGGCATTTATTGTAAACGGATCCAGAAATTGAGAGTTGGAGAGGCTGTTACTCTGTAAAAGCGTAGGAAGAGCAACCATTTTGTGAGAGATCAACAGTAATAACAGAACAAGTGGACGTAGGCCCTTCCAAATCGGGCCGAACCACTTCAAACCTCCTGTTTTCTTTCTTCTTTCTTCTTCTCTTCTTCGCCATTATTCGGTCTGTTTGTTGCAGGTCTCCTTATCAGCGCGGCATTGGGCTCAAGAATCTGGTTGGCTGGTTTACCACGTCAACATTTTGGCGCTAGAAGGAGGGCCCAACTGCGAAGTGGAGCTCTGTAATCGCCATGGCTAAGGGGAGAACGACCAGAAACTCAGTAGACGATAGAGCCGAAGAGACCGAGCTGCGGCGTCAGCCTCAGATGATGGATATGGGTGCAGGACCATCTCAGGGAGGACAGGACGTCGTACATGACTTGGCCCGACGTCAGGAGAGGATAGAAGCTACAATGGCTCAGATGGCGGATACGTTGAGGGCGATGGCACGAGGTCGTGATCAGAACGTGCCAAGGACGACGGTGATTCCACCTCCTGTAGCAGAGGTCGCAAGGGGAGTACATGTGCCAGAAGGATCTCTTCATTCATCGAATAGGCGATCTGAAGCCCGGGGTCAGCGAGCTCGGGAGAATGGAGATGCAGCCCGACCTTCAGATGTGAGAGTCAGAATCAGCCGGGATGGTGGCAGAAGGGTCGAGGTAAGCAATGGAATTCCCCGTATTTCAGATCGCAGAAATGAAGACGAGCTGCGGCGAGGCCAGAACGACCGGCGTAGAGAGAACGATAACTACGAGGTGCGCCGAGAACGCCGAAGGTACGACCAGCATTCTATCACCGGGGTAAGTCAAAGAAGTAGGAGGTCCCCCGTGAGGCAGCTCGGAGCTCAAGACCCGATTATTCAGCAGCTCCTGGAGCGAATGCAGCAGCTCGAAGAGCGACCTGGGGCTCAGGTGGTGGCGGAGCGAAGTGAAGACAGAAGCCCTCTCGTGGCGGAGATAGATCGAGAGCCGCTTCCTGCCAGGTTTAAGCTCCCTGACATTCCGAAGTATAATGGAGATTCGGACCCCTATGACCATCTGGATGCCTTCAACGTCCAAATGAATTTGCAAACCTCCAGTTCGCTGGTAAAGTGTCGCGTGTTCCCTGCGACGTTCGGAGAAATACCCCGAACTTGGTTCAGGAATCTGCCACCTCGCAGTATCAATAGCTGGGAGGAATGCCAGCAAAAGTTCCTCGACCAATATAAAGCGTTGAAGAGGCAGCTCGCTCCGGCCTGTCATCTCGCAACCATTTTTCAGCGGTCAGGGGAATCGCTAAAGGAATATATCAGCCGCTTCAGAAGTGAGATTAATAATGTGGAGAGCCCGTCTGATGAGGGCGTTTTGTCAACAATATCAGCTGGACTTCGGAAGGATGGAAAGTTGTACGAAAGCATTTACAAAATGCCTGTCAAAGACCTGGGGGAGTTTTATGAGCGAGCTAATAGGGAGATTATATGGGAAGAATCCTTTAGTTCGAGAAAGGCCAGCCAGCCGAAATATGAGGCAAGCGGATCCCATCAAGGCAAGAAGAGGGATCAGGTCGGTAATGAAGATAGAAGAAACCGATCTAATAATCAGGTGGCGAAGCGAGCTAAGAAGGAGCCTAGGAGGAACCGTTCGCCATCTCGAAACCGCTTCCACCGCTACAGTACGTTATCCGACAGGCAAGACAGGATCTTTCAGACAGAAAAGCACAGAGTCAACTTCGGGAGGCCGAGCCCTACTGGTTTCCCGGGTAAGTTCAAAAATCCTCACAAGTATTGTGCTTATCATCAGGAGAACGGGCACAATACGTCTGAGTGCTGGGACCTTAAGGACGCCATAGAAGATTTGATAAGAAATGGCCGTCTGAAGGAGTATGTGGTACAGCCCGACCATAGGAAGCCCCAGAATCAGCGTCCTCGTCAAGATCACCAGCCCGCGCAGACGAGTCAGCAGGGCCAGGAGCAGGGGGTTGGTTTGACGGTGAAAACTATCTATACCATCCATGGCGGTCCCCACATCGCCGGATCCTCTGGTAAGTCTCATGAAAGATATGTGCGAGAAGCAAATCACGTCCATCTTACAGGACGGGGTGATCAGGAGGGGCCAGCGAAGAAGGCTAGAATGACTTCGGAGGAGATCGTTTTCACAAAGGAAGACGAGGGCAAGGTAAAATTTCCCCATAATGACGCCCTTGTTATCAAGGCGAGAATCAGCAACGCCGAGGTCCTGAGGATCATGATAGATACAGGAAGCTCGGTCAATGTTATGTACAAGGATTGTTATGATCAGCTCGGGTTAGGAGCCAATTAGCTGAAGCCATCTCCAGAACCTCTCTATGGTTTCACTGGGGACGCCGTCATCCCAATAGGCCAGGTAAGACTTCCGCTTTCAATAGGGGATCAAGCTCGTCAGGCGACTACCCTAGCGGACTTCCTCATCGTTAATGGGGCATCTGCTTACAATGTGGTTTTGGGGAGGCCCGCGATGAACGATCTGGATATGGTCGTGTCGACCAAAGCTCTCACAATCAAGTTTCCGACGGCCAGCGGAGTTGGGGTAATTCGAGGTGAGCAGTATACAGCGAGACGCTGTTATGTGAAGGCTATGAAGATCGGGGTGACGTATAAACAAGTAGATATGGTGACTGGAGGAAAGCCAGACGGAGTCAGCAAAGAGGGCTTTGATCGCGATCTTGATCCTCGCAAGGTGGATGAGTTTTTGACATCGGGTCCAGTAGACGAGCTTGAATCTATTCAGGTCAGCAAGGAAGATCCGAAAAGATGCCTGAGTGTGGGGCGAGGTCTGGCCCCGGAAGTGAAGGCTCAGCTCGTTAATTTCCTCGAAGAAAATGTGGACGTCTTCGCATGGAGTCACGAAGACATGGTTGGTATCGATCCGGAGGTTATGTCGCATAGACTGAATATTGATCCCCGATTCAGACCAATTCGCCAGAAGAGGAGACCGTTAACAAAAGAGCGATCTGATGCCATCAAAGAGGAGGTTGATAAGCTGCTCGCTAACAATTTCATCAGGGCCGTCCAGTATCCACTTTGGCTCGCTAACCCTGTGCTCGTAAAGAAGAAGAATGGCAAGTGGAGGACGTGCATTGATTTCACCGATCTCAATAAGGCGTGTCCTAAGAACAGCTTCCCTCTTCCAAGGATCGATCAGTTGGTGGACGCGACTGCCGGTCACCAACTATTGAGTTTTATGGACGCTTATTCGGGATATAACCAAATTCCTATGAGCCCGCTGGACGAAGAGCATACCTCGTTCATTACGGATAGAGGCCTTTATTGCTACAAGGTGATGCCCTTCGGTCTGAAGAATGCAGGCGCGACCTACCAGAGGCTCGTCAATAAGATGTTTGAGCGGCAGATCGGCAGGTCGATGGAAGTATATGTAGACGACATGCTGGTCAAGTCGAAGCAAGCTGAGTCCCATGTCGACGATCTAGCGGAGACATTCCAGATTCTGAGAAATTACGGGATGAAGCTCAACCCACTGAAATGCGCTTTCGGGGTTGCATCTGGAAAATTCCCGGGGTTCATGGTGAATGAGAGGGGGATCGAAGCCAATTCAGAGAAGATTCTGGCCTTGATGAATATGAGGTCACCCAGGACGGTCAAAGAGGTTCAAAGTCTGATAGGTCAGGTCGCGGCGCTTAGCAGATTCATCTCGAAAGCGACTGACAAGTGTATTCCATTCTTCGACGTGCTGAAAAGGGTGAAAGACTTCGAATGGACGGAACAGTGCGAGCAGGCCTTCCAGCAGCTGAAAGAGTACATGGGCCGGGCTCCACTTTTGTCAAAACCTGTAGAATGAGAGAAGCTCATTCTTTATTTGGGGGTATCAGATAGCGCCCTCAGTGCGGCTTTGGTTCGAGAGGAAGACAGGACGCAACTCCCTGTGTATTACGTCAACAAGAGGCTTTCGGATGCGGAGACCAGGTATTCCCAGATAGAGAAGCTCGCTGATTGTTTGGTAACCGCATCCAGAAAGCTCCGACCTTATTTCCAGGCTCATAAGATCGAGGTCCCGACGCGGTATCCTTTGAAGCAGATTTTCCAGACTTCGGATACCTCAGGTCGCCTATTGAAGTGGGCAGTCGAGCTGGCCCAGTTCGACATCGAGTATATCCCCAGACCGTCCATCAAGGCTCAGGCCCTAGCAGATTTTATTGCAGAATTTACCGGGACAGCAGAGGAAGGAGCTGGGCCATCTGAGGAGCCTATGTGGGAACTGTATGTTGATGGCTCGTCGAGCGAGCTAAGAGCCGGGGCAGGTATTTTACTCATCAGTCCGAAGGGGCACAAGATCTTCTATGTATTAAAGTTCGGATTCAAAGCAACAAACAACGAAGCAGAGTACGAAGCACTCATAGCGGGGCTGAAGCTCGCTCGGGAGATGCGATCTGAACGGGTAAGAATATTCAGCGACTCTCAGCTCGTTGTGTTCCAGGTAAAAGGGGAGTACCGAACTCGGACATCAAGTACAGCTGCCTATCTTGAGAAGGTGCAAGAGTTGCTCAGGGCGTTTCAGAAGTACGAAGTGAACCAGATCCCGCGAGCTCAAAATGCGCATGCTGATGCTCTAGCTCGCTTAGCCACTACTCAGATAGCAGAAGATTTGAAGCCCGTGCCTGTTAAGCTCCTGCCAGTTCCAAGTATTCAGAAGGAGGAAGTGATGATGGCCCTGGTGGTGGCAGAGAATTCATGGATGAGACCGTTGGTTGACTACCTACAAAACGGGGTTCTCCCCGAAGAGAAGAACGAAGCTCGCCAATTGAAAGCGCGATCCGCGCGCTACTGCATCTACGACGATCTCTTATACAAAAGGGGTTTCTCAGCTCCTCTTTTGCGGTGTATAGATGGGGCGGACTGCGAGAAGGTATTAAATGACATGCATTCAGGTCATTGTGGAAATCACTCCGGCGGCCTCGCTCTGGCTCAGAGGGCGTTAAGGCAGGGTTTTTATTGGCCAACGATGAAAAAGGACGCTATCGCCTTAGTAAGGAAGTGTAACAAGTGTCAGAGGTTCGCGAGGGTGCCTCGAGCTCCCCCCGCACTTCTACAGCAGATGATTAGCCCGTGGCCGTTCGCGATTTGGGGTATGGATCTGATTGGGCCCCTGCCAACGGCTCGGGGAAATTGCAAGCACGCCGTGGTCGCGGTTGATTATTTTACAAAGTGGGCAGAAGCAAGAGAGCTAGCTGACATCTCAACATCGAAGATCGTGAAGTTTATGTGGAGTAATATCATCAGCAGGTTTGGTATTCCGCAGCAGGTAATTACAGACAATGGGACTCAGTTCAGCAATGAGCAGTTCGCCGACTTTTGTGACGAGCTCGGGATCATCAAGAGTTTCTCTGCAGTAGATCATCCTCAAGCCAACGGACAGGTCGAAGCCGTGAACAAAATCATCAAGCAGATCCTGAAGACGAAGCTAGAGGCAAGAAAGGGGGCATGGGTGGACGAGCTCCCAAAGGTATTATGGGCCTACCGGACTACAGCTCGCAACACGACTCAGGAAACGCCCTTCTCGATGGTCTACGGGTGTGAAGCCATGATTCCAGCCGAGTTCGAAGTAACGACGCACCGAAGAGCCACTTTCAACGTTAAAGATAATCAGCAGCTGCTCGCGCACAATCTCGACCTCGTGGACGAACTACGGGATGAAGCTCAACTAAGGTTGGCAGTCTACCAGCAGAGAGTTGCCAGATATTACAACAAAAAAGTGCGAGTTCGTCATTACAACGTCGGAGATCTGGTACTGAGACTTATTCTGCCCGCAGCTCGGAATTCCAGCGAAGGCACTCTAGGACCGAGCTGGGAAGGTCCTTATATCATTCAGAAGAATTTGGGGAATGGAGCGTATCACTTAAGCAATATGGACAGAACGGAGCTCCCGCGAGCATGGAACGCTGAGAAGCTCCAACCTTACTTCGTATGATTCAGTCAGACCGGATTATCTATCTCAAATGTAATTTATTTGATCAAGTCATTTGCTGCAATTGTAATACCTTTGGCAGTTCGCCGGTGCATATATGAATATATTCAAGCAAAATCTATCCTCTTACATCTGTCTTCGTTTTTACTTGTATTTATCGGCCCCAACAAAGTCTTGGACGGAATCGCGCGCCCTGTGAGCTCGCAACGCTCTGGACGGGCCCGTGATCTCCTGTGGACTTAAAATTATTCAAGTCTTGGACGGAGACGCCGCGCCCTGTGAGCTCGCAACGCTCTGGACGGGCCGACGTCCTCCTGTGGACTTGTCACCAATCAACAGTCTTGGACGGAATCGCGCGCCCTGTGAGCTCGCAACGCTCTGGACGGGCCCGTGATCTCCTGTGGACTTAAAATTATTCAAGTCTTGGACGGAATCGCGCGCCCTGTGAGCTCGCAACGCTCTGGACGGGCCCGTGATCTCCTGTGGACTTAAAATTATTCAAGTCTTGGACGGAGACGTCGCGCCCTGTGAGCTCGCAACGCTCTGGACGGGCCGACGTCCTCCTGTGGACTTGTCACCAATCAACAGTCTTGGACGGAATCGCGCGCCCTGTGAGCTCGCAACGCTCTGGACGGGCCCGTGATCTCCTGTGGACTTAAGATTATTCAAGTCTTGGACGGAGACGCCGCGCCCTGTGAGCTCGCAACGCTCTGGACGGGCCGACGTCCTCCTGTGGACTTGTCACCAATCAACAGTCTTGGACGGAATCGCGCGCCCTGTGAGCTCGCAACGCTCTGGACGGGCCCGTGATCTCCTGTGGACTTAAAATTATTCAAGTCTTGGACGGAGACGCCGCGCCCTGTGAGCTCGCAACGCTCTGGACGGGCCGACGTCCTCCTGTGGACTTGTCACCAATCAACAGTCTTGGACGGAATCGCGCGCCCTGTGAGCTGGCAACGCTCTGGACGGGCCCGTGATCTCCTGTGGACTTAAAATTATTCAAGTCTTGGACGGAGACGCCGCGCCCTGTGAGCTCGCAACGCTCTGGACGGGCCGACGTCCTCCTGTGGACTTGTCACCAATCAACAAAGTCTTGGACGAAATCGCGCGCCCTGTGAGCTCGCAACGCTCTGGACGGGCCCGTGATCTCCTGTGGACTTAAAATTATTCAAGTCTTGGACGGAGACGCCGCGCCCTGTGAGCTCGCAACGCTCTGGACGGGCAGACGTCCTCCTGTGGACTAAAAAATACAACGTGACGACGTCACCAGCACATTCAAAATAACAACTTACAATCGTTATTTTCGTCGTCCAATAAAGGCATTACGCGAATTAAAGCGGAACGAAATAAAGCATATATTGAGTTATAAAGTTATTATTACAAAACAAAGACCTCAGAAGAGGTGAGTTCGAAAGACAAAAATAAACCAAGTACAAAACAAAAAAGGACTAATGTTGCGAGCTGGAGGGGTCCTGAGGGACTTGGGGGGTTGAGCTGGCGGTCGCTTGGTCATCGGCGGCTTCTGGAGGGACGGTCTCAGTAGGCGTCCAGGGAGTTTCTTGTGGTTGACCCTGCTCTGCTTCCGCTGCGGCTTGAACGTCCTCAGCATAGAACTCAACGTCCTTCACAGCGTCATCTCCAAAGATGGAATAATCTATCTTAGGGTGGTGCGTCCACAGGGTGTAAACCATGCTTTGCTCCGTTTCCACCCTAACCTCCTCTATTCGAGCTCGAGCAGCAGTCAGCTCGTCCATGAGCCTGCTGATCTCCATCGCGTGCTGCTCCTCTGCATCCTTCAGCTCCCTCTCCCGGTCATCCGTGACAGTCCTGGCCGTTTCGACCTGAGAATTGAGGCTGTTGATCGCCAATTCCATCCTGCTTTTTTCTTCAGCCCAAGTGGTATCGGACTGAAGACGGACGGCCTCAGCATCGAGCATCTTCTTCTGAAAAATCTCACGATCACTCCTCGCCACCGCGAGCTCGATGTCACGTTCTGACAAAGTCGCCTCAAGCTCCTTCTTCGTGGCCTTGAGCTTCTTCTCTTCTTCCTCCCTCTTCAGTTCGCTATCTATCGCCTTCGCCGTCGCCATAGCGCTCTGAACAACTTAAATCAGCAGGAGGAAAGCAAGGAAAATGTAAGACAAAAGGAAAAAGGGGAAAATCTCACCTTAGCAGCTTCCCGGAGTGAATAGTTAAGCAAGTTCACCCCGTAGCTCTCCTTACCATCCAGGAACTTGGCAGAGTTCCCTAGAAGACCGGGCACTTGCTCGAATGCGAGCTTGAGGTAAGATAGCCCGGGAATTTCCTCAGCAGCTCGTCCCGGGGCACCCTCCTGAGATTGCCGAGACGAAACCTCGGTCTGTTTTCCTATAACCAGCGTGGCCCTCTTGGTGGGAGGAGGCTCGATGGGCGCCCCTTGATCTTTCTTCTTCGACCCATGCTGGGTCGCGACCTGCTTGCCCTTGTCCGCGGCAGTGACAGTCCTGGCCGGGGGAGCCCTCTGAGAAACGGGCTGAACAACTTGAGGGGCTGGAGGTTCGGCCACACTCGCGGCCTGAGTCCCCATCGCGCTAGATGAGCCCGGGGCGGCCGGTGATGTTGCAGCCTGACCTCCGGTCTGGCGAGCTCTCTTACTGGGTGGCGGGACTAGCTGTAAGGGCGCCATTTCAACCTCTTCGACGCTGTCTGAACCCGAGCTGGTATCAACAACCTCGTCGAAAACAGACCTTACAGGTTTTGTACGCCGAGATCCGATGTGTTTGGAGCGAACCAATCCCTCTGCAGAGTCGGAAGCGAGCTGGTATTGGTGAAGCAGTTCGTCCGTCAGTTTGACGTCGTCTTCGTCCGATCTACGGGCACCAAGGATCTCGAGATCGGCTGTTTCGCCCTGAGTCAAGCCGAGGACTGGAGCGGAAAGATCTGCAAAAAAGGAAAATCTTTAGATCGAGATCGCAAATATAAGCTGGAAAGCAGCTTGAAGAACACCCTACCTGGTTCAGCCCGGAAGCTGAAGTTCAAAAGATTGGACAATGAAGGGCAAGACGCATAGAACCAGTTCGTCTTATAATGTCCTACGTTGGACTTGCCCTTGGCATCGCCTTTCGGTACCACGTCCTTGTAAATGGACGCCGTGCGAGGAGAAGCATAGTAAATACCATCCCGAGGTTGTCCCCTGCTAGTGGCCTTAAAAGCGTATAAATGCCTTATAATTCCCGGATTCGGGAAGGGTAGGCCGTACTTTCTAAAGAAGATCGCTAGCGAGGAAAACTGGGTGTACGAATTCGGGGTCAGCTGGAAGGGAGCGAGCTTCAGGACGTTCAGAAGCTCGATCAAATACAGCGGAACCGGAAACCGTAGACCGGCCTCCAGATGCTGGACGCTAATGGCCACAAATCCCCTGGGGGGTGTGGCCGCGTGGTCCATCGGAGCGGGCTCCATAAGACGACAACCCCGGGGGAAGCGATATTGAACCCCCAGTCCGACGAGGTCCTGATATGTTATCCGTGAGGGATAATGATTAAACATCTCGCGGCCTCGCCTGATCTCCGCAGGATCAAGCTCCCCGGTCTGGGAAGGCTGATTCCCTTCCGAGCTTTCTCGAGCTGAAAACTCCTCAGCGACGTCCTCGCTATGTAAGGATGCCTGGGGGACCTCTCTCACTTGATCCTCCGAGCTGGAGGAGTCATCCTCTCCTACGACATGTTGTGGGCGCGTGCGACCTGAAGACATCTACAAACAAAAGGAGCAGTTAGGTCGCTTAACGCAGACCGTTCCTATCAGACTAGAGCTCCAAGTTTGCTATCTATCTATTTCTTAACAGGTCGCGTACGCCGCACAAAGACTACAAGCGACCTAAAGATCGGTCCTCTACTACCTATGCGCGATCTTGAGATCGCTGAAACTCACAAACAACAAATCCTACAATTTATAGCAACCTAACGGATCAAACTAAGGGAATACGAAAAGACGCACACATTCAAACACAAGTATAAGAACAAAATGCCAGACACCAAGCAGCAAGCAAATCATCACCAGAAGTAAAGAAACAATAAAATGCTGAAAAAAAGCGAAGAAACGATGAAGATAAAGAACTCACCGGTGACCGGAGAGCAGAAACGTCGCTTAAATGAGGGACGCCGGAGAACCAAAGATCGAAGACTGATGACAGACGGAAGCAAGAAGACGAAGATGAAATCGGAAGTGTGAAAATGACGAGCAAAAGGTGAAAAGAATAGACTGGCCCCCCCTTATATAGCCGGTCCCGAGGTCATATCCCTGACCGTTGGATCTGGTGGCAGGCCAACCGCCTCAGATCCAACGGTGCAGCGCGATCTAGGGTGCGTGACCCGAAGAGACGCCGTCAGACGAAGAGACGTGCATTTAATGCCTGCTGCAGAAATCGAACCGCCTCAGGGGGTACTGACACGTGTCCAAGAAAAAGGAGGGAAAAACTTGGCTTTTCAAGATCTCAGATCAATGACAGGATTGCAGTCCGCTTCAGATATCAGTGCGCTGATCGAAATTCTCAGTACGCTGAGAATTCTCCAGTTCGGATAGATCTCCAGTTCAATAATCAAACCGTTGGAGCATCTCAAGGGCAGCATGAAGATTTCAGTTCGCTCCAGAAGTCAGATCGCCGTGTAAAGTCTCAGTTCGTCACAAAGATTTTAGTTGACTATTAAGTTCTCAGGCCGCAGGAAACGACCTAAGAACTGGGGGGTTGATGTTATGGGTATTTTTGGATTCCTCAAATGGGCTGGCAAAAGCCCATAGAAATGATGGCCCAAGTCACCAAAGGCCCGTGAGAGGTACTGTGTATCAGATCGCGAGATCGAGCTCGGGAGAGGCACGGACAGGTTCACCTGCTATGATGGTAGCGACGTCAAGGTCGCTAGACTGTTGCAACGATGTCAAGATCGCCAGATCGTTGCTGAGTCCAGATCGTCCCGTCGAAGCTCTAGTTCGTTTTCTACCCAGTTCGCCCAGGTTCAATGCAAGACAGTAAAATGACGTGTCTTGCACGATAAGTAAGGGTTTTTCACCTAATGGCAGCCTAATTTCCGGAAATCTCACCAAACCAGCATGGGCTTGCAGTCGGCCCACGTTTTGTCAGAGTTGACATGTCAGAAGTCAGAAGCATTTAAAGCTCTCCAGCAGCATTTATTACGACAAGATCAGCCATTTTTGTCCGTTTGTTCTCTTTGTAGCCTCTTCTTCTCTATAAATAGAGAGAGGCATTTATTGTAAACGGATCCAGAAATTGAGAGTTGGAGAGGCTGTTACTCTGTAAAAGCGTAGGAAGAGCAACCATTTTGTGAGAGATCAACAGTAATAACATAACAAGTGGACGTAGGCCCTTCCAAATCGGGCCGAACCACTTCAAACCTCCTGTTTTCTTTCTTCTTTCTTCTTCTCTTCTTCGCCATTATTCGGTCTGTTTGTTGCAGGTCTCCTTATCAGCGCGGCATTGGGCTCAAGAATCTGGTTGGCTGGTTTACCACGTCAACAGAAATTGAACACAAGATTCAGTAAAATAACTAATAAAATCACAGTTTAATGTAGCCATTATCAATTTTAATTGAATTAGTTGCTGCAAATTGTATGAATTTTTGCAAAAAAAAATTTCGCCTAATCTGTAAGAAAGTCTATAAAAATTATGATAATTCAAATTTCAATATAATCGATAAATTACTTACACCATTTAACTCTGTAATCTCAAATTCATTCGGCAAACAGTAATAGAAAACGCAATTAGACCAAAACTTGAATCTCAAGATTTATGAATAATCTT
Source organism: Dimocarpus longan (assembly GCA_022984855.1). Taxonomy (NCBI): domain Eukaryota; kingdom Viridiplantae; phylum Streptophyta; class Magnoliopsida; order Sapindales; family Sapindaceae; genus Dimocarpus; species Dimocarpus longan. The sequence continues at coordinate 29,352,410 of CM041017.1, forward strand.
CAACTTCAAGACATGAATTTCGAGACATATCAAAATCTTTCACAATTATTTCAACGGTAGCATCAATGCTTTTGTGTTTCTCAGCATCAAAACTCATTCAACAGGTAAGGAAAAATGAATATGAAATTCATTGTTAAGGCTGTTTTAGCTTTTACATCTCCTACCGTAAAAAGGATAAAATTTCGTCATTTAACTAAAAAGCAACAAATAATTGCATGATGAAGATGATTAATACCATTTTGTTCATCTACTTATCTAGCTTAAGAAAAGTGACACAGTTTCACATACATACATATATCTAATGATCGAATTGAGTAACATTTTTTTTTTTCTGGTAATACAAGCATTACTAATCATTAAAATGTCTCAAGTCCAAAATTTGTTTAGAAAACTGTGCCATGGAATGATAAAATTATATCTAAGCCTCACTTAAAAATGAAAATATTGAATGTGTAAAAGAGACAGGTATGAAGCTGACTAAGGATGATTGTTGCTTCAGGAGCAGAACTCAACAAAGGCGATAAGAAAGCACCAATAATGCAGCGCAGAGCAGGACAATATTTATGCAAAAAAATATCACTTCCATCTATCAGACAACAACTTAACAGCCAAAAACGTCACCTAACCATACACAAAAGCCTGGCAGTTATGCACAAGATTGGACGATTGTAACATGCCTTGATTTACAAGAAAATGTTGCAGTAAACAATTTGTGTGTAGTCAAAATAATATTATAGACAATACCATGAAATAGACAAAATTGAAAATAAAATAAGAAAAAATAAAGGAATAATAATTTGTTTATAAGCCAAAAAAGTAACATTCGTAAGATCAAATACTATTTGTATGCCTCAAATTTCTACTTCCATAAATAGTAGCTAAATACTGTCATAATAAGAGAAGAAAACTACATATAAACTTGGTGGAAATTGAATTCTCGTAGCTTAATGATTGGAGCTAGAGATGCACATCATCCTTACAAAAAGGTGATGAACCATAAATAGTTTATTAAACATTAAAATTGGTATGCATATCATATAATATTAGTATACACCTTTACAAACCTTTGTGTATACCATTTTATATTACTATTTTTTTTAATAATTCAGAATCTCACAAAATCGCTTAGTGGATTCAAATATATTACTCTCTTAATTTTTTTTTAATTATTTATTTAAAAATCAATTTTAATATTGTTATTAGCAAACAGATTTATTGGCAGCAAAGCAGAATTTTTTTTTTATTAAGTAAAACTTCAAAAAATTTTAGATGAGGTGTACTTATGAAAATGTTGTATGTATGATTTTAGTGAGGTGCAAATATATATTATCACATTAAACCTTCAATTGTTTGATGTATGTCGAGGACTCTTTTGGATGAAAAAAAAAATAATGGACAATAAATAAAACATATATTTGGCCAGACATACTAGCACATACAGTAGTCATTTTCCTTGTCAAACAAAAGGAAGATTGTGCTTTTGCCATTTCAATAAGTACTCACATCATAGCTTAATGGAGACTGAACTTTATCTGCTTATCTATAGTAGTTGTGTTTTCAAAGAAAGGGACTTAATACATTGCTCAAGAATCAGAAGCCGGTGGTAGTTATCATATTTATATATCAAAGGAACCAATCTTGTAAGATTAAGAGAAGCCTTAGTGAAAGAGATTGAAAACTGGTTCAAAGATGTTGCATTACACCATTGAATTAAAAGAAACTGAATGTATGAACATTAAAATATTTAGTTATAATTTTCATATATAACATTGTTGTTGGCGGTCATTAGTACAACTGGCATATGCACGTTAAATCTTTGATCAGATTTTTTTTTTTTTTTTAAATATGTATATAACTTTTAACACTAGATAAGATATTTACAGAGATCTACCGATAGCACGATCTTAGTGAGCGGCTTGAAAATTTACTTTTATAATTAGAAGATGACTGCTTGCAAATATATGAGAAAATTGTTACATACATTATGACCCGAGTGAGGATAAAACATGTCATTTGATAGGCAGGTGGTGTGTGCCTTTCCACCAGACGATTCACTGTTCTTGATCAGCTTCTTATTTGATGGTTCTAAGTTATAATCCCCTTAAAGTTAATGAAATGATTGGTTTACTTCTCTCTCTCAATTTTTATTTTTATTTTTTTTTATCTTTTTAATTGCTAAGACCCACCCAGAGTGCTGATGCTATAATATAACTTTAAGATACAGTTTGGAAATTAACTCACCGAAAAAGGGAAGTAACCCATATACAATTGAAAAAATTATTCACATTAAATGGGATTCCTAAGTTGACCCCACAACCATTTTATAAGGCACGTTGATGAGCTTTTGTTTTTGTCATTACACCAAACCATTTTTACCTCTCTTTCTCTATTTTTGACGTCTAAAGATTTTATAACCAAATCTCAACGAGAGGTGGAAATTTTTTGACCTTCATTGATAGTCAATCAATTTCATCAATAAATACAGATTAGAAGATAAACTTTACTGGACCCTATTGCATCTACGAATCAAGTCCACATCTCAAAACAAGACCTTTCATACACAGTAGTACAGTACATTCTCATGCTTAATTAGTGCACCAATAAGGCCCAAATCTACTAGAGCATCCAGAGAATTATTTTAGATACAAATTGAAACAAAAGTTTGAGTTTGACTATAATTATACCTTTTCGGCCCAAATACTGGCTCATACATTGGTCTATTTTCTTATTGAACAGATGAAATCATAGAAACTTAATATACTCGTCCAGTAGGTGTGTTTTCAAACAGAAGGGTCTTGATATAGCCCTCAAGGATTGAAAGCCGTTGGTTATCATAAGTATACATTAACGGAACCATTCTTGCAAGATTAAGACAAGCCATATTGAAAGATGTCGAAAACAGGTTCGGGGAGAGGCATTCCTTCTTGAGGCGCTTCCAAGCATCTGAAATCTTATCCATAGCATGATTTCGTGCCTCTTCAACTGTCATGTCTTAATTTTCTTTCATGTAATAATGTAAATATGATCCAATTTTGCCTTCCGGATTCTCATCCTGTGTGTAATATTATATTATTATTACAATACATACAGATGTTTATCAACTTTATATTATTATACGATCTCATCCTGTGTATATTATTACAATACATGCATACGTGTGTGTTACTGCCATACATACAAATGATTCACGTGCTCACGTTGTCATCCCTCCCCCACCATAAATTAAAAGAAAACAAAAAATCTCCCTTCCCCACATAAATAAAGAAAAAAAAATTATACCTTTGCACTTCCCAAGTGGTCCCAGAGCCGAAGAATTGTAGCGGTGGAAGACATTATGGCTGGTTGGTTATCAATGAGCTCCACAATTTCCTTGGTTAAATTTTGACATAGAAGAAAGAAAATGTGGACCATTCCCACTGTACACCTGAACTTATAATTCCATTTTCCAAGTACTCTTCAGCCCTTGGCAAGTGCCCGGAGTCGAACCATTTTGCTTCAACTAGAAATGCATTGTATAAACTTGCCCACTGAAAGAATAAAAACCATTCATATTATTTAGAGTCAAAAGTATATATTAGTTAAAATTTTGTTTTAAATTTCAGAGTATAATATTTATTTATTTGTTTTTTCTTAAATTAAATAGAGGAGAGTGGGTCAATTAATTAATTGATGATGTAATTGAAAACCAACATTAATATTGGTATAGACGTCGAAGGCATGTTTTTTTTTTTTTTTTGAAATGAAGGAACTATTATAAACCAACACCCGAAGGGAACAAAGAGTTTACATCGGTATCAAACCAACACAAGGCCTCTGAAGAGGACAAGGCTAAGGCCGCAAGATTATGTGTCAAGCGATTCCCCTCATGAGGGACGGCAAGACACTTACATACACCCACGACCTCACATAAAGCCTTCACATCATCAATAAGAGAACTAGCTTCACCTAAATTACATTCAACAGAATTAATTGCAGAAGCTACATTCACCGCATCCACTTCAACAACCTCAACTTTAAAGCCCAGCTCAGCAGCCTTACGAAGCCCTTCACAGAGCGCTAGCAATTCCCCAACCTCAGGACTGAAGCTGCTTAACCATTGTTTAGACATAGCCACCACAACAGAGCCCGAAGCATCCCTTACGGCAAACCCCAGACCAGCAACATTAGACCTCGAACGTAAAGCCACATCAGAATTCAATTTTAAGCACCCCAAAGACGGAGGAGACCAGCCAGACCTGGATGATCGGGCACCAGGCTGAACCCAGGCTGACAGAGCAAATTTGGTACTCTGAAACTCCTCAAGCAAAAACAGCGCCTTCATCACCACCTCTTCAGGATTCCTGCATCGATCCTGCAGAGCTCTACAGTTTCTGTTGAACCAGATACTTCACATAATCATACACACCTGAGTGAGAGTCACAACGTCACGGTCCTGCCATATTCCAACCAGAATGTCTAACACACTACTCCACTTGAAAGATTCCAGAAGACTTCCATCATTAAAATCGCTCCAAGACTGTTGAGCCACCTTACACCAAAACAAGGCATGTGTTTCCACTTCCGGACCCAAGCCACAGCAACCACACACGTCCTCCATATTACGCCTCATCAGATTAGACTTAGTCGGGAGGGCCTCCAGACAAGCACGCCACACAAAAATCTTAACTTTAGAAGGCAGATTCAGACCCCATAAAACAGACCACTACTTCCGATTCAGAGTATAAGAAGAAGAAGAAGAAGATTCATCTGCAACTGACCTCCAATTAAGGGCCAACTTATACGCACTCTTCACCGAGAACACACCTTTTTTATCAAAAAACCAACTCCATTTATCTTGGATCCTTCGAAAGCTAAGGGGAATGGATAAAATTACCTCTGTATCAACCGAAAGAAGCCACTGCTTCAGCCTCTGAATGTCCCATTGACAGTTAACTGAATCGATTAGCTCATCAACCTTGCATGACCTCCCTTGGCTTTGTGAGATCACCTTAAAAGAGTTCGGCCGAGGGATACATGGATCCTTAAATACATCAATGCTCTGCCCATTACCGACATTCCACACCAGACCTTTTTCCAAGAGCTGGCGCCCCCACAAAATGCTCCTCCACGTATGAGAGGCTCCGCACTTCAGCTTAGCCTGCAAGAAACTACTCGAAGGGAAATATTTAGCTCTCAACACCTAACTAGCTAGGGAGTCAGGACACACCACCATCTTCTAGGCCTGTTTCGCCAGCAAAGCTTGATTAAACAGCTGCAGATCCTTGAAACCCATCCCTCCAGCGACCTTTGGAGCACATAAGCGGTCCCAGCTTACCCAACTTATTTTACGGTTGCCCCCTTTTCTACCCCACCAGAAACTAGCAGCTAATGATCCTAACTCTTTACACAAGCCTGCTGGAAGTTGGAAAGTACTCATTATATACGCTGGAATAGCTTGCACTATCGCCTTAATCAGCGCCTTTTTGCCCCCTTAAGAAAACAAATGGTTTTTCCAACCTTTTAACCTATTTCAGACTAATCACAGATCTCACTAAACGTTCTCGATTTATTCCTTTCGACAAAGGAAGGCATACCCAGATATTTGTTGAACTCATCGCTCTATTTGACTCCTAACAAAGCTTGTAGATTCTTTTTAATAGAGGGATTGACATTTGGGCTGAAACACATAGCCGACTTGTCCAAGTTTACCAGCTAACCAGACCCCTTACCATACGCATCCAGAACATCCTTGATCAGCTAGCAGTTGGCTACAGAAGACCTGCAAAATAACACACTGTCATCCGCGAACAACAAATGGCTGACCGTAGGACCATATCTCCCGATTCTTATCCCCAACCTCCTACCATCTAACTCTGCCTTTTTTAATCCACTTGAAAGAGCCTTCGCACAAAGAATAAAAAGATAAGAGGACAGCGGGCAACCCTATCGCAAACCTTTCGAGGAACTAATGGATCCAACCTTACTCCTATTTAGAATAAAGGATAACTGCGAGGTGGAAATGCAGTCCATTACCAAACTGATCCAGCTAGAAGGGAACTCCATCTTCTTCATAACCACTTCCACAAAATTCCACTCAATCCGATCAAATGCCTTGCTTAAATCAAGCTTCAAAGCCATTAGGCCCTTTTTCCCTTTCCTTCTATTATTTATGGAATGGAGCAATTCAAAAGATACCAAAATGTTGTCTGTGATCTATCTACCATGCACAAATGCAAACTGATTTAGAGAAATAAGAGAAGTGATAATCGGTTTGAGTCTTTGGGCCAAGACTTTGGTTATTATTTTGTAAATCACCAAGGTTAAACTTATCGGTCTGAAGTCCTTTAGCGTCTGAGGATTCTTCTTCTTCGGTAATAAAATGACATTCGTGCTATTGAAAGTTTTAATAGACATCTCACCCCTTAGAATCTTCAAACACATTTGCGACACTTCAGGCCCCACAACCTCCCACATCTTCTGAAAGAAGATAGCATGGAACCCGTCCGGATCCGGAGATTTGGTGTGTCCCAAATCAAAGACAGCTTTCTTAATTTCCTCCATATTAACAGGGGCTAATAATCTTTTACTCGACTCTGGATTTAAACGAGATGAGATTGGGTCGCAAGCCTTGGCAATGTCTCCCACTGTCGGATTTGTTGACGAAAAGAGATCCTGAAAGTACTCGCAAATCATTCTTCCCATCGCCTCACCAGAATCCGCTACCACACCTCTCTCATCCACCAGCCTGTTTATCATGTTCTTTTTCTTCCTGGCCGAAGCTCGCTCATGGAAGAATTTGGTATTGTGATCCTCTGCACCAAGCCAATCAGCACGCGCCCTTTGTTGCTAGTACAATTCCTCATTAGCCAACAGACTTTCCAGTTCACATTCTAAGCTTTTAATCTCCTCCATCACCCATAACTCAGCGGCCCTCGCGTAAAGACTATCAATCAAACGTTGTTTGAATGAAATTCTTCTTCTTAGGGACCCGATACACTCTATACTCCAATCCGTTAAAGACACTGCACACTGGGATAGTTTACTAGCTAATTCCTCTGTGGAGTTAGGATGACTAGACGACTCCCAACTAGATTTGACGATTCCAAAACAGTCTTCTTCTTTCAGCCAAAAAGGTTCAAACCTGAAACCTTTTTGATGAGCAGCATCATCCTTGAATCCCTCACAGATTTTCAATAAAATAGGTCTGTGGTCAGACCCATTGAATCCCAAATGTTCAACCAAGGCCCCACTATACTTATCTCTCCAATCAGCATTAGCCAAATAACGATCCAATCTCTTCTGGATGTTCAAAATGCCATCCCTTCTGTTGTTCCATGTAAAGCGAGGACCTGAAAATCCAATATCAGATAAACCACAATCATCCACTGCTCTCCTTAACTCTAACATGTTACTCACAGATTTTTCAGAGCCGCCCTGTTTCTTATTAATGCTAAGGATTTCATTAAAGTCCCCCGCTACCACCCACGGTAGTTCATCTACATTCCTCAGTCTCCTTATCAACTCCCAAGAGCATACTCTTTACGAGGGATTTGGATTGGCATAGAACCCCGTAAATCTCCACAGAGAGCCATCCTCTGATTCTAATCTAGCATCAATGTGACCAATGGAATAAGATAGAATCGATACCCGTAGGCAATCCTTCCACATCAGCCCCAAACCACCACTCTTACCTACACAACTGACAAACAAACCCCCCTCAAAACCTAATTTATCTTTCAACCTGCTACCTGAATTCCCCTGTAATTTAGTTTCGTTGAGGAAAACCAGCGTCGGGGATTTATTACGAATGACCATGCAAAGGGCTGAGAATGCACGGGGATTCCCCAATCCCCGCACATTCCAACATAAGATATTCATGGCGTCCAGCGGGCCTGTTCTTCAGGCGCCGCCGAATCAAGAATTATCGCCTCCTCACCCATAACCTCCATCTTGCTCTTTTTACTTCCAACTTCCTAACTGACACTAAACTCCTGTTTCTTATGTTTCTTCCCTAACCCCAAATTGCCTTCTACCGAATTCATCACTTTCCCTTTACCTTTCTGAGACAATTTAGGACTAATCTTTTCCTTACCCTTACTGGCAGAACCCGGAGATACACTCGCTCTCCTACCCCTCTCCCCCCCCCCCCCAAAAAGATTGACAGCCATATGTTTACTACTAGGACTACCCAATTTGCCCAACATAGAGAGTTCCTCGCTGCTTTCTTCCACCTTTTTACACCTTTACTACTAAGGCTGGGACTCTTAATAGATACGTCCAACTCTAGAGGATCCTGAGTTGATACGGAGACATCCTGGGGGATATTACTATTACACCCGTCCATTATTACTACTGGCGCCAGAGAATCCATTATATATTCGCTTGAGAGAATACCAATGTTAGAATCTACAGATCTCTGCTCCACCGACTGCAGTAAAGATGCTTTCATGACTTTTTTGCTTGGTAACTCTTTTTGTAGGGTTGGAACTCCACTACCTAATAAATTAGAAACCTCCCCGGTAGTTATAATATTGGTCCCCAATATCTCTTTTGGACCACTCGTGCTTTTTCCCCCCTTAATCAAACAATTACCCTCTATATTATCCATTTGGACCACATCAATCTTGTTTTTCAAGTTTGTCTGATATGATCTTGGACCGTAGCGATTATTCCATTCTCCATAAACCTCATTCTTTTTAAATCTTCCCCACCTTTCGTACCATTGCTGTCGAAGGCATGTTTTTGTTGGATACTTTCTAAAAACTTTCTCGATAATTTATTATTAATTAAATTTTGTAGACGCCAGAAATTGTTGAGTTGGTATTAGGAGTATATAGACTTTAAAGCTGATTTCATCAGTGACATCATTAAGATCCTTGAAACATATCCTCAAATAGTCCGAAAGTTGACCCGCAGCCGCAAGACCCCACCTAGAGAGTTAAATTTCACATCAATCTGGGAGATTCGAAAAAGAAGAGAGAAAACAAAAGAAACAAATAAGACCTTTCATACGTACTAGTCCAATACATTCTTGTGTTTAAAAGACCCATTAGTGCACCAATAAGGTCCAAATCTACCAGAGCATCCTGATAATTATTTTAGATACAAATTCAAACAAAGTTTAAGTCTGACTATAATTATAATTCTTTTCTTTTTTTTTTGCCCAAATACTGGCTCATACATTGATCTATTTCCTTATTGAACAGAAGAAATCATAGAAACTTAATATACTCCTCTAGTAGGTGTGTTTTCAAACAGAAGAGTCTTGATATAGTCCTCAAGGATCGGAAGCCGTTGGTTGTCATCATAATTATACATCAATGGAACCATTCTTGCAAGATTAAGACAAGCCCTATTGAAAGATGTCGAAAACAGGTTCGGGGAGAGGCATTCCTTCTTGAGGCACTTCCAAGCATCAGAAATCTTATTCATAGCATGATTTCGTGCATCTTCAGCTGTCATGTCTTGATTTTCTTTCATGTAGTAATGTAAGTATGATCCATCTTTGCCTTCTTGATTCTCATCCTGTGTATTTTATTACAATACATGCAAATATTTATCATCTTTATATTATTACATGATCTCATCCAGTTTATTATCACAATACATGTGTATATTATTCGAATACATAGAAATGATTCACATGCTTGAGTTATGATCCCTCCCCCACCGCAAATTAATTAAAAAAAAAAAGTCTCCCTTCCCCGCCACAAATATATAAAAAATTAAAATAAAATAAAAAAATCTTATTAAATATCCCCTCCCTCTCCACCATAAATAAAAAAAATAAAAATAAAAAATCTTGCAGGCCGAGAAATTATTTTTGTCTAATTAATACTGAGGAAAGAAAAAAACGAATGGGTAGGATTTTCTGAGAAGCTACCTTGGCACTTCCCAAGTCGTCCCAGAGCCGAAGAATTGTAGCGGTGGAAGACATTATGGCTGGTTGGCTATCAATGAGCTCCACAATTTCCTTGGTTAAATTTTGACCCAGAAGAAAGAAAATGTGGACCAGTCCCACATGTACACCTGAACTTACAATTCCATTTTCTAAGTACTCTTCAGCCTTTGGCATGTGCCCGGAGTCAAACCATTTTGCTTCAATTAGAAATGCATTGCATAAACTTGCCCACTGAAAGAATAACAACCATAAATATTATTTAGAGTCAAAAGTATATGTTAGTTAAAATTTTGTTTTAAATTTGTGACTATAATATTTATTTATTTATTTATTTTTCTTAAATTATAAATAGAGGAGAGTGAATCAATTAATAAATTGATTGGTTCAAAACTAATATTGCTATTAGTATAGATGTTGAAGCCATGTATTTGTTAGATATAATCTAAAACTTTCTCGATAATTTATTATTAAATTTTGTGGACGCCAGAAATTATTGACTTGGTACTAGGTAGACACACACCGCCTTGCGCAGGGAGTGTAAAGGATTATATCCATGCTGTTTATAGACTTTAGAGCTGATTTCGTCAGTGATATCATTAAGAGCCTTGAAAGATATCCTCAAATACTCCGGAAGTTGATCAGCAGCCGAAAGATCCCATCTAGAGAGTTACATTTCACATTAATATGGGAGAATGGAGAAGAGAAATTAAAACAAAAGAAACAAAGCATGCATATTTACCCGCTAATAGTTTCTGTAAAGAGAGTGAGTTCATCGAGTGTCCCATGAACATCAAAAATGTCATCAATAATGTAGACGAGTGATATAGATTTTGTGAGCTCTACCCTCTGCTCTGCCAAGTTCGGATCTGTGAGGCTGGCCATGGACCAAATGTACCATTTAATTGGTTGATCTCTAGTAAACTTCAACTTCGTTGCTAAACCAGTATCTTTCCACCATCTATAATATGACAAACAAACATGTCAAAATGAGAAAATCTTGAAAAACATATATGCACGTTAAATTGAGAAAATAATCATGTCCTGTATATATACGATCATGATCATACTTGGATACTTGGACAACTTCTTTTTGGTGTAAGGACTTGACCATGTTGAATTCCATAGTTGCTAGTTCTCGTAAAACATGTATCCACCCATTTTCACCTTGGTAATTATTCAGAAATAATGTTTTGGCCGTGAACCTCGGCAGGCTTTTGTGATGTGGATAGCTCAACGTATTTCCTACAACTCTAGCTTGACAATGATCAAGCTGATTTTTCATCAATTCATTGAGGAGATTGGCACTGAAATTTCCAGCTTCATCAAGCACATTTTCTCCTTCTACACTAAGCTGTGCAGCTTCATATAACTCCATCAATCCCTTGATGTCTTCACTTACATTCCAATGAGATTTCCCTTCCTTGTTTCCAATGAAATCATTAAACACATCTGTTTTACATATAATATACATACACCCATTAGAAAATAAATTATATGTCCTCTAAAAGAAACAACTACAGGAAAGGGTTTGGGGTTAAATAAAGGAAAAAATGGGATACCCCTAAAACGGAAAATAATATCACTTAATTCCATTTTTAAGTATAAAAAATGAGTGATTTCATATTAGTTTCATTTTTAGATAATATTTTAATAATATCATTAAATGAATATACACCTGCTGGTACATTATAGCCTTCTTGTCTCAGCAGTCGAAAGCGAAGGGCAACCTCTTGAAGATTTTGAGGATGCCCACTATAGGTGTTGGTAATTGTCATATAGTGCTTTCGAAGAATTTCCTCTATCTCGCTTTGGAAATGGTAGTCGATGCCAAGACGTTGAACAGCATCTATCATGGCCAATCCTTCAAAAGGATCTTCTCCTACTTTAATAAGGATTTGTTTGAATACCTTCAGTTTCTGTGCATGCTTGACGTGAACATCATCCTGTAAGAGAAGAATTCACATGGGTAGTCAAAAAAAAGTATATGTATATTAGTAAATGTCACAGTTTAACACATTATAAGGTAATATATTACTATATATAATTATACATCAGCCACCACTTGAATATAAAGTACAATATAAAAGTATGCAAATTTAACTCTAAGATTGAATTAAAGGTCGTTTTAACATAAGTCGGTAGATCATATATCTGTTAAGCATAACTTTTATCACAAAAGGAGTTCACATAAAAACAAAAATTTTGTTTTAAGGCACAGGAATCTCTATAAAGTTTTTCATTTGATCATTTCTTTAGGTTAAGAAGACTTGTTAATGTATAAACTTTAAAAATAAAAAATACAACTTACGGAGAACTTGGGGTGTTCACTTGGACAAATGATGTCTTTCAAAGGGTAAGAAACCACAGCATTATCATGGGTATTTCTTTCATTTTGGATAGTAGGTAAAGAATCAACTTTAGTGAGTGCTAGATTGCCAATCATTGGAGATAGTTTTGTTGAAGCTACTGGAAAGGGGGAGAATTTTGAAACTATGGAAGAGAAAGTCACGGAAAAATATTTTATTAAAATACCTCGGAGATGAGAAAAAATATGTTGTAATACCAGATTGGAGATATGAAGTAAAGGTGACCAATATTTATAGTATTCGTTATTAGCTAGGCAAGGTGTGTTGCACGTTGATGTCCCTACATTATTATTATTATTTTCTTTCTTTCCTTAGGAATGTTCCCGACATGTTTTGTTAATTTGGGCCATATTTACATGAGTGTTTATACTTCCATGATTTCAAATAGATCTCTGACTAAAATAATTTCATCAATGATTTCGTAGCGAGTATCTTTACCATCATAAATAACCCTTACTTCTCTTTATATTATTTAAGAAAAGGCACCCAAATGATATGTATTTATTTAATTTAAGAATAATCTCTGATATTCATGCATCAATAAATTTTAGGTTTTTAGGTCATCTCTAATGTATAACACTAAATTTTACACCATTTTGATGTCAAAACCAAATTTTTTGATACCAAATTTTCTTTTACTTCAATGGACATGACACCAAATTGATGTAAAAGGTATAATCACAAAATATTCTATACATAATTCTTTAACCAATATATATTAAAAATTTAAAAATATATTCAATATTACACTCATTTTAAAGATCTCAATAAAATATTTCAGATGATATATTTGTTTTGTAATAATTTAATATATATTTTGAATTAAATTAATTTATTGATAAATTATATTTTTGGTGTAATGAACAGTGCAACACCAAATTTGGTGTTTCACTGCTCATTAACACCAAAAAATTACCTAGGAATTGACACTTTGGTGTTACATTGGAGAGCAAAGTTGCACCAAATTGGTGTAAACATTGGAGTTGCTCTTAGACCATCTCTAATATATAACACTAAATTTTACACCATTTTGATGTCAACACTAAATTTTTTGACATTAATTTTTTTTTTACTCCAATGTACATGACACCAAATTTGTGTAAAAAGTATCTTTATAAAATATTTTATACATAATTCTTTAACCAATATATATAAAAAATTTAAAAATATATTAAAATATATTCAATATTATATTCATTTTAAAGATCTCAATAAAATATTTCAAATGATATATTTTTTTATAATAATTTAATATATATTTTGAATTAAATTAATTTATTGATAAATTATATTTTTTGATATGACGAACGGTATAACATTATATTTGACATTGCATTGTTTATTAAGATCAAAAAATTACCTAAGAATTGACGTTTTGTATTACACTGGAGAGCAATGTTGTACCAAATTGGTGTTATTTGGTGCAACATGGGAGTTGTCCGATTGACGAGGTGTGTTGTGTTACACGATTGACGAGGTGTGTTGCACGCTTGATGGTGCCTAGACGCTTTGTCAATTTGGCCGCTATTTGCATGTCGTGTTCATACTTCCATGATTTCAGAGATCTCTGACTAAAATGATTTCGCTAATGACCTTGTAGCGAGTGTCCTTATTACTTCTCTGTATTATTTACGAAAAAGCACCCAAATGATATGTATCTATGTAATTTGGGAACAATCTCTGACATCCACACAACAAGAAGACAAGAAATTTTAGTTTTTATGATATTCGTTTCACGGTATTTATAACTAAATGTTCTAATTGATTTCAATTACATTATTCATCCTTAAAATTGCTATAAAGATTGACGGAATTTTTTTTTTTTTTAAAGGATTTACGTGTGCTGGTGCGTGGTGGAGTAACCACCAACTCATCTGCCCAACGCTTTGATGAAAGCAAAGGGTAGGTTTAAGCTACGAACCACGCAAATATAGGTAAAAAGTGTGGCAATTTTTATATTAATATATGGTTAGACCTCGTACGATAAAATTTTATTTTAATTAAATCATGACAGTTATCTAATATGATGTCAGAGATCCAAAAAAATAATAATAATAAAGAGTTATCAACTTCGACTCATTTCCTTGTTGGTGGAATTTTATATCATCCGCAGCTTTTGTACCCCACCAATATGATCTCTTTATCAACTTCAACTCTTTTCCTAGTTGGTGGAATTTTATATCATCCATAGCTTTTGTACCCCGCAAATGATACTCTTTAACTAGTCACACAAATATAATAATAAATAATAGTTGATTGAAAGCCCGAGACGGAAATAAGACCTGGTCATTGTTTTTGACATCAGGCCTAGTTACGTTTTAATTTCAGTTAAAAACTGGTAGATAGTTATTATTATTATTATTCTTAAAGTTATCGAATGAGTTAAAGTACTATCAAAAATTTGTAAGATCAAATACTATTTATAACCCAAATTTCTACATTCATAAATAAAAGCCAATTATTGTCACAATAAGAAAAGAAGATTATACACAGGCTTGATGCGAATTGAATCCCCAACCCCATTTTTATTGGAGAGATGCACATCATCTTTGCTAAAAGGTGGTAGAACATAAATAGTTAATTAAACATTAAAATTGGTATATATACTATATAATATAATTATGTATACCACTTTATATTACTCCATTTCTTTTTTATAATCAAGAAATCTCACAAAATCATATAGTGAATTCGAGTACATCACTCCATTAGCTTTTTTTAAAAAGAGTAAATTACTAAATAGCTACCTACTTTAAACTTATTTACTAAGGGAAACAACTTTATAGTTTTATTACAAAATACTCACCCAGGGTTAACCAAGTTTGTTAGTTTTAACAGCAAATAATGTTATAGTGTTAAAAAGACGGAAATACCCATAACTGATTATGTTGACTTATTTGATCAAAACTGCCCAACTTCAATCCAGTGTTCTTCACCGATTCATCCTAAAAAAATCACTCAAAGTTATCAGTTAAGTATAATCATCAATCCAAACAATCACCAATTCAACAATAAAAAAAATTAAAAAATAAAATCTAAGAATGAACCCAGATTTTTGGGTTCTGATGAACCCAGATTTCTGGGTTCGTTAGAACCCCGATCTGGGTTCGTTAGAACCCAAAATCTAGGTTCTAATGAACCCAGAGATGAGAACCCAGAACCCAGATCGGGGTTCTCAGGAGAACCCAGATTTTGGGTTCTCAAGAGAACCCAACCCAGATCTGGGTTCTCTTACGAACCCAGAAATCTGGGTTCTTGAGAACCCAGATCTGGGTTCTCACGGGAGAACCCCGATCAAAGAACCCAGATCGGGGTTCTCAGGGGAACCCACGAGGAAGAAGAAGAAGTGGAAGAAAAGAAGAAGAACAATGAGAGAAAGAAGAGAAGAAGAAGAAGCGGAAGAAGAAGAGTGAGAGGAAGAGGTAGAATAAGAGACTGGTAAGAGAGAGGGGATAAAAAATTTAAAATATAGTTAAAAGATAAAAATATCCCTGGATATATTAACATTGACTAACTATTGACTAACCAGAACTAATTTTAGGTAGCTAAATTGTAATAAAACTATAAAGTTGTTTTCCTCAGTAAATAAGTTTAAAGTGGGTAGCTATTTAGTAATTTACTCTTTTAAAAATATATATATATTTATTTAAAAACCAATATTATTGGTAAAACCCTTTTTATTGTAGATTTATTGGCAGGAAAGTAAAAATTTCGTTTCTTTTGAAATTTTTAAATGAAGTGTATTTATGAAAATGGTGTATGTATGATTTTAGTGAGGTGCAAATATATATTGCCACATTAAACCTTCCATTGTTTGATATATGTCGAGTTCCTGTTAAATAAAACTTTAATAGGTGAAAACCTATACCAAAATCCAGAAATTCATATTAAATCATTAGTAATTATCGTAAAAAATACATACCAGAATTCATATAGACAAACTTGAGAAGAATTGAGTCTTCCATAGTCAAATCTCCTTAGATGTTTTATAGTTTTCTTCTTAAATAGGAAGCGAGAAAGAGAGCATAATATTACATATGTTGATTTGACTTAAGGACCATAATCCTTATAATATTCTTTATCTACTAACTTAATTAGGTTCTCATTAACCTTAATTAATTAGTATTAGGTTTCTACACACTAAAAATCATATCTAATAGATATCTCTAAAACCCAATTGATATATTACTTATTTGGTTCTATTAAAATAAATAGTATAGAATATCATTTTTATTTAATATGTAAGTCCATAATAAGAAATTTAAAAAATCTCAACAATCTCCCACTTGGACTATGTATGCTTCCTGAAAAAATTATATTATTTATAATTTTGAATGTGTATTGAAAAGCTATCCATTCTAAAATATCCCCTTAATTACAATCTGGTCTATTTATTATATTAGTACGAGATCAAAGTGACCTTTATTACATATATTCGTAACTAGACTCATCTATGGTCATCATACCAATATATTCAATAACATAGATCGAGTATGGATGCGTAGCATGAAAATTACATGTAATATGATCTCAAACATACTTATTTTCAACTGATCATACTTTAATCTTTAGTGAGATCAAACACAAATAACATTTAGAATTTATCACTTAACCATATACTTTATTCTGTAAAAAATAAATATAAAACATGTCTGTAATAGAGAACATAAAAATACTAACCCTTACTAAATATGCACATCATCAACTAAAATAACACTCACATAAGTAGTGTGCATATGAAAGACCTTGGATGGTAATCCTTTAATAAGTGGATCCACAATCATAGAGTTTATTCTGATATGTTCTAAAGTCACTTGATGACTTTGAACTATTTCTTTAACAATAAAAAACATGATGTCTATGTGCTTTAATTTCATAGGGCTTCTGTTGTTGTTGGAACATAGCATAGTCAAATTATTGTCACTATATATTTTTAATGGTCTTTCAATACAATTCACAACTCGCAACCTCGTGACAAAATTTCACAATTATATCCTATGATTAGATGCATCATAATAGGTCATGAATTCAGTTACCATAGTGGAAGAAGCTAAGAGTACTTACCACTCTTTCAAGAAATAGCTCCTCCAGGTAGTAGATAAATATAACCCGACGTTGATCTTTTACTGTCTTGACATCCAAAAAAATCAGAATCAGAATATCCAACGATTTCTAAATAATCTTATTTTCGATACGCAAGCATGTGATTTTTGGTTCTCCATAAATAACATATAACCCGTTCGACTGCTTTTCAATGATCCATCTCTGGGTTACTTAAATAACTACCCAACATTTCTACTATAAACGCAATGTCCAAACGCATTTATACTTAAGCATACAGTAGACTTCCTATAGGTAATGCATAAGGAATCTTTTACATTTTTTTTCTGTTCCAACTCATTCTTAGGGCATTGACTGAGATTGAACTTGTCTCATTTAGCTATAGGGGTGTCTCTTGGTGTACAACCTTTTATTCCAAATCTATCTAGAACTCTTTTGATATAGTTTTTTTGTGATAACTCAATGATACCTCGAAAACGATCTCGTTGTGTTTGTATGTCTCACACAAAAGAGGTATCCCTAAAATCTTTCGTCTCAAAATTCTTTATCAGAAATCTCTTGGTTTCGTGCAATAAGTCTATATCGTTGCTAGCAAGTAGTATGTCATCGATATATATAACACTAGAAATATGCATTTACTCCCATTGAACTTATGATATATACAATCTTCAGCCTTATTTACCTCAAACCTATACAAGATAATAACTTGATGAAATTTGCGATACCATTGACAAAAAGTCTGTTTAAGACCATAGATGGATTTCTTTAATTTGCAGACTATTTTTTTTTAGTCATCAGATGCAAAGTTTTCTAATTGCATCATATATATTATTTCATCAGTGTCACCATTGAGAAACGTAGTCTTTACATCCATTTGATGTATCTCCAAATCAAAATAAGTCATAAATATCGTTATAATCCTGAAAGAGTCTTTTGTAGAAATTAGAGAGAAAGTCTTTTTGTAATCAATGTCTTCCTTCTAAGTGAAACTCTTGACAACTAGACAAGTCTTATATCTCTCAACATTGTCTTTTGAATCACTTTTGGTCTCAAATATCAATTTGTAACCAATGGGTTTCGCACCTTCAGACAATTCGATAAGATCTCAAACGTCATTGTCCTTTATGAAATTCATCTCATCATTTATAGCATCAATCCACTTTTAAGAATTATAATTTTATTTAGCTTGATGGAAATTGACTGTGTAATCTTCTACCACTCTTATATCAACCTCATATTCTTAGAGAAAAATGACATAATCATCCAGAATTATAATTCTCTTTTCTCTAATAGATCGTCTCAATGGCATATCCTCTTGAGATTGTTGACTTGCACTTCAAGTTTAATTTCTTTATTTTGCATAGAGAGCTCTTCTAGACATTTTCTTGATATTCCAAATTTGCATTTTGAACAATGTTAGGAATAAAAGTCTGATCATTATTAATAGCAATAACAGGAAAAGAAACAAATTCATTTTCAAAGACAATGTCTTTAACCTTATCTCCCCCAACAAACTTAACTTCTTCAAGAAATATCTTATTTTCCGTCTCAAAAAATGTTTTGACAGTGAGATCATAGAATTAAAACCTCTTAACTATTTAGAGTAACTAATAAAGTAGCAGCTTACAGGTCTTGAGTTCAATTTTTTTTTCATTCGGCCTGTAAGGCCATGCTTTAGCTGGACAACCAAAAATATATAAGTGTCTAATATTAGGCTTCTTTTCTGTCCATAGTTCATAAGAGGTTTTAGCTACAGCTTTACTTGGAACACTATTAAGGATATATACTGTAGTTTTTAGTGTTTCTCCCCAGAGGGATTCAGATAAAAAAGAATAATTGATCATACTTATTACTATGTCCTTAAGCGTTCTGTTTTATCTTTTAGCAACACCATTCATGCTAGATTTGCTTGACATTGTGTATTATAAGACGATACTACATTCCTTTAGGAATTTTGTAAAAGGTCTTAGACGTTGTTCATTGGATCCGACATATCTGCTATAGTATTCATCACTACGGCCAGATTTGACAGATTTAATTTTCTTGCCAAATTGATTTTCAACTTCAACTTTGAGGTCTTAAATACATCCAGGGATTAAGACTTCTCATATATCAAATATAGGTACTCATACCTTGAATAGTCATCTATGAATGTAATAAAATATTGTTGATCATTCTAAAAGACTATAGGAAATGGTCCATAAATATCAATATGAATTAGTTTCAAAACATCAGAACACTTGTTGACACTTAATCTCCTAATGTTTGTCTGTTTCTCTTTTATACACTTAATACAGATTTCGAAATTTATCAAATCAAGGGGATCAAGAATCTCATCCACATAAGTCTTTAAATTTTCTATTTAAAGATATGATCTAAATGTTTTTGCTATAGTATGGTTGAATCTTTATCAATTAATTTTTATTGAGCAAATTACAATTTAACTACCTAGTTGAAACGCATTCACAAACGGAGTAACTATTTCGCTTTTATTACAATTGACCTCCCTACTGTTAGTAATTTTCCATTAAATTTGACCGTAAACAGTATAAAATAACGAAAAGACCAAAATACCCTTAAAATTAATTAATTAAATAAAAATTAACTACAAAAAATTAATTAATTAAATTAAAACTAAATAATTAAATTAAAAAAAATTAATAAATCTTATTCTTCACCAGTTACTATTAAACCAAAAATTTAACATCATCGATCCACCAAGTCTCTTGCTCCTATTAAGCTCAGCCTTAGTAGAAGTGGGTAGCGGCACTGGGTGGACGGTCTATCCGCCCTTAAGTGGTATTACCAGTCATTCAGGAGGAGCAGTTGATTAACAAATAACAAACAAAATCATCAACAACAATTAAAACATAATTATCATCATCAATAAACAAATAACAAAAAAAAAAAAAAAAAAAACTAGAACCATCATCAATCAACAAATAACCAAAAATAAAAATAAACATCTGGAACCAGATTTTCTAGAATCACCAGAAAATCTTCAATCTCAACTCATCAATCAACCCATCTGGAATCACCAGATTTTCTTACAGAACTGAAAAAAAAAAAAAAAAAAAAAAAAAAAAAAAAAAAAAACCATAAGCTAAACCTAGATTTCTGGGTTCTCGATGAACCCAAATCCGATGAACCCAGATTTCTGGGTTCATCACTCGATGAACCCACACGAACCTAGATCTAGGTTCATCACGACCTAAAATTTAGGTTCACGAGGACCATGAACCCATATCTGGGTTCAAGGAAGAAGAATAGCGGAAGAAGAAGAAGCAGAAGAAGAGAAGAAAAAGAAGAAGAAGCGGAAGAACAAAAAATGAAGTAGAAAAAAAATAAGCGGAAGAAGAGAAGAAGAGATAAAGAAGAAGAAGCAGAAGAAGAGATAGCGAACGACAGCAACGGCGACAAGGATGGCGGAAACAAAGACAGCAACGGTGAAAAAATCGGAGAAGACTGACGGATGAGAAATAGAGAGAGAGAAACAGTTATTTTTTAAAAAATAAATAAAACATCAAAAGACAATTTTATCCATATACCAATTAGACTAATTGTAGTCCACTAACGGAAGAGGGACAATTGTAATAAAAGCGAAATCATACTCCGTCTGTGAATGCGTTTTAACTGGGTAGCTAAATTGTAATTTGCTCATTTTTATTTTGTACCTACTAAACTTATATATAAAGTTTTATTAGTTCAAGCAATTGTATCCAACAAATATAAGTTATTATACGAAGATAAAAAACCAATACCAATAAGATTTAAATCTTAAAAAAGACTAAATTTTTTGTTTCCAAATGAACAACTATAACCAAATTTTTTTCAAAATGGAAACTGAAACCAAATTTTGTCTAAAAGATAGTACGACATAAGTCTCTTCCAAATTAAAAAAATTGATCAGTCTTCAGTAATAACCTAAAAGTTCCTATAGTCTCTACTGTAATTGTTTTGTCATTACTTACATAGATGAATCTTTCAGCATCGTTTGACTTTCGGTTCCACAGGCAATCCAGCATAAACAGACTTATGTGAGTAGTTGCACCAAAATCTATTCGCTAAGTGTGTTTAGATACAGATGCTAAATTAACTTCAGAATAAACCAAATTGAGAAACATATTTTTTTTGACATATTAGTTGGCATATTTAAGATATTCTTTCTTTATGTGTCTAGCTTTCTTGCAAAAATAATAGGTAAATTCATCATCCTGTTTCTTTTGCATGTTATGCTGTGATGTCTGAGTTGCAGCTTATTTTCCTTTTTTCTTTTCTTTTCAAACATAGAACCCCTAAAAGTTTTTAAAATAGATTATTTCATTATTATAAAACTCATACGATTAGAACGGTCTCATTTCTCCATGCCAGCCTTTTTATTATCAAAATTATTTTTATTAAGAAATGTAAGTCGTTCTTCCCGAAGCATAAGGTCAAGATTTATGCAATCGAGGATAATCATAATATTTTCTTTCCAATTCTTGAAGTTTATACCATTAAATACTGGAATAAAATTTTGATATTGGCAAATATTATTGAAGCAGAAGTAGTAACTTAATAGAGAACAAAATCAAATACATGCTCATAATCAATAATCATGTCACAATATAAGAATACTCAATTAATAAATTCATATATGACATGATTAAACAATTCTCATAATAGTTGACCCTAAAACAAGATACCTAACACACTATTGACATTTAGTTTTTGGATAGAAATACTAACTGTAAATGGTACTCTCTGTGTAGTAATAAAATATTGCTAATTAATCTCGTCAAATAGTGAGCCTTTTTTTGGACTGATTTATTACTTACATGGAAGACATAATAATTATCAAGTATTTATTACTATAGGTATGTTCGTTATTTGGCTAAATAACAATCTTCCTTTTAATAGGTAATTATACGCATAAACAATTGGCAATCCAAAATAGTCATCTTGCTTTTGAATTATTAAAAGTGCAAATTACAATTTAGCTACCCAGTTGAAACGTATTCACAGGAGGAGCAACTGTTTCGCTTTTATTACAATTGACCCCCCTGCCGTTAGTGGACTTCAGTTAGTGTTAATTGGTTTGGGGGTAAAATTATCTTTTGATATTTATTTTTTCAAAATATAAATTTTAAAAACTTTTAAAATGTCTTCTTTTTTTAAAAAATAAAATTTAAAAATCTCTCTGTTTCTCTCTTGCTCTTATCCCTTAGCCCTCTCCCGTTTTTTAGCTGTCGCTCTGTCTCCGCCATGCCTGTCACTGTTGCCGTCATCTACTGTCTCTTCTTCTGCTTCTTCTTCTCTTATTTCGCCTCTTCTTCTTCTTCTTCTTCTTCTCTTCTTCTGCTTCTTCTTCTTCTTCTTCTCTTCTTCCGCTTCTTCTTCTTCCTCGAACCCGATTTGGGTTCATCCAAATGAACTCAGATCTGGGTGCCTAGATCTGGGTTTATCTGGATGAACCCAGATTCTGACCCAGATCTGGGTTCATGACACGAACCCATTTTTGGGTTCCTCACGAACTTAGATTCTGGATTCGTCACGGATTCATCATGAACCCAGATCTGGGTTCGTTTGGGTTCATGACGAACCCAAAATCTGGGTTCCTTGCGAACCTAGATCTGGGTTCGTGTCATGAACCCAGAATCTGGGTTCCTTGCGAACCCAGATCTGGGTTCGTGTCATGAACACAGAATCTGGGTTCCTTGCGAACCCAGATCTGGGTTCGTGTCATGAACCCAGAATCTGGGTTCCTTGCGAACCCAGATCTGGGTTCGTGTCATGAACCCAGAATCTGGGTTCCTTGCGAACCCAGATCTGGGTTCGTGACACGAACCCAGGTTTTGGGTTCACAAGGAACCCAGAATCTGGGTTCGACAATGAACTTGAGGTTAATTTATATATATATATATTTTCCAGTTTGATTGACAGTTTTGTGGGTAATTGTGAGGTTGATTTCAGTGATGATGTTGGGTTTGATGGTTTTGTGAGAGATTGATTATGTTGATTTAGATTGATGATGGTTGATGATGTTTGAGGTCATTTTTTGGATTTTCAAGAGTGGATTAATGATGTTGGGTGATTGATTGATGATTGTTGATGATGTTTAAGACCATTTGTTGGATGTTTGGGATTATTTTTTGAGTTTTTAGTTGTTTGGAAACCCAAAATCTGGGTTTAGGTTTCTACTTCTGGAAACCCAAATTCCAGTTTTGAAAACCTAAATTCTGGTGGAAACCCAAAATCTGGTTTCCAATTTCTAGAAATCCAAAATCTGAAAATTCAAAAGACCAAAACCAAAATTTTTTAAAGATTTTTCAATTTTTTACTTGATCAATTCAGTCAACTCCAACAATCAAGGGCATTTTCTTCTTTTGCTCATTTTACACTATTTTCAATTACATATAATAGAAACTTGTTAACGGGAGGAGGGGTAAATTATAATTATATCGAAACAATTGATTCGCCTGTAAAAGCGTTTCAACTGAGAAGCTTTTTTATAATTTACTCTTATTAAAAATATATATATTTATATATATATTCTTCAATCGTTTCGTATAATTATAAATGTCACAGTTGCTATGATTATTTCTACGGCAGTATTATTAACAAGCATGGCAGAGTTGACCACAAATCTTGTGTCACTAAAATAATAATAATAATAAATTCCTATATTGACTTTCACGTGAACAGTGGACACCATTGTCTTCTTTGTTATTCAATTTATTAAAGCAATAACTGCTTCTTTTCCTTTTCTTTTTTTTCTTTTTTTTTTTTATGACTAAAGAAACTACATTACACTGCCAAAACAACACAAAAGATTACGAACAAAACAAAAGCATTACAGTGTCAAAATAGAAACTACGTGCCTGTTTGGCATAGCTTTTGGACCCTCCAAAAGCTCTTTCTAAGCCCAGAAGCAGTTTTTGGCCCGTTTGGATTTTCCAAGAAAAAGAGCTTATGATGTTTAAAAGCTCTTCAAGCGAAAGCTACACCTACCCAACTTTGCAAAGAAGAGCTTCCAGCAAATCAGGTTGGACCCAAAAAGAGCTGAAAATGAAAACACGAGAAGCCATATTGTTTTAATGAAATTTTTATAATTTTCATTTTACCCTTATTTTAGTGAACAACAAATAAAATTTTCTTTTTATATCCCCACCTCCATATATATATAGATCTCTGTTTTTCTTTCTGAAAAGAATTTTTTAGACTCTCAATGGCAAGGGTTCAATGAAAAGGTAGAGAAATCGCTGTCCTTCATCACCTCTACTGTTCTTCATCAAGGTAAATTATTTGTAGAAGTAAATTCATTGTTTCAAGTTCTTCATCAAGAGAATAATAAAGAAATTATCTCAAATTTTAGGACTTACATATAAACCTATCAATCTTTTGAATTTTTTTTTTCATTATTGTTTTTTTTTTTTAGTTGATGTGTTTTCTGTGTGTTGTAGTAGTGATGTATGTTTTTAATTTGTATGAGATTATAGTGTAAACAAGTTGTAGCTTACTAAGGCATAAAATGGACTACTGAATCTCTAGCATTTCATTGAATTTTTAGATTATATATAAGAATAAATTAAGCTGTATCAAAAGTGTGCATTTTGATTATAAGTATTCTAGTCTATAAAGAGAGAAATATATCTCAATAATAACCTCCTTGATCAAAAACACAATCATCTTTCTCTGTCTCCTTCATCCAGTAGAGGTCAGACTTCACCATAATCGGGATCCTCCCAATTATAATATCCTTCGTCTCTTCTTGTTTAACAACCCTGTCAATATACTTTTCTTTACCAGTCTTGAATTTGTCGCTTTTGACAAGTGTCTGAGAGTAGACCTGATAAATTATAAAGTTAAAACATTAGTTTATTAAGTAATCAAAGAGAAGGGAAAACGCTTTTTGACAAATGAAGACTTCATGCATTTTAAGTGCAACTGCACTGTCTACTCAACACAAGAAAATTAAGTGAAAATAATAAAATAATAAGCTGAAAGTTCAAATTGTGGGTTTAAATGATTTTACACTGGACTTTTATTTTGATAGTTTAAGCTTTTCGATATCATTAATTTTTTGTCATGTCTTTACTGTTTCTTTTCTCCTTGTCTCTCTTTATCTTCAACTTATATGCTTAGTAATTTATGAATCCTTATGTATATATTATTGAATCTATGACAAATTGTTTGGTTCCCTTTATATCCTTTGTATTTCTTGCACGGAAGAGGCCAAAAGTTTACAATCTCAATCTATAAAAAAGGTTGCAGTACATGCTTCTGAGAATATTTCTGATCACATTAAAAGGTAAATGTTGAATACAGTTGATATCTTCTGTGGCCACAAATTTGTCACACTGCCTGATTTTGTTCCTTTTCCCTGTGTTGCTTTGTAACTTCAAATTGTTATTTTTAGTTCCATATAATATTTTGTTAGTGAGAAATTATGTTGTTGGCAAAATAATTGTTGCTGAATTACCCAAGTTCAGTTCTTATAGTTTGAACTTTAACTAGCATTGATGGATTGGCAGTCTGAGTTTTAATATCATGACCTTTACTAGGAACTAAGATAGAGTTGAGGTTGGGCCATTCTCAAAGCAATACAACTGGGGGAAAGAGAGCTTTACTGAAAAGCTATTTTTTTCAATTTAGAACTACCATTTCAGTCTTCCATTAGAAAAAGCCTTTTTAAAAAAATTATTATTATTAAAAGGAATCTGTTAATTTTCCTTTATTTTGGAACAATAAAAATTTCTGTTTTGTCTATATGGGGTTTTCAAACTACACTGTTCCAGAAGGATCATAAAGAGGTTTGTGTTTGAGTTGTTTGAAAAGGCTATTATTAAAACAAAAGCTGGATCCTGGCTGGCTGATCTCAAAATATTGGAAGGTTGCAACCTTTTAAAGCTTAAACAACCATCCTTTCTTACTTCCATTAGGTTTAATGTCAAAAAAGCATAAAAGTAAATAACAAAGGCGACCTGCCATTTTGGTGCTATTTAGAAACAAAAGAAGTTGTCTGTTGTTATCACTATACATTAGTAATAGGTTTGTAGTTGGAATGTCTAAAAATGAAGTCTGAAAGAAACTGTCATGCTATGTATGATTACATGTTGTCTTAACTTGTGCAGTTGCAGATATACATATACACAGAGTGACAAAGATATACTTTTTAGTTCTGTTGTATGTGTGCTTTCATGAGTGTATGTTTAAAGACGTGATTCTTTCCATCAAATTTCTTTAAGATGTTTTTCTTTTAAATAGGTACGTCCCATTTTGCCTGGTCAGTTTAGATGATACTGTTCTTTAATAGTGGTGTTTATTTTGGTAGTGAATTGTCTTTGATAAGTTTAACAATAATTTGGGATTTGATTTCCTGTTTGTTGGTGCAACCCCAAATGTTATAAATAACGGGAGATAAAATAAAACAATAAAATATGTAAGGTGAAATGCATATTTCACTTGATGATGATCGTATTTGTGAACACATGTGTGAAACCAATATATAATTTAACAAATCCACACTTCATTGCCCATTGAAGATTCTTTTAATTTTCAAGTCAACAATTCTGGTGCTATTAGAAGCAATCATATGCAGAAAAAAAAAATCAAATTGATTAAATTTGATTATTAATTTGATTTAATTTTAATTTTTTTATTAGATGGAAAATGATGGAACACAAAGAAAAACAAAAGCAATATGGGATTCGCGAACACATGAGATTTGGGTTGATTTGGCTGTTGAACAAGTTCGAACAGGTAACAGGAGTGGAACACATATAAACAAACAAGGTTGAAAAATTTTCATTGAAAACTTTAACAGGACAACTGGTAGACAATAAAAAAGAAAAAAACTTAAGAATCATTGGGATAATGTTAAGAAAGAATGGCAATTATGGGACTCCTTATTGAGATGAGAAACTGGAATTGGTTGAAATATGGAAAAGCAAACCGTCGAGGCTTCAGATGAATGGTGGGAAGCTAAGTTACAAGTAGGTATACCCAAATAAATTATATATGAATTGTATTTGTGTATATTCTAATTATGTTTTCATAATTCATATACTAACTTAAAAATTATAATAGAAATATCCTGAAGCTTCAAATTTTCGCGTGAAAGGATTGGAGCATGCATTCAAGTTAGATGAATTGTTTCGAGATGTTACAGCAACAGGAGCTAGGGCTTGGGCACCAACTTCTGGTTTGATGTCTTCTTTGTATACACAAACATCAATGATAAATGATAAAATGATGATGTAGCTGCTAGTTTAGAGTCCGATGAAAGTAATCATGATGAAGAAGGAGAATGTAGCAACCGTAACAAAACATCACTTGAACCAAATAGAAAGAAATTCAAAAAAGTGAAGAAAAAAATTTCTGCTACATCAAAATTATCCAAACACCTTGAGGAACTTTGTGAAAGCATCAAGAATAGGAGTTCATATATACGTACTGATCCACCTGGATGTAGTGTTCAAGAGGTTGTTGATAACTTAGCAACTCTTCCGGAATGTGAATCTATGTGTCCTCTTTTTATGATAGGTATTAGGTTATTTGCAAAGAAGGCTAATAGAGAGGTCTTTGTGGCATTGAAGGAACCTGAATATCAAGTTAAATGGTTGAAAGAGCAACAATCTTAATTACAGGAGCAATTGATGAATTAAGAAAAATGTTACATTTTGTATACTTGACATACTTTTGAAAAATGTCACTTTTTGTATATTGACATACTTTTTTATGACACTTGTGATGTTCTTATAATACACTTGTAATGCTTTGTGTATTGTAAGAACATACTTTATTTATGTAGTGCATTGTCACTTTATAAAATATGACATTTTTGTATATATATGAATATATTATATTATAATATAATATTATTAATTATATTGTGATGTTTTATGTTGTTGATTAATGGAAAGTGTAGGTTTTGATGGTTTATTTGATTCATAAATTCTAAGATTTTTTACATGTTAGAGATAATATTGGTGTGGAACATGTTGTTGATATGGACTTGTTGATTCCAGTCCGTTGTGATATAAACAAAGTTTATTAGTTAAAGTTTTAACTCATAAATCTTATTTTGTGGTTTTTGAATATTTAATTTAGAATGGATACAGATTCAAAGACAGACATGGAAGAAGAAGTATTGGATGCAGTTATAAAAGATTGTACGGAGTTTGATGAACTTGTTGATGCAGTAACAAGAACAGTTGCATATCAGCATAATAAATTTTTAATAAAAGAGTCATGCAGAAATTCTCCTCATACAGGGTGGATGTTCATAAGGGAAATACTTGAGAGAAATGAACGACGCTGTCATGAGCAATTTCGAATGGAGAAGCATGTCTTTGGTAAATTATGTGATAGATTAAGAAGTTATGGATTAACTTCCACTAAAGGAGTTAAACTTGAGAAGGCAGTAGGTATGTTTTTGATGATTTTAGGGCATGGAGTTGGAAATAGAATGATTCAAGAACAATTTTAACATTCAGGTGAAACTGTGAGTAGATAATTTGAAAATGTACTCAACAAAATGATCATGCTTGCTTTTGATGAAATTAACACCTGAAGATTATAATCAAGTTCTATATTACATTCGAAGTAATTGTAAATACTGGTTATATTTTAAGGTATTGTTATTTATATTTAATTTTTGAAACGTAAATGCACACATATATTTGTTTATAAGTAAATTAAATTATATTTTTTTATGGCTATTGATAGGATTGCATTGGGGCTATAGATGGAACACATGTTCGTGCATCTCTTCCTATGAATGAACAAATTCCTTATATTGGTAGGAAAGGATTTCCTACTCAAAATATAATGGCAGTATGTGGATTTGACATACTTTTCACATTTGTATGGCCTGGATGGGAGGGATCTGCACATGATACACGAATATTTTTGAAAGCACTGAGAAACACTGAGTTAAAATTTCCAAAACCACCTAATGATATGTTATATTTATTATTAATACTTTTAACTATAATTATTCTTTTACTTTGAATAATATTGTTTCATTATTGTCTAATTCTTATTACAGATAAATACTACTTAGTTGACTCAGGATATCCAAATATGAAGGGTTATTTAGCTCCATATAAAGGACAACGATATCATCTTCCAGAATTTCGTAATAGTGGTCAACCAAGAGGTAGTCAAGAAACATTTAATTATGTGCATTCATCATTACGTAGTGTAATTGAACGTAGTTTTGGTGTGTGGAAAGCTCGATGGAGAATTTTGCATAACATGCCTAATTATAAGTTTGACAAGCAAGTAGCCATTGTTACGGTTTTAATGGCTTTACATAATTTCATAAGAAGGGAGGCTATTGTAGATGTTGAGTTTCAGTCATATAATGAATATCAAGATTATGTGCCAGAAAATGAAGAATTCAATATTAATGTAGCGATGGAAGAAAGTGAGATTGGTCTTGTTCGTGATAGAATTGCAAGAGAATTAATGCTTAGATAATTGTTTTTTTTTTTATCTTTATCATTATAATTTTATGTAAAATTATTGACATAATTTGTATATATTATTATGCATAAATGTATGTGTAATTTTAATTTAATTTTTATTATTTTACATATTTTAAATAGTAAAGTTTAGGTAAATATAATTGAAAAATAAGTTACATATATGTCTATATGGTAAATTGTTTAAAAATAACATATATATATATATATTATGTAAGTGATAACTAGAAATATTTCATCCAAACACATTTAAAAGCTCTTCTAAAAGGGTATAAAAGTCATATCATATTTAAAAGAGATTTCAGTAATATTCCAACCAAACAGTATCAAAAGCTCTTCTAAATTTAAAAGCTCTTCCGAAATATATAATCCAAACAACATCTGAAAAGCTCAAACTTCTACTTCTCTTCTTCTACTGCTAAAAGTTAAAAGTAAAAGTTATCCCAAACAGGCCCTACATCAAGTGCAAAACTTTATAGACTTAATAAACCACCACATTAAATAAATGCAAAACTACACACACACACACACACACACATATATATATATATATATATATATATTTGTCTCTTGGTTGCTGACGCCGTTGGTTGGCGCCAGTAACCACCCATGTCTTCTTCGTCAGGGGCATGGGTTCGACACCCCTCCCCAATATCCAAACATATATCTATATTATATCATATACTAATTATTATAATATATATATTCTGATCTCCCACCATATGTGTGGGTTAATCCTCCACTTTCGTGTGGGTTTCTCTCCACCTGTCTCTGGGTGTATCGATCTCTCCCAATTGAGAGTTATCATCCGGGCCGTGCCCCAATGTTCAATTTCGGTTGGTCCCGATCATCCTCTGAGCCTGTCCCATTTACAGTTTATGTATTCAAAAAAAAAAAAAAAAAAAAACTATATATATTTGACGACGCTAACATAAACATAGTCTATAATTAAGTATCGATTCTTCGATTATTTTCTAAAAGCACTTATAGAAAACACAAAAGGCATCATAATTAATTTTTCTCAAGGATTCAACATGAATTGGTTCTGATATCATTAGTTAGATAAAACTTTAATAGGTGAAAACCTATAACAAAATTCAAAAAATTATATTTAATTATTAAGAATGATTATAGAGAAGATATACCTGAATTCATATAGACAAACTTGAGAATGATTGAGTCTTCTACAATCAAATCTCCTTAGAGATTCTATAGTTTTCTTCTTGAATGGGAAAAAAGAAAGAGAGTACAATATTACGTATGTCGATTTGACTTAGGGGCAATAACCTTCATAATATTTTTTATATATTAATCTACTTAGGTTCCTATTAATCCTAATTAATTAATATTGGGTTTCCATACATTAAAGTTCATACCCAATGAATATTTCTAGAGCTCAATTAATAAATAACTTATTTGATTCTATTAAAATAAATAGCTTATAATATAATTATTATTTAATAAGTAAGTTCATAATAAGAAATATAAAAAATTCCAACAGTTCCTTGTTAAATAATGGAAAGATTGTGCTTTTGTCATTTCAGTATTCACTTCATAGCTTAATGGAGACTAAACCTTTTTTGCTTCTATAGTAGGTGTGTTTCCAAGGAGAAGGGACTTAATATATTGCTCAACATCATATTTATACATAAAAGGAACCAATCTTGCAAGATTAAGAGAAGCCTTAGTGAGAGATATGGAAAACCTTTTTTTTTTTTTTTTTTTTGAAACAAGCTAGGTTCAGTGATGTTATAATATACCATTGAATTAAAAGAAAATGAATGTATGAATTTTAAAAAGTTTAGTTATAATTTTCATATATAATATTATTGTTGGCAGTCATTAGTACAACCAGCATATGCATGTCAAATTAATCTTTTATCAAATTCTCATTTGATGGTTCAAAGTTATAATATCCCAAATCCCCTTGAAGGTGATGAAAAGATTGGCTTACTTCTCACACTCTCTTTCATTTATAGATATCTAAAGATTTTATAATCAAATCGCAATGAGAGGTGGAAATAATTTGAGCGATTACCAAACAATTTCATCAATAAATGCAGATAAGAAAATAAACTATAGTGGTCCTATTGCATGTATGAATAGATACATACCGTCTTTTTGTGGAATTGACTTGGCATTACATATACATGCCTACCCCCTTGCACAGGGAGTGTACACGATTATATCCATGCCTCATCCTCCTGGCGCCTGCCCTTCTCAACAACAGAGTCAAATAACTCACCAAAGTTCACATACTCCATCACAAAGTATATATCAGATGGTGTTTCCTGACTCTTCTATAACTGATGACCGAGTTAACCGTGTGAACAAGTGCTGTGGATGTTAGTCAAAGACAAATAGACAGAACAATAAACCTGTCCAACATATATAACTAAAAGGATAACCACAAGCTGCAGTGTGCAGCCTATCACCACAGGTTTCAAAACACCTGTGGTCCTCCAATGTTGTGAGTCATTCCGTAATTAACGCAAGGATAAGGTCTTCGCTCAAATTATTCCGTAACTCACAATATTATGAGAAATAGACAAATAGACAGAAAGGATCCCACAAGTCAGCTGTCACATAAAGGCACGTGTGAGAAGAAACTTAGTGATCTAACACGCACAAGTAATCAACATTCCGTAATTAAAACAAGATGCCGTCGAACTCAATTAAGCTAAGGTCTTAGCTCCGTACTTCTTTAGCATCCGAAAACTGAACAAATAGTCTGTCCAATAAGTCAACAGCCTTGCCAACTTCGTCTTCGTTTGCAAAATTTAAAACCTTTGAAGTGGTCATAAAATGATTGGTTAATCCATATAAGAAAGCTTGTATAATCCCTAAATTTCCAAAGAGAATTGTGCTAAGTTGAATCCCCTTAATATAAGGAGAAAATATATACATATGCCTTCAAATTAGCAATGTCCATGAGCTTGATGTTATGTATCTATATATATATATATGTGCGTGCGTGCTTGCGTGGCTGTGTGACAACATCCAGCTCATGGACATTGCTAATTTGAGGGCCATGCTCATCCTTGAATTGACAGCTTCTAATTTCATAGACAAAACTACAAAAGTAAAATCAAGTGGCAAAAATCAAGATTTAATGTTATGAAGTGGTAATAAACAAATAAGATGGTAAAGCATACCTCAACTGGCCGCTGCAGCCACTGTACGTAGTTAATTATTTCCTGATCGAGTACAAGCGCTTTATTAATAACCTGGTGGTGGAAAGGTACTCAAATCACAGCAGTATGTTTCAAAACTCAGCAACGTTATATATAAAACTGTACTGTCTAAGTTCCAAATGGTTAAAAAAAAGGAATGAGATAATTATTTTATATAATTTAGCATCAATGGTTTATTAACCACAAGGATATCTTATTCATTATATTACGTGTTAAGAAATGATCGGAAACTGGAGACTCAAGACGATTGACATGAATTACTCTCTTTGCTAGACTGTGGCACCTTCTTGCTCTCACATTAATATAGCCTTGCTCTCACATAAAATCCAATCAAGCGAATTTTTTGCGAAACTCA
The DNA here is from genome assembly GCA_022984855.1 of Dimocarpus longan. Classification (NCBI taxonomy): domain Eukaryota; kingdom Viridiplantae; phylum Streptophyta; class Magnoliopsida; order Sapindales; family Sapindaceae; genus Dimocarpus; species Dimocarpus longan. The sequence goes on from CM041017.1 coordinate 29,385,736, forward strand.
CAAAAAAGCAACGCGAATTCAACAAAGTACTCGGTTCTGTAGTAACAAATAAGCAAAACAAAAAGGATGGACCTTCGGTCGCATTATGAATCTTGATGGATAAATAAAAGATGCAGCCACCAAAGAAGGCAGGAATTTCACACAACTATAATCTAATAAGCTCAACTCTGCAAGGTAGCAGCCAAGGAACTCTAGCTGCAAACTGGAGGCCTGTCGAAAGCACAAAGAATTAAGCAGTTAACAGATTTACTCAAGGCCCATTTCAAACTTCAAGGCCTTGAGTATATCAGCCTCCATCTTCACCACCTTCACTTTAACAGCATAAACATTTTCAATTACAAATAGATTAACATTCAAAAAAACAATAAAAAGGATAAAAATATTTTAATAATCTCCAAAAGAACAGTGCAGGGGACTCGTCCTCTAAAATGGAAAAAGAAATGGAGAAATCTTCAAATACTGAAACTTTGAATAAATATTTTAGGAAAAATCCCAAAAATTCCCTAACTTTTAACATATTATCCATTTTGATCACGTATTTTCATTTTTATCAAAAATATCCCTTACCTTTAAATTAAACACCCAAAATACCCTTTGAAAACGTATAAAATGACGAAAATACCCCTAATGGTCACAAATTTGTTAGGTTAAAACCGTTGACAATGACAATTTAACTCCATGGGCAAAAAAAGGTAAATGCAAACAAAATCCTAAAAAAAACCTTAACTTTTGATATATTATCTATTTTTTACCATGTAGTTTTCTTTTTTATCTTAAATTCTTCATACCATCAATTTTTTAACAAAAAGATTATAAAAAGTTAAAATATCGAATTTATCCTTGGTTTAAATAATATTAAAACATAAAGATTAAAAAGTTAAAATAAATAATATTAAATTGACCAAATAAAAAAATAAAAAGTTTTTTATCTAAAAACAAAATTGAGTTTTAAAAGAAAAATTGAAAAAAAAAAATAAAGCAGATCCAATCTGTAGAAAAAAAATTAAAAAATAAAACTTTATCAACATCATCAACAATCAGAATATTATCTAGAACATTAATAAACCTAGAATTTTATCTAGACCGACGTCCAACCTTAAACAAAATCTACAATATCAATAAATCTTTATCAATATCATCAACAGCCAAAACATTAACATCTAAAAATAAAAATTTTGATAAAAATAAAAATAAAATAAAATAAAATCATTTCAACCTATCTTTAACATCAAAATCATCAAAAATATCAAACCCTAATCATCAATCGTTATCAAACCCACAAAGATTGAAAAAAAAAAAAAAAAACAAACATCATTTAACCAACGCTTGGAAACCCAAAAAAACTTGAAAACCAAAAATAAAAAATCATTTAAATCAAATCATCAATCGTCATCAAACCTTCACTAGGTACAAACCCAGTTGAACAGATAAAGTTTAAATTTAATATTATCTAGATTAACAGTAAATTCGATATTCTAACTTTTTTTTGACATTTTTGTTAAAAAAAAAAAAAAAAATTGATAATATAGGAGATTTTGGATAAAAATAAAATTACATGGTAAAAATTTGACAATATGTCAAAATTTAAGGGATTCTTTTAGGATTTTTCTATATTTTAATATCATTTAAATGAAGGGTAAATTTGATATTTAAACTTTTTCTAAAATTTTTGTTAAATAATTGATGAATGGGGGATTTTGGATAAAAACATCTATATGATGAAAAATTGACAATATGTCAAAACTTAGGGGTTTTTAGGATTTTTCCAATATTTTAATGTACTAATTAACAATGCAGAGCATCAAAGTTTAAGCAGAATATATGGCATAATCAAATTCTCATATGAAAACTGCGAATGATAAGAACAAAGTGTTAATGTACACTCAGTCTAATGACCAAGTGAGTTTTAGCACAAACTTATGGTCTTGATAAATTACACCACACAATAGAACATCCATAATTTCTTTCAACCCAAAAAAAAAAAAAAGACTTTATATTAGCTTGAGTAAGCAAACCATTTAGAGTAAATCATAATAATTATGTAACCAAAAGACACGTGGAATGCTCTAAAATGACAGAGTAGAATGCTCCAAAACACAGTGTTGAATGTTAAGAATCTCAAATTTTTTAAGCTTCATTGATTGTCGAACAATTTCATCAATAAATTGTTGAATAGTTGATTCTGAATTGACACTAATGACTGCTCAATGACTTAGTCGAAGTCAATTATGATTTTTCTGTTTTAGTAGCTGCATTTTCTGATTTCTTGTTTCAATCAACAGTACTTAGTGCCAAGTATTTTTGCATTTTTATAGTTTTTCAGTTGTTATGTAAAGTCTATATAAAGGCACCTTCAGTTCTTGAATAAAATATAGTCATTAAGCTAAATTTTCAGTAAGTTGTACTTGTTCTTTCCACTGTTTCAGATATACATCCTCTATTTATTTTAGTTTGCGTGCTTTTCTCCAACATTTGTGGTATTAGAGCTCGATTCTTTCATATATGGGTGTTACAACTCATGGCAACTTATAGCAATTAATGTTGTGAGTATTTCTCAACCAGCATTACCTATCTTCAAAGATGAAAGCTATGAATTCTAAAGCATTAAAATGAAGACGTTGGTCTAGAGCATTAAAATGAAGACGCTGTTCAAGAGTTATGGGACTTGGTTGAGAATAGGTGTGTTGATCTGGTTGAAGAAGCAAAACTGAAAGAGAATAAGAAAAATGACTCGGAAGGCATTATTCTTTATTTAGCAAGCGGCTCATGAGTCAATTTTCTAGAAAATTGCAGGTGCAACTATAGCAAAAGTAGCTTCATCGACATTACAAAAGGCTTTCCAAGGTTCCTCGAAGGTGATCACGGTCCAACTTCAAACTGTTCGTTGTGATTTTGAAACCTTGCATATGAAGAGTGGGGAATTGGTACAAGATTTCCTAACCAGAGTAGCTACAATTGTTCATCAGTTGAGATCATATGGAGAAGAAATTCTAATCAAACTATAGTCGAAAAGTGTCAAGAATGCTAACTCTAAAGTTCGATCATGTAGTTACAGCCGTTGAGGAGTTTAAAGATTTATCTACGTACTCATTTTATGAGCTGATGGGATCCCTGTAATCTTATGAGGCTAGGATGAATAGACTAGCTGTGAAAAGTGAAGAAAAAGCTTTTCAGGTGAAGGGGGAGACATCCAACCGAAAAAATGAATAAATGGAGGTAGTTGATAAAGGATGTGGTAGAGGTGGATCACGTGGCAATGGCAGAGGACAAGGTGGTGCGCAATCCAATCAAAGGCAACCAAATGAAAAGCAAAGAAGCAAGAAGAGTGGTGTCCAATGTTACTATTGCAACCGGTTTGGGCATACAAAGGCTGAATGCTGGAAAAGGGAAAAGCAAGCAAGCTATGCAGAGCAAGAGAAAGAATAGGTCAAGTTATTCATGGCCAATCATGAAAATGCAACTTCTTCTAATAACATTTGGTTTCTAGACAACGGATGCCCTGATCGCATGATAGGAATGAAGTCATTGTTTAAAGAGCTTGATGAGTCATACGTGATAAAGTTAAGGCTTGAAGATGACAAACTGATGCAAGTAGAAGGGAAAGGTGCTGTGGCAGTCAATGAATGTCAGGTTATGTGAAGCTCCTCTATAGTGTTTATTTTATTCCTAGTTTATCTCAAAACCTTTTGAGTGTTGGGCAGCTTATGACTAATGGGTATTCTATCTTGTTGATGATGTCTTATATGTGATTAGAGAAAAAAAAAAAAAAAATTGATTACTTGCTATTTGCTAGCTAGGTCGTTGGTTAATTAGCGAGTAACGATTTTTGGAACCTTGATCTAAGCTCACATAGAACATTTTGATCTATCATTCTACTTGTAATGCAATATCATTCATTAAGTCTGCATGGATGCATTGATCATCATTGATTCAAAATTAATCGTGGCCTTGCTTCTTAGTTAGAATAAGCAGAGGTCAGAAGTATTCGTCATATTTGAAAGATCGGATAAAAAAGCGAATTCAAGGAGAACGTAGCTGATTTAGAAAACAAACAAAATTATCTTTCTATGTTTGTGAAGAGTGAAATTAGGGATCATTATTAGTTAGGTAACGATCAGGTTTCTAGGCTAGGTGGAGTTGTAAGTGAAACTTATAATTCATCTTTTAATAGTGGATTTTAATTCGAAAGTGACTAAAGAAGGTTTTAGTCTCATGAGTTTTCCCATTTGAATTTTTTATGACAAATTCTTGTCTCTCTATCTCTCTCTTTATTCTTCCTTGTTATTTTTATTTATACTTCTACTGCATGATAACTTTCAAATAAAGTCATAAAATTAAGATATAACTTATTCATGCACCCCCGCAACCACCCCTTCCCAAACCACACAGTCGCCCCCTCCACACCCCCTCCCCCCAAAAATAACAAGGAAGAATAAAGAGATAGAGAGAGACACAAGATTTATTTTATAAAAAATTTAAACGGGAAAACTCATGAGACTAAAACCCTTCTCTAGTTAATTTCAAATAAAAACCCACTATTAAAAGATGAATTATAAGTTTCACTTACAACCTCACCTAGCCTAAAAACGTGATCTGTCTAATTTTGCTCTTCCATCTTAACAACACCACCCCTGCCTCCCCCCCACCCCCTTCCCCCCCTCAACACCTCGGTCTAAGTTGTTAGTTTGACTACTTCCATCTTAATTACTTTCATATTAAATATTAAATTTCTTCATGATATTGTGATGTAAATAGTACGGTGTTGAGTGATTTTTTTGAGCTAATTTGGGAAGATGATTGATATTAAGATGATGAAGAAAAAAATTTGTTTTGTAGAAGACGATGACATTAAAGATGAGGTTAAACATGATGAAGAAAATAACTCTTAATTTTTTTTGTTTAAATAATAATAATAATATTATTTATTTAAATTAATTTAAATATAGTACGAAATGTTATTGGATATATAGCAACTTTTAATTTTATTTATGTACCATTTTACCTCCTAATTGGTAAGACCACCATTCAACTAAAATTGATCGAAGGTACCGTGTGAATTTCGATGAACCGTGATTCTTGGAATATTTTTGTTTTTTTAGGATGCTTGACTAATTTCAATTCCCCTTCTTGAAAAATACCTTTTACTATTTAATTAAAAACTTTTATATACAAAACGGCAGCCTGATACATCCTAATTAGTTAGTATTTGTTGTTATCAAGACCAATAGAAAATTGACTTCGGAAATTTTGCTAATTCAAAAGTTAAAAGAAGTAGCTTAGCTCACCAACTATAAGCACGTCATCAATGACAAAAGACAACCACAAACACCTAAAATAGCAAGATTAGTTAAACTTACAATTTCAACTTCCACAACTGAATTCGATTTGAATCTAATCCCCATTGGCTTTTTAAATCTCTTTTAATTAAATAAATAAATAATTATTAGGCTAATATTGTTTGTACTTCATAAACTATGATTATTCAACATAGCTAAAGGGCAAAAATCTCGTCTTAAAAATACATAAAATAATAATCAGAGATTTGAAGGTCTATATATATTTTTTACCATTTTTAGATAATATTGACAAAAAAGACTCATATTATAATTTACATAATGATAATAATCTCTTTTTTAAATATCAATCACTGTTTACGTGATCAAATCAGAGATTCTTAAAATCTATTTAATTCAATTACTATTTATACAATCTAAATATTTACTTCATTACAAATTCACCGATACAAAACTTAAAACATCTCTAATGCTCTCATGAATTATAAAAAATTTACATGCCACATAGAATTATTAAATAATGAGTTAAAATAAATCTCTCTAATGTAATTATCATTTATTAATGTCAAGCTAAAGTGTTAAAAAAAAAAAAAAAAAGACATTGTTAACATAACTATATATTTCAATAGGTATGTTAGACAATTATATCAGCAAATCAAACATTAAATTAAATATATGAAAACATTAAATGGAAATATATGAAGATATTAAATAGAAATATATTATAATATTTTAGAACAATTTTTCAATTTGATTGTCTATCAAATGATACATATGTCATGTAAAAAGCAAATCTCTTTATATTGATGACATGACTTTTTTTTTAAAAGATATAATTTATAAGAGTATCAGAGATGCTCTTGTAAAATATATTTGGTGGAACTTGAATGTTATTTAAATACCCATCTTTGCTAGGAAAGGATGTGCTAGTAGATTAGCAATTAATACTAAATGAAAAGGAATTTGGCAGTGTGGGGCGCGCGCACTCACACGTGTGTACCGGCGCATGTTAAAAAACGTGTTCAAAATGTAAATTTCCAAGTCTTGATGCTATAAAACATTTTCAAAAGGTAAATTTCTAAGTCTTGACTTCCATGGAAGAAAATTTTATTTCCAGAAATCAGCCCTGCTTCAACCACAAATAACTTTTATATTTCAAGGCAGGTTGCAGTGTGAAATGTTAACATTCTAGTTTGTTCTCGAACTTTGACTTCTTTTTCTGGGAAAGGATTTTCGGACTTCGACTTGTTTCATTTGTATTTACAGCAAAATTAGGGTGCGCTTTAAGGTGTTTTCACAGGAAGTGCTTTTGAAAAAGATTACTCTAACTTGCTCTTCAAACTTAAATGCTTCTTTATTATATATTTTAATCTAAAATTTATATTTTTCTGTTAAGTACAATTATTGATCATTAAATCTCTTAAAACATATAATAGTTGAAACCAGGGATTTATTGTTGTCTCTCATTTATGAATGTAGATATCAGACAATGTAAATTGTGTTAGATCTCAAAATTCCTAATAATCCTTTGACCCATATCAAATAATTAAAAAAAAAGGAAAAAAAAAAAAGAGGAAATTCAAAAGTTGGCAAAAAAATGTAGAAAGTTTTAATTTGTCCATAAACTATTTTCTAAATGTTGACCAATTTAGTCATTTTAATATGCAAAAATTTCAAACATTCACAGGAAAATTCAATAAACAACAGCACATGTAACAAAAGTATCTTGTGATTCATTAATTATAGTTTTCTGCCATTACAACATTATTTGTAATTGAACGGAAAAAAAAAAAAAAAAACAGAAGTTGAAATCTGAGTATCATCATGAATATATATTATATATAATCAATATAAAGTAGATTAATCCATCTGTAAAGCTATAATTACTAAATCTATTCACAGTTAACATGTAACGTCGTCATGACCAAATCAAAACAATTTGGTGATCTATTTCAAAAAAAAAAAAACAATTAGGTGATCAGCTTCAATTCAACTTGTTAGAACTCCTTGATCAACCGTAACGAAAACACTGGCCGGAACCGCCACGTTGGACTCAATCACGACACGATTTCCGGACATATTCCGTAAGGCGTGGTTAGGGAAGGCAGTTCCGGTTGCACTTAATGAATACTGAACATGCTTGATGAGGTTAGGAAACAACAGGACTGGATTGAAGTCAAGTGTCCAAGAGGTTCCATTGCCTTGCATAGACCCTGTAGCAACTGTTGCCTTCAAGTTCATGCCCCTGACATTGTTTCTAGCAACAACTACTTGATCAATTTGATTGAAAGGTCCTTTGGATTGATCCAATTGGACTATTTCAACCCCTTGGCTGCTTCCAGAGAACATGTTATCGACGATATTCACCCCCTTCGCCACTCCATTGATCGATTTGAACAAAATGTAAGCATCACCTAGGAAGAAGCTGCTAGAAATGTGAAGTTGTACAGGGTCCTCAGCTACAATACCAGTGTAGTCCATGTAAGAATTGACTATCCTGGTTTGTGTCAAATTGGGCAGCTTCAAATATATGCCAGTGCCACCAAAACCTGTGGCCTTGTTATAGCAATGTACCCCGGAGAGTGTGTTAGCTTGTCCTGCAACCATGATCCCTACATCAGCAGAAAAGATCACCACGTCCGTGACAGCATTATCATTCCCCATTAGGTTAATTGCAGTGCCGGAGAAGTTCCGTTCACCAGGATCATTACCGGCGGTGATGTGTTGGCCGAGGAATGAGTTGCGGATGTAGGTTTCATGGCCAGATTGGACAAAAATGCCATTGGTTGTGAAATGAGTAATGTAACAGTTGTCTATGCTAGTCCTAAGGGATTTTACAACAGATATACCCCCTCCCCTGAAGTTTGAATCCAACATTAGGTCTTTAAGAGTTATGTACTCATAAATGTACGAAGACGAAGATGAAGCCGACAAATCGATCAAATATCCATCTGTTGGAAAATTATCCGATGCTTTTATAGTTCCTCCATAAATCTGTAATACAAATACCAATTACAACAAAGTTGTAAAATTTAAAATTAACGTTACCACTTGCTCTTGAAAAATATGTAAAGAATAATATTGTCTACGAATATTTGATAAAAAAGTAATTTCCATTCATAAAAAGATTTAATTAGATATAATCAATTAAATGCATTTATTATTTATAAATTTTGTGGAATAAAGTTTTATATATATATATATATATATATATATAATGAATATTCTTGTGCATTAACACAATGCAAATTGAAATAACTTCTCTTTAAAAAAATTAAGACCCGTTTGTTGTTAATTTAAAAGATAAATTAATAGATTAATTAACTCCTTTAACTTGGACAATATTCTACTGTATTGGAAATATATATATCGACAAGATAATGTTCATGCCAGTTGACTTTAAATAAATTTAATCAGAAGCCTCCATTTGGCAAGTTTAATAGATGTAGCCAATCAGAACTTGCCCCATTGCATTCACATCAGTGTAAATGAATACTTTTAATCCATAAAAGATAATCTGTTAAATGTTAATTTAAACATTAATATCTATAATCACTCTTAAAAAATATATATGTTTGATTACAATCAATAAATATGATACTATTGATCATATTTATTAATTATAATCAAATGTGATCGATCACATTTGTTGATTGTAATAATCGGACATATTTAATTATAATTAGATATAATAAAAATCTAATAAATTACAATAAGTAATTTTGTAATGTAATTATTCATTTTTTTTGTCCAAGTATATTCATAACACAGATATATCCAAGAGGACTCCATTTAGAATATAAAATAGATATATATATATATAATATCAAAATATGTTATAAGAATCATATATATAATCAAAATATGTTATAAGAATTATACTATATGATTGAAAATATAAGACATATTTTAGAAATTATTTTTAAGAGACATACGTCAACTTAAGGAAAGTCATCTTGCCACGTGGGCTCTTGAAAAATTGCCATCTGTCACTTTCAATGTACCAATAGTCCTAGAGTCTAGGCAGAGTGACATGACATGTATTTCCATAATGAAAATCACAGTTAAGGAGGAAATAAATAACATTTTAAAAATATTAAATTCCGGTAATGAGAGCCTACCAAAAGATTCCCTGCACCGGCAGCCGGCAGGCGCAGAGGCTTGCTGATCATGTACTTGCCACCTTCAAGATAGATCTCGGCACCACCAAGATTTCTGATTCCCTCCATCAAAAACCCTTCGTTGGGACCATTAAATGCATCTGACATCGCTCTCAGAAATGCATCTGTACTGTCTGATTTTCCGGTTGGATCTCCGCCATAAGATGTTATACGATATACACGTGGACCCGATTTGCCCTACATTCAAGAAAAACATGAGTACAACTGGAATGACTTTAATTATTAAAAAATATATATATATGTATCGCTTGATAAGTGCTTTTCCAAAAGCACTTCTATCCTAAAGCACGTTCAAGATCAACGAACAAAACCACTTCTTAGAAAAACATGAATAGAAGAAGCGCTTTCTTTGGAATCAAGCCCACAAGCACTTTTCCAAAGCACTCCCATGATTAATATAATGAACATAAAGCAATATCATCAAATGGGCAAATGAGAAATCAAGCAATACATATAAAAAGGAAAAGCACCTGAAGAGGTGGCTCAGGAGCAGGGCCAGGAGGGGAGGAGACGGAGGACTCCGCCAAGTCACGGCGGAGGACAGAGGCCTTAAGCTCTTGCATTTTTCTCATTCTTTCAAGAAAACGACCGGTGGATACATGATCATGATTATTATCATTGTCATCAAAAAAATTACTAAAACTATTGAAATTGTCTCCATGAACATTAATGAAGATCAAGCTTGCCAACCCCATGAACATGGAAAGAGAGAGAGCCAAATTTCCGGCCATGGCTGCTGAGAATTTCCAGCTTTGTCTCTTCCTATTCCTCTTGCGCCTCTTGTCTGCTTACGTTAAAAAAACACTTGTGAGAGAGAAGCCATTGTGGTTGGACATGTATTTATATTTATTTATATATGTGATATAATATAGAAAGCAAAATATATATTTATATATGAATACATGCATAAAGGAGGAGGACATGGAAAGAGAGGGTTCTAACTTCTAACTAAGATTGCATAGAAAATTAGTATAATGTTTTTTCTTATGGGATCATACACATTGCACCCGTGTTTGGTTTTGTGTCCGAGACGTTTTGTTTTTTGTACACATAATTTATCTGTTGATTGAAAATGTCTTCCATCAAGTACCCATGAAAATTTGGTGGTAGATGCTTTGACACAACTATTGTCTTGATCAACGGACTTATCACATAAATTAAGTACAAATTACATACCATACCATACCGAAAGTTTTGATTCAATATTAGGTAGATTCAAAGACTTTATAAGTACTATGAGGGAAAAATAAAAAATGATGCCTAATGGCACTAGCAATAAGCATATATAATACCTACACCATACAAGTATTCCTCCATTAAAATTTGTCTTTTATATATATAGTAGCATGGGATGTCTATATCCCATTAACATTTATTGGGAATCATGTTAAAACGACTCTAATCAAGTTTTTCATTGAGATAGGTATATTTGACATAACTTTTGTCTGTTTTTTGACATATAATCCTATAATTTAATTCTTATACAAATGGAATATATAATAGAATCGCACATTACTTAACTTTGTTTTTTACAAGAAAATATTATATTTCACAAATCACAAAAATCAATTTATTTTATAATCAACAATATATATACAATTAACAATTACGAGTGTCAAAGTCTTTCTAGATCAACTAGTACAAATAGACATATAGTTCTCTAGATTTTGTATTTTTATAAATATTAATAAAAATCGAATTTCTATCATAAATATGAAAATGGGATGTACAATCATTCAGACAATAGTTGGCGTGATGTAAATTTTATTTATTTCACAATAATTTTTCCTAAAGTATATACATTAAAAGTATGTATAATCGTATCAAAATCCAAAGAGAGAATTGCCTCCAAAGCTTTCTTTGAAATTTCTTGGATGACAGACAAGGTAAGCAGTTACCAACTTCTCACTTTAGGGACCCTAACAAGTTTGACATTGTGTAAAAGGGATATGAGAAATTAATCAAGGGAGATATCTAGTGTGTGTAACTTCATGTGGGCTGATGTGATTGTCCTCTTGATTGATTGTTTAATGGATCGGTGGATGGATCAGATGGTGCCAGGTTTTGGGTTTGGTTGTTTGAGTTGGTGGTCTATGATTTTATGGTTTTTTGTGTTTTTTTTTTTTTTGAGTAATGATTTTATGGTTTTTGTCTTGATGGGAAATGGGAATTTCGTGTACCTGAAGGAATTCGTCGACTACGATGGGTTTCAACTTAATTAAATTGTCCATTTATTCGTGTTAACTTTTCGTTGCCTAAACGAAAAAATAGATTGATGACATCAAAGCTTTTACCACGGCAGTTATTGTCATTATATGATTTTATATAGAAGAAAAATAATAAATTACTTGAGTTTGTTAAACAAAGAGCACTACTTTGAAAAACAAAATTGCATATAAATGGTTAAAAGGTATACCATATTTTGTTTAATGATTCTTAAATATATATTAAGAACACATATTGCCAATATCTTAGATAATTTTTGACAAATATCATTTTATCTAAATTTTACCATAAACATCTATTTTTATAATTTATCATAAATATTTTTTTTGAAATAAAATTCATCACAAATATTTAGGATTATATTTTTAACAAATTTCTATTATATGTATACATTAAGTATATTTAAGTTATATGATAAAAGATAGCAAATTTCCCCTATTTTTTGAGAATTACTTTAGGTTTAATGATCTAGCAATTTTGGTACCGTAGTGAAGAAAAACAAAAACAGAGAGAGAGAAAGATTCAAATTGGACCACAAATAGTTCACCTAACTTGGATTATTCTAGAACATATAAGACTTATTTAGTACAATAAGTTAATTTATGGTCAACAAATAAAGTTTTTATTATTAATTAATGGAGTATTAGGATATAGAACTATTAACAAAATTGGGAGAGCATTTATAAGACAAAAGTTTAAAAGTACAAAACATGAATGAAAGACAAATATAATTTAAAAAACAAAGAAATATAATTTAGAAAACATTAAAAAAAAAAAAATTGAGCCCAGAAAACATTCAAAGTTGCTAAGGTAATTAAATAGGAATATTTAACCATTGAAAAGTTCAATGAGCAGTCAAAACGTCCATGTCGATAAAAGGACAGACAAGAACTCACGGGTTGGGATTCGTGGATTCCGTTTTCGGACAAAGCCAAACTGCATCCAAACACTATGTACTCGTCTCAGATTAGCTGTCATCATTTGATTGGAGATATAATGCGTGAGTCTTTTAAGATGATGTCTCTTTTCCACGTGATGATGCAGAACCAAAAATAGATTTGAACACTGACAAATTTACCATTGTAGATATTGTATTTGGAAGTATAAATTGATGGACAAAAGGCTAGTTTGAGTTTGATACGGAACAGTAGATGAAAATATGTGACTTGGGATTTTCAATTAATTGTCAAAATTGTTCTTTTATAGTGAACAAGTCACATAACAGACTGAAATTTTCAAGAAAAATAATAGTCAAATAAAACGATTATAATAATAATGATAAGTAACCGCTGTCAAGGAATAATAGAACACATTCATTAATATAATGTCAGTTCTCTGTTTATCAAATGGATTGTAAACATGTTTCCCTGAAAAAGTTCATATATATATATATATATATATATATATATAGAGTTCCTCAAAGATATCTAGGATATGTATATACTTGATAAAAAATTTGAGTAAGTATATTCTAAAATTATTGATTATAATTTATTATATCTGATTACAATTAAATATATACAATTATAATCAATAAATATGATCAACGATATTATATTTATTAATAATAATCATACATATTTAATTATAATTAGATATAATAAATATAAATTATAATAATTAATTTTGAAATGCAAAATTACTAATTTTGCATTTCATGTTTGATATATATATATATATAAAAGAATCAATCATGTTTAAAATATATATATGATCATTTGAACAATAACTATTTAATATTTATATTAACTTAAAGTCAAATAAAATTACTAGTTATATATTGAAAGTTTTTGAACTAATATAATATGATCAGTATATGTTTATTATTATTATTATTATTATTATATGGATTCTTTTTATTAATGAATTAGATAAAATAAAATTGGAAATCAAACCTGGTTTTGTTAATTAATTCTTTTAATAACAAAATCATTATAAATAACGCAACCACGTAGAGTTATAATGTTATATGATTCTGTCTACAATAATCACACAAACTTTGTTGTGATAATTAAGGCCATAAAAAGAACAGCTTTTCCTCGCATAAAAACAATTTATAAAAAAATGATAATATTAATTAATTAAAGAATAAACCCATTTTATCAATTTTTACCCTTAGTTAAAAGTTCTTTGTTCGATTTTAAAAGTATAAAAATATTTTTGGAGATTGATCCAAAGGATTTGTTCATTTTTTAAAATTCTTTTTTAGTTAATTAATATGAGATCATGTGTGTGGGTGCAGTTAAGTAATTGATTGGAGAAGCATGAATTAGTTAATGAAAAAGTAAGGAATGGATTTATGGTTGTAATTTCGATGATGGTGTTTGTTAAGGAAATCTAATTGGAGTTGCTTCAACTTGAAGAAATCGAGTCCAAAAGGCAACTCCTTTGCTTGTATTTCACATCAACCCTACCTATATATAATCTCTTCATGGCAGACATGTAATGTATGTTTTGTTTTGGCAGAATGATGTTTTTAGAGAATATTGGAAATTGCACTTTTTGTTTTGGCAGAATGATCTCTTCTCCTTTATGATAAATTCGTTCAAATTTTTTTCTTTTTAGGATAATTAAAAAATTCTTAAGACTCTAATGAATTGAAATTCAAAATCAAAAAGATCCCTTAAACCCTAAATATTTTTAAAAGTATGATACTATGAATTATGATCATATAGGTATTTACGAGAGAATTCAAATTCTAAATTTATGAGAACAACCACAAGTCTCTAACCATTATGTTAATTTTTTATGAGTTTATTTGTAATTATATCAATCCAACTAGATGAGAGGCTATTTTAGAATTTACATTGGCAGATAGCATTCTATAATGTCACGAAACACAAAAGACTATCATATAATTTAGTTGGATGGATGCTATCATTCTAAATCTAATCTAGCTACAATAAATAAGTCAATTCAATCTTCAACACTAATTACTAAACAATTAATACAAAGCAGCCCTAGCATTGGTAACTGGTATAGGTTAGGTACGTGACAATAACAGTACACGTAACTCATAGAAATCTTGGGTTAAGTGAAATATTTCAAATTCCAAAAACATTGCACATGCGAATACATTTTGGTTACCAAATTCTTGGACTTTCACGATGAGAAATATATATTAGTATTATATAATAAACTTTGTAAACAGCATCAACCTGTCAGGATGGCCGAGTGGTCTAAGGCGCCAGACTCAAGTTCTGGTCCTCTAACGAGGGCGTGGGTTCAAATCCCACTTCTGACATTAAATGTTTTTTTTTTTTTTTAATTTATTTGATTATATATATATAATTTTTATAACTTTTTTTTTGAGAACCCAAAATCATATCCTAATTCATGAACAATTTGTTCCACTAATTTCTAAAAATTCATTGTCCAATTAATTTCTAAAAATTCAAAATCTACACTTTAAATTGTAAAAATTATTTTCAAACCACACCAAATTGTATTAAAAATGATCTTCATACAATCTCAAAAATCAATTCAAAGATAGCTAAAGTGGCTAGTACACATCCTATTCATACCATATGTGATTATCTGTATATGTGATAATTTCATCTTTTTATTATGAAAGTAGATTTCTTCTAATGATGAAAGTAGATTTTAAAACTATACGTGTATGATTTAATCTTGATTAATTTAGATAGTTCATTGACGATTTATATCATTTAAATTCCGTTTTACTCCTGATTATATAAAATAAACTATAAGTACTTTCTTTTCCACTCCTTGTTTTATGAGATTTTATCCAAATCGTTTTCTAAATTCAAAATTAGATCTTAATTCGTGAAAAATATTTTAAATAATGAATAACATCCGCTATCCCCTAGCGTCTCACAAGTCACGGCTGGGGAAAAATCTTGGGTGCAGTGACATGCACCATTCATCTTTAAGTGTAATCCTACCAGGCTGCGAATTTCTTCAAATGGTACAATTACAACGAAAAATGTAAGTGTATTTTGCTGCCACAAACTAAACGCTACATAATTCTTTAAAAAATAAGAATAAGCAGTTTTTGCTTCAATCAATTTACAAACAGGGAACAACATATGTAGCAATGTAACGCAGCCAATGTCACGCCCTCAAATTTGGGTACGCAAACAAAGTATTAATATTAAATAGGCAAAATAAGTTAAATCGAGAATTTTTTACCTTAAAATTTACTTTTTCAATGAAACTCATTCTTATAAAAATTTCAACAAAGTTTCTACTGTTTCTAAAACTTCTAGAAAATTATAACTTGCATTTACAATATCTAGCTAATATCCACACATAGTATCTTTCACAATAAGAGGCTCCATCTCTCAACAAAACAATTACTAAACATTTTAATTACCATAAATACAACACTAGGTATATAAATTTCCATATTAACATTATTAATAATTCTAATATGAATATATACATCTATAATTACTCATACTCCATATATACATCTATAAGTGCGGAAGGTGTTGACATCATATGACTTTTTGGAGCAAAAATCGAGTTGATGTTTTTCAAGATTATGTTGCAGTGGAATAGAGTTTTTATGTTACAACAGGAAATAGTCTTACTGTTGCAAATAACCTAGAGCATGAACAGTGTGTAAAGACTAAAGAGTTGATTTTTTTTTTTTTAATCAAATTCCGATTATGATATGTTTTCAATGTGTTTTCTGAATTGTTTAAAGATTATTCATTGAATTTAATGTAGCTATTTATTTTAGAAATATCTTTTTCTAAATTTCTTCCTCTCTCTCCAGTCTAATCTCTCTCTATTTCTCTTCATTTTTGTTCACTTTCACTGTTTGACTTTGAAGCGGTTTGATAACCACACATGTATCTTTTCCATTTACTTGGTGTCTACCAAACTCAAAAAGTTCTAGATTGATTCATGAAAAGTATATAAAATAATATAATTACTTTGTGGTGTTATTACGGGGTTAAGTAAAGATATTTTTGTTTCATATCGATGCAGTAATATCTTATTTTAGGGGTATTTAGTCTTTTATTTATAAAAATACATACTTATTAGATTTGAAATTTAGCTATAAGATGATAGACGTGAAATTTGAGATGTAATCGAACAAGATTTATGGGAATGTGACGCGACTTTCATATCTAAGGATGTGATCTTGAATTATTTAGTTGTTTTTGATAATATGGTTATAAAATTACAAAAATGAGCAACCAATTGTTGATTAATGGACATAGATTCCTCAGTTCAAAAGATAATTTAGATAGAATATCTTTTTGTGTTTATATTTATGAAGTACAAAAAGTTACTTGAATAATTTATTTAGAATGATGATTCAGGAAAATAATTATTAGTCAAAATAATCCTAATAATATATGAATTTCAAAGATGAAATTATTTTTAGATGTGGAGTTTATAAAACCCATGATATGGGTTAAATTGGTTAAAACAAAAATTTGTACCCAAGAGACCTAAAAGTTAAGACTAAAATTCGTTTATGTAGAAATATCATGAATTGAGCTTAAATTAAAAGGCTATTGGGCAAATTTTTATTCTTTGAAAGCTAAAGCCCAATGGTTAAAATTTCATTTCAAGCCCAAAAGTAGCCGAACCTATTAATTTTTAAAGAGAGATTATTACCAAATGAACTCACAAGGTTGCTAAATGAGCCATTTAATGTTTAATTGTTTTATAGGAATGTTATCACTAAATTAACCACAAGAATTTCTAAGTCAGCCCAAAAGTTTTAAAGTTCGGCTAGTACTGAGTGCATGAACATCAATTGCTAAATACACCCGACCCAAATAGATTTTTTTTAAAAAAGTAATAGACAACCGTCCACTAAATTCAAATATTCTCAAACCCTTTCCAGATACCTTAAACCCATGATATAATTTTAATTTTTTCACATATAAATGATTCCAAATTTTCTTGTGAGAGAGAACATTAAAAAAAAAAAAAAATCTCAAAATAAATTGGCAACTCACCTTGGAGCCTAAAGATTGAAGTTTGGCATAAATTCCTCCATTTCTTTTTCTTTTTTTCCACATTCTTTATTCTTTTCTTCTTCCTCTCAGCTCCCTCTCACTCTACTTCGCTTCTCTCTCTAATTCTCTTCATTTCTTCTCTTCATGGCTTGACTTTAAAGTGGTTTGACAACCACACATATATCCTCTCCATTTACTTGGTGTCCACCAAATTCCAATGGACACTGTTTTTTTTTTTTTAGAAAAAAAAAAAAAAAAAACTAGTTCGATGTATTTGGCTAATTTAGAAATAACATTTCTATAAAACAATTGGGTTTTTAAACTTTAAATGACTCATTAAACAAGCCTTGTAAGTTCATTTGGTAATAACCTGGAACACTGTTCACACTCTCTCTCTCTTCTTCATGGGTCAAATTATATATGTCATATATTTGTTTGAATTCATTTATACATTATTATCTTTTCATATGAAGTTATAAATATTACCATTAATTTTTAATATTTATGTACAAATTGGAGGAAAAAGAAAAGGAAGAAAGACACACACATATTTTATTTACAGTTAGAGTTGTTTACAACATTATCCCTTTACTAACAATACAAGAAGACCAACAATATTTAAACTTAATAAATTAAACATTAAACACAACATGTACATCAACTATAAAAACTAAGAATAGGTTCAGACAAGGGACGATGATAGCTAGATAGTTTTATAGCTTCTAAGGTTTGCAATAGAGAGGGCCCTTTGGAGGATAGTGTGTTGGCATCATGCCCTTTCATTGGTGCTGCTTCACTAAATACAAGCAGGAGAAGAAGCAAAATGCACTTCACTATAACTAAAAGAGCAAAAGCCAAAGTTGTAAACATTGTTTTCGAATATTGAATTGATTGTGCATAGAGTGTTGAGAAACATCCACTTAAATAAGCAAATCAAGGGCTATTTAAGTCATTCACTATCAAAATTCTACTTAATTGTAAAATCTAAACTATTAATCTTTTAAGTTTTAAATTTAGATCATTTATCTTCATTTCCTTTATCTTTTCAACTATTTTATTTAGTATGAGATATGCGCTCCATTTATGGAAACATCATTCACTTCTTCTTTCCATTTTTTGCAAAGAGTACAATAACCCTTTTTTCCTTAAATTGAGTCTCGCAAAAGATCATTGTACAATTTTTTGTCTTATTAAAATCCCACTTTCTTTTGGTTCTCCTTTCTACTTTTCAATTCTTGTTCTATTTATGCACTTTAAAAGTTGTTGGCTTTATTAAGACTTGAGAGAGATAAATACATAACAAGTTTACAATTTTCTCTGAGAAAAGAAGAGAAGAAATTTTGTTTTGCATGTTTGTGAAGAAATGTCAACTTCTGTTAAGAGACTAGTGGAAACTTATTGCATCTCTTTTACGAAGTGGTTTTGTATGTTTGAGTTTTTAAATGATATTGTACCAAATGGTTGACTGAGATTTTTTTTTTTTTATTTGTGTATAAAATGCATAGCATTTAATGTACTAGATCAGTTTGCGATTAGTGAAAAATGATTATTTATTTGTATTGTATTAGAACATTATCGGATGAATAAAGGAGGTTTATTGAAGTTCATGATTTGAATGAACCATATATTTTGTCATCTTAGTTTCTGAGAAAGCAAAATCCATTAGGTTACATTGGAAGTGGTGACCACATAGAATTAAAAATCTGCTAATAACAAGTTTAAACAATAATTATAAAAATAAAGAATGACGGCAGCTTTCACTTATGTAATAATGTCCATGTATAGATGTCACTAATAGCCTCTAACAAACTTAGACAAGCAACTATTTATAATCAACATTGTCTCATGCAAGAAAAAGGAAAATTTTAACAAATATTATATCTGAATTGCTAAGCAATGATTTGCCACCACTACACTTTGCTTTTCACTGTTTGATAGTTTTTCTTCTCCCTCTTTAAAGTAATCTGGCAAGAAACGTTTCACTCAAACATTTGAGGTATGTACAATATGTGATGATAGAAACTAGTTTTGTAACTTTTGTTTGAGTTTTTAAATGATATTTTATCAAATGGTTGACTGAGAAGGTGTTTTTTTTTTTTTTTATTTCTTTTAATGTGTACCATTTAATGAACAAAGTGGTTTTGCAATTAGTGAAAGATGATTGTTTATTTGTATTATGTGAGAACATTATTGGATGAATAAAGGAGGTTTATTAAAGTTCATGATTTGAATGAACCATACATTTTGTCATTGTAGTTTCTGAGAAAGCAAGATTCATTAGGTTTCATTCGGATGTAGTGATCACATAGAATTAAAAATCTACTAATGACAAGTTTAAACAATAAGCATAAAAGTAAAAAGTGATGGCGGCTTTCACTTATGCAATAATGCCCATGTACAAGTGTCACTAATAAGCCACAACAAATTTAGATAAGCAACCATTTGTAATCAACATTGCGTAAAGGATAATTTAACAAATATTACATTTGACTTGCTGACCAATGATCTATCACTGCTGCACTTTGCTTTTTATTGTTTGATAAATTTCTTCTCCCATCTTTAAAGGAATCTGGCGAGGCATATCCCACTCGAACATTTGAGGTAGGTCCAACATATGACGATAGAAACTGAAAAAAGAAAAAAAAAAATCTAAGATATCATGCGATATGACAACCACAATAATACATTTTGGGTATGATTGAACTTGTCATTAGCAAATTTTTAATTCTATATGGTCACCGCTTCCAATAAAACCTTAATGAATTTTGTTTTCTCAAAAATAAAATGACAAAATGTATGGTTCACTTAAATCATGAAGTTTAATAAACTTATAAACCTCCTCTATTCATCTAGTAATGTTCTCACACAATACAAATATACAATCATCTTTTACCAATTGCAAAATCACCTTGTTCATTGTTAAATTGTATGACTCATATATATATATATATATATATATATATGTAATTGTATGAGGCTAGTTGATAGAGCATAGCGAACTCAGCTAGCCCATTGTGTGGGGGGGATATAGATAAGTAGGGGGTGTGGAGGGTAGTGCCCCCGTGGTATGATACGATATTTGTAAAAACTATTTTTAGGTTTAAGGTTTCGATATAAATACTGTTGTAACCCTATTGAAAACATAGTGAAGTTTTTTAGTCATATAAAGTGGACGTAGGTAAACTGCTGAACCACTATAATTCTCTATGTTTTCTCTTTGTTATTGCATTTATATTGCACAACAATTCGTATTAGAGCCAGGTTCATCAGGTCAGTCAGCGTTTCTTTTTAAGATGACTAAGGTTACAACTTCTGCAGCAAAGTTTGAAGTCATAAGATTCGCTGGGGCTGGGAATTTTGGTTTATGGCAGAGGGGTGTGAAAGACCTATTGGTGCATCAGGGGATGGCAAAGGCGTTGGAGAAGAAACCAATAGATATGCCTAAGATAGAATGGAAAGAATTGCAAGTGAAAGCAATATCTATTATTCGACTTTGTTTGGCAGATAAAGTGATGGTGCACGTTCTAGACGAGAAATCATCGGCAGTAGTTTGATCGAAATTGGAGAGCCATTACATGTTAAAGTCGTTTATGAACAAGTTGCTCCTCAAACAGAAATTACATGGGCTTAAGATGACAGAGGGTTTAGATTTGAGACAAAACATAAACACGTTCAATCAAACTATCAGTGATTTACAATATGTAGATGTGAAATTTTGAAGATGAGGATAAGGCGTTGATGTTGTTACATTCTTTACCGGCTTCATATGAAAATCTATGTACGACTCTAACATGGGGAAAAGAGTCTCTAGAGTTAGAAGAGATTACAGTAGCTTTGTTGGCTTTCAATTTAAGGAAAAAAACCAATGATGAGAGTTCTCAAGAAAGAGGGCTTGTGGTCAAAGGTAGTCAGAAGTGTGGAAGAAGCAAGTCGAAGAATGGGAGGCACAACAATGATTCTCAATCTAAGTCAAGGAAGAAGAAATTTGTACGATGTTATAAGTATGACGAGAGAGGTCACATTAAAAGGGAATATCCTAAATGGAATAAGGGAAAGGATGGCGACAAGAATACTGGTTTGAGTTCTAGAACGGTAAATGTAGTGAAGGATGACTCGGATTATAGAGATGGTGATATGTTGTCTGTTTTATCCGGTACAAATCATTTAGCAAATTCGTGAGTGCTTGACTCTGCGTGTTCATGTTCATAAGGATTGGTTCAACACTTTTAGGTTGGTTAATTTCGGTTCAGTTCTTATGGGTAATGATGCTTCTTGCAAGGTAGCTGGTATAGGAACTGTTAGAGTTAAAATGGTTAATGGTGTTGTTAGAACATTGAGTGATGTTAAATATATACCAAAGTTAAGGAAGAATCTGATTTCATTAGGTACTTTAAACTCTTATGGCTACTGTTATAGGGTTGAAGGTGGAGTAATGAAAGTCACAAAGGGGGCTGTAGTTATGATGAAATGGTAGAAACTATCGGGTAATATTTATAAATTGCTGGGTACTACAGTTGTAGGCGGAGCAGCTAGTCTAGAGTTAGATTTGGGCAGTATAGTCTTATGTCATATAAGGTTAAGTCATTGAATGAGGCATGATAGAGCTTCATAAAAGAAGTTTGTTGAAGGGCATGAAATTATTTAGACTTGATTTTAGTAAAATTTGTATTCTAAGAAAGCAACATAAGGAGCAATTCAAGACAGGCACACATAAGACTAAGAATATACTTGATTACATTCATTCAGATGTTTGGTATGGTACAATATTTGTAAAGGGTATTTTCGGGTTTAGGGTTTCGATATAAGTACTGTTGTAACTCTATTGAAAATATAGTAGAAGTTTTTTAGCCGTAGAAAGTGGACGTAGGCAAACTACCGAACCACTATAATTCTCTGTGTTTTCTCTCTGTTTTTGCTTTGTTATTGCATTTATATTGCACAACATTCATTAAATGTTACACATTTAAACCAAAAAAAAAAAAAATCATTTAAAAACTCACATAAAAGTTATAAAACCACTTTATAAAAGTAGTACTACAAGTTTCCATTGGTCTCTTAATGGAACCTGACATTGCTTGACAAACCCACAACACAAAACATGATTTGTTCCCTTCTCTTCTCAGAGAAAACTATAAATTTGTTATGTATGAGTCTCTTTCAAGTCCCAATAAAGCCAATAACTTTTGAAGTATATAAATAGAACAAGAATTAAAAAGGAGAAAGGAGAACCAAAAAGAAGTGGGATTTTAATGAGACAACAAATTGTATGATGATCCTTCACGAGACTTAATTCAAAGAAAATGACTATTGTACTCTGCAAAAAATGAAGAGAAAAGTGAATGATGTTTCCATAAACAGAGCGCATGTTCCACATTAAATGAAATAGTAGAGAAGAGAAAGGAAATGAAGATAAACAATTCAGATTTAAAACTTAAAATATCAATAGTTCAAATTTTGTAATTAAGTAAAATTTTGATAGTGAATGACTTAAATAGCCTTTTATTTGCCTATTTAAACGAGTGTTTGTCAACACACTATGCACAATTAGTTAAATATTCAAACACAAAGCTCACATATATGACTTCAACTCTTTCAGTTATAACTAAATACATTTTGCTTCTTCTCTTGCTTGTACTTAATGAAGTAATGCTAATGAATGGGACACAATGCCAACATTATCCTTTTCTTCTAAGGTCTCTACTGTAAATCTCCAAAGCTATAAAACTATTTAGCTATCACCGTCCCTTGACTGTTCCTGTTCTTAGTTTTTATCGTTGGTGTATGTGTTGTGTTTAGTGTTTATGCTGTTAAGTTTGAAGGTTATTGGTTTTCTTGTATTGTTACTAAAATGATGATATTATACATAGCTCTAACTATAAATGAAACGTGCGTTTCTTTTCTTCTCTTTTTCTTC
Organism: Dimocarpus longan; assembly: GCA_022984855.1. NCBI lineage: Eukaryota > Viridiplantae > Streptophyta > Magnoliopsida > Sapindales > Sapindaceae > Dimocarpus > Dimocarpus longan. The sequence goes on from CM041017.1 coordinate 29,409,296, forward strand.
CTCCAATTTGTACACAAATATTAAAAATTAATGGTAATGTTCATCAACTTCATATGAAAAGATAATAATATATAAATGAAATTAAACAAATATATGACATATAATCTAAGCCATGAAGAAGAGAGAGAGAGATGTGAACAGTTTTTTTTTTTTAATGAAACGAGTTCTCCATAAAGATATTTCAAAAATACATCTAGCAATCTCGAGTGAGGTGAATTAGGTTAAGAATAGTTTCTTGAAATTCTTTTATGTTGAGTAATTAGAAATATTATGTAAGGAGTTTTTATTCAAATTGATTTATTCATTTTTGTAGAAGGTGATGCAACCTCCAAGGATTGGTAGAGGCGATTAGTAGGGTGGACCTAGAGAAATAGACACAAAATCTAGATGTCGTATGTAGGGTCCACTTTAACATTTTAGAGATCCGATGCAAAAAACTAAAATAAGTCCCTTTATTCATATAAGTACTTTTGTTTTTTTCAAAAAAAACTATAGATATACATGTGTATATATATTTGGTGTGTATATAATAATTTCATTAATAAAAAATGAAAAAAAAGATGTCATAAAATAAATATATTCATATAAGACAAATGTATTTATATAACGAGGAACCATTTAAAAAAAATAGATAATCATAATAGCCATAAATCAATAATGAATATAAAAATATACTTTACCTAAAAGATGAATAAATCTTTGGATTTCTATTTTCTTCACTTTAGATTGTTGATGAAATTTAAAATTTTTAACCAATAAAACAAAAACCAATAATTTAGAGTTGTATTTTTCCTTTGCCATCGAAAATATGAAAGAGAAAAGTAATGTAGGATTGAAAATGATAGAGAGGGTTTATATATGGGTGAAATTTGTCAGTTTTGAGGCTTTTTATATATGTAAAAATATTTGTTTGAATAAATTAAAACAATAAAAGATAGTAGCATAGTTGATAACCTAATGGTCAAAGTGTCATCTTGGATTTTCTACAATCCAAGTTCAAATTTGGCGACCTTTGTTCTTTTTTCTACATTCCCTTTACTACACATGTTGTTCTAAGTCTTTGTATATTATTTGAAACATTAAATATATATTTACTTTACAAAGTAATTATAAAAAAAAATAAAAATTTGTAAAGTTTAGAGACCTGAAGCGGTCGCACCTACTGCATATGCTCAGAGCTAGCTCTGGTCGTCTGATCGAGGTAGGGAGAATTCTAAACTCTAGAGCAATATGTAATTTAAATAACTTGGTTTGATTGTGATTTCCATGTAATTAGTTATTGTATGGTTGATTGGTGTATGAAATGATAATATGTTTGTATGGTTTTGTTGTAATTATAGTGTTGTGGTCAGATTTTATCTTTGATGCCCTCAGGATAACCTTGAAAGAAAAAGTTACAACTCTCCTCATGCTAATTAAGATGAGGTCTCATGTTTGTATTGTGGTGCTTGTTAGCTATTATCCTGTAGTATTTGTTTATGAATCCATGATTTAATAATTAAAAGATACTTAATAATTGTGATTACATCAAAAGAAAAAATAAAAAATATTATTTCAACTCAAAATAAATTAGAAACTCAGCTTGGAGCCTAAAGATCGAAGCTTGGCATAAATTCCTCAATTTCTTTTTCTTTTTTTCCACATTTTTTTTCTTTTCTTCTTCCTCTCCGCTCCCCCTCTCTCTACTTCTCTCCTCTCTCTATTTCTCTTCATTTCTTCTCACTTTCATGGTTTGACTTTGAAGTGGCAACCACATATATATCTTTTCTATTTGCTTGGTGTACACCAAATTCGATGGATGCTTTTTTTTTTTTTTTTTTTTTTTTGGTGCAGAAAGTAATTAGATGTATTAGGCAATTGATGTTTAGTGCTAGCCTAACGTAAAAATTTTTGTGGCTAATTTAGTAATAGCATTCCTATAAAACAATTGGGTTTTTAAACTTTTAATGGCTCATTAAGCAAGCCTCGTGAGTTCATTTGGTAATAACCTCCCCTTAAAAATAAATAGGCTTTGCCACTTTTGGGCTTAAAATAAAATTTTGGCATCACTTTTGCTTTTAAAGAATAAAAATCGGCCCAATAACCTTGTAATTCGAACCCAATTCATGATATTTCCATATCTAGATCAGTGAACTGGAGTCTTGGCTTTTAGGCTTTTTGAGTACTGATTTCTGTTCTAACCAATTTAACCTATGTCAGGGATATTACAACCCAAAAGATTATTTATAAGCTCTATCACATTTGATTACAGAAGTAGAAAACAGAAAAAAGAAGAAAAAAACAATCCTGTGTTTACAAAAAATACAACGAAAGAAGACTGTAATATGAAAGCCGAATAGTGATTGTCAATACAATAAGTATGCCATTTGATCCTATAAGTACCTTCTTGAAATTTTGAAACATTAGGCAAGCAGTTTGGGATTCTTACTGCATGTACTATAGTTGGTCTTTTTCTATACACCATGTCACACATACATGGCCTGAATTTAAAAAAAAAATACATAAATATTATAATGTGGTTGAAGTGGGAAAAAACAAAATCATAATTACAAGGAATCTATAATCTACTTATGAAATTGCATCCATAGAATTTCTATTCATTAAGAAAAACAAAAAGAGACACACAGAAAACATTCATTGCAAAATAATCTCATATGAATTTTTAGATTGTGCACTTTGTTGCGTAATCTCTAATACTCATCATACCTTGCTCTGAAGAAATACTTAGGCACTTTGTTGCATAATCTCTAATACTCATCATACCTTACTCTGAAGAAATGTCTTACTCTAAAGCAATACCCTACTCCTAGAAGCCGGGAAAAATCTACGTATATTTTAGTGGGAAAAAAACTTATAATTTTTGTGAGCATGATGCTTTAAACCTTGCCGTTTGCACCAGGCAAAGTGGTGTTTGCACCACTGCACCGACACTCCTTTTTCCATATTAGATAGACTTTTATAAAATTGTTATTTAGATATTTTTATTAAAAAAAATAAAATTTATATATCTATACTATTAAAATAATTACTTTTATTTTACTTGAAAAAATTTCAATCACCCACTGATTGATTATCGCTTGAGTTTTATAGTTTTTTTTTTTTTTTTTTTTTTTTGAGTTATCAAAACTAGTTTAAGAGATAACCAGAATCATGTTATTAGAACACTGATGACATGATTTAGATAAGTGGCTCCTATACTACTGGATGTCACCCACACTTAGGTGGGAGCTAGATAATTCATATACATGGAAGATAATTCCATCATTTTATTAATAAAGGTGAGTTGTGCAGTTTTGAATCATGAAAGTCATGGGAGGGGGTACAGTTGTTTACCACTCAACTGATCCATTTTTGTGCCTTGAGTTGTAAAGTTAAATACAAAAAAAAAGGGATATCACATATTATTATATTATTATTATTATGATAAATTGAGAGACATAAATATTATTAATTTTCAAATTTCATGTGCAACAAATAACTTTGAACTTTTTAAATAGGGATAATCCCAAAAAAGCTCTGACTTGTGACAGATTATCTATTTTTCTCCATATAATTTTATTTTTCTCTAAAATACCAATGGATTTTAAACTAAACACCCAAATTACCCTTTGGAGGCATATGAAAAGATGATAGTACCCATGACGGTAACAGAATCTGTTAGATTGATATAATTTACCATTTGATTTCAAGGGCAAAAAAAAGTAAATTCAATGAAAATATTAAAATGAAATAAATAATAATAAAACAAGATATTTTTATTTTAAAAAATAAAAATAATATATAAATTTTTTTTCCTCTCAATTCCCCTCTCTCTCTCTCTCTTTTCCATCTTTTATTCTTTTTCTCTCCATCTCCGATCGGATTTGCAGATGGGTTCGAGGGCGACGGCTACATGTTGGAGAACTAGTTTGGGTCTTTGATCAAGAAAGGGTCTCCATGATCAAAGACCCGAACTTTTGGGTCTCTACCATCAGATACCAAGTTCAAGTCTCCATCGTGGAGACTAATTAGGTCTCTAATGGTGGAGAGATAGAGACTCGATTGGAGACCCGAACTGGGTCTAAGGTCTTCTGCACTATTCATCAATTAGTCTTCTTAGTCGGTCATTGTTTGCCACTCATGGTATTCCTCACCGATCACCATTCATAGTCTTCTCTTTTCTAATGGGTTCAAGTTTAATATATGTGGGTTGAATATGGGTTATTTTGTCTCTTTCTTATTCTCATTTTAGTTCAATGTGGGTTAATGTAATTTCAATATGAGCATATACTTTTATTCAATATGGGTTTATTGATTGATTATTGTTTATCTTTGATATGTTGATTGTGATGCTTGTTAGTATGTTTATCTCTAATGATTGTGGGTTGTTCATTACTGGCGGTGGGTTTGAAGGTTGATAATAATGATATAATGGCTAGTGGAGATCGAGATTAGATGGAGGGCGCCAATCTAGATCTTCACTTATTATTATTATTATTTTTTTATTAGTTTATAATTTTTTATTTTAAAATATTATTTTATAATGATTTTATTTTTTAAATAAAAATTTAAGGGTTAAAAATTTATTTTTACTTATCTAATTTTTCTATTAATTTTGTAATAGAAGGGAGATTTTTGATAAAACCAAAACTATATGGGAGGAAATAGATAATCTGTCAAAAGTCCGATGGGTTTTTGAGATTTTCACTTTTAAATATAGTCAACAGTACAGTGATTCAATATTAATAGGATAAAATATGTATTTTCTATTAGGAAGTGCTGTTAGCTAGGTTAAGGGTACACTTGGGCAAAATCTGTAACATATTATACATTGTCTTTCATTGTAACTTCGAGTTCTGCATTCCATTGCTCTGCTCCAGTCTTTCTTCAATCAGTAATATTGCCTCAGAGTGTCCAATATCTATTTATATTTCCAGTATTTAATTTGTTATATTTTAAGATATTCAATTTCTTAATATTTTTGCATGCATAGGTTTCTTGCCTTCGCTTACCAACTTGTTACACTTATTTGTATATAGGGAGATTCTTTAAACCCACCGAGTTTTAGGACGAGGATTCTCTATCAATGTTGACATGGTACTAATATTTTTATGAGAATAATTTAATTTTAAGTGATGTATGAGAGAGAAAAAATCTATTAATCTTGATCATTCATTTTTTCAAATGCTGATGTGTCACTAGATTATCAAAAGATTAAAAAAAAAAATGATGGTAGAGAATCCTTTCTTCGAGTTTTGACCATTTTTTAACAACAACTCGCTAATTTGTATATTAAATGAGGGATTTCTAAAATAAAAATAATAATAATAATAATAAAAACCCACCATTTTTCATTAAAATTATAAATTAAAGAATTGTTTTCAAAATCAAATCAAACCTTAAGAATAGACATTTGGCTCAACTCAAGAGTCAAATAAATGTTTTCAATGTGAAAATAAAATCAGATTCAATCTTTTAGGGGCCCAAACACTAAATTAAGAATCGATAGACAGAGAATTGAGTGTTGAAAGTGGCGTGTGTAACAATTTAAAGTTTACATATATTAAATTAAAATAATAAAAATAAAAATGTGGGTACTTGTTACGTATTAATATCCATATTAATCTTTTTTGTTTCCATAAACATAATTATTAATTTTATGTACTTTTCTACAATAATTTAGAATGATATTACACGTTTTAAAATTTTATCTAATTTTTTTATTTAAATGATGTAGTAAGATGATTTATAATAACTATATTAATTATAAGACAATTTATTATTATTATTTTTTTTTTTGAGAATTAGGATGCTGTTTTGATGATATGATGATTGTAAATAAGTTTACCACATTATTTAAGTAATGAATTTGAGTAAAATTTTTTAGTATTACTTAATAATTTAACATTTAAGATTCACAAATGTAAATAAAAACATTTAGATAAGCAAATTTTTATGGTAGGAGTGCTTGGGAATTTCATATAGGGATAGGTATGAAAACATAAAAACAATATAAACGACTCGATCTGTGGGTGTTTGGTTTGGTTTCCATATTCAATTTCAAGGTGTTCGGACCTCTTACTTAAAAAACACCATGTTTCATAGATCAGATCAATTTTGAATATCTAGAACCGATCCGATCCATGAAACATCCAGTATGAGGGTACTTAGGTAATTTGCGTAACTAATGAGGGACACATGTGTAATTCGCATATGCCCCTATATAAGCAAAACCCATCTTCTAGAGCCTTCAAAAGTCAAAAATGAGAAACCTTAGCCTTTTGATCGACATTCTTCTTCCATTTTCTTCCTTGTCGTTTTTCTTCTTCTTCCATCTTCTTTTGCTTCTTGCTTCTTTCTTGTTCGGTCACCGATTGAAACCCTAAGTTGCCATACTCGTTGTCGATCTCATCCACATTGCCAATCTTGTCCCTATCGTTGATTTTGTCCCTCTTTGTCTCTTTCGCCAATCCATATCATCCTTCATTTTTTTTTCTTTCTTCTTTTTCTTCCTTCTTCCTTGTCTCGTCGTTGATAGAAACCCTAAGTCGCCTTTCATGTCATTGTTCACCTCGCTGATCTCATCCCTATAGCCAATCTTGTCTTTCTTTGCCTCTTTCACATATTGATATCATCCTTCTTTACCTCTATCACCAATTGATCTTGTCCATCTTGGTGGGGTTTTTGATTTTTTGGTTTGAGATTTATTGTGTGGTGGGTTTTTTTATTATTTAGTTTGATTAAGGTTTGAGTTTTGATTTGTTTTAAGTTTTGATGAAGTTTGAGTTCTGTTTAGGTTGAATATGGAGGATGAATATGTGATCATGTGACTTTGGTGTTAAACATGAAACCAACACAAATCAAATTGATCTAATCTTGTTCTGTTTAGGTCGGTTTCCATGTTCGTTCTCATTTTAAAAACCGATGAGTTTGTCAGTTCGATTCCTACTGGAACCAAACCAAACCAAACACCTAAATACCCACCCCTAATTTTATACAATGAAGGTGTTACGAGTTTGGATTTCACAACCTATTAAGTGGGGTAACAACCTTTGTTTAGTCCAGGAATCAATGATTAATCCTTATGGTGTGTCGGATATCCATATGGTGTGGTGGATGTTGTCATATATGATGCTTAATGCGTCAAATTCATACATTATGTATGAAATTGTCGTTTTAACTTTTGATTTTTCAAGCCCAAATTGCAGTTTTACTTATTATGTTATTAGTCACACATCAAATTTATATACCCAATGAAATGTCTGGAATTATGTTTTATGCTTTCATAGGTTCTATATCTATAAGATGTGAGATTGTGGGAAAACAACAAGTTCTCCTCCAAAATCTCTTCCTAAGTTGACCGACTTTAATGAGTTGATCAAATGAAATTGTATTATAATTATAATTTCACACCTCTCGCAATCACCTCCATGGTTTTTCATATTTTAATGCACGGGCATGTCTTGTGCTCCCGCGAACAATGACTATAAAACGACAATATATAATAAAAAGTAATGTTACGTTTCCTAATTATTTTATTTAAATTTATACTAAAATGATATTAGATGTCAATTATCAGGATCTTATTAATTATCACATCTCATTATCTATAAAATCTTAATAATTCACATATCATATCATTTGGATATTGATTTGAGTAAAATATTTGAAAAACTTTGTAGTACTCTATAATAAATTATTTTATTGTAATCAATGGCTCTATGCACCGCAAAATTTATAAATACAATATTATCATGGGGTCCCAGTGGGTACTTATGTCATCATTTTTAATTGTCTTCATAGTCGTTATATTTATTAATAATCCAATGTTTGAGGGAGATTTGAAAATGTGACATGAAGAACCCCAACCATTAATTAATATATAAACGTTTGACTTTTTGAGTTTTCATTTATAATGTTCTGTTAATTAATAATTAAGAGTTGGCAGAGCTCCTACACCCGGGTGAAGGAGATTATAGCTCAAATTACATTTTCCTTCGTTGATTTTCAAATGCACATATAAAGGAAATATATGCAATATGGATACTATAATGAGCATTTTCGTAAGAGAAGAATTTAAAGGAGTTTGAGATTAGGTTTGTAATCCCACAAATGACTCTCCAAACACATTATTTGAGAGTGAGAATTTTTGAATTCCAAACTCACCTCAGATCAGGTATTCCAAATATAGCCTAATAGTACACATAACTCATAGGAATATTTGGTTAAGTGAAATATTTCAAATTCAAAAAAATTAAAAAGAAAATTTAGAATATTTATAAATTAAAAAATAAAAAAATAAATTTATACCAATCATAAATCGCTTCATCATCAAAATTTATATAAATATAACTAAAAACGAATTTTTTAGACCAATCTTGAATTGCCACATCTATATTTAAATTAAAAATTATGTTTAAAAGAAAAAAAAAAAATATTCCTCCTTTCCAATCTGCATTCACCCGACTCTTACAAGGAAAAAACAAAATGACGATGTAATATTAAAAACTGATAGAAATTTGATAGCCATGGAAGGCTTGGTTGTAGCTTAGCAATATTGTTCCAACCATTCAAGCAGCAACGTTGAATTTGATAAGCAATAAATGGACCACATACATGATTTAAAGTTACCTTCTATTTTTTCTTTAGAAGAAAATATACGAGTTAATTGGACTTTTTGTAGAGTCCTATGTGAAATGATCCAAACCAGACTAAATAAAGAGAAATACTAAAAATCTACATTTTTTTTTTTTTTTTTGAAATAGCATTTCATTAGCACCCAACAAAATTGGGAAAATAACAATTACAAGTACAGAAAGCCGGAACACCCACGTCTCAGAATGACTTGACAACTCTAAATCCAACCAATCAAAAGAGAACACTAATAACACACATTAACATCAAGCATCAAAACAAAAGATTATTAGAGTTCAATCTTCCTATAACAAATACAACTTCAACTTCGTCATCTAATATTATTATCAGGAACCAAAAACAGCAAGCAAGAAAAGGCCTTCCAAAAAGATTCTTCCCAGCTCTCTCACAACATTTAGATTAAGCTTCAGAGAACCTGGGACCTAAAAATCTACAGTTTGATATAACCATTTTTTATCATCCACTCCAGACTCCAATGGTTGTTTACATTCTTAAGAGTCCTATAAGCCCAGCCAAAAGTTGCTCTTTCATAGGCTTTTAACTGGGAATTTGCAAATCTCTGGTAGTCCTCTTTTGATGCTCCTCTGACTTGCCACTCAGCCACCCATTCACCTGCAGTCATCATTCATCAACCCAACCAATTGATCATCTAAGCAATAACTAAGCAATACACGGGCATCAATCGAGTGAATTTTGACATACCAACAAAAGTGAGAGGGCCATTTGATGTCATGACATGATTCAACTGTGCAGTCCTGTTTGAGTTGATAAAATCTATGTTTTGTTGTACAGTCATGTTGTCAAATATATCAGAGAAGAGATTGTAGTAGTGAACATCAATTACTGATCCTTTTAAGCCACTTGTTAAAGGGAACAGCTCTCTAGGATCCATTGGTCCTAGTCGATTAGACATCAACACATAGGCTGCAGAGGAGTGCTTGCGCACAGCATCATAACCAGCCTTGTAGTATTTGGTCACAGTCTCTAGAGATACTCCTGGGGAGAGAGGTTCGTTGATAAGCTGAACACCATAAAGGCTTGGACTCTTTGCATACCTATATGTGTTTATGAGTAAATTTTGTTAATAACTAAAACAATCTGTATGGTTCCATGGAATTAGCATACAGTATAATAATTTAATAAAACCTGGCAGTTAAGAAGTCTATAACAGCAACTGTTTGCTGGATGTTCTCATTTGTAGTGCCCCACTCTTGAGAGCCATCTCTGGAGGAACTATGTTCCCAACCATTTTGTGAACCAGGAGCTGCATGTAAATCGATTATAATTTTCAATTGATACTTCCTGTAAGACACAACACAACAAGATAATTTAAGGGTAAAATTCTTCTCAAGGTACAAAAATTGATGGAAGATAAGATTTTGAAGTCTTGATAAACTGATATTCTATTCAAGTTTCAACCACTTCTTGTTTCCTAGTGCAGAACACTTTATGGGATAGTCTAATAGCACACCAATCACTAATAGCATGCCCATGGAATCACAAGTTAGATGTACATCACATGTCATGTTGTTAGTTAACTAGGAGCATATGTTCATCCCATGGACCCTAGTTCTTAATTTGAGACATTATTTAGTTGCCTAGCACTATATGCCTTATCAGAGTGTGGACCAAAGAATAAATTATTTGCAGGTTTGAATGCAGAACAGTGACAAGTATGAGGTAAGAGTCTTTGCTATAGATGCCTCCACATCATAGGCCTCTTATAACTACATAAAAGGTCTAAAGATCAACTCTGTTCACATTAGTTTAAAAGGTTTTGGTTCATATCTGAGTAGTATACCATATAATAAATGAAAAATATTATGTTTTTCATTATTTTACAATGTCATATAATAATGAAAAATAAGTTCAAAAGTAATAATAATAATAATAATAAATAGTATGTTGATGGGATGGAAAATATACATACTGTGCCCAAGTGAAGGCATTGTCTAAAGCTTGCAAGGATCCACCTACATAAGGCTTTGGAGGATTTGGGTCACTTGCTATCCACCAACCCACAGGTATTCTCACGGCATCTATCCCTTTTCCCGCAATGAACATGAAATCATCTTCGACTATGAATGTATTCCAATGCTCCTGAGATGATTGCAATCATATTATACTATGTACATCCTTGTTGCACCAGTAGAGCTTTGAGAGGTTACCTCAATAATAAGTAAAAACAGGTCATGGTTATATGTCATTTTCTAACAAACGAAACCATACATATACCATATACAAAGTCACCTAAAGCTATATGTCATGTTCGAAAAATGGCTAGATGACTTTAAATGTGTTAGTGTGGAAGACATTACATTTATATGCCTGCACACTTGACTTGGAAAAACCCAAGGGACTAGGGAAATACTTGCACAGATGCATTGTTGACTTGTACCCGCAGAGCGGCAAGTTGGCTAAAACTTCCAATTTAGACTATTATTTCGACTCATAGGTGTGAGTTCCATCAATCTCATGCCAAAATATGCAAGTGGTCACAAGAGACATATATTAAGTCAGGAAATGAACACATCACAATCTAGTATAATTTAATGATAAAAATAAACATTTATTTAATCTGATAATACTTTAAGTTCCAATAATTATTATTTAAAAAAAAATTCTATGTATGATTGTAATTTATGAAATTTAAGCCACTTAACAAGAAGTATTGTGATTGCTTTAAAATTCTCTTACTTTCATGATTTGTGGAGCCTTCTTTGGACCATAGCCATTAGTGACTTGAAACTCACCCTCCCATTTTCCCAAAAAGGTCATCTTAAACACAGATGGATCGTCATCACCCCATCCACTGTTCTCTGCATAATCTGCTGTCACCAACTCCTCTGTTTTCACCTGAAATTTCATTTAATCCTAGATTCTGTTAACACCAATACTTTAAGATATAAGTTATATGTTGTGTTGAAATTTCAAACCGGTTTATCGGTAACATATTGAACGAGGCCTACCTCTAATATATTGTTGCTACAGATGCGACTTGATTAAATTCAAGTTTAATAATTGCAAAGGCAAAACCCTTTTCAAACACACACATATATGTATATGCAAAGGCTGAACCGTATAAGACTCTTGACTCTTGTTTCTGATTCTCTGGCATACCTATATTTCATTATATGCAACTCAAGTTTATTAATTGTTTCCTTTTCAATGAGGAACATGAGAAAAAAGTGTGAATCACCTGTAAGAAAGATCCATTAGGTGCTTTGATTCGAACACGGCTCTGATCATCAGAGTTTCTCACAATTTCAAACATCTCTGAACTACCAGGGGTGTTTACTGTAGATACTACATTGATCCCATTTCCATTGGTGTCCAGTCCAATAAATTGCTTGTTGAAGACCCTAAGATGGAAAGTGGTCTCATTGATCCTCCACAACTATTCAAGAAATAAAAAAAAACATAATAACATATCAATCATAATAAACTATCAATAAATGACCCAATAATAGTGTTTAAGATAAAAGAAAATTTATATTACTCTAAACGTTTCCCAGCCCCAAGCAAATGTCCGGTTGGCAACAATGTTTGTTCCTCCACCTGCCTCAGCACAAAGGTATTTCCCAACTGTAACCGATTTAAACTGGAGTCCAGTACCATCCTGACAAAGGTAAATTCCAATTATCAGCACTAAAGTTTAGAGTATTTTCAAAAAAATAAAGAGACCACACACACACGCACACGCACACGCACACTAAAGTTGAAAGAGTCTCAGGAATATCCCTAATAAGGGATTTTGATAATATCTCCAAATATAAATATAATAAATTAAAATTTAATTAATAAATAATTAAAAACAATTAATTTAAAAATAATAATAATACTAATAATAATAATAAGCATAGTAAATTTAAAAAATTAAAAATAAAAATAAAAATAAACCCAGATATTGAAGATCTGGGTAACCCCAGATAAAGGATCTGGGTTCAACCATTACAATCAAAAACCAAAAAGAAAATCAAAAACCAAAAAACATATATATATTCTTTATGTCCTGCATAATCGCTGCAAATAACCAAAAACAATCACGAGTATCACCACCATAACAATAACAAAAATCATTAAAAAAAAAAATAGTATAAACCCAGAAACCACCAGTATCAGGCAAAAAAAACCACCAGTACAACCCAGAAACCAACAGTATCAGAATAAAGGGACGAACTCAGAAACCACCATCGAGCGGACTAACCCAGAAATCACCATCGACGATCTGGAGGAACCCACCTGTTTTCGTCGTTGAACCCAGTGGGTTCATTCGAGGATCAGATCGTCCAGCGATCTGCTTTCCATGGAAACCACATCGATGGTCGTCGATCTAGTTTCCATGGAAACCAGATCCGATCGTCGAGCTTGCTGACCGGCGACCACGTGAGAGAGAGAGAGAAAAACCGTGATGGTCAGAGAGACTGAGACTGTATCGGTAATGAGTGACAGTAGCGGGCAGCTGTCTCACAGACTAAATACGTGCCTATTTCCCTTTTGATGGAATAAGTCAACTTATGGAAACAAACCACAAACCACCAACCCACCAAACTCTGACTCTTTTTGCATAATATTTTCAAAATGAGGGGTAGTTTCGAATTATTTTTCAAATCAGGGGCGTTGTTTTTATTGGATTCAAATCAGGTGCATAGTTTTGAGAATGTCCCATACAATATAATAATAACCACGGAATAGAACTATTTAAAAAAAAAAAAAAGGAAGACCTAACACCGATGTCTATAAAGTATAATTAATCAAATATGGTACAAACCAGAAAGTCTTTGTTGGGGATGCCATCAAAAAGAGAAGGCTTGATCCAACCTTCTGTCACCAGCCAACCTCCAAGATTAACTGCTGTAATGCTAAATGGCTGCCTCCATGCGTAAATGATGCCAGGCACCACAACAGAAACTACTAGCATAAATACTAGAAGACGTCTCTTTAAATTTGAGTAATCAGCCATTTAATTCTCTTTTTGTATTTTAAGTCTCTACAATGAACATACTTACAAATATATATACAAGAAGACAAGCAGGCAAACTGAGTAACCGAGCCGTCATAATATCTCCAACTGATAATGCCCGTATGAGGCAATCACTTTGATTTGACGGCTGTGATGCTAAATGGCTGCCTCCATGCGATTATATAAACAAAATATCTCCAACTACTATTGGCCAAGCAGGCAAACTGAATAACAGAGCTGTCTAAATATCTCCAACTGATAATCCCGTAAAAGGTAATCAGTTTGACTCAAGAGTTCCACTTCAACGCGGTCCACTCCATCTTGGATAATTGGCCGATTGTGCACGTTCTTGGATCATTGGGTATATTTTTACGATTAATATTATAATAAAAGAAAAAAAAAACCAAACGTGAAAAATTTAAATAAAAGTTTACATGAAATAAAATTATTTTATACATAATATTTGAATAAAAATATAAATATAAAAAATATATAGGTAATATAAAAAATTAAAAAATAATAAATTTTAAGATAATTATAATTTTATAATTATAAATAGATAAATAAATAAATAAAGATAGGGGCAGGCAGGCGCCGAACCACCTGGATTAGTTTGGATGCTTCTAGAGTTCTAGTTTAGTGGTACAAGAAGAAAAAGGTCATTGCCATTATTTTTTGTTTTTTGTCCAACCAAGAGATTCATTGTCCCCCTTAAATGTACTTTTGGCTTGTTTATCGGAATTATGCGAGATATATATATATATATATATTTTTCATCTAGTTGAATTAAGGATTAAGTGAAATGAAGATTTTCAATAGCAAAATTTATTTTTTTAAAAAAATATATGATATTTTAAAATAAATTAATTGAAATTATATGTTATTAAAGTAACCTCTATAATTCAAATTTATTTATTTAGAAATATTAAAATATTTATGTCTATTGTTTATACAAATAATAACCAACCTAAAGGAAAGTTGTTATTTGACTAAATAATAGGAATACTTGTGGTAATAAATGTGTGACAATTATTAGGTCTTCCATGTAAACAATAAATCGATCCACAGATTGACTTATTATTTGACTAGATTAATTGTTAATATTTAATTAGTACACAAAAAGTATCATTTACAATTGATATTTTTGTCTAAAAACTAAATGTCAATATTGTGCAAAATGCTGGTTAATTTTTTTAATAAACCAAATTTTAAACCTTATAAGTGAACAAATAGTTTATTGTGTATATCAACAGGGGTCAATTCTACGAAAAGTTTAAACTTACTTAATTTTAGGTTCATTTAAATCCTAAACTAAAAGTAATTAAAATAAAGAAAAGGGGTTTTGGAATTAAGCTTAAACTAAACTAAATTAATGCATAAAATTAAATTAAAGAAAATCAATAATAAAAGCTTAGTTAGAACATCTTATCTACCACTAAATAATCTCTCAATTTGTTATAAAAATTAATAAAATAAATTCATAAGAAAGCATAATAAAGACATTCATGATAAGATAATGGTCATATTTGGATGTCGTATTGATTCGTCCTTAATTATTGTGCAAATCGCATGAGGCAACAATAGAGAAAAACATATTAGTTTAAGCCTGCTCAACCCAGATCCATGGTCGACCCACTTTATGTACACGACCAGGTCCGAAACGGCAACAGCTCTGCTTTTCAAAAACAAGTGTTTAGTGTTTCTCAACACTCTATGCACAATCAATTAAATATTTAAACACAAAGTTCACATCTATGACTTCTGCTCTTTCAATTACAACGAAATACATTTTGCTTCTTCTCCTGCTTGTACTTAGTGAAGTAGTGCTAATGAAAGGGGCACAATGCCAACACTATCCTCTTTTCCTAAGGTCTCTACTATAAACCTCTGAAGCTATAAAACTATCTAGCTATTACTGTCCCTTGTCTGTACCTATTCTTAGCTTTTATAATTGGTGTATATGTTGTGTTTAGTGTTTATGTTGTTAAGTTTGAAGGTTATTGGTTTTCTTCTATTGTTATTGAAGGGATAATATTGTAAATAGCTCTAACTATAAATGAAACGTGCGTTTCTTTTCTTCATTTTTTCTTCCTCCAATTTGTACACAAATATTAGAAATTAATGGTAATATTCATCAACTTCATATGAAAAGATAATAATATATAAATGAATTTAAACAAATATATGACATATAATCTAAGCCATGAAGAAGAAAGAGAGAGATGTGAACAGTATTTTCTTAATGAAACGAGTTCTCCATAAAGATATTTCAAAAATACATCTAGCAACCTCGAGTGAGGTGAATTGGGTTAAGAATAGTTTTTTGAAATTCTTTTATGTTGAGTAATTAGAAATATTATGTAAGGAGTTTATATTCAAATTGATTTATTCATTTTTGTAGAAGGTGATGCACCCTCTAAGGATTGGTAGAGGCGATTAGTGGGGTGGACCTAGAGAAATAGACACAAAATCTAGATGTCGTGTGTAGGGTCCACTTTAACATTTTAGAGATCCGATGCAAAAAACTAAAATAAGTCCCTTTATTCATATAAGTACTTTTGTTTTTTTTTAAAAAAAAAAAAAACTATAGATATACATGTATATATATATTTGGTGTGTATATAATAATTTCATTACTAAAAAATGAAAAAAATGATGTCATAAAATAAATATATTCATATAAGACAAATATATTTATATAACGAGGAACCATTTAAAAAAAATAGATAATCATAAATAGCCATAAATCAATAATGAATATAAAAATATACTTTACCTAAAAGATGAATAAATCTTTGGATTTCTATTTTCTTCACTTTAGATTGTTGATGAAATTTAAAATTTTTAACCAATAGTTTAGAGTTGTATTTTTCCTTTGCCATCGAAAATATGAAAGAGAAAAGTAATGTAGGATTGAAAATGATAGAGAGGGTTTATATATGGGTGAAATTTGTCAATTTTGAGGCTTTTTATATATGTAAAAATATTTGTTTGAATAAATTAAAACAATAAAAGAGAGTAGCATAGTTGATAACCTAATGGTCAAAGTGTCATCTTGGATTTTCTACAATCCAAGTTCAAATTTGGCGACCTTTGTTCTTTTTTCTACATTCCCTTTACTACACATGTTGTTCTAAGTCTTTGTATATTATTTGAAACATTAAATATATATTTACTTAACAAAGTAATTATAAAAAAAAATAGAAATTTGTAAAATTTAGAGACCTGAAGCGGTCGCACCTACTGCGTATGCTCAGAGCTAGCTCTGGTCGTCTGATCGAGGTAGGGAGAATTCTAAACTCTAGAGCAATATGTAATTTAAATAACTTGGTTTGATTGTGATTTTAATGTAATTAGTTATTGTATGGTTGATTGGTGTATGAAATGATAATATGTTTGTATGGTTTTGTTGTAATGATAGTGTTGTGGTCAGATTTTATCTTTGATGCCCTCAGGACAACATTGAAAGAAAAAGTTACAACTCTCCTCGTGCTAATTAAGATGAGGTCTCATGTTTGTATTGTGGTGCTTGTTAGCTATTATCCCGTAGTATTTGTTTATGAATCCATGATTTAATAATTAAAAGATACTTAATAATTGTGATTACATCAAAAGAAAAAATCAAAATATTATTTCAACTCAAAATAAATTAGAAACTCAACTTGGAGCCTAAAGATCGAAGCTTGGCATAAATTCCTTAATTTCTTTTTCTTTTTTTCCACATTTTTTTTCTTTTCTTCTTCCTCTCCGCTCCCCCTCTCTCTACTTCTCTCCTCTCTCTATGTCTCTTCAATACTTCTCACTTTCATGGTTTGACTTTGAAGTGGCAATCACATATATATCTTTTCTATTTGCTTGGTGTACGCCAAATTCGATGGATGCTTTTTTTTTTTTTTTTTGGTGCAGAAAGTAATTAGATGTATTTGGCAATTGATGTTTAGTGCTAGCTTAACGTAAAAATTTTTGTGGCTAATTTAGTAATAGCATTCCTATAAAACAATTGGGTTTTTAAACTTTTAATGGCTCATTAAGCAAGCCTCGTGAGTTCATTTGGTAATAACCTCCCCTTAAAAATAAATAGGCTTTGCCACTTTTGGGCTTAAAATAAAATTTTGGCATCACTTTTGCTTTTAAAGAATAAAAATCGGCCTAATAACCTTGTAATTCGAACCCAATTCATGATATTTCCATATCTAGATCAATGAACTGGAGTCTTGGCTTTTAGGCTTTTTGAGTACCGATTTCTGTTCTAACCAATTTAACCCATGTCAGGGATATTACAACCCAAAAGATGATTTATAAGCTCTATCACATTTGTTTACAGGAGTAGAAAACAGAAAAAAGAAGAAAAAAACGATCTTGTGTTTACAAAAAATACAACGGAAGAAGACTGTAATATGAAAGCCGAATAGTGATTGTCAATACAATAAGTATGCCATTTGATCCTATGAGTACCTACTTGAAATTTTGAAACATTAGGCAAGCAGTTTCGGATTCTTACTGCATGTACCATAGTTGGTCTTTTTCCATACACCATGTCACACATACATGGCCTGAATTTAAAAAAAAAAAATACATAAATATTAGAATGTGGTTAAAGTGGGAAAAAACAAAATCATAATTGCAAGGAATCTATAGTCTACTTATGAAATTGCATCCATAGATTTTCTATTCATTAAGAAAAACAAAAAGAGACACACAGAAAACATTCATTGCAAAATAATCTCATATAAATTTTTAGATTGTGCACTTTGTTGCGTAATCTCTAATACTCATCATACCTTGCTCTGAAGAAATACTTAGGCACTTTGTTGCATAATCTCTAATACTTATCATACCTTACACTGAAGACATGTCTTACTCTAAAGCAATACCTACTCCTAGAAGCCGGGAAAAATCTACGTATATTTTAGTGGAAAAAAAACTTATAATTTTTGTGAGCATGATGCTTTAAACCTTGTCGTTTGCACCAGGCAATGTGGTGTTTGCACCATTGCACCGACACTCCTTTTTCCATATTAGATAGACTTTTATAAAATTGTTATTTAGATATTTTTATAAAAAATAAAATAAAATTTATATATCTATACTATTAAAATAATTACTTTTATTTTACTTGAAAAAATTTCAATCACCCACTGATTGATTATCGCTTGAGTTGTATAGTTTTTTTTTTTTTTTTTTTTGAGTCATCAAAACTAGTTTAGGAGATAACCAGAATCATGTTATTAGAACACTGATGCCACGACTTAGATAAGTGGCCCCTATACTACTGGATGTCACCCACACTTAGGTGAGAGCTAGATAATTCATATACATGGAAGATAATTCCACCATTTTATTAATAAAGGTGAGGTGTGCAGTTTTGATTCATGAAAGTCATGGGAGGGGGTATAGTTGTTTACCACTCAACTGATCCATTTTTGTGCCTTGAGTTGTAAAGTTAAATACAAAAAAAAAGGGATATCACATATTATTATATTATAATTATTAGGATAAATTGAGAGACATAAATATTATTATTTTTCAAATTTCATGTGCAACAAATAACTTTGAACTTTTTAAATAGGAATAATCCCAAAAAAGCTCTGACTTTTGACAGATTATCTATTTTTCTCCATATAATTTTATTTTTATCCAAAATACCAACGGATTTTAAACTAAAAACCCAAATTACCCTTTGGAGGCGTATGAAAAGACAATAGTACCCATGACGGTAACAGAATCCATTAGATTGATATAATTTACCATTTGATTTCAAGGGCAAAAAAAAGTAAATTCAATGAAAATATTAAAATGAAATAAATAATAATAAAACAAGATATTTTTATTTTAAAAAATAAAAATAATATATAAAAATTTTTTCCTCTCAATTCCTCTCTCTCTCTCTTTTCCATCTTTTCTTCTTTTTCTCTCCATCTCCGATCGGATTTGCAGATGGGTTCGAGGGCGACGGCTACATGTTAGAGAACCAGTTTGGGTCTTTGATCAAGAAAGGGTCTCCACGATCAGAGACCGGAACTTTTGGGTCTCTACCATCAGATACCAAGTTCAGGTCTCCATCGTGGAGACTAATTAGGTCTCTAATGGTGGAGAGATAGAGACTCGATTGGAGACCCGAACTGGGTCCAAGGTCTTCCGCACTATTCATCGATTGGTCTTCTTAGTCGGTCATCGTTTGCTACTCGTGGTATTCCTCACCGATCACCGTTCATAGTCTTTTCTTTTCTAATGGGTTCAAGTTTAATATATGTGGGTTGAATATGGGTTATTTTGTCTCTTTCTTTTTCCCATTTTAGTTCAATGTGGGATAATGTAATTTCAATATGAGCATATACTTTTATTCAATGTGGGTTTATTGACTGATTATTGTTTATCTTTGATATGTTGATTGTGATGGTTATTAGTATGTTCAGCTCTAATGATTGTGGGTTGTTCATTACTAGCGGTGGGTTTGAAGGTTGATAATAATGATGTAATGGCTAGTGGAGATCGAGATTAGATGGAGGGCGCCAATCTAGATCTTCACTTATTTATTTATTTTTTTTATTAGTTTATAATTTTTTATTTTAAAATATTATTTTATAATGATTTTATTTTTTAAATAAAAATTTGAGGGTTAAAAATTTCTTTTTACTTATCTAATTTTTCTTTTAATTTTGTAATAGAAGGGAGATTTTGATAAAACCAAAACTATATGGGGGGAAATAGATAATCTGTCAAACGTCCGATGGGTTTTTGAGATTTTCACTTTTAAATATAGTCAGCAGTACAGTGATTCAATATTAATAGGATAAAATATGTATTTTCTATTAGGAAGTGCTGTTAGCTAGGTTAAGGGTACACTTGGGCAAAATCTGTAACATATTATACATTGTCTTTCATTGTAACTTCGAGTTCTGCATTCCGTTGCTCTGCTCCAGTCTTTCTTTAATCAGTAATATTGCCTCAGAGTGTCCAATATCTATTTATATTTCCAGTATTTAATTTGTTATATTTTAAGATATTCAATTTCTTAATATTTTTGCATGCATAGGTTTCTTACCTTCGCTTACCAACTTGTTACACTTATTTGTATATATGGAGATTCTTTAAACCCACCGAGTTTTAGGACGAGGATTCTCTATCAATGTTGACATGGTACTAATATTTTTATGAGAATAATTTAATTTTAAGTGATGTATGAGAGAGAGAAAATCTATCAATCTTGATTATTCATTTTTTTCAAATGCTTATGTGTCACTAGATTATCAAAAGATTAAAAAAAAAAATGATGGTAGAGGATCCTTACTTCGAGTTTTGACCATTTTTTAACAACAACTCGCTAATTTGTATATTAAATGAGGGATTTCTAAAAAAAAAATAAAAAAAATAATAAAAAACCCACCGTTTTTCATTAAAATTATAAATTAAAGAATTGTTTTCAAAATCAAATCAAACCTTAAGAATAGACATTTGGTTCAACTCAAGAGTCAAATAAATGTTTTCATTGTGAAAATAAAATCAGATTCAATCTTTTAGGGGCCCAAACACTAAATTAAGAATCGATAGACAGAGAATTGAGTGTTGAAAGTGGCGTGTGTAACAATTTAAAGTTTACATATATTAAATTAAAATAATAAAAATAAAAATATGGGTACTTGTTAGGTATTAATATCCATATTAATCTTTTTTGTTTCCATAAACATAATTATTAATTTTATGTACTTTTCTAAAATAATTGAGAATAATATTACACGTTTTAAAATTTTATCTAATTTTTTTATTTAAATGATGTAGTAAGATGATTTATAATAACTATATTAATTATAAGACATTTTTTTTTTTTTTTTTTTGAGAATTAGGATGCTGTTTTGATGATATGATGATTGCAAATAAGTTTATCACATTATTTAAGTAATGAATTTGAGTAAAATTTTTTAGTATTACCTAATAATTTAACATTTAAGATTCACAAATGTAAATAAAAACATTTAGATAAGCAAATTTTTATGGTAGGAGTGCTTGGGAATTTTATATAGGGATAGGTATGAAAACATAAAACCAATATAAACGACTCGATTCGTGGGTGTTCGGTTTGGTTTCCATATTCAATTTCAAGGTGTGCGCACCTTTTACTTAAAAAACACCATGTTTCATAGATCAGATCGATTTTGAATATCTAGAACGATCCGATCCATGAAACATCCAGTATGAGGGTACTTAGGTAATTTGTGTAACTAATGAGGGACACATGTGTAATTCGCATGTGCCCCTATATAAGCAAAACCCATCTTCTAGAGCCTTCAAAAGTCAGAAATGAGAAACCTTAGCCTTTCGATTGACATTCTTTTTCCATTTTCTTCCTTGTCGTTTCTCTTCTTCTTCCATCTTCTTTTGCTTCTTGCTTCTTTCTTGTTCGGTCACCGATCGAAACCCTAAGTTGCCATACACGTTGCCGATCTCATCCACATTGCCAATCTTGTCCCTATCATCGATTTTGTCCCTCTTTGTCTCTTTCGCCAATCCATATCATCATTCATTTTTTTTTTCTTTCTTCTTCTTCCATCTTCTTTTTCTTCCTTCTTCCTTGTCTCGTCGCTGATAGAAACCCTAAGTCGCCTTTCATGTCATTGTTCACCTCGCTGATCTCATCCCTATAGCCAATCTTGTCTTTCTTTGCCTCTTTCACATATTGATATCATCCTTGTTTACCTCTATCACCAATTGATCTTGTCCATCTTGGTGGAGTTTTTGATTTTTTGGTTTGAGATTTATTATGTGGTGGGTTTTTTTATTATTTAGTTTGATTAAGGTTTGAGTTTTGATTTGTTTTAAGTTTTGATGAAGTTTGAGTTCTGTTTAGGTTGAATATGGAGGATGAATATGTGATCATGTGACTTTGGTGTTAAACATGAAACCAACACAAATCAAATTGATCTAATCTTGTTCCGTTTAGGTCAGTTTCCATGTTCTAAATATCAATGTTCGGTTCTCATTTTAAAAACCGATGAGTTTGTCGGTTCGGTTCCTACTGGAACCAAACCAAACACCTAAATACCCACCCCTAATTTTATATAATGAAGGTGTTACGAGTTTGGATTTCACAACCTATTAAGTGGGGTAACAACCTTTGTTTAGTCCAAGAATCAATGATTAATCCTTATGGTGTGTCGGATATCCATATGGTGTGGTGGATGTTGTCATATATGATGCTTAATGCATCAAATTCATACATTATGTATGAAATTGTCATTATAACTTTTGATTTTTCAAGCCCAAATTGCAGTTTTACTTATTATGTTATTAGTCACACGTCAAATTTATATACCCAATGAAATGACTGGAATTATGTTTTATGCTTTCATAGGTTCTATATCTATAAGATGTGAGATTGTGAGAAAACAACAAGTTCTCCTCCAAAATCTCTTCCTAAGTTGACCGACTTTGATGAGTTGATCAAATGAAATTGTATTATAATTATAATTTCACACCTCTCGCAATCACCTCCATGGTTTTTCATATTTTAATGCATGGGCATGTCTTGTGCTCCCACGAACAAGGACTATAAAACGACAATATATAATAAAAAGTAATGTTACGTTTCCTAATTATTTTACTTAAATTTATATTAAAATGATATTAGATGTCAATTATTAAGATTTTATTAATTATCACATCTCATTATCTATAAGATCTTAATAATTCACATGTCATACCATTTGAATATTGATTTGAGTAAAATATTTGAAAAACTTTGTATTACTCTATAATAAATTATTTTGTTGTAATCAATGGCTCTATGCACTGCAAAATTTATAAATACAATATTATCATGGGTCTCAGTGGGTACTTATGTCATCATTTTTAATTGTCTTCATAGTCGTTATATTTATTAATAATCCAATGTTTGAGGGAGATTTGAAAATGTGACATGAAGAACCCCAACCATTAATTAATATATAAACGTTTGACTTTTTGAGTTTTCATTTATAATGTTCTGTTAATTAATAATTAAGAGTCGGCAGAGCTCCTACACCCGGGTGAAGGAGATTATAGCTCAAATTACACTTTCCTTCCTTGATTTTCAAATACACATATAAAGGAAATATATGCAATATGGATACTATAATGAGCATTTTCGTAAGAGAAGAATTTAAGGGAGTTTGAGATTAGGTTTGTAATCCCACAGATGACTCTCCAAACACATTATTTGAGAGTGAGAATTTTTGAATTCCAAACTCACCTGAGATCAGGTATTCCAAATATAGCCTAATAGTACACATAACTCATAGGAATATTTGGTTAAGTGAAATATTTCAAATTCCAAAAAATTAAAAAGAAAATTTAGAATATTTATAAATTAAAAAATAAAAAACAAATTTATACCAATCATAAATCGCTTCATCATCAAAATTTATATAAATATAACTAAAAACGAATTTTTTAGACCAATCTTGAATTGCCACATCTATATTTAAATTAAAAATTATGTTTAAAAGAAAAAAAAAATATATTCCTCTTTTCCAATCTGCATTCACCCGACTCTTACAAGGAAAAAACAAAATGATGATGTAATATTAAAAACTGATAGAAATTTGATAGCCATGGAAGGCTTGGTTGTAGCTTAGCAATATTGTTCCAACCATTCAAGCAGCAACGTTGAATTTGATAAACCCAATACATGATTTAAAGTTACCTTTTATTTTTTCTTTAGAAGAAAATATACAAGTTAATTGGACTATTTGTAGGGTCCTATGTGAAATGATCCAAACCAGACTTAATAAAGAGAGATACTAAAAATCTACATTTTTTTTTTTTTTGAAATAGCATTTCGTTAGCACCCAACAAAATTGGGAATTACAAGTACAGAAAGCCGGAACACCCACGTCTAAGAATGACTTGACAACTCTAAATCCAACGAATCCGAAGAGAACACTAATAAAAGATTACTAAAGTTCAATCTTCCTATAACAAATAGAACTTCGTCATCTAATATTGTTATCAGGAACCAAAAACAGCAAGCCAGAAAAGGCCTTCCAAAAAGATTCTTCTCAGCTCTCTCACAACATTTAGATTAAGCTTCAGAAAACCTGGGACCTAAAAATCTACAGT
Organism: Dimocarpus longan; assembly: GCA_022984855.1. Classification (NCBI taxonomy): domain Eukaryota; kingdom Viridiplantae; phylum Streptophyta; class Magnoliopsida; order Sapindales; family Sapindaceae; genus Dimocarpus; species Dimocarpus longan. The sequence goes on from CM041017.1 coordinate 29,433,987, forward strand.
TTGATATAACCATTTTTGATCATCCACTCCAGACTCCAATGGTTGTTTACATTCTTAAGAGTCCTATAAGCCCAGCCAAAAGTTGCTCTTTCATAGGCTTTTAACTGGGAATTTGCAAATCTCTGGTAGTCCTCTTTTGATGCTCCTCTGACTTGCCACTCAGCCACCCATTCACCTGCAGTCATCATTCATCAACCCAACCAATTGATCATCTAAGCAATAACTAAGCAATACACACGCATCAATCGAGTGAATTTTGACATACCAACAAAAGTGAGAGGGCCATTTGATGTCATGACATGATTCAACTGTGCAGTCCTGTTTGAGTTGATAAAATCTATATTTTGTTGTACAGTCATGTTGTCAAATATTTCAGAGAAGAGATTGTAGTAATGAACATCAATCACTGATCCTTTTAAGCCACTTGTTAGAGGGAAAAGCTCTCTGGGATCTATTGGTCCTAGTCGATTAGACATCAACACATAGGCTGCAGAGGAGTGCTTGCGCACAGCATCATAACCAGCCTTGTAGTATTTGGTCACAGTCTCTAGAGATACTCCTGGGGAGAGAGGTTCGTTGATAAGCTGAACACCATAAAGGCTTGGACTCTTTGCATACCTATATGTGTTTATGAGTAAATTTTGTTAATAACTAAAACAATCTGTATGGTTCCATGGAATTAGCATGCAGTATAATTATTTAATAAAACCTGGCAGTTAAGAAGTCTATAACAGCAACTGTTTGCTGAATGTTCTCATCTGTAGTGCCCCACTCCTGAGAGCCATCTCTGGAGGAGCTATGTTCCCAACCATTCTGTGAACCAGGAGCTGCATGTAAATCGATTATAATTTTCAATTGATACTTCCTGTAAGACACAACACAACAACATAATTTAAGGGTAAAATTCTTCTCAAGGTACAAAGATTGATGGTAGATATGATTTTGAAGTCTCGATAAATTGATATTCTATTCAAGTTTCAACCACTTCTTGTTTCCTAGTGGAGAACACTTTATGGGATAGTCTAATAGCACACCAATCACTAATAGCATGCCCATGGAATCACAAGTTAGATGTATATCACATGTCATGTTATTAGTTAACTAGGAGCATATGTTCATCCCATGGACCCTAGTTCTTAATTTGAGACATTATTTAGTTGCCTAGCACTATATGCCTTATCAGAGTGTGGACCAAAGAATCAATTATTTGCAGGTTTGAATGCAGAACAGTGACAAGTATGACGTAAGAGTCTTTGCTATAGATGCCTACACATCATAGGCCTCTTATAACTACATAAAAGGTCTAAAGATCAACTCTGTTCACATTAGTTTAAAGGTTTTGGTTCATATCTGAGTAGTATATCATATAATAAATGAAAAATATTATGTTTTTCATTATTTTACTCTGTCATATAATAATGAAAAATAAGTTCAAAAATAATAATAATAATAACAATAATAAATAGTATGTTGATGGGATGGAAAATATACATACTGTGCCCAAGTGAAGGCATTGTCTAAAGCTTGCAAGGATCCGCCTACATAAGGCTTCGGAGGATTTGGGTCACTTGCTATCCACCAACCCACAGGTATTCTCAAGGCATCTATCCCATTTCCCGCAATGAACATGAAATCATCTTCGACTATGAATGTATTCCAATGCTCCTGAGATGATTGCCATCATATTATACTATGTACATCCTTGTTGCACCAGTAGAACCTTGAGAGGTTACCTCAATAATAAGTAAAAACAGGTTATGGTTATATGTCATTTTCTAACAAACGAAACCATACATATACCGCATACAAAGTCACCTAAAGCTATATGTCATGTTCGAAAAATGGTTAGATGACTTTAAATGTATTAGTGTGGAAGACATTACATTTATAAGCCTGCAGTGTGGAAGACATTACATTTATATGCCTGCACACTTGACTTGGAAAAACCCAAGAGACTAGGGAAATACTTGCACAGATGCATTGTTGACTTGTGCCCGTTGAGCAGCAAGTTGGTTAAAACTTCCAATTTAGACTATTATTTCGACTCATACGTGTGAGTTCCATCAATCTCATGCCAAAACATGCAAGTCGTCACAACAGACGTATATTAAGTCAGGAAATAAACACATCACAATCTAGTATAATTTAATGATAAAAATAAACATTTATTTAATCTGATAATACTTTAAGTTCCAATAATTATTATTTAAAAAAAATTCTATTTATGATTGAAATTTATGAAATTTAAGCCACTTAACAAGAAGTATTGTGATTGCTTTAAAATTCTCTTACTTTCATGATTTGTGGAGCTTTCTTTGGACCATAGCCATTAGCGACTTGAAACTCACCCTCCCATTTTCCACAAAAGGTCATCTTAAACACAGATGGATCGTCATCACCCCATCCACTGTTCCCTGCACAATCTGCTGTCACCAACTCCTCTGTTTTCACCTGATATTTCATTTTATCCTAGATTCTATTAACACCAATACTTTAAGATATAAGTTATATGTTGCGTTGAAATTTCAAACTGGTTTATTGGTAACATATTGAACGAGGCCTACCTCTAATATATTGTTGCTACAGATGCGACTTGATTTAATTCAAATTTAATAATTGCAAAGGCAAAACCCTTTTCAAATACACACACACACATATATGTATATGCAAAGGTTGAACCGTATAAGACTCTTGACTCTTGTTTCTGATTCTCTGGCATACATATATTTCATTATATGCAACTCAAGTTTATTAATTGTTTCCTTTTCAATGAGGAACATGAGAAAAAAGTGTGAATCACCTGTAAGAAAGATCCATTAGGTGCTTTGATTCGAACACGGCTCTGATCATCAGAGTTTCTCACAATTTCAAACATCTCTGAACTACCAGGAGTGTTTACCGTAGATACTACATTGATCCCATTTCCATTGGTGTCCAGTCCAATAAATTGCTTGTTGAAGACCCTAAGATGGAAAGTGGTCTCATTGATCCTCCACAACTATTCAAGGAAAAAAAAAAAAAAAACCATAATAACATATCAATCATAATAAACTATCAATAAATGACCCAATAATAGTGTTTAAGATAAAAGAAAATTTATATTACTCTAAACGTTTCCCAGCCCCATGCAGATGTCCGGTTGGCAACAATGTTTGTTCCTCCACCTGCCTCAGCACAAAGGTATTTCCCAATTGTAACCGATTTAAACTGGAGTCCAGTACCATCCTGACAAAGGTAAATTCCAATTATCACCACTAAAGTTTACAGTATTTTCAAAAAATAAAAAGACCACACACACACACTAAAGTAGAAAGAGTTTCAGGAATATCCCTAATAAGGGATTTTGATAATATCTCCAAAAATAAATATAATAAATTAAAATTTAGTAAATTTAAAAAATTTAAAAAAAAAAAAAATCAACCCAGATATTAAAGGTCTGGGTAACCCCAGGTAAAGGATCTGGGTTCAACCATTACAATCAAAAACCAAAAAGAAAATCAAAAACCAAAAAACATATATATATATATATTCTTTATGTCCTGCATAATCGCTGCAAATAACCAAAAACAAAATACCAAAAACAATCACGAGTATCGCCACCATAACAATAACAAAAATCATTAAAAAAAAAAAAATCAGTATAAACCCAGAAACCACCAGTATCAGGAAAAAAAAACCACCAGTACAACCCAGAAACCAACAGTATCGGAATAAAGGGACGAACTCAGAAACCACCATCGAGCGGACGAACCCAGAAATCACCATCGACGATCTGGAGGAACCCACCTGTTTTTGTCGTTGAACCCAGTGGAGGGTTCATTCGAGGATCAGATCGTCTAGCGATCTGCTTTCCCTGGAAACCACATCGATGGTCGTCGATCTAGTTTCCACGGAAACCAGATCCGATCGGCGAGCTTGCTGACCGGCGGCAACGTGAGAGAGAGAGAAAAACCGTGATGGTCAGAGAGATTGAGACTGTAACGGTAATGAGTGACAGTAGCGGGCAGCTGTCTAGCCTGTCTCACAGACTAAAATACGTATGGACGAAATTGCCTATTTCCCATTTTAGATGGGATGAGTCAACTTATGGATCCAAACCACCAGCCCACTAAAACTCTGACTCTTTTTGGATAATATTTTCAAAATGAGGGGTAGTTTCGAATTATTTTCAAATCAGGGGCATAGTTTTGATAATGTCCCATACAATATAATAATAACGGACGGAATAGAACTATTTAAAAAGAAAAAAAAAAAAAAAAAAAGGAAGAACTAACAACGATGTCTATAAAGTATAATTAATCAAATATGGTACAAACCAGAAAGTCTTTGTTGGGGATGCCCTCAAAAAGAGAAGGTTTGATCCAACCTTCTGTCACCAGCCAACCTCCAAGATTAACTGCTGTAATGCTAAATGGCTGCCTCCATGCGTAAATGATGCCAGGCACCACAACAGAAGCTACTAGCATAAATACTAGAACACGTCTCTTGAAATTTGAGTAATCAGCCATTTGATTCTCTTTTTGCATTTTAAGTCTCTACGATGAACATACTTAAAAATATATATACAAGAAGAGTTATGGGTCCACAATCAACACTACCATGCCAAGCAGGCAAACTGAATAACGGAGGTGTCAAATCAAAATATCTCCAACTGATAATCCCGTAAAAGGCAATCAGTTTTACTCAAGAGTTGCACTTCAACGGGGTCCACTCCATCTTGGATAATTGGCCGATTGGGTACGTTCTTGGATCATTGGGTGTATATTAGTAATATACTATACGATTAATATTATAATAAAATAAAATTTTAAATAAAATTTTACATGAAATAAAATTATTTTATATATAATATTTTAATAAAAATATAAATATAAAAAATATATATGTAATATAAAAGGATTAATAAATAATTAATAAGTAATAAATTTTAAGATAACTATAATTTTATAATTATAAATAGATAAATAAATAAATAAAGATAGGGGCCGGTGAGCGCCGAACCACCTGGATTACTTTGGATGCTTCTAGAGTTCTAGTTTAGTGGGACAAAAAGAAAAAGGTCCCATTATTTTTTGTTATTTGTCCAACCATGAGATCCATTCTCCCTCCTAAGTGTACTTTTGGCTTGAACATTGGAATTATGCGATATATATATATATATATTCATATTGAGGAATTAAGGATTAAATAAAAAAAAGATTTTTAATAGCAAAATTTATTTTTTAAAAAAAAATATGATATTTCAAAATAAATTGATTGAAATTATATGTTATTAAAATAATCTCTATAATTCAAATTTATTTATTTAAAAATATTAAAATATGTATATCTATTGTTTATACGAATAATGACCAGCATAAAGGAAAGTTATTGTTTGACTAAATAATAGGCATACTTATAGTAATAAATATGTGACAATTATTAGGTCTTCCATGTAAACAATAAGTCGATCCATAAAAAGACTTATTATTTGGGATTAATTATCAATATTTGATTACTGCACGAAAAGTACCATTTATAATTGATATTTTTATCTAAAAACTAAATGTCAATATTATGCAAAGTGCTGGTTAATTTTTTTAATAAACCAAATTTTAAACCATATAAGTGAATAAATAGTTTATCGTGTATATCAACAAGGGTCAATTCTACGAGAAGTTTGAACTTACTTAATTTTAGGTTTATTTAAATCCTAAACTAAAAGTAATTAAAATAAAGAAAAGGGGTTTTGGAATTAAGATTAAACTAAATTAATGCATAAAATTAAACTAAAGAAAATCAATAATAAAAGCTTAGTTAGAACAGCTTATCTACCACTAAATAATCCCTCAATTTGTTATAAAAATTAATAAAATAAATTCATAATAAAGCATAATAGAGACATTCATGATAAGATAATGGTCATACTTGGATGTCGTATTGATTCTTCCTTAGTTATTGTGCAAATCGCATGAGGCAACAATAGAGAAAAACGGATTAGTTTGAGCCTGCTCAACCCAGATCCATGGTCGACCCACTCTATGTACACGACCAGGTCCGAAACAGCAACAGCTCTGCTTTTCAAAAACAAGTGTTTAGTGTTTCTCAACACTCTATGCACAATCAATTAAATATTTAAACACAAAGTTCACATCTATGACTTCTGCTCTTTCAATTACAACGAAATACATTTTGCTTCTTCTCCTACTTATACTTTGTGAAGTAGTGCTAATGAAAGGGGCACAATGCCAACACTATCCTCTTTTCCTAAGGTCTCTACTATAAATCTCTGAAGCTATAAAACTATCTAGCTATTACTATCCCTTGTCTGTACCTATTCTTAGATTTTATAATTGGTGTATGTGTTGTGTTTAGTGTTTATGTTGTTAAGTTTGAAGGTTATTGGTTTTCTTCTATTGTTATTGAAGGGATAATATTGTAAATAGCTCTAATTATAAATGAAACGTGCATTTCTTTTCTTCATTTTTTCTTCCTCCAATTTGTACACAAATATTAGAAATTAATGGTAATGTTCATCAACTTCATATGAAAAGATAATAATATATAAATGAATTTAAACAAATATATGAAATATAATCTAAGCCATGAAGAAGAGAGAGAGATATGAACAGTATTTTTTAATGAAACGAGTTCTCCATAAGGATATTTCAAAAATACATCTAACAACCTCGAGTGAGGTGAATTGGGTTAAGAATAGTTTCTAGAAATTATTTTATGTGGAGTAATTAGAAATATTATTTACGGAGTTTATATTCAAATTGGTTTATTGATTTTTGTAGAAGCCGACGCACCCTCTGAGGATTTGTAGAGGCAATTAGTAGGGTGGCCCTAGAGAAATAGACACAAAATCCAGATGTTGTGTGTAGGGTCCACCTTGACAATTTTGAGATCCGGTGCAAAAAACTAAAATAGGCCCCCTCATTCATATAAATACTTTTTTTTTTATTAAAAAAAAACTATATATGCATATATATATATTTGGAGTGTACATAATAATTTCATTAAGAAAAAATGAAAAAAAAATATCATAAAATAAAAATATTCATGTAAGACAAATATATTTATATAATGAGGAACTATTAAAAAAATAGATAATCATAATAGCCATAAAACAATAATGAATATAAAAATATACTTTAACTAAAAGATGAATAAATCTTTGGATTTCTACTTTCTTCATTTTAGATTATTGATAAAATTTAAAATTTTTAACCAATAAAACAAAAACCAATAATTTAAAGTTGCATTTTTCCTTTGCCATCGAAAATGTGAAAGAGAAAAATAATGTGGGGTTGCAAATGATAGAGAGGGTTTATGTACAAGTGAACTTTGTCAGTTTTAAGGCTTTTTTATATGTTAGAAATATTTGTTGAAATAGAACAATAAAAGAGAGTAGCATAGTTGGTAACCTACTGGTCAAAGTGTCATCTTGGATTCTCTACAATCCAAGTTCGAATTTGGTGGCCTTTGTTCTTTTTTCTACATTCTCTTTTTTACACACATTGTTCTAATTCTTTGTATATTATTTGAAACATTAAATATATATTTACTTTACAAACTAATTATTAAAAAAAAATTGAAAATTTGTAAAATTTAGAGACCTAAAGCGGTTGCACGTACCGCACATGCTCAGAGCCAATCCTGGTCGTGTGATCAAGGTAGGAGAAATTCTAAACTTGGTTTGATTGTGATTTTAATATAATTTATTATTGTATGATTGATTGGTGTATGAAATGATAATATATTTGTATGGTTTCGTTATCATTATAATGTTGTGGCTAGGTTTTATCTTTGTTGCCCTCGGGATAACCTTGAAAGAAAAAGTTACAACTCTCCTCTTGCTAACTAGAATGAGGTCTCATATTTGTATTGTGGTGCTTGTTAGTTAATACCCTTATCTTTTAGTCTTTGTTTATGAATCCACGACTTAATAATTAAAAAATATTTAATAATTGTGATTACATCAAAACAAAAAATCAAAATATTATTTCAACTCAAAATAAATTAGAAACTCAGCTTGGAGCCTAAAGATCAAAGCTTGGCATAAATTTCTCCATTCTTTTTCTTTTCTTCCACCTTTTTTTTCTTTTCTTCTTCCTTTCAACTCCCTCTCTCTCTGCTTCTCTTCTCTTTCTACTTCTCTTCATTTCTTCTAACTTTTATGGTTTGACTTTGAAGTAGTTTGACAACCACACATATATCTTTTATATTTGCTTGGTATACACCAAGTTCGATAGACGCCTATTTTTTTTTTTTTTTTTTGGTGCAAAAATTAATTGGGTGTTATTTGGCAATTGGCATTTAGTGCTAGCCTAACTTGAAAATTCTTGTGGCTAATTTAGTAATAACATTCCTATGAAACAATTGAGCTTTTAAACTTTAAATGGCGTATTAAGCAAGCCTTGTGAGTTCATTTGGTTTATAATCTCCCATTAAAAATAAATAGGCTTTGCCACTTTTGAGCTTAAAATAAAATTTTGTTAAAGAATAAAAATTGGCCCAATAACCTTGTAATTTGAACCCAATTCATGATATTTCCATATCTATATCAGTGAACTTGAGTCTTAGCATTTAGACTTTTGAGTACTCGTTTGTATTCTAACCAATTTAACCCATGTTAAGGATAATACAACCCAAAAGATGATTTATAAGCTCTACCACATTTGATTACAGAAGCAATGAAAAAAATGAAAAAAGAAAAAGAAAAAAAAAACAATCTTGTGTTTACAAAAAATATAAGGAAAGGAGACTACAATACGAACGCCGAATAGTGATTGTCAATACAATAACTATGTCATTTGATCATACAAGTACCTACTTGAAATTTTGAAACATTAGGCAAGCAGTTTGGGAATTTTCTCTCATTCGATTCAAAATCCACAACTGCAATCACAAGTTTATCATCGTTATTGATAACATTGTCCTTACTGCATGTACCATAGTTAGTCTTTTTCCATACACTATGTCGCACATACATGGCCTGAATTTTAAAAAAATACATAACTATTAGAATGTGGTTGAAGTGGGAAAAAAAATCATAATTGCAAGGAATCTATAATCCACTTATGAAATTGCATCCATAGATTTTCTGTTCGTTAAGAAAAACAAAAAGAGACATGCAGAAAAGATTCATTGCAAAATAATCTCATATGAATTTTTAGATTGTGCACTTTGTTGCGTAATCTCTAATACTCATCATATCTTGCTCTGAAGAAATACTTAGACACTTTGTTGCATAATCTCTAATACTCATCATACCTTACTCTGAAGAAATATCTTACTCTAAAGCAATACCCTACTCCCAGAAGCTGGGAGAAGTCTATGCACATTTTAGTTGGGAAAAAACTTATTTTTGCGAGCATTATACTTTGAACCTCGCCCTTTGCACTAAACAATGTGGTGTTTGCACCACTACACCGACACTGCTTTTGCCATAGCTGATAGACTTTTATAAAATTGTTATGTAGATCTTTTTATAAAAAATAAAATAAAATAAAATAAAATTTATATAGCTATGCTATTAAAATAATTACTTTTATTTTACATGAAAAAATTTCAATCACCCACTGATAGATTATCGCTTGAGTTGTACAGTTTTTTTTTTCTTTTTTGAGTTATCGAGACTAGCCAAGGAGACAACTAAGACCACACTGCTAGAATACTGATGGTACAGCTCAGATAAACGACTCTCATACAACTGTGAGCCACCCACACTTGGGTAAGCTAGATAACTCATGTACATGAAAGATAATTCCACTATTTTATTAATAAAGATGAGGTGTGCAATTTCAAATCATGAAAGTTATGGGAGGGGATGTAGTTATTTACCACTCAACTGACCCCTTTTTATGTCTTAAGTTGTAAAGTTAAATACAAAAAAATGGTATATCAAATATTATTATATTATTATTATGATAAATTGAGAGACACAAGTACTATTATTTTTCAAATTTCATGTGCAACAAATAACTTTGAACTTTTTAAATAGAGATAATCTCAAAAAAACTCTGACTTTTGACAAATTATCCATTTTCCTCCATATAGTTTCATTTTTATTCAAAATACCATTAGATTTTAAACTAAACACCCAAATTACCCTTTAGAGGTGTATGAAATGACAATAATACCTCTGACGATAATAGATTTCATTAGATTGATATAATTAAGCATTTGATTCCAAGGGCAAAAAAAGTGAATTCAATAAAATATTGATAAAAATATAAAAATAAAATAAATAATAATAAAAAAAGATATATTTTAATTAAAAATAAAAAAATAAAAATAATATATAAATTTTTTTCCCTCTCAATTACTCTTTCTCTCTCTCTCTCTCTCATCTTTTCCTCTTTTTCTCTCCATCTCCGATCGAATTTGTAGATGGGTTTAAGGGTGACGACTGCATGGTGGAGAATCAATTCATGTCTTTGATCAAGAAAGGGTCTCCACGATTGGAGACCCAAACTTTTGGGTCTCTACCATCAGAGACCAAGTTTAGATCTCCATCATGGAGACTTATTAGGTCTTCAATGGTATAGAGATGGAGACTCAATTGGAGACTTGAATTGGGTCCAGGGTCTTTTGCATTGTTCATTGATTGGTCTTCCTAATTGGTCATTATTTGCCACTTGTGGTATTCCTCATCGATCATAGTTCATAATCTTCTCTTTTCTAATAGGTTCAAGTTTAATATATGTGGGTTGAATATAGGTTTATGTGATTTTGTCTCTTTCTTTTTCTCTTTTTAGTTCAATGTGAGTTAATGTAATTTCAATGTGAGTATATACTTCTATTCAATGTGAGTTTATTGATTGATTATTGTTCATCTTTGGTATGTTAATTATGATGGTTGTTAGTATGTTCATCTCTAATGGTTGTGGGTTGTTTATTATTGGTGATGGGTTTGAAGATTGATAATGGATATAATGGATAGTGGAGATCTAGATTAGATGGAAGGCACCAATCTAGATCTTCACTTATTATTATTTTTTTAATTTTTATTAGTTTATAATTTTTTTATTTTAAAATATTATTTTATAATTTTTTTATATTTAATTGAGGATTAAAAATTTCTTTTTACTTGTCTAGTTTTTTCTATTAATTTTTTAATAAAACGGAGATTTTGGATAAAAATAAAACTATATAAGGGAAAATAGATAATCTGTCAAAAGTCAGATAGGATTTTGAGATTTTCACTTTTAAATATACTCAGCAGTACAGTGATTCGATATTAACAAGATAAAATATGTGTTTTCTATCATGAAGTGCTGTTAGCTAGGTTAAGGGTACACTTGGGCAAAATCTGTAACATATTATACATTGTCACACATGTGTAACTTCTGGTTCTGCATTCCATTGCTCTGCTCCAGTCTTTCTTCAATCTGTAATATTGTCTCAGAGTGTCCAATATCTATTTATATTTTCAGGATTTAATTTGTTATACCTTAAGATATTCAATTTCTTAATATTTTTGCATGCATAGGTTTCTTGCCTTCGTTTACCAACTCGATACACTTATTTGTGTATAGGGAGATTCTTTAATCCCACCGAGTTTTGACCATTTTTTAACAACTCTCTAGTTTGAATATATTAAATGAGTACTCTATTGTAGGGATTTTTTTTTTTTTTTTTAACACAGAATTAGGGGTTGTTTTGATAAAAAAAAAAATAATAATTAAAAAAACCCACCGTTTTTCATTAAAATTTTAAATTAAAGAATTGTTTTCAAAATCAAATCAAACTTTAAGAAGAGACATTTGGTTCAACTCAAGACTCAAATAAATGTTTTCAATGTGAAAATAAAATCAGATTCAATCTTTTTGGGGCCCAAACACTAAATTAAGAATCGATAGATAGAGAATTGCAAGTTGAAAGTGGCGTGTGTAACAATTTAAAGTTTACATATATTAAATTAAAATAATAAAAATAAAATGTGGGTACTCATTAGGTATTAATATCCATATTAATCTTTTTTTTTTCCCATTAATTATGTTTATGAATTTTATGTACTTTTCTAAAATAATTTAAAATAATATTACACATTTCAAAATTTTATCTAAACTTTTTATTCAAATAATGTAGTAAAATGATTTATAATAATTACATTAATTATAAGATTTTTGTTTTTTGTTTTTTTTTTTGTTTTTTTTTTAGAACTAGGATGCTGTATTGATAATATGATGATTACAAATAATTTATCGTATTATTTAAGTAATGAATTTGAGTAAAATTTTTGATAGAGTAGTATTACTTAATAATTTAACATTTAAGATTCGCAAATGTAAATAAAAACATTTAGATAAGCAAATTTTTATGGTAGGAGTGCTTAGGAAATTTTATACAAGGATGGACATGAAAACATGACACCAACACAAACGACTCAATCCGAACCGATCTGTGTATGTTCGATTCAGTTTTCATGTTCAATTTCAAGGTGTTCGGACCTTTTACTTAAAAAACATCATATTTCACAAATCGGATAGATTTTGAATATCTAGAACCGGTCCGATCCGATCCGTGAAACACCTAGTATGAGGATATGTGGGTAATTTGTGTAATTAATGAAGAACACATGTGTAATTCTCATGTGCCCCTATATAAGCAAAACTCATCTTTTAGAGCCTTTAGAAGTCAAAAATGAAAAACCCTAACCTCTCGATCATCATTCTTCTTCCATCTTCTTCCTCCTCGTTTCTCTTTTTGTTCTTTCTTCTTCTTCCATCTTCTTCCTCCTCGTTTCTCTTTTTGTTCTTTCTTCTTTTTCCATCTTCTTTTGCTTCTTTCTTCTCTCTTGTCCCGTCACCGATCCAAACCCTAAATTGTCATACACTTTGCCAATCTCATCCATATTTCTTTTTTCTTATCCTTATTGTCGATCTCATCCCTCTTTGCCTTTTTCGCTAATCGATATCATCCTTCCTTTTTTTTCTTTCTTCTTCTTCCATCTTCTTTTTCTTCCTTCTTCCTTGTCCCGTCACCGATCAAAACCCTAAGTCGCCTTTCATGTCATCGTTTACCTCCCTGATCTTATCCATATCGCCGATCTTGTCTTTCTTTGCCTCTTTCATCGATCGATATCATCCTTCTTTGCCTTTATTGCCAATCAATCTTGTCTATCTTAATGGGGTTTCTTATTTTTTGGTTTGAGATTTATTGTGTGGTGGGCTTTTTTATTGTTTGGTTTGATTAAAATTTAAGTTTTGATGGAGTTTGAGTTCTGCTTAGGTTGAATATGGAGGATAAATATGTGATAATATGACTTTAGTGTTAAACATAGATCTGACACAAATAGAATCGATCTAATCTTGTTCAGTTTAAATCGATTTCTATGTTCCAAATATCCATGTTCAATTCTCATTTTGAAAATCAATGAGTTTGTTGGTTCGCGGTTTGGTTCCTACTGGAACCAAATCAAACACCCAAACATCTACCTCTAATTTTATACAATGAAGACGTTACATGTTTGGATTTCACAACCTATTAAGTGGGGTAACAACCTTTGTTTAGTCCATGAATCAATGATCAATCCTTATGGTGGGTGGGATATCAATCCATATGGTGTGATGAATGCTGTCATATATGATGCGTAATGTGTCAAATTCATACATTATGTATGAAATTGTCATTATTCATACGTTATGTATGAAATTGTCATTATAACTTTTGATCTTTCAAGCCCAAATTGTAGTTTTACTTATCATGTTATTAGTCACACGTCAAATTTATATACCCAATGAAATGATTGGAATTATGTTTTATGCTTTTATAGGTTCTATATCTATAAGATGTGAGATTGTGAGAAAAAAACAAGTTCTCCTCGGGCATGTCTTGTGCTCCCACGAACAAGGCCTATAAAACGACAATATATAATAAAAAGTAATACTATGTTTCCTAAATGTTATGCCCAAATTTATACTAAAATGATATTACATATGAATTATCAAGATTTTATTAATTATCACAACATTTCATGATCTATAAAATCTTGATAATTCATATGTCACATTATTTAGGCATGAATTTGAGTAAAAAATTTGGAAAACTTTGTAGTACTCTATAATAAATTATTTTGTTGTAATCAATGGCTCTATGCACCGCAAAATTTATAAATACAACATTATCATGGGGGTCCAAATGGGTACTTTTGTCATCATTTTTAATTGTCTTCAAAGTCGATATATTTGTTAATAATCCAATGTTTGAGGGAGATTTGAAAAGGTGACATGAAGGACCCCAACCATTAATTAATATATAAACGTTTGTCTTTTTACGTTTTCATTTATAATGTTCTGTTAATTAATAATTAAGAGTCGGTATGGCTTCTGCACCCAGATCAAGGAGATTATAGCCCCAATTACATTTTCCTTCCTTGATTTTCGAATATATATATATATATATATATATATAAAGGAAACTGATGCAATATGGATACTATAATGAGCATTTCCGTAAGAGAAGAATTTGAGAAAATTTGGGATTAGATTTGGAATCTAACAAATAGCTCTCTGAACGTATGATTTGAGAGTTTGGAATTTTTTGAATCCCAAAATTCATCTCAAATTTGGCATTCCAAACATAGCCTAATAGTACACATAACCCATAGAAATATTTGGTTAAGTGAAATATTTCAAATTCAAAAAAATTAAAAAGAAAAATTAGTATATTTATAAATTAAAATATAAAAAACAAAGTTATTGACCGGACATCTACACCGATCTCACTCATATAAATTAAAGAATATAACTCAACAAGCAAGAGTTCATAATATACTAAGGATTAAGATCAATTCATATATGATTATCTGGCCAATAAATATAAATCTTTAAGTTTAAGGGATATTAATAAGAGACTTATATTTATCGTGGTCTAGTCCTATATAATATTTATTATATAATGTGCCTTCATTTCTATGTCATTACATAAACAGTCTCGGACAAAATTATTGTACCGAATACAAAATGAACCGCAATTATAGATTTACCATAAATAAAGTATCCAACTTAGTTTTTTTTTTTTTTATGGACTTTTTAGATTACTTATCTTAAACTAAATCCACTTGTATATAACATTTATATACTTAGTTTGAAATTACATCAATAATAAATTATATTTCTCATGATACATACAATGTTTGTAAATATATAAATTGAATAAAATGAATACTTTATTAATATTTATTAAAACCATTTATATAATTACATGTTCTTAGGGCACAAACTCCAACACTAATAACTTACATTAACATCAAGCATCAAAACAAAAGATTACTAGAATTCAACCTTCCTATAATAAGTACAACTTCGGCATCTAATATTGTTATCAGGATCCGAAAATAGCAAGCAAGAAAAGGCCTTCGAAAAAATTGTTCCCAGCTCTCTCACAACATTTAGATTAAGCTTCAAATAATTGGGGACCTAAAAATCTACATTTTGATATAACCATTTTTGATCATCCACTCCAGACTCCAATGGTTGTTTACATTTTTCAAAGTCCTATAAGCCCAGCCAAAAGTTGCTCTTTCATAGACTTTTAACTGGGAATTTGCAAATCTTTGGTAGTCCTCTTTTGATGCTCCTTTGACTTGCCACTCAGCCACCTATTCACCTGCAGTCATCATTCATCAACCCAACCAATTGATCAACTAAGCAACAACTAAGCAATACACGGGCATCAATAGAGTGAATTTTGACATACCAACAAAAGGGAGAGGGCCATTTGATGTCATGACATGATTAAACTGTGCAATCCTGTTTGAGTTGATAAAATCTATGTTTGTTGTACAGTCATGTTATCAAATCACTTAATTATAAATTACTTAACGATATTTAAAAATTTTTATTTTAAATCTATCATTCCTAAAATAATATAATTTTAAATTTATCTTAATTTTATATTACTCAAATTTTCTTTCTTTATTTCTTTTTTTTTTCTTAATGATTACAAAAAAAAAAATATTTGAAAAATAAAACATAAATACATCTCATTATAAATTATTTTAGAATTAAACTAATATATTTTAACTTACATTTTAAACATTCATTTTTTAATTGTTTTATTAAATATATTAATATATTTAAATATATAAATATGATTAATATTACTATATTTTTTTAATCATATTTTAATTATGAATAAAAAATTATTATATATATAAAATATATTTTAGAATTTATTAAATTAGTAATTTAAGAGGTTTGTGCTAAATTAGTTAAAATCATATAACGATAAATAATAAAAATGATATAAATATCAATTTATTAGTTTTTAAATAATTTTAAATTTAAAAAATAAATAAATTTACAACTTATTCAGAAGTAAAAGAAAAAAATAAACATGTTATTCAGATTTAAAGTTTTAGTCATTATTTAGTCTTCATTCTCTAATAATATTGTTCAGTCTTTAAATAAAAGAATAAATTCTTAATAATTATATTTGGTAAAAAATATAATTAAGTCTGCCAAAGAAAAAGAAAAAGATGTTGTCAGCCATATGTAGCATTTGTAATCATTACAATTTTAAAAAGGGGATTTCTGGCCTTCCAATCTTGTCTAGCAAAAGTTTTATGTCCTAAAGCGTCAGTAGATGACGACATGACAACAATTGGACTCGAATGCTTTTAAATTTCTTGACAAGTTGAGGCTTTTACATATGTTGGGCCTTTTTGTCTATATCCTATTTGCATTTCTAAACAGACTCTAAATCATGTTTTTTCATTCAGACAGGTATGTTTGATGTAATTTTTTTTTTTTTTTTGATATATAATTCTATAATTTAATTGCACACTACTTAAATTTGCTTTTTTATAAAAAAAAATATTATATTTCACAAATCACAAAAATCTATTTATTTTTTTCATCAACAATATGTATAAATAACAATTACGAGAGTTTCAAAGTCTTTCTAGATCAACCCATACAAGTAGACAAATAGTTCTCTACAATATGTAATTTTATAAATACTAATAGAGTTTGAATCTCTATCACAAATATGAAAACGGGATGTATAATTATTCAGACAATAACTGATGTGGCATATAAATTTGGTTTATTTCACAATAGTTTTTCCTAGTATATACATTAAAAATACATATGATCATATATATGAAAATCCCAGCAGAGAATTGCTTTCCAAAGCTTTCTTTGAAATTTCTTGTGTGACAGAAAAGGTAAGCAGTTGGCAACTTCTCACTTTAATTAGGGACCCTAACAAGTTTGACGTTGTGTGAAAGGTATACATGTTTGGAGAGAAATTAATCAAGGAAAATATCTAGTGTGTGCAACTTCATGTGGGGCAATATGGTCAGGCTTTTGATTGATTAATTACCGGATTGGTGGATGGATCAGCTGGTGCCAGGTTTTGGGTTTGGTTGTTTGAGTTGGTGGTGGATGACTGACCGATGATTTTGGTTTTTGTCTTGATGGGAAATGGGAATTCCCTGTAGCCATATCGTTTTTAACACTCCAAGAATGTGACCTAGTGCCATTGTTTACTATATTTTGATGCAATTTGCTAGCAATCTTGAAGAACAAACCATTAATTACATCTCTTAGAAAAACAGAGTTTGTATAACCAGAGCAACAAACTTATCCAGTCTAAAGCTATCAGAGGCTCGGGTCAAGGCTCAATATCTTTAAATACAATTTCTCTTCCGAAAATGGATAGGATATGGTTGAGATTTATTCTTTTATCAGTTACAAACGTGTGTAGATGACACATGCCCAATCATATATGATTCATTAACCAATTTATTTGCTTATTTTACATTGTCCAAGCAAATAAAGTTATCCATCCTAATAGTCATCACATTGATAATATTTCTAATCTATGTATTAGGATAAGGTCATAAATCCTTA
The DNA here is from genome assembly GCA_022984855.1 of Dimocarpus longan. NCBI lineage: Eukaryota > Viridiplantae > Streptophyta > Magnoliopsida > Sapindales > Sapindaceae > Dimocarpus > Dimocarpus longan. The sequence goes on from CM041017.1 coordinate 29,451,836, forward strand.
CTTTGATCCTAATAAAATATTTGACATTATTCATATTGCAATAAAATCGTTATTTAATTAATACATATATTTAAATAAGAAACATGTAAGATCAACATTTAAAAAAGATACATAATCTATTTAATTTTTGAATAAGCTTTATTTTGTAAATTATCTAAGTAATTAAATTAGATAATACAATCTAAAAGATTATATTAAAATCTTTCCTTATTCAATGACATGTCATCATATCATAAAATATAACAAAAGAAAAAATTTAAAGAAAAAATTATTTCTTTAATGAAATTATGAAATCTTGTAGAACATTTTAATTTTTATTTTTTAAAATAACACATAAATCTCCATTCTATATGTAGCACATCATCGTATACTTATCAGTTTATTCACTATAGGACTTAGACGGATAAGGTTGAAAACAAAATGGAACATTGATGTAATTGTCATTTTTTAAAAAAAAAAACTCTCTTTTATTTATTTTATCAGAGATGTGAATATTATATCAGAATTTTTATATTTTTATTGGTAAAATTTAAGATATTAAACAATTTCATAATAATTTAATTTGAAAGTTGATATAATCTATCAGTTAAAACATAAAAAAAATAAAATAAAATAAAATCTATAAAATATAGTGGATCATATACATAATCTCTTACTTTCCTTTATTATCGGGAGATTGAATAAATGCAAGAATATTAATCCATGATCAAGTAATCGACATGCATTGCATCCTAACCTTCACTCATCTATATATAGTGCCACTCAAAAGTTGAATATTCACACTACGATTTCTTATTCCTCTTCAATAATTTTCTTCAACCAATCATGGCAAACTCATATTTTCTTCTTCTCATGTTAGTTGTTTTATCATTGTCTATTCAGTTAGTTTGTGCTCAAACACCCAATGTAACTGTATCACTTGATGGTAAAGGTGATTTTCGTTCTGTGGGAGAGGCCGTGAAAACTATTCCTAGTAATAGTGATACATTTTATTACATATATGTAAAAGAGGGTGAGTATAAAGAGTCCATTGACATTGGCAATGAGAAAAGAAACGTTGTCATATTTGGTGATGGAATGGGCAAAACAATTATAACTTTCAATAAGAGCAATAGTTCGGGGTTCGGCATTCAAACCTCTGCAACTATGAGTAAGATTTATTATATTCTTAATATATTTTTCTTTTCACTTTTATAGCTTTATTTATATCCCCATGTCCTAATACACAATTTATTTTATTATTATACATGTCAACTCCATTGTAAAACACTTATTATGTGGATTTTGAGTTTTTAATCAAATTAATGCAATTTCGATTACATACAACACAATTGTGCATACCTTTTAATTTGATTAAGTTAAATATTTTAGATACCCAAACTTTTATCTGTTTTTTTTTTCCCCTTATTTCTGCTAATCTTTTTTGTAGATGTGAACTCTGATCACTTTTTAGCAAGAGATATTAGTATCATCAACTCCGCAGGTCCACAAGGAGGACAAGCTGTGGCACTGAGATTTGCGGGCAATTACATGGCATGCCTTAGGTGCTCTATTGAGGGGTATCAGGACACTTTATACGTGCACTATGGGAAAAATCAATTTTTCTATGGGTGTAACGTATACGGTACGATTGACTTTATCTTTGGTGATGCAATAGCAGTACTTCAGAATTCAATTATTTATGCTAGACTCCCACTTGAACGACAAGAAAATGTGATTACTGCCCAAGGAAGAACATTGGATCAGAGTGATACTGGTATTGTGATCCATAATTGCACTATCATTCCAACACCTGAACTTGCAAAGAGACCTGATGTCAAAACCTATCTTGGAAGGCCATGGAAGAAATTTTCACGGACAATCATAATGGAGTCCTATTTAGATGGATTTATTGATCCTGAAGGATGGATGAAATTTGATAATAACACTGACCTAACTGCAATGTATTATGCCGAATACAAGAATCGTGGACAAGGAGCATCTATAAATGGCAGAGTGAAGTGGCCGGGATATCACATCCTAAAAAGTCCCAATGAAGTTCAACATTTCACAGTTGGACAATTTATTCATGGGAGCGAGTGGCTTCCAACATTACATGTGCCTTATATTGATGGACTTATTGGATAATGTTTAGGACAAGTAGAAAATATCTTTTAGGCTATTTATTTCCAAAATAATCGTATGATATATTTTATTTGATGTTTGGTAATGAATAAAACTTATAAATATATTTTATTTGCATTAGTTATGAATAAAAAGTGTAACATATTTTATTTATGAATAAACAAATAAATATATATATATCGGTCTTTTTCTTAATTTAGGATATGGAAATTTTTAGATCACATATTACGAGATAGAGCGTCTGAGAAAAAGCAATTTTATCTCTATCTCAGATTAAGTTGTGCCTCATTGCAGATCACATCATTAATTTAATCTTGTGCTCCTCATTTTTCCAACTATCATACCAAATTGAAACCTTCTTAATAACCAAGCAACACAATACAGGCAATAAAATTGCAAATCCATCATTTAATAAAACTGGGTAGTCTGAAACAATAATTTGTTTTGTGATATTCAAGATACGATCTCTCTCTCTCTCTCTCTCTCTCGATATATATATATATATATATATGTTGATATTTTGAAAGAAGAAATTTTATCCAAAACCAACGTTTAAGCAAAATGCAATGTATTTGTAATTTTTGTATTTTTTATGTATTTTTTTATGTGATGATTGTTTTAATGGGTTGAATTTGTATTGTACGGTTGTGTTCAAGCTGGAGGATCTTGTCTAAAGTTATCAAAGGCCCATTCAAGGCCCAATATCTTTAAATACAATTTCTCCTTCTAAAGTAGACAGAATCTAGTTGAGCCTGAGCCCTATTTGTGTCAGATTGATAACCAAATCCATTTAGATTTTCAGTAGGAGTAAAGCAAAGCTTTGTGAGATACCAACAAAAAAAAAAATAAAATAAAAAGGAAAAAAGCTTTGGCGATTCCTATTGTAAAGTATTTGATTTATTTGTAAAATTGTTATTATTCAAATCCAATTTACATTCAACGAGATCGGATAGTTTACAAAAATTATCAGAGCATATTTGGGCTATATATTTCATTTCTTTTAATTAATTCATTAAAATTGAAATTTAGACAAATATGAAAGCGAGCATTTTACCAAAACATTACTAGTGAATGTCACCAAGTTTTGTTAAGATAAGTGTACTATCACAAAATTGTACATGTAAACATCACGGAAATTGAAATGTTACAAGGATAAATCTCTAATGAAACTATTGTTTGAATCATATTTCAATATAAATGATCAAACTATAGAATTCATAAATTAGCAATTTATCGAATAAAAATACACTTAACCCCTTTCGCCACCACTCATTTCATAAAAATCTAACCAATTGTTTTTTTATTTTTTGCATTTGCCTTTCCCATCTTGCCCTTTCCATAACTTTTCATTTCCATTCTTATCCTTTCGAGAGAATTCTTTCCTTTGTGTTTCCAATTTTGCCCTTCAAAAATCTTCTAATTACTTCTCTTTTATGGTGGATAATTTTACCCCTCTTATATATTTCTTTTTACATGTTTGTTCTTAGGTGGGTGTATATAGAAAACCAATTGGATGTGTTTAGAGAGCTAATTGGGCCTGATTAGTCTAATTGGGCTCACACTAATTTATTTTCATTTTAGGCATTTTAATAAAAGTTTCTAATTAAACCCTTTAAAACTTTTATTTGAACCCCACCCAATCTTCAATAAGATATATATATATATGTATATATATCTTACTAAACCGGTTCGAATTCGGGTGTTACATCATTAATAAATTAAAAATAAAATTAGAAATAATCATTTGTGATTCTTGTTCATCATCATTTTGCTAAATACAACCAAATTTCATTATCAATCAACCACAAAACAACCTTAGATTCGTATGAAGCAAAATAAATAAAAAAAAAAATCAGGTAATCATAGCTAGGGTTTGTTTATCGTAATTTGTATTTCTAGTGGTAGAGATGAGTCTTCATCTCCATTTCTATTGGTGTTTTGTTTTTTGTAGGTGGTAGAGATGGAATGGAAGCTTCCTGAAGATGAAGATCTGCTTTGACCAGATCGTTTGACAATCTGGGATGATCTAGTAGTGGGGGAGGGAGTACATGGTGGCGACAGGGGTAGCATAGACGGAAGGGAAGACGGGTGGCGGTAGCAATGGAAGTGGGAGGAATGACAAAGAGTACTGATAAGTGGAGGTGGGAGATTCTGATAACCTGGCTTTGCATGCCTTGTCGTTGAAGTAGCTTCTAAACTCAATAACTTAGAAGCCCAGATTGTCAACTGCAAGAACTATTGGTGCCATTTACAAGGCCACCTCCACAACGTCCACCTCTGTGGCATTCAGCGGCAACTCTGCGCTACCTACCATTTACAAGCCCATATTTGCTGTTTGCTTATAAGTGATAAAGGTGATAACGGTTTTGACTTTTTATCTATTTCTTTTATTATTATTTTTTTTTTGAAAAAAAGAAAAGATTGATTACGTTGAAGATGAAATGACACAAATTTTGTTTAGCGCCTATGTGGGTGGTTCTCGGATTGGATTTTTTATTTTATTTTATTTTTTAATATCTTGGTTTTGTATTGATTTTTTATTATTTTAATAAATTTTTTATTTAATATAATTTATTTCTTTAAATTTTAAAAATAATTATATAATTAATTTAAAGTAAATATTTTAATTAAGTAGAGTTTTTTCTTTTAAATTTTTCTTTTTTAATCTATAAATATTTTAATTAAATAATCTCCATCCATTTATATTTTTAATTTTCAATTTTGTTTTTAATTTAATTTTTATTCTATTTAATTTTTTCTCAATTAAATCTCCACCATCCATGGTAACTTTGATGAATAGTAGAGGTCTAAAGTTTCTTTTTCTTTATTAGCTTCAAATAATTAGTGGAATGAAAGATCAAAATACTCTTTCAACTGTTAAATTTAATTAACTGTCAATTGATAGAAGGATGAGATTAATAAATTTTTAAAATGTTAGAGATTAAAAAAATAAAATTTGGTCAAAAATTAGGGGAAAAAAATTAAATTTCTCGAATTCTAAACAAAAGTGTACTAAATGTTAAGATTCATTACTCAATAATGTAAGAGTAAATATAATAAATTACACCACTAACTTGCCTACTAAAAAAACACTTCATACAAGTTTGCTACTTTCAAATTTCATAAGTGGGATTTGAAGATCATAATTGACTAGTGTATAAAAGTAATTGTTTCTTGTTGTTTGAATAAGTTTCGGGAACACTAATAAATGAAATTCTTATGGAAATGAATTGAATACTCAAAATGGATGTCTTGATAGCAATCCACAAAAAGTTGCTATGTTATTTTATCGTCATCTAATTAATTAGCAATTTATCAACAATATTAATTCAAAATTATAGCATTTAAATGTGTTTATCACTTTCTCATGAAAATATAATGAAAAATGAAAGAAAAGATTGCGGTTGGAAGACTATCTGTGGACAAGACTACCGCTGACCTGACTGTAACTAATTAATAAGTTTATAATCTTTAAGCATCCATCACTACTCTATTTCTTGCACTGCTAGTAACTAATATACATTATAATTTCATTTTAATTATTTCTTTCATTTTAGTGGATGACCAAGATTTGGGTGCAAATTTGTCAATGGAATACTACATTTTTATTACCCTTTAAAATTACAATCATCTATTTCTTCTCTCTCTGTTCAAAGAAAAAGATTGACCGAATATAAGTAATAATAGTTATGAAAGAATTCATGATAAATAAATATTTATGAAATAGATTATGAGACCTAACATCCACTTCATCTCTCTATATAATCATCTATCAGCTTAGTCTATCATCGCCATGTCGTTTGTGACAATCCAAGAATGTGACCTAGTGCCATTGTCCACTATATTTACGTGCAATTTGCTAGCAACCTTGAAGAGCAAACCATTAATTACATCTCTTAGAAAAACAGAGCAACAAACTTATCCTCCCAAAATGTCAAAACTATCCATAGCATCTCTACCAATCCTACTCTACTCCACTCTTCTTCCTCAGCCTTGCAAACTCCCAACTCTACCATGAAGAACATGCAATCCTGCTCATACTAAAGCAGGAATGGCATGATCCACCACGTATCAACCGCTGGACTGCATCAAAGTCCACCTCCCACTATACCAGGCCTGAGATTACCTGCACAGACAATTCCATCATCGGAATAAATCTCAAAATAGATGTCTTGATAGTGATCCAAGGAAAGTTGCTATGTTATTATATCATCATCTAATTAACTAGCAATTTGTGGACAACATTAATCCAAAATTATAGCATTTAAATGTATTTATTACCCTTCAAAATTACAATCATGTGGTTCTTCTCTCTATTTTCAAAGAAAAAGATTGACCAAATAGTATTAATTATAATTATGAAAGAATTCATGATAAATAAATATTTATGAAATATGTTATGAGACCGAGCATCCATTTCATCTCTCTATATAATCATCTATCAACTTGTCTGTCATTGCCATGGCTGTACCTGAAGAAATTCTAGATTTATGATCAACTATGATGGGTTTCAACTTAATTAAATTTTCCATTTATTTGTATTAATTTTTCATTGCCCAAAAAAATAAACAGATCGGTGATATCAAAGCTTTTCCTAGGCCCAGTTACTGTCATTTATGTGATTGCATATAGAATAAAAAAAAAAAAAATTACTTCAGTTTGTTAAACAAAGACTACGTTGAAAAACAAAATCGCATATAAATTGTTAAAATTTATACCAAATTTTGTTTGATGATTCTTAAATATACTAAGAACACATATCGCCAATATCTTAGATAATTATTGACACATATCATTTTATCTAAAATTTATCATAAACCTCTATTTTTATAATTTATCATAAATATTGCTTTTTGAAATAAAATTCATCACAACTATTTAGGATTATATTTTTAAATAATTTCTATGATATGTATATGCAAGTTATATGATAAAAAATAACAAATTTCCCACATTTTTTTAAGAATTGTTTAAGGTTTAATGATCTAGCAATTCTACTACCTAGTGATGAAAAAAGAAGGTTCAAATTCGACCACTAATCATTATCCTAACTTGAATTATTCCAAAGCATCTAAAATTAGTTCGGTATATTAATTTAATTTATAATCAATAAATAAAGGTTTTATTGTCACTAGTATTTAACTACCTTACTGATTTGATAAAATTATCCATTAATAGTAATTCTTGGATTGAGTATATTGAGTAAGATAATTCATTAATAATAACCCTTGAATTCAAGGATTGTTATTAATGAATAACTTTATCTAACTAGTAAGGTAAGCAAGATCATGTTCTTCTTTTCCTCTTGTGCTTGTTGTCTTCTTACATTAAAAGGAACCATTGGGTTGGACTGTATTTATTTATATATGATATATAATGTAATATAGAAAGCAAAATATGTACAAAAATAGCATTTCATTAGCACCCAACAAAAGTTGGGAAAATAACAATTACAAGTACAGAAAGCCGGAACACCCACATCTAAAAATGACTTGACAACTCTAAATCCAACCAATCCAAAAAAAACACTAATGACAAACATTAACATCAATCATCAAAACAAAAGATTATTAGAGTTCAACCTTCCTATAACAAAGACAACTTCGTCATCTAATATTGTTATCAGGAACCAAAAACAGCAAGCAAGAAAAGCCCTTCCAAAAAGATTCTTCACAGCTCTCTCATAACATTTAGATTAAGCTTCAAAGAACCTGGGACCTAAAAATCTACAGTTTGATATAACCATTTTTTATCATCCACTCCAGACTCCAATGGTTGTTTACATTTTTAAAAGTCCTATAAGCCCAGCCAAAAGTTGCTCTTTCATAGACTTTTAACTGGGAATTTGCAAATCTCTGGTAGTCCTCTTTTGATGCTCCTTTGACTTGCCACTCAGCCACCCATTCACCTACAGTCATCATTCATCAACCCAACCAATTGATCATCTAAGCAATAACTAGGCAATACACGGGCATCAATCCAGGGAATTTTGACATACCAACAAAAGTGAGAGGGCTATTTGATGTCATGACATGATTCACTTGTGCAGTCTTATTTGAGTTGATAAAACCTATGTTTTGTTGTACAGTCATGTTGTCAAATCACTTAATTATAAATCACTTAACGACATTTAAAAATTTTTATTTCAAATTTATATTTCCTAAAATAATATTATTTTAAATTTATCTTAATTTTATATTACTCAAATTTTCTTACTTTCTGTCTTTTTTTTCTTGATGCTTACAACAAAAAAAATATTTAAAAAATAAAACATAAATACATCTTATCATAAATTATTTTAGAAATAAACTAATATATTTTAACTTACATTTTAAACATTTATTTTTTAATTGTTTTATTAAATATCTTAATATATTTAAATATATAAATATGATTAATACTACTATATTTTTTAATCATATTTTAATTATAAATAAAAAATTATTATATATATAAAATATTTTAAAATTTATTAAATTATTAATTTAAGATATTTGTGCTAAATTAATTAAAATCATATAACAACAATAGTAAAAATGATATAAATATCAATTTATTAGTTTTCAAATAATTTTAAATTTAAAAAATAAATAAGTTTACAATTTATTCAAAAGTAAAAGAAAAAAACAAACATATTATTTAGATTTGAAGTTTTAGTCATTATTTAGTCTTCACTCTCTAATAATATTGTTCAGTCTTTAGATAAAAGAATAAATCCTTAATAATTATATTTGATAAAAAAAAAATAATAATTAAGTCTGTCAAAGAAAAAGAAAAAGATGTTGTCAGCCATACGTAGCATTTGTAATTATTACAATTTTAAAAAGGGAATTTCTAGCCTTTATATATTATCTAGCAAAAGTTATATGTCCTAAAGCGTTAGTAGACGACGACATGACAACAATTGGACTCGAATGCTTTTAAATTTCTTGACAAGCTGAGGCTTTTACATATGTTGGGCCTTTTTGTCTATATCCTATTAGCATTTCTTGAGAATTACGTTAAAAAGACTCTAATCATGTTTTTTCATTGAGACAGGTATGTTTGATGTAATTTTTTTTTTTTTGATATATAATTCTATAATTTAATTCTAATATAAATGGAATATATAATTGAATTGTGCACGATTAAATTTGTTTTTTTATTAAAAAAAAATTATATTTCACAAATCACAAAAATCTATTTATTTTTTTCATCAACAATATGTATAAATAACAATTACGAGAGTTTCAAAGTCTTTCTAGATCAACCCATACAAGTAGACATATAGTTCTCTACAATTTGTAATTTTATAAATACTAATAGAGTTTGAATCTCTCTCACAAATATGAAAACGGGATGTACAATTATTTAGACAATAATTGATGTGCCATATAAATTTGGTTTATTTCACAATAGGTTTTCCTAGTATATACATTAAAAATACATATGTATTGTGAAACTTCTGGACGATTATATTATAATAATATTATAATAATATAAAAGTTTAAGTCGGTTTTATAACCGACCCTATTGCCTATATATATGTAAGGCTTGCACTGAACAAAAATATACAAATACTTTTCTGCTTCTCCTATTTCTCTCTCTCTCCAATTATTGCTTCTATTTTCTCGTTTTTGTTAAAATCATTGTTTTTGTATTGTGCTTCTATCGCCTCTCTCTCTCCTGCTAACAATATTTTAATTCAAATTTGATATCAAGTCTCTGGTAAATTTCTCTTTAACCCCTTGATTTTATTTATTTATTTTAATTTTATAACACGTTATCAGCACGATCTTGAACCTGAAGTTCTTGATATTCTGACTCAATATATGTACGGCTCTGCCGACTCAATCAATGTACGGCTCTGCCGACTCAACCAATGTACGGCTCTGCCGACTCAATTATTATTATCATGCATTACAGATCTAACTATTAAATTTTATTTATTTATTTATTGTTATATACTATATGTACAATCTTACCTCTATTATTTACTGGTTTTATTGCATATCCCATGCACGGCTATGCCGGCTCAATATAGCATTTATATTAACTAATTGCTTAGTTATTTCTTTTATATTTTATGTTTTTCTATTCTCTTTAATTTATAATGTACTAGAACCTGAAGTTCTGGATCTGAATCAATAGAACATGAAGTTCTAAATATATATTACTAAAACCTGAAGTTATTATTTTTGACCTGAAGTTCTAAAAATATAAATGAAATTTTTGGCAACCTGAAGTTTCAAATATATCATTTTGATTATGTCACTAATTGTGATATTTTATGTGTATAGTCATGTCAAATATCGCAAAACCAGAATTTGCTCTACTGGATATATCAGGAAATAATTATCTTTCATGGATCCTTGATGTAGAGCTGTATCTGCAGTCCAAGGGTTTAGCTGATACAATTAGAGATAATAATGAAACATCTCTACAGGATAAAACAACTGCAATGATCTTTATCCGCCGTCATTTACATGAGAGCCTGAAGACTCAATACCTCACAATTAGAGATCCACTGACTCTGTGGACAAATCTAAAAGATAGGTATGACCATCAGAAAACCGTCGTCCTCCCCAGAGCCCGGCATGAGTGGAGTAATTTAAGACTCCAAGATTTCAAATCAGTCGCTGATTATAATTCTGCCCTGTTTAAGATAACCTCACAGCTGAACTTGTGTGGTGAAATACTGACTGATGTAGATCTGTTGGAAAAGACATATACTACTTTCCATGCATCTAATGTGCTCCTGCAGCAGCAATATAGAGAACGCAGGTTTACAAAATACTCTGAATTAATCTCATGTCTCTTAGTGGCAGAACAAAATAATGAGCTTCTGATGAAAAATCATGAACTTCGCCCTGCTGGCGCAGTTGCACTTCCAGAAGCAAATGCTAGTACAAATAAAGGCCGTGGACGTGGACGTGGACGAGGACGTAGTAATCATGGTCGTGGGGGGTATAAATTTTCAGGTAATCGAAACCAGAAAAACATCTCTCAAAAGTGGAATATTTATAATGCTAAACATAACAAGGGCAAAAATGTAGAGAAAAATGCCCCTAAAAATTATGAAGATGTTTGTTTCAGATGTGGTATGTCTAGACACTGGTCTCGTACCTGTCGTACGACTAAGCATTTGGTTGATCTGTATCAAGCCTCTGTAAAGGGGAAGGAAAAGAAAATTGATACAAATTTTGCAGATCAAAGTGATGATCCTGAAGATATCACAAGCCTGGATTTATCAGATTTTCTTGATAATGCGGATGGAAGAGTGGATTACTCAATTGGTGATGGAGATATCCATACCAATTAGAAAGTTGCCTAGTTAATATAGTCATATTAACTTTTGTTATATTAGTAAATATTTTTGTAATCTTCCAGAAGTAAGATAATTTATTTTGCTTTATATTTTGTTATCAATGATATACTAACATATGGTTTATCTGATGAAAGACGGATATGGATGAATTATCTATTATCAAAAAGGAAGGTGCAGATATATGTATTGTCGACAGTGCAACAACACATACTATTTTTCAGAATAAGAAATATTTCTCAAATTTGACTGATAGACCCCGATCCTAGTTTCCTCAGAGAATTTACTTTCGACGATCGGATAAAGAATAAAAAGTCCAGAAATAAAGCAAAAGGTCCAGTTAGAATTCGATTATATTTATAAGGCCCTGAATATCGTGTTAGGAAGAAATGAGAATTTTCAGTGAATAGCATTCGGATTCAGATGAATAGTGATTTTTCAAGAAAAGATCCGAAAGTTTATGTTTAAGATCGAATTTGGACTCGAATATATTATCCAGAGTTATGAATTGAGATTCGGTGGGAAATGAAAGTTTTCGGTGAATAGTATTTTTCGGACGGACATTTTTAGATGAATAGTAAAATTTTCAGAAATTGACCTTAAGGGTCGAAAAGGTTCGAAAATAGTATGAGAGTATAGAGAAACAGAAACGGATAAAAAAGAAGACCATTTGAATAAGTTTTAAACGATCCGAAGAAAATTACGATATTGCCCTTTTGAGAGATTAATAGGTTTTAAGGAGTTTAAATCCAATTGAATTTTTTTCGAAGCATGAGACTGAGAAATAAGACACCCAATTAGAGTATTTCATGGTCAATTTGAAGATTAGATGACCATGGAATATTTTCAGAATATTTTTCAGTCAAAGTGAATTCATATCATAAAAAGGGCAAAATGGACATTTTAAGTTAAGTATTCATGGATCTTGCATGAGAATGATATGCGGAGGTTTTAAGGAGTATAACCCAAGTGAATGAGAATAAGTTAACGAGAATGAGTGTAAAGATCAAGTTTTTAAGCTATAAATACGTATAAAAAGATATCGATTGATTCGATCAGATTTCGGTTAGGAACATTTCCTTTATTAAGTGTATATGAGAGGTATCAGACCTAAATTAAAGTTTATAAAGTCGAATTGGCCATAAGATGTGTGTAGAATATTTGTGGAATATTTTTCAGAAGGATTAGGTATTGATATTGAAATGAGAATTCACCAAGTGTAAGCCCTCATCCAGATTTATTATTTTATGGTACTAGATTTATTCGAATTGAGTTACGGTCGAATCATATGCCTCCAGTAGTGTTATTTGAGGCTTATTAGATTTTCATATCGTAAGTCGGATATCGTTTGGCTGACCCCGGTACGATTACAAAATGATTAGGCGAGAGTTACGTGTTAATCAAGCGAGGTGAGCTCAAGAAATTCAACCAATAAGAAAATAGATAAGTGATTTTTGAAAAGTAGTGGTTAAGATTGTGCCATATGTCATCCATGGATTGGTTGAAAAAATAAGTGGATGAAAATAAGACAAGTGGACCAATAGAATATAAAATCATTTATTTTTGGGCACTAGTGAGATTAGTGAAAGTTTGAGGTTATTAAATAAAGTTTTCTTGAGGGGGTTTTTAGTAATTTAGCATTAAAATATTTATAATTGATTTTTGTCTCATTTGAGACAATTTGGCCGTGAGATTAAAGAGAGAAAAGGGAGAGAGAAAAGAGAGACGCGGGCAGAGAGTGAGCCGAGAGAAAACAGAGAGAGAAAGAAAAAAAAAAAAAAAAGAAAAGAAAAAGAGAGAGAGAGAGAAAGAGAAGGAGATTTGATCCGAGTTTCGCCGTGGTTTCTTCACGAAAGTTGTTCCTCGTCATCTCCTCTAGCTAACCCAACAAATTTGAAGTAAAACGGTTGCCTATTTGGGTAAAAGCGGAAACTTCCGGAGGCATTCGGAGGAGAATCGGATTTTATCCGAGAAAGTGTTGTGAGTGGAACTACAAGTTTTTAAAATTTATATTGTCTTAAAGTTTATTTTAAAGTTAAAAGAATTTATTATAAATAGTTATTCTTTTATTAATTGAATTTATATTTTAATTCTAGCATAAAGATTTTAGTTTAATGTTTATTTATTTATTTATATGAGAATTTATTGATATGAGAATATGCTAGAATTAAAGATTTTAGGCTTATTGCCTTAAGATTTAGAATATTTTAGTGTATAAAGAAAAAGAAATTTTAATAGCCTATGGTTTACCCTAGCCCCAGTTTAGTACCCGGCCGAATACTCTATACGTGATACGGTAGATGAGAGGAAGTCAGTCAGTGAGATTTGAGTCTAGTCGACTCATGTGTGAGCGAGGTATGAGTGATCCGTATGCACGTATAGGGTAGTGTAGTCGGTCCGCAGCGTGGGCCCGCTTTCGGCGACTACACATGATAGATCCCCCACTCCTAGTGGTTAGCTAGAGTTTATATGCTACCACGCCAGGAGTAGATATTCCCTGGGTTACCATTTAGGCGAGTATCAGAAAAGAGTTTAAGAAAAGATTTCAGAAAGTTTAAGAAAGAAATTTAAAACGAGATTTAAAAGCAGTTTTCCCCACTCCTAGTGGTTAGCGAGAGTTTATATGCTACCACGTCAGGAGTAGACATTCCCTGGGTTACAATCCAGGAGAGCATCAGAAAAGATTTTAAGAAAAGATTTTTAAGAAAAGAGTTTAAGAAAAGATTTCAGAAAGAAATTTAGAATAAGATTTCAAAGCAGTTTTAAATAAGTTTTAGAAAGTATACTTTAGTTAAGAAATTTAGAATGAGATTCAAAAACAGTTTTAAATGAGTTTTAGAAAGTATTTTAGAAAAATACTTTAGTTTTATTAAACTGTTTTTGGGAGAAATTTAAGTGTAGAAATGAGTTTTAATTTAAAAGTTATTACCACTCACTGAGTTATACTCATGTTTTTCTTTAAATGTTTTTCTTAAAAATTCTCCCACAGATGCAGGAGCTAGTCATCCAGCCGACGAGGTTCAGTCAGACGTACAGGTGGACGTATAGGACGATACCTATTACATGTATATATGAGGTTGTTTTGATCATGTATATGTTTATATATAGTTTTAAGTATTTTAAAGAAATCGTGGATGTATTAGTTAAAAATGTTTTATTAAAGTTTTTATATGAATCAGTTTTCTGATTTTAATTACGTGATCGTCAATTTGGTATCAGCGTTGTGAAAAAGGAGCCAGAGGCTCTGGAAGTTGAGAAATGAATTTCATAGAAGTGTTTTATAAACTGAATTTGAAACTTGCAGGGTGGCATAGTTTAGAAAACAGACGGCATGCTGCCGGATTTTCAATAGAAAAGCGAAAAATTTGTACCCCTGCCACCTAGTAAACGAGTTTGGAAGAGGTTTAAAGTAAGTTTTGGTGCTCTGACAGGATTTCTTCGGGCCAAAGTTAGGGTTCGTTGGAGTTCTGACGGGGTGCTACGGGGTCTTTCTTGGGTCCAAAGGAGGGATTCGGGAAGGGTTCCGTCATTGACAGTAGCCAAAGCCAAGGTAAATACTATATCAGGTCCTGCAGATCTGGTTGAAGGTTCTGGAAGAGCCATAATCTTATTGACAAATGGTACTAAATTATATATAAATGATGCATTATACTCTAGTAGATCTAGAAGAAATCTACTCAGTTTCAAAGATATACGTAGTAACGGATATCATATTGAAACTACAAATGAGAAGAATGTTGAATATTTATGCATTACTAAAATTATCTCAGGCCAGAAGCTAATTGTAGAAAAACTCAGAGCTTTCTCATCTGGGTTGTATTATACAATTATGAGATCAGTTGAAACTTATGTAGTTTCAAGTCAGAAGCTATTTAAACCAATAATATTTCGACTTTGGCATGACCGTCTTAGTCATCCAGGATCTACGATGATGCGTAGAATCATTGAAAATTCTCATGGGCACCCATTAAAGAACCTGAAGATTCTATTATCCAATGACAATATATGCACTGTCTGTTCACAAGGAAAATTGGTAATTAAACCATCCATTTCTAAGGTTGGTTTTGAATCTCCATCTTTCCTGCAAAGAATACAAGGAGATATATGTGGACCCATTCATCCACCCAGTGGACCATTCCGTTATTTTATGGTATTAATTGATGCATCAGCAAGGTGGTCACATGTATGTTTATTATCCAGTCGTAACATTGCTTTTGCTAGATTGCTTGCTCAAATCATTAGACTCCGAGCACAATTTCCAGATTATCCAATCAAGAGTATACGACTAGATAATACTGGTGAGTTTACATCAAAAACATTTGATGATTATTGCACATCAATCGGAATTGATGTTGAACATCCAGTCCCACATGTACATACCCAGAATGGTCTAACAGAATCATTCATCAAACGTATCCAGGTCCCTCTTGCTCCTCCTCAAAGAACCAAAATGGGACCCCAACGTCGTTTGGGAATATATGTTGGTTTTAATTCACCTTCAATTATCAGATATCTTGAACCATTGACAGGTGATCTTTTTACTGCCCGTTTTGCAGATTGTCATTTCGACGAGACAACTTTCCCACCATTAGGGGGAGGAAAAATTTCTCCTGAAGAGAAGCACAAGAAAAATGTAACTATTGGAGAGAAAAATGAGCTATCATGGAATGTGACAGCAATATCTCATCTGGATCCTCGTACTACCCAATGTGAAAATGAGGTACGAAGAATAGTTAATCTTCAGATGATTGCGAATCAGTTGCCAGATGCATTTACTGATGCTGCTAAAGTGACAAAATCACACATACCAGCTGCCAATACACCAGCTAGAATAATTGTTCCTGCAGAACAATGTAATCAGAACACAGTAAATGAATCATCTACTGCACGCCAGAAGCGTGGTAGACCAATGGGCTCAAAAGATAGTATTCCCCGGAAACGGAGAATGAAAAATTCTGATTATTCTGAAAATAATACTTAAACTACGAAATTCATTCTATCTGAAAAATCAACTCTTGAAGAGTTGTCAATCCCTGAAGAGACTAAAACCTCCAAAGAGGCACAAACAATTGATGAGCTACGAAATTCTGAAAATCAAGAAATTTCAATCAATTGTGCCGAAGGTATGTGGAATCGTATTGAAATAATCATCGATGATATATTTTCATATACAGTAGCTTTGACAGTTATGAACGATGATTATGAACCACATACTGTTAATGAATGTAGACAAAGACACGATTGGCTTGAATGGAAAAATGCAATTCAAGCAGAATTAAGTTCCTTAGCCAAACGTAAAGTCTTTGGACCTGTAGTCCAAACGCCTGAAAATGTCAAACCTGTTAGATACAAATGGGTATTTGTACGGAAACGTAATGAAAAGAATGAAATTGTAAGACATAAAGTAAGGCTTGTTGCACAAGGTTTCTCGTAGAGACCAAGGATTGATTATGATGAGACGTATTCACCAGTGATGGATACAATTACTTTTAGATCTCTTGATCCTAAGAATGATCCATTTCGACCTAAAGAAGATGATGAACAAATACTTGGTCCAGAAGTACCATATCTAAGTGCAATTGGTGCTTTATTATATTTAGCACAATGTACTAGGCCTGATATTTCTTTTTCAGTGAATTTGTTGGCCAGGTTCAGTTCTGAACCAACACGGCGTCATTGGAATGGTATCAAACATATTTTTCGTTATCTTCGTGGAACAACAGATTTGGGGTTATTCTATTCAAAATCTAATAGTGGTGTAGGTTTGATTGGTTATGCTGATGCTGGATATCTTTCAGATCCTCATAAGGCTCGTTCACAAACCGGGTATGTTTTTACTTATAATGATACAGCAATTTCATGGCGCTCAACAAAACAGACTTTGGTTGCCACATCCTCCAACCATTCTGAAATACTTGCACTTCATGAAACAAACCGAGAATGTATATGGTTGAGATCTGTTATTCACCATATCCAGAGTACATGCGAACTATCTACTGCTTCAAGTTTTCCCACAATCATATATGAAGATAATGCTGCATGTATTGCTCAAATCAGAGGAGGATACATCAAAGGAGATAGAACCAAACATATCTCACCAAAGTTCTTTTATACTCATGAGCTTCAACAAACCCAGCAGATTGATGTTAAGCAAGTCCGCTCCCCAGATAATCTCGCAGATTTATTCACCAAAACATTACCAACATCAACATTCGAGAAATTGATTTATGGCATTGGGATGAGTTGAGAATGTAAATTACATAATTAATTTTGAAGTATTTTTCACGGGGAGTATATTAAATCAATGTGGACATATGTGCACTGCACTCTTTTTTCCTTCAATCAAGTTTTGTCCCACTGGGTTTTCCTGATAAGGTTTTTAATGAGGCAGTCATTTTAAGCACATCCAAATATTATTAAATACAGAAGATTATAATATTTTTGATCCAGCAGATCATAAAATATCTTTTATTTAGATTTTGAGTTTTTACTGATAGGAATTTTAAATATATTATAATATAATCATCCAAGGGGGAGTATTGTGAAACTTCTGGACGATTATATTATAATAATATAAAAGTTTAAGTCGATTTTATAACCGACCCTATTGCCTATATATATGTAAGGCTTGCACTGAACAAAAATATACAAATACTTTTCTGCTTCTCCTATTTCTCTCTCTCTCCAATTATTGCTTCTATTTTCTCGCTTTTGTTAAAATCATTATTTTTGTACTGTGCTTCTATCGCCTCTCTCTCTCCTGCTAACAATATTTTAATTCAAATTTGATATCAAGTCCCTGGTAAATTTCTCTTTAACCCCTTGATTTTATTTATTTATTTTAATTTTATAACAATATGATCATATATATGAAAATCCCAGCAGAGAATTGCTTTCCAAAGCTTTCTTTGAAATTTCTTGTGTGACAGAAAAGGTAAGCAGTTGGCAACTTCTCACTTTAATTAGGGACCCTAACAAGTTTGACGTTGTGTGAAAGGTATACATGTTTGGAGAGAAATTAATCAAGGAAAATATCTAGTGTGTGCAACTTCATGTGGGGCAATATGGTCAGGCTTTTGTTTGATTAATTACTGGATTGGTGGATGGATCAGATGGTGCCAGGTTTTGGGTTTGGTTGTTTGAGTTGGTGGTGGATGACTGACCGATGATTTTGTTTTTTGTCTTGATGGGAAATGGGAATTCCCTGTAGCCATATCGTTTTTAACACTCCAAGAATGTGACCTAGCGCCATTGTTTACTATATTTTGATGCAATTTGCTAGCAATCTTGAAGAACAAACCATTAATTACATCTCTTAGAAAAACAGAGTTTGTATAACCAGAGCAACAAACTTATCCAATCTAATGCTATCAGAGGCCCAGGTCAAGGCTCAATATCTTTAAATGCAATTTCTTTTCTGAAAATGGATAGGATTTGGTTGAGATTTATTCTTTTATCAGTTACAAACGCATGTAGATGACACATGCCCAATCATATATGATTCATTAACCAATTTATTTGTTTATTTTACATTATCCAAGCAAATAAAGTTATCCATCCTAACAGTCATCACATCGATAATATTTCTAATCTATGTATTAGGTTAAGGTCATAAATCCTTACTTTGATCCTAATAAAATATTTGACATTATTCATATTGCAATAAAATCGTTATTTAATTAATACATATATTTAAATAAGAAACATGTAAGATCAACATTTAAAAAAGATACATAATCTATTTAATTTTTGAATAAGCATTATTTTGTAAATTATCTAAGTAATTAAATTAGATAATACAATCTAAAAAATTATATTAAAATCTTTCCTTATTCAATGACATGTCATCATATCATAAAATATAACAAAAGAAAAAATTTTTAAAAAAAATTGTTTCTTTAATGAAATTATGAAATCTTGTAGAACATTTTAATTTTTATTTTTTAAAATAACACATAAATCTCCATTCTATATGTAGCACATCATCGTATACTTATAAGTTTATTCACTATAGGACTTAGACGGATAAGGTTGAAAACAAAATGGAACATTGATGTAATTGTCATTTTTAGAAAAAAACTCTGTTTTATTTATTTTATAAGAGATGTGAATATTATATCATAATTTTTATATTTTTATTGGTAAAAATTAAGATAATAAACAATTTCATAATATTTTAATTTGAAAGTTGATATAATATATCAGTTAAAACATAAAAAAATAAAATAAAATAAAATCTATAAAAATAGTGGATCATATACATAATCTCTTACTTTCCTTTATTATCGGGAGATTGAATAAATGCAAGCATATTAATCCATGATCAAGTAATCGACATGCATTGCATCCTAACCTTCACTCATCTATATATAGTGCCACTCAAAAGTTCAATATTCACACTACGATTTCTTATTCCTTTCAATAATTTTCTTCAACCAATCATGGCAAACTCATATTTTCTTCTTCTCATGTTAGTTGTTTTATCATTGTCTATTCAGTTAGTTTGTGCTCAAACACCCAATGTGACTGTATCACTTGATGGTAAAGGTGATTTTCGTTCTGTGGGAGAGGCCGTGAAAACTATTCCTAGTAATAGTGATACATTTTATTACATATATGTAAAAGAGGGTGAGTATAAAGAGTCCATTGACATTGGCAATGAGAAAAGAAACGTTGTCATATTTGGTGATGGAATGGGCAAAACAATTATAACTTTCAATAAGAGCAATAGTTCGGGATTCGGCATTCAAACCTCTGCAACTATGAGTAAGATTTATTATATTCTTAATATATTTTTCTTATCACTTTTATAGCTTTATTTATATCCCCATATACTAATACACAATTTATTTTATTATTATACATGTCAACTCCATTGTAAAACACTTGTTATGTGGATTTTGTGTTTTTAATCAAATTAATGCAATTTCGATTACATACAACACAATTGTGCATACCTTTTAATTTGATTAAGTTAAATATTTTAGATACCCAAAGTTTTATCTGTTTTATTTTTTTCCTTATTTCTGCTAATCTTTTTTTGTAGATGTGAACTCTGATCACTTTTTAGCAAGAGATATTAGTATCATCAACTCCGCAGGTCCACAAGGAGGACAAGCTGTGGCACTGAGATTTGCGGGCAATTACATGGCATGCCTTAGGTGCTCTATTGAGGGGTATCAGGACACTTTATACGTGCACTATGGGAAAAATCAATTTTTCTATGGGTGTAACGTATACGGTACGATTGACTTTATCTTTGGTGATGCAACAACAGTATTTCAAAATTCAATTATTTATGCTAGACTCCCACTTAAAGGACAAGAAAATGTGATTACTGCCCAAGGAAGAACATTGGATCAGAGTGATACTGGTATTGTGATCCATAATTGCACTATCATTCCAACACCTGAACTTGCAAAGAGACCTGATGTCAAAACCTATCTTGGAAGGCCATGGAAGAAATTTTCACGGACAATCATAATGGAGTCCTATTTAGATGGATTTATTGATCCTGAAGGATGGATGAAATTTGATAATAACACTGACCTAACTGCAATGTATTATGCCGAATACAAGAATCGTGGACAAGGAGCATCTATAAATGGCAGAGTGAAGTGGCCAGGATATCACATCCTAAAAAGTCCTAATGAAGTTCAACATTTCACAGTTGGACAATTTATTCATGGGAGCGAGTGGCTTCCAACATTACATGTGCCTTATATTGATGGACTTATTGGATAATGTTTAGGACAAGTAGAAAATATCTTTTAGGCTATTTATTTCCAAAATAATCGTATGATATATTTTATTTGATATTTGGTTATGAATAAAACTTATAAATATATTTTATTTGCATTAGTTATGAATAAAAAGTGTAACATATTTTATTTATGAATAAACAAATAAATATATATATATATCGGTCTTTTTCTTAATTTAGGATATGGAAATTTTTAGATCACATATTACGAGATAGAGCGTCTGAGAAAAAGCAATTATATCTCTATCTCAGATTAAGTTGTGCCTCATTGCAGATCACATCATTAATTTAATCTTGTGCTCCTCATTTTTCCAACTATCATACCAAATTGAAACCTTCTCAATAACCAAGCAACACTATACAGGCAATAAAATTGCAAATCCATCATTTGATAAAACTGGGTAGTCTGAAACAATAATTTGTTTTGTGATATTCAAGATACGATCTCTCTTTCTCTCTCTCGATCTCGATATATATATATATATATATATATATATGTTGATATTTTGAAAGAAGAAATTTTATCCAAAACCAACGTTTAAGCAAAATGCAATGTATTTGTAATTTTTGTATTATTTTATGTATTTTTTTATGTGATGATTGTTTTAATGGGTTGAATTTGTATTGTACGGTTGTGTTCAAGCTGGAGGATCCTGTCTAAAGTTATCAAAGGCCCATTCAAGGCCTAATATCTTTAAATACAATTTCTCCTTCTAAAGTAGATAGGATCTAGTTGGGCATGAGCCCTGTTTGTGTCAAATTGATAACCAAATCCATTTAGATTTTCAGTAGGAGTAAAGCAAAGCCTTGTGAGATACCGACAAAAAAAAAAGTGGGGGGGGGGGGGAGGGGGGGGAAGCTTTGGCGATTCCTATTGTAAAGTATTTGATTTATTTGTAAAATTGTTATTATTCAAATCCAATTTACATTCAATGAGATCGGATAGTTTACAAAAATTATCAGAGCATATTTGGGCTATATATTTCATTTCTTTTAATTAATTCATTAAAATTGAAATTTAGACAAATATGAAAGCGAGCATTTTACCAAAACATTACTAGTGAATGTCACCAAGTTTTGTTAAGATAAGTGTACTATCACAAAATTGTACAAGTAAACATCACGAAAATTGAAATGTTACAAGGATAAATCTCTAATGAAATTATTGTTTAAATCATATTTCAATATAAATGATCAAACTATAGAATTCATAAATTAGCAATTTATCGAATAAAAATACACTTAACCCCTTTCGCCACCACTCATTTCATAAAAATCTAACCAATTGTTTTTTTTTTTTTTTTGCATTTGCATTTCCCATCTTGCCCTTTCCATAACTTTTAATTTCTATTCTTATCCTTTTGAGAGAATTCTTTCCTTTGTGTTTCCAATTTTGCCGTTCAAAAATCCTCTAATTACTTCTCTTTTATGGTGGATAATTTTACCCCTCTTATATATTTCTTTTTATATGTTTGTTCTTAGGTGGGTGTATATAGAAAACCAATTGGATGTGTTTAGAGAGCTAATTGGGCCTGATTAGTCTAATTGGGCTCACACTAATTTGTTTTCATTTTGGGCATTCTAATAAAAGTTTCTAATTAAATCCTTTAAAACTTTTATTTGAACGCCACCCAATCTTCAATTATATATATATATATATATATATATATATATCTTACTAAATGGGTTCGAATTTGGGTGTTACATCATTAATAAATTAAGAATAAAATTAGAAATCATCATTTGTGATTCTTGTTCATCATCATTTTGCTAAATACAACCAAATTTCATTATCAATCAACCACAAAACAACCTTAGATTCGTATGAAGCAAAAAAAAAAAAAAAAAAAAAAAAAAATCAGGTAATCATAGCTAGGGTTTGTTTATCGCAATTTGCATTTCTAGTGATAGAGATGAGTTTTCATCTCCATTTCTACTGGTGTTTTGTTATTTGTAGGTGGTAGAGATGGAATGGAAGCTTCCTGAAGATGAAGATCTGCTTTGACCAGATCGTTTGACGATCTAGGATGATCTAGTAGTGGGGGAGGGAGTACACGATGGCGACAGGGGTAGCATAGACGGAAGGGAAGATGGGTGGCAGTAGCAATGGAAGTGGGAGGAATGACATAGAGTACTGATAAGTGGAGGTGGGAGATACTAACAACCTGGCTTTGCATGCCTAGTCGTTGAAATAGCTTCTAAACTCAATAACTTAGAAGCCCAGATTGTCAACTGCAAGAACTATTGGTGCCATTTACAAGGCCACCTCCACAACGTCCACCTCTGTGGCATCCAGCGGCAACTCTGCGCTACCTACCATTTACAAGCCCATATTTGCTGTTTGCTTATAAGTGATAAAGGTGATAACGGTTTTGACTTTTTATCTATTTCTTTTATTTTTTTTTTATTTTTTAAAAAAACAAAAGATTGATTACGTTGAAGATGAAATGACACAAATTTTGTTTAGCGCCTATGTGGATGGTTCTCGGATTGGATTTTTTATTTTATTTTATTTTTTAATATCTTGGTTTTGTATTGATTTTTTATTATTTTAATAAATTTTAATTTATTTCTTTAAATTTTAAAAATAATTATATAATTAATTTAAAATAAATATTTTAATTAAGTAGAGTTTTTTCTTTTAAATTTTTCTTTTTTAATCTATAAATATTTTAATTAAATTATCTCCATCCATTTATATTTTTAATTTTCAATTTTGTTTTTAATTTAATTTTTTCTCAATTAAATCTCCACCATCCATGGTAACTTTGATGAATAGTAGAGGTCTAAAGTTTCTTTTTCTTTATTAGCTTCAAATAATTAGTGGAACGAAAAGATCAAAATACTCTTTCAACTGTTAAGTTTGATTAACTTGTCAACTGATAGAAGGATTAGATTAATAAATTTTTAAAATGTTAGAGATTAAAAAAAAAAATTTGGTCAAAAATTAGGGAAAAAAAAATGAAATTTCTCCAATTCTAAACAAAAATGTACTAAATGTTAAGATTCATTACTCGATAATGTAAGAGTAAATATAATAAATTACACCACTAACTTGCCTACTAAAAAAGCACTTCATACAAGTAAGCTACTTTCAAATTTCATAAGTGGGATTTGAAGATCATAATTGACTAGTGTATAAAAGTAATTGTTTCTTGTTGTTTGAATAAGTTTCGGGAACACTAATAAATAAAATTCTTATGGAAATTAATTGAATACTCAAAATGGATGTCTTGATAGCAATCCACAAAAAGTTGCTATGTTATTTTATCGTCATCTAATTAATTAGCAATTTATCAACAATATTAATTCAAAATTATAGCATTTAAATGTGTTTATCACTTTCTCATGAAAATATAATGAAAAATGAAAGAAAAGATTGCGGTTGGAAGACTATCTGTTGACAAGACTACCGCTGACCTGACTGTAACTAATTAATAAGTTTATAATCTTTAAGCATCCATCACTACTCTATTTCTTCCACTGCTAGTAACTAATATATATTATAATTTCATTTTAATTATTTCTTTCATTTTAGTGGATGACCAAGATTTGGGTGCAAATTTGTCAATGGAATAGTACATTTTTATTACCCTTTAAAATTACAATCATCTATTTCTTCTCTCTCTGTTCAAAGAAAAAGATTGACCAAATATAAGTAATAATAGTTATGAAAGAATTCATGATAAATAAATATTTATGAAATATATTATGAGACCCAGCATCCACTTCATCTCTATCATCTATCAGCTTAGTCTATCATTGCCATGCCGTTTGTGACAATCCAAGAATGTGACCTAGTGCCATTGTCCACTATATTTACATGCAATTTGCTAGCAATCTTGAAGAGCAAACCATTAATTACATCTCTTAGAAAAACAGAGCAACAAACTTATCCGCCCAAAACGTCAAAACTATCCATAGCATCTCTACCAATCCTACTCTACTCCACTCTTCTTCCTCAGCCATGCAAAATCCCAACTCTACTATGAAGAACATGCAATCCTGCTCAAACTAAAGCAGGAATGGCATGATCCACCACGTATCAACCGTTGGACTGCATCAAAGTCCACCTCCCACTATACCAGGCCTGAGATTACCTGCATAGACAATTCCATCATCGGAATAAATCTCAAAATAGATGTCTTGATAGTGATCCAAGGAAAGTTGCTATGTTATTGTATCATCATCTAATTAACTAGCAATTTGTGGACAACTTTAATCCAAAATTATAGCATTTAAATGTATTTATTACCCTTTAAAATTACAATCATGTGGTTCTTCTCTCTATTTTCAAAGAAAAAGATTGACCAAATAGGATTAATTATAATTATGAAAGAATTCATGATAAATAAATATTTATGAAATATATTATGAGACCGAGCATCCATTTCATCTCTCTGTATAATCATCTATCAACCTGTCTGTCATTGCCTGTACCTGAAGAAATTCTAGATTTATGATCAACTATGATGGGTTTCAACTTAATTAAATTGTCCATTTATTTGTATTAATTTTTCATTGCCCAAAAAAATTAACAGATCGGTGACATCAAAGCTTTTCCTAGGCCCAGTTACTGTCATTTATGTGATTGCATATAGAATAAAAAAAAAAAAAAATTACTTCAGTTTGTTAAACAAAGACTACTTTGAAAAACAAACTTGCATATAAATTGTTAAAATTTATACCAAATTTTGTTTGATGATTCTTAAATATACTAAGAACACATATCGCCAATATCTTAGATAATTATTGACACATATCATTTTATCTAAAATTTATCATAAACCTCTATTTTTATAATTTATCATAAATATTGCTTTTTGAAATAAAATTCATCACAAATATTTAGGATTATATTTTTAACGAATTTCTATGATATGTATATGCAAGTTATATGATAAAAAATAACAAATTTCCCACACTTTTTTAAGAATTGTTTAAGGTTTAATGATCTAGCAATTCTAGTACCCTAGTGATGAAAAAAAGAAGGTTCAAATTCGACCACTAATCATACTCCTAACTTGAATTATTCCAGAGCATATAAAACTAGTTCAGTACAATAATTTAATTTATAATCAATAAATAAAGTTTTTATTGTTATTAATATTTAACTAACTTACTGATTTGATAAAATTATCCATTAATAATAATTTTTGGATTGAGTGTATTAAGTAAGATTATTCATTAATAATAACCCTTGAATTCAATGATTGTTATTAATGAATAACTTTATCTAACCAGTAAGGTAAGCAAGCTCATGTTCTTCTTTTCCTCTTGTGCTTGTTGTCTTCTTACATTAAAAGGGCAGTTGTGAGAAAGAAACCATTGTGGTTGGACTGTATTTATTTATATATGATATATAATGTAATATAGAAAGCAAAATATGTACAGAAATAGCATTTCATTAGCACCCAACAAAAGTTGGGAAAATAACAATTACAAGTACAGAAAGCCGGAACACCCATATCTAAGAATGACTCGACAACTCTAAATCCAACCAATCCAAAGAAAACATTAATAAGAAACATTAACATCAATCAACAAAACAGAAGATTACTAGAGTTCAACCTTCCTATAACAAATACAACTTCGTCATCTAAGATTGTTGTCAGGAACCAAAAACAGCAAGCCAAAAAAGCCCTTCCAAAAAGATTCTTCTCAGCTCTCTCACAACATTTAGATTAAGCTTCAAAGAACCTGGGACCTAAAAATCTACAGTTTGATATAACCATTTCTGATCATCCACTCCAGACTCCAATGGTTGTTTACATTTTTAAGAGTCCTATAAGCCCAGCCAAAAGTTGCTCTTTCATAGACTTTCAACTGGGAATATGCAAATCTCTGGTAGTCCTCTTTTGATGCTCCTCTGACTTGCCACTCAGCCACCCATTCACCTGCAGTCATCATTCATCAACCCAACCAATTGATCATCTAAGCAATAACTAAGCAATACATGGGCATCAATCGAGTGAATTTTGACATACCAACAAAAGTGAGAGGGCCATTTGATGTCATGACATGATTCAACTGCGCAGTCCTGTTTGAGTTAATAAAATCTATGTTTTGTTGTACAGTCATGTTATCAAATATATCAGAGAAGAGATTGTAGTAGTGAACATCGATCACTGATCCTTTTAAGCCACTTGTTAGAGGGAAAAGCTCTCTGGGATCCATTGGTCCTAGTCGATTAGACATCAACACATAGGCTGCAGAGGAGTGCTTGCGCACAGCATCATAACCAGCCTTGTAGTATTTGGTCACAATCTTTAGAGATACTCCTGGGGAGAGAGGCTCGTTGATAAGCTGAACACCATAAAGGCTTGGACTCTTTGCATACCTGTATGTGTTTATGAGTAAATTTTGTTAATAACTAAAACAATCTGTATGGTTCCATGGAATTAGCATGCAGTATAATTATTTAATAAAACCTGGCAGTTAAGAAGTCTATAACAGCAACCGTTTGCTGAACATTCTCATCTGTAGTGCCCCACTCTTGAGAGCCATCTCTGGAGGAGCTATGTTCCCTACCATTCTGTGAACCGGGACCTGCATGTAAATCGATTATAATTTTCAATCGATACTTCCTGTAAGACACAACACAACAAGATAATTTAAGGGTAAAATTCATCTCAAGGTACAAAGATTGATGGTAGATATCTTTTTAAAGTCTTGTTAAATTGATATTCTATTCAAGTTTCAATCACTTCTTGTTTCCTAGTGGAGAACACTTTATGTGATGCTCTATCAGTGCACCAATCACTTATAGCATGCCCGTGGAATGTATATAATTTACTATCCAATCACAAGTTAGATGTATATCACGTGTCATGTTATTAGTTAATTAGGAGCATATTGATGTGAACATGCCTACTGGACAGCTAGTTGTCAAGTGATATGCATGGCTTGCATGTAAAGGAAGGATTGGACGTTATCATGATTTGGTGTCTAAGCTAGGACTTACTCAAATTGCATTCTGTTGAAATAAAGTGGGGCTATTATTTGGCTCCTATTTTATTGGCATTATTTGTTTAGTTGCTATCATGTAGGGAAGTGTCCTTATGTTTATGTTCAGTTATATTTCAGGATCCTATTTAAACAAAGTATCAGTTAAATAAAAAAACCATGAATGTTGATAATTACTTCCCAACTCCTCTGTTCTTCTCTTCTTCTCATCTTCTCAAATTATACACACCACATACGTTCATCCCATGGACCCTAGTTCTTAATTTGAGACATAATTTAGTTGCCTAGCACTATATGCCTTATCAGAGTGTGGAACAAAGAATAAATTATTTGCAGGTTTGAATGCAGAACAGTGAGAAGTATGAGGTAAGAGTCTTTGCTATGGATGCCTACACATCATAGGCCTCTTAAAACTACATAAAAGGTCTAAAGATCAACTCTGTTCACGTTAGTTTAAAAGGTTTTGGTTCATATCTGAGTTGTATATCATATAATAAATGAAAATTATTATGTTTTTCATTATTTTACTATGTCATATAATAATGAAAAATAAGTTCAAATAATAATAATAATAATAATAATGAAAAACAGTATGTTGATGGGATGGAAAATATGCATACTGTGCCCAAGTGAAGGCATTGTCTAAAGCTTGCAAGGATCCGCCAACATAAGGCTTTGGAGGATTTGGGTCACTTGCTATCCACCAACCCACAGGTATTCTGACGGCATCTATCCCATTTTCCGCAATGAACATGAAATCATCTTCGACTATGAATGTATTCCAATGCTCCTGAGATGATTACAATCATATTAATCCTTGTTGCACCAGTAGAACTTTGATAGGTTACCTCAATAATAAGTAAGAACAGGTCATGGTTATATGTCATTTTCTAACAAATTCATTACTTTCATTTTCTAACAAACGAAACCATACATATACCTTATACAAAGTCACCTAAAGCTGTATGTCACGTTAGAAAAATGGTTAGATGATTTTAAATGTGATAGTATGGAAGACATTACATTTATATGCTTGCACACTTGACTTGGAAAAACCCAAGGGACCAGGGAAATACTTGCACAGATGCACTTGTTGACTCGTGCCCGTTGAGCAGCAAGTTGGATAAAACTTGCAATTTAGACTATTATTTCGACTCATAGGTGTGAGTTCCATCAATGTCATACCAAAATATGCAAGTGGTCACAACAGACACGTATTCGGTCCGGAAATAAAAACATCACGATCTAGTATAATTTAATGATAAATGTTTATTATTTAAAAAAATAAATTCTATTTATGATTGTAATTTATGAAATTTAAGCCACTTAACGAGAAGTATTGTTATTGCTTTAAAATTCTCTTACTTTCATGATTTGTGGAGCTTTCTTTGGACCATAGCCATTAGTGACTTGAAACTCGCCCTCCAATTTTCCAGAAAAGCTCATCTTAAACACAGACGGATCGTCATCACCCCATCCACTGTTCCCCGCATAATCTGCTGTCACCAACTCCTCTGTTTTCACCTGAAATTTCATTTTATCCTAGATTCTGTTAACACCAATACTTTAAGAAACAAGTTATACGTTGCGTTAAAATTTCAAACTGGTTTATCGGTAACATATTGAATGAGGCCTACCTCTAATATATTGTTGGTACTGATGTGACTGGATTTAATTCAAATTTAATAATTGCAAAGGCAAAACCCTTTCCAAATACATACATATATATATTTGTATATACGAAGGCAGAACCGTATAAGACTCTTGACCCTTGTTTCTGATTCTCCAGCATATATATTTCATTATATGCAACTCAAGTTTATTAATTGTTTCCTTTTCAATGAGGAACACGAGAAAAAGTGTGAATCACCTGTAAGAAAGATCCATTAGGTGCTTTGATTCGAACACGGCTCTGATCATCGGAGTTTCTCACAATTTCAAACATCTCTGAACTACCAGGGGTGTTTACTGTAGATATTACATTGATCCCATTTCCATTGGTGTCAAGTCCAATAAATTGTTTGTTAAAGACCCTAAGATGGAAAGTGGTCTCATTGATCCTCCACAACTATTCAATGAAAAAAAAGAAACATAATAACATATCAATCATAATAAACTATCAATAAATGACCCAATAATAGTGTTTAAGATATAAGAAAATTTATATTACTCTAAATGTTTCCCAGTCCAAAGCAGATGTCCGGTTGGCAACAATGTTCGTTCCTCCACCTGCCTCAGCACAAAGGTATTTCCCAACTGTAACTGATTCAAACTGGAGTCCGGTACCATCCTGACAAAGGTAAATACTAATTATTTGCACTAAAGTTGAGAGTACTTAGAAAACACAAACCTAAGCCTTTAAAGACGTGAAGTCAATATTTGAATTTTGTAATAGGTTAGCCCCAGCCATTAGTGTCAGTTAGTCCACGTTAGTTTGATTGAGATGAATATGAAAACAAAAACAATGAAAAAATCTTTGAACAAACCCAGATTGTTCAAAGAAAAAAAAATAAAAACATAAAAAAAAAATTCTCCAAACCATATTGAAGAACAAAAAAATAATTCAAAGAAGAGTACACTATTCTTTCTTCATTCATCAACTTCTCATTAACAAACACCAAAAGAAAAATTGAAAACCAGGAGAAAAAAAAAAAAAAAGGAAGAACAGTGTATTGTTCTTCTTCTTCATTCTTATCAATAAATACAAAAAAAAAAAATTAAAAAAGAAAATCTGAAGAGTACTGTTCTTGTTCTTTGTTCATCATCTAGTTCTTCATTCTCATCACCAAACACCAAAAAATTTGAAAACTAGAAAAAAATTGATAATGTTCTTTTTCTTCACTCTCACCTACACCCAATACAAAAAAGGTAAAACAAAAAACCATCATTTGGGTTCGTTGCCATGCCCACGTCAACACCTAACAAATATCAACACCCAACACAAAAAAATTAAAACAAAAATCAAAACAATAAAAGCATCATCTGGGTTCATCGCCATGCCCACATCAACACCCAATACAAAAAATCAAAACAAAAACTTGAAGATAAACAGTGTTGATAATGAAGAAAAAAGGTAGAGAGAGAAAGAGACGGTGAGAGAAAGGACTAAGAGAATTTTTTTTTTTCTTTGTTTCAACATATTCAAACATGGGTTTTGCATGTGGCGGAGACAAATTCACATAAAATCGTCACTTCAAAATCATCTCTTTTATTCACTCATCTCCATCTACCTCTTCTCTCCATCTCCATCGTTCTCTTCTCGCCCACATAATTAACATGGAAACCCAAACAATTAACCTTGATCAATACCCAAATCAACCATGGAAACCCAGCAAGTGAGGCCAAGAAAGGAGAGAGAGAGCAGTGGAAGAGATAGGAAAGTAGGGAGAACGACAACGAGCGAAAACAAAGAGAGTAGAGAGGTGAAGCGATGACAGAAAGATAAAGATTGATGAAGGATGAAGATTGAGGAAGTGACGACAACTAGAGATTTGATTATTGCAATTGGGTGTTTGAAGATGATTTCTGAGTTCCGATGATTGAATCATGAAGCTAAGAGAAGAGAGTGGTGAAGGCATTAGAGAGAGAAGAAAATTTTGATATGTTTTTCAAATTTTTTTATTTTTAATTTATTTTTCATATTTTAATTTTTAATTTATTATTTATTTTTAAAATTTTTAATTTAAACCAACAAGGACGTTCCCATTTTTTTATCTAAGCACATGGTCAACAGTCATAATTCACCCAATTTGGCCGTTAAACTGAGAGTTAACCTGTTATAAAACTCAAATATTGATTATGCACTTTTAAAGACTTACCTTATCAGGCTTTCGTGTATTTTGCTTTTTTATTTTAAAAAAAGAAAAAAACCACACACACTATAGTTGATAGACTTTCAGAAATATCCCTAACAAGGGATTTTGATAATATCTTCAAAAATAAATCTAATAAATTAAAAATTAATTAATAAATAATTAAAAACAATTAATTTAAAAAATCATTAAAATAATAACAATTAATATTCATCCTAACATATATATATTTGCATGCATATATATATATATATATATATTCTTTATGTCCTGCATAATTGCTGCAAATAACCAGCATAATAGCTACTAATAACCAAAAACAATCATGGGTATCACCACCATGACAATAACAAAAATCATTAAAAAAAAAAAAAAAAACTAGTATAAACCCAGAAACCACCAGTATCAAGTTAAAAAAAAAACCACCAATTCAACCCAAAAATCACCAGTATCAAGAAAAACGGACGAACCCAAAAACCACCATCGACGATCTAGAGGAACCCACCTGGGTTCGTCGTTGAACCCATTGGGTTCGAGATGGGGAGGATGAGAGAGGGACGAGAGTGGCGGTGGAGAGTTTGAATGATGGGGGAAATGAAAAAAAAAAATTCAAATATCTATAAATTTATATTTTAGTCATTGATAAATTTCATTTAAATTCTATCTTATCCTAATATTATCAAATATAAGATAATAATTAAAGTAATCCAATCCAATCTCATCCAGTCCAATTCAATTGAAGACTTACCATACCAGGCTTTGTGCATTTGGCTTTTTTATTTTAAAAAAAGAAAAAAATCACACACACTATAGTTGATAGAGTTTCAGAAATATCCCTAATAAGGGATTTTGATAATATCTTCAAAAATAAATATAATAAATTAATTAATAAATAATTAAAAACAATTAATTTAAAAAATCATTAAAATAATAATAATTAATATTCATCCTAACATTTATATATATATAAGTATATAACCATTACAATCAAAAACCAAAAAGATAATCAAATATATATATATTCTTTATGTCTTGCATAATCGCTACAAATAACCAGCATAATAGCTGCTAATAACCAAAAACAATCATGAGTATCGCCACCATAACAATAACAAAAATCATTTAAAAAAAAAAAACCGTATAAATCCAGAAACCACCTGTATCAGGTGAAAAAAAAAAACCACCAGTTCAACCCAGAAACCAACAGTATAAAAAAAAACGGACGAACCCATAAACCACCATCGACGATTTGGAGGAACCCAACTGGGTTCATCGTTGAACCCATTGGGTTCATTCGAGGACCACCAGATCGTCTAGCGATCTGGTTTCCATGGAAACCACATCGATGGTCGTCGATCACACGGACACCAGATCCGATCGGCGAGCTTTGCTGACCGGCGGCAATGGTGAGAGAGAGAGAAAAAAAAAAAAAAACCGTGATAGTGAGAGAGATTGAGATTGAAACGTTGTTGAGTGACAATGGTGGGCAGCTGTCTCACATAGACTAAAATACGTATGGACGAAATTACCTATTTCCCATTTTATTCAAACGGATCCGTCAACTTATGGATCCAAACCACCAACCCATTAAAGTCTGACTCTTTTTGGATAATATTTTCACAATCAGAGGTAGTTTCAAATTATTTTTCAAATCAGGGGCATTGTTTTTATTGGATTGAAATTATGGATTCTTTTGATAATATCCCATATAATATGATAATAACGACAGAATAGAACCATCAACGCTGTATTAACAAAAAAATAAATAAATGAAAGCACTAACTACAGTGTCTATAAAGCATAATTAATCAAGTATGGTGCAAACCAGAAAGTCTTTGTTGGTGATGCCATCAAAAAGAGAAGGTTTGATCCAACCTTCTGTCACCAGCCAACCTCCAAGATTAACTGCTGTAATGCTAAATGGCAGCATCCATGCGTAAATGATACCAGCCACCGCAACAGAAACCAGTAGCATGAATACTAGAACACGTAGCTTTAAATTTGAGAGATCAGCCATTGGATTCTCTTTTTGTATTTTAAGCCTCTATAAATGAACATACCCATATACATATACATACAAGAATAGTTATGGGACATGCAACGATCAACACCGGTCAAATAGACAAGTTGACGACAAGAGGCGTGAAAATATTTCAACTAATAACGCCGTAAAGGCCGTCAGTTTGACTCCAGACTTTCTCCGCCCTCCCTCCCAGATCCAAAACAGTATTCACACAGTTCCACTTCATCGGGGTCCGCTCCATCTTGGATCATTGGGTGCGGTTTCTTGGCACTCTCATCAACTGCCTCCGGTTCTTGGATCATTGGGTATATTTTAGTAATATACTATCCGATTAATATTATGATAATAGAAAAAATAAAAATTTAAATAAAATTTCATATGAAACAAAATTATTTTATATATAATATTTGAATAAAAATATAAATATAAAAAATATATATATGCAATAGGTTCAGGATAAATAGCTATTTATTTTGGTATTAAAAGAATTAATAAATAACATATGATTAATAAATTTTAAGATAACTATAATTTTATCATTATTAAGAAAAAAAAAATCAAGATAGGGCATGTCGGCTTGTGCCTACCCCAGCCATCACGTAACTCCCAGATTTTGATGCTCTTTTACTTTGGCCGCTTTAGTTTCGTGGGACAAGGGACAAAAAAGAAAAAGGTCATTGCCATTATTTTTTGTCATTTGTCCAATCAAGTATGGTCATTGATCGAATTATGTACTTTTGCTTATATATTTGTTACATTATTTATGTACTTTTGGCTTATATAGTGGAATCCTGCGAGATATATATATATTCACTTTGTTGAATGAATGATTAAGTGGAAAGAAGATTTTCAAGGACAAACTTCTTCTTCTTGTTTTTTTTTTTTTTAAAAGAATACGATATTTCAAAATAAATAGATTGAAATGATATGTTATCAAAGTAATCTTAATAATATAAATTTTTTTATCATTATTTTAAAATATTAAGATTTGTATCTCTGATGTTTATGTAAATAATGATCGGTCTAAAGAAAGTTTATTATTTGATCAAATAATGGACATATTTATAGTAATAAATATGTGACGATTATTAAATCTTCTGTGTGAGCAATAAGTCGAGTCCAAAGAAACATTTATTATTTGACGGAATTAATTGTCAATATTTAATTACTATATGAAAAGTATTATTTACGGTTGATATTGCTGTCCAAAAACTAAATATCAATGTTGTACTAGGTGACAATTGTGTGATGATAGAACTGCGATGATGCAGAATCGGCAACGGAGCAGACCAGAAGTGACGAAAAGAGAGACCTGGTAGCAAGAGAACCAGGTGCAGAACAGAGATGGTGTTGGTGCGACGGTGCAACGACAAGACGATATAAGGGAACCAGGTGCCAAAGAGAGAGAAACCTGGCAGCAAGGTGATAGGTGATGCAAAACAAAGATGGTGTTAGTGCAATGGCGACGTGGTGGTACGATGACAGTGATGAGAGTTGATAGGCGGTGTGTTCGGGTGGTGTTTAATATTAGCGGTGAAATCACAATCGTGACAATGACAGTAACAATGAACAGAGACAACGAAAAGAAAAAATATTTATATTTACCTCTGATACTAATTATTAGAAATTTCGTTAACAAGAAGTAATAATAGAATGATAGGAGGATTTTATTGACGAACGACAAAAACAAAAGGCAATAAAAACAACTCCTGGTGTTACACCAAACGCTGAGGGTAAGTGCTACACTTGACCGAGCTATTTGGTTTCTAATATCAAGATACTAAAGATACCCCCGACGACAACTTTATCTCTCCCCTTAAATAGTAAACAAGCAAATCAAATCAATAAAAAGAAAAGTAAATAAAATCCCCATCATTTTTTCCCACGGATCTATCAGCCCTCTTGTCAACATAAAAGGCTTGGCAAGCCCAGGAAGAGGAAGTGGGTTCAATGAGACCTTGAGATAGTAACTGTTGACACTCGAGACAAGCCGGATGAAGGTCAGAAGGAGTCATCCTTTTATAAACATAAAAATCATTGACTGTGTTCTTCTTCCTTCTATGGTAGAAGGAAAGTAATCTCTTGCCCAGAGTTCCAAACATCCATTAAAAATGTATGGAGGCTTTCACATTTGTTGATATTAAGCTGAATTTCTTGACAAGTTGGCTGGATCACATATGTTGGGCCTTTTTGTCTATATCCTGTTAGCATTTCTTGCGAATGATGTTAAGAAGACTCTAATCTTGTTTTTTCATTGAGATAGGTATGTTTGATGTATTTTTTTTTTTTTTGATATATAATTCTATTATTTAATTCTGATATAAATGGAATATATAATTGAATTGCACACTACTTAAATTTGTTTTTTCATAAAAAATATTATATTTCACAAATCACAAAAATCTATTTATTTTTTTCATCAACAATATGTATAAATAACAATTACGAGAGTTTCAAAGTCTTTCTAGATCAACCCATACAAGTAGACATATAGTTCTCTACAATATGTAATTTTATAAATACTAATAGAGTTCGAATCTCTACCACAAATATAAAAACGGGATGTATAATTATTCAGACAATAATTGATGTGCCATATAAATTTGGTTTATTTCACAATAGTTTTTCCTAGTATATACATTAAAAATACATATGATCATATATATGAAAATCCCAGCAGAGAATTGCTTTCCAAAGCTTTCTTTGAAATTTCTTGGGTGACAGAAAAGGCAAGCAGTTACCAACTTCTCACTTTAATTGGGGACCCTAACAAGTTTGACGCTGTGTGAAAGGTATATATGTTTGGTGGAGAGAAATTAATCAAGGAAAATAGCTAGTGTGTCGACTTCCTGTGGGGCAATATGGTCAGGCTCTTGATTGATTAATTGTGCCAGGTTTTGGGTTTGGTTGTTTGAGTTGGTGGTGGATGACTGACTGATGATTTTGGTTTTTGTCTTGATGGGAAATGGGAATTCCCTGTACCTGAAGAAATTCTAGATTTATGATCAACTATGATGGGTTTCAACTTAATTAAATTGTCCATTTATTAGCATTAATTTTTCATTGCCCAAAAAAATAAACAGATCGGTGACATCAAAGCTTTTCCTCGGCTCAGTTACTGTCATTTATGTGATTTCATATAGAATAAAAAAAAAATACTTCAGTTTGTTAAACAAAGACTACTTTGAAAAACAAAATTGCATATAAATTGTTAAAATTTATACCAAATTTTGTTTGATGATTCTTAAATATACTAAGAACACATATCGCCAATATTTTAGATAATTATTGACAAATATCATTTTATCTAAAATTTATCATAAACCTCTATTTTTATAATTTATCATAAATATTGCTTTTTGAAATAAAATTCATCACAAATATTTAGGATTATATTTTTAACGAATTTCAAGTTATATGATAAAAAATAACAAATTTCCCACATTTTTAAAAGAATTGTTTAAGGTTTAATGATCTAGCAATTCTAGTACCCTAGTGAGGAAAAAAATAAGCTTCAAATTCAACCACAAATAATACTTCTAACTTGAATTATTCCAAAGCATATAAAACTTGTTCGGTACAATAATTTAATTTATAATTAATAAATACATTTTTTATTGTTATTTGTATTTAACTACCTTACTGATTTAATAAAATTATCTATTAATAATAATTCTTGAATTGATTATATTGAGTAAGATTATTCATTAATAATAACTCTGAGATTCAAGGATTGCTATTAATGAATAATTTTATCCAATTAGTAAGGTAAGCAAACTTATGTTCTCCTTCTCTTCTTACATTAAAAGGGCAGTTGTGAGAAAGAAACCATTGTGGTTGGACTGTATTTATTTATATATGTGACATAATGTAATATAGAAAGCAAAGTATGTACATGTAAATATTCGCATATAAGAGAAGGACATGGAAGGAGAGGGTTCTAACTAAGATTGCATAGAAAATTAGTATCATGTTTTCTCTTATGGGATCAGACACACTGCACCTATACTTGGTTGTGTCCGAGACGTTTTGTTTTTGGTACACATAATTGGTCAAAAATGCTTTTTTATAGTAAACAAGTCAGAAAACAAACTGAAATTTTCAAGAAAAATAATAATCATGTAATACGATTAAGATAATAATGATAAGTAGCCAAATTGTAATGGGAACTGCTGTAAAGTAATAATAGAACACATTCATTAATTTAATATCGGTTCTCTGTTTATCAAATGGATTATAAACATATTTACCTGACAATTAAAGTTTATATATATATAATGATTTGAACTATAACTATTAAATTTTGTATTAACTTAAAATTAAATAAAATTACTAGTTATTTATTTAATAATAATAATAATAATAATAATAATAATTGTTATTATTATTATTATATATGGATTCCTTTTATTAATGGATTACGAAAGAATTCTTTTATTAATCATGATTCTCACATATCAACATAAACAAAAAAATAATAATAATAAAAATGAATTTTACGATGTTTTATTATGTAGAATAATTTTTATATCAATCCAAAGCATATAACAAAACATCTATTTACAAATTTAACAAATAACATAATCTAAAGTAAGAACATCTAGCATAATTGTTCATATTCATTCCCATGCTAATCCAGATCAATGTTAAGCATGTAATATGTACTCATCAAAATCCAATCATATATTGTGAACCATAATTACTAGGTGTCTTTTAATTATTAAGTCGAGGATCCATAAGCAAGTACCACTAAACAAGGGTACTAACTAACAAGCATCATAGTACAAACATGTTACCTCATCCTACCTGGCATGAAAAATGTTACAACTTCCTCTTTCGAGGTCATTGATCGCTAAGGGCATTAACCATGAAGCCTAAACACAATAATATCATTACAATAGAACCACAACTATCTCTTTCCTTTTGTTATTATTCCACAAATTTTTTATTCCACATAATACATATTTTCATAAATACAATACACGGAAACATAATCATCAATTTTGCATATACAACATCAATGTTTCCATGATATGATTTCGCAATTTCATAATCAATGCTCTATAGATAATAAACACAACTATATCACATTTTAAAATTTTTTTGATATAATTACTATTAATTTGATCATACAAACATATTATCATTTCATATATTAATCAACCATACAATAATCAATTATGTTAAAATGATAATACAACCAATTTAATTAAATTATATATTGCTCTAGAGCTTAGTATTCCCCCTACCTCGATCACATAACATCGGGACATTGTGTCCATTCCTCGAGGTCCATCCCATCAATGGCCTTTACCATATATTTGTTAGAAAATGGTCATAAATAAGCATTTTCAAAGTTAATTTTTGAATGTATTTTAATCTTGATTATGAGATATTAAGAAAGATCCATGTTCTTTATTGTAAGAGCAATGGAATGGAGTGTAATACATTCAAAATTAGGATTAAATGAATGAGAAATTGAATCTCAAAATGCACACTTTGATGCAAGGAATGGTCATTAATCCCACTTTGGAAGATGAAAAGGGATTTGTGTTGTTTTCCATTCAAATTTAAACTTAAATTGTCATTAATTGATTTTAATAATTTTCAGTTAATAAATCTTATTAATTTTAATGATTTTGTAACTGAATTATGAATTAATAAAGGTGTTAAATTTTGATTTTAAATCAGAATTGTAACAATCATGATTTTAATTATTTTCGGTTAACAAATCAAATTTTAATGATTTTGTAACCGTTAATGGAATGATGGATGAAATTAAATTATTAGTTAATGGAGGTATTTAAATTCTAATTTTAAATCAGAATTGTAACAGACATGAATAATGACCATAATTGATAGAATTTAATTCTAATTTAAGGTGATTAAATTTTGATTTTAAATCAGAATTGTAACAGTCAAAATGATGACCATAATTGAGAGAATTTAATTCCCCAAAGTTGAATGATTTAAATTGGCATCCAAGTTGAAGAAGAAAGAGTGACTAGAAAACATAATCTTCTGTCTTTACATACAACTTCCAACTCTAGTTTAGGTTTCCAGTGTGATAGAGATCGGATTCAATTCGGTTCGTTGGACGGTTTCAGCCGCTGTATCCTGGGAGACGAACGCAATACACCGCAAATTCGTTTTAAGGACACTGTAATTCTTACAGGCCTCGACTACTTCAACTTTTATTCATTGTATCTTTGATGTAATTTATTGTTTTTGTTTTTTGTTTCTTTTTTCCTTTACTCTGCGTATGTGCAGTAGTATTATCTTATAATCTGTAACTCATATCCAACAACTTAAAACGAATTCCTAACTACTAACGATTACTGGATTGTATTAACTTGTTTTCAAAACCTTGGCTTAAATTCTTGTTGGCCATTGGAAAAAGGAGGAAAAAAAAAAAATTCCCCTATTGAAATATTCATCTACTATTTTTCTGGAAAAATTTTATTTCTCATACAATGTTTTAAAAAAAAAAAAAAAAACTTTTTTGATTTAAATTTTTCCAACAAAATTGTTCAAACACTGAAATTTCAGATTTCGGGTTTGATTAATATTATCGATTTCTCAAGAAATTTGTTTTCGTTCATTCAAACACTGAAATTTCAGATTTTGGGTTTGACAAATATTATAGATTTCTCAGTTTTCAGGTTTGTATTTAACACTGGAATTGTGGTTTCTGGGTTTCATATATACACTGAAATTGTGGTTTGAGTTTAGTACAAACACTGAACTATTGATTTTGGAAAGATTGTGTTTATATATTAAATACTAAAATTTAAGTTTTTATATATTAAATACTAAAATTTATATATTAAACACTGAACTATTGATTTTGGAAAGATTGTGTTTATATATTAAATACTCAAATTTAAGTTTTTGGATTTGATATAAACACTAAGAGAAAAAATATATATATTTGTTGG
The DNA here is from genome assembly GCA_022984855.1 of Dimocarpus longan. Lineage (NCBI taxonomy): Eukaryota > Viridiplantae > Streptophyta > Magnoliopsida > Sapindales > Sapindaceae > Dimocarpus > Dimocarpus longan. The sequence goes on from CM041017.1 coordinate 29,492,766, forward strand.
ATTGGTTTCTTTGATAAGAAATTGTCTTTCTGATAAATATTTTATTTATTTTGTAGAAAAATGACATCAACTTCTGCTAATAATAATGATGAAAACCAAAATGTGATTCAAATGAGTGCACCTGCACTTACACCTGCACCTGTACAAATAAGTGTTCCTGTGATGTCTGTTACCACTATACCTGTATCGGTTCTAATGAATCATTTGAAGAAACCAGAAAAATTTAGTGGACAATTTTTCAAACGATGGCAGTAAAAAATGTTGTTTTACTTGACTACGTTGAATCTTGCTAGATTCTTGACTAAAGAGGCTCCTAAAAAGAATAATGATAAACTAGATGTGCAAGTCATTAGTACAATAGATGCTTGGAATCATTCTGATTTCTTGTGTAGAAATTATATAATGAATGGTTTAGCTGATTCCTTATATAATGTATACACATCTAAGAAAACAACGAAGGAGTTGTGGGAGTCATTGGAAAAAAAAATATAAAACCGAGAATGCGAGTACAAAGAAATTTGTAGTAGATAAATTCTTGGATTATAAAATGGTGGACTCTAAAACAGTAATTAGTCAAGTTCAAGAACTCCGAGTGATTTTACATGAGATACATTCTGAGGGAATGAATCTCAGTGAAACTTTCCAAGTAGTTGCTGTTATTGAAAAGCTACCTCCTGCATGGAAAGATTTCAAGAATTACCTTAAGCATAAGCAAAAGGAAATGAACATGGAGGAACTAATTGTTAGACTTCGTATTGAAGAAAACAATAGGGGTTCTGAGAAGAAATCCTCAAAGTCTCAGGAAATTAAGGCAAATATGGTGGAGCATGGTCAAAGCTCCAAAAAGAAAATTAATGAGGTATACAAAGGGACCAAATTGGGGCCTAAAGGAGGAATTTCCAAAAAGAAATTCTAAGGGAAGTGTTTTAATTGTGACAAGGTAGGTCATAAATCATCAGAGTGCAGATTGCCAAAGAAAAAGAAAAACCAAGAGGTAAACGTGGTTGACGATATTTCTAAGGATGTTTCTGAAATCGTTCTTGCAGCAGTTGTGTCAGAGGTGAATCTGGTTAGATCAAATCCAAAAGAGTGGTAGATTGATACCGGTGCCACCAGACATATTTGTTCTGATAAAAGGTTGTTCTCATCCTTTCAAGCTAGAGAAGATGGAGAGAAGCTGTTCATGAGGAACTTGCCTACATCTACTATTGAAGGTCAAGGCAAGGTGGTTTTGAAGATGTCTTCTGGGAAAGAGTTGACTCTTAATGATGTGTTGTATGTGCCAGAAATCCGCAAGAACCTAGTGTCTGGGTCATTACTAAGCAAGCATGGATTTCGTATGGTGTTTGAGTCAGATAAAGTAATTTTGTCTAAGTATGGAATGTATGTGGGTAGGGGTTATATTTGTAATGGGCTTTTCAAGCTGAATGTAACCACTGTTAAATATGATATGAATAAGAAAAATTCTTTTACTTATTTGATTGAGTCTTTCAATTTATGGCATGATAGATTAGAACATGTTAATTATGATACTTTACGTAAATTAATTAACTTAGAACTTTTACCCAAATTCAACATTGATTCAAAGCATAAGTGTGACACTTATGTAGAGACAAAATTAATCAGGTCATCATTTCAAACAATTGAAAGGAATACTGAACCTCTTGATTTAATTCACAGTGATGTGTGTTATTTAAAATTTGTTCAATCAAGAGGTGGTGATAAATATTTTATTACCTTTGTTGATGATAGCACAAAATATTGTTATGTTTATTTACTTAAAAGTAAAAATGAAGCTATAGAGAAATTTATTCTCTATAAAAATGAAGTTGAGAATCAACTCAATAAGAAAATTAAGATGTTAAGAAGTGATCGTGGTGGTGAATATGAAGCGCCATTTGCAGAATTTTGTGCACAACATAGAATTATACATCAAACCACTGCACCTTATTCACCTCAACAAAATGGGTTACTGAACGAAAAAATCGCACATTAAAAGAAATGATGAATGTGATGTTGATAAGTTCTAGGTTGTCTCAGAATATGTGGGGGGGAAGCTATTTTGAGTAGTAATTACCTTTTAAATAAGATTATCCGAAAAAAGTAAGATAAAACTCCATATGAATTGTGGAAAAGTAGGAAACCTTCCTATAAATATTTACGAGTGTGAGGGTGTCTTACCAAAGTGGTTGTACCTATACCGAAAAAGGTGAAAATAGGTCTAAAAACAGTTGATTATATTTTCATTGGATATGCAGAAAATGGTAGTGCTTATCGGTTTCTTGTGCATAAATCTGAAATTTCAGATATACATGAAAATACGATAATGGAGTCTAGGAATGCATCGTTTTTTGAACATGTGTTTCCTTGCAAATCTAATGAAGAGTCAAGTTCATCTAAAAGAACATGTGAGACTCTCGAAGAAGAACAAGAAGTTGAGAATGAACTTCGACGTAGCAAACGAGTTAGAATAGAGAAATCTTTTGGTTCAGATTTTTTGATTTATTTGCTAGAAAGTGAGCCTCAAACTTTCACAGAAACTGTAAACTCTCCTGAGGGACCATTATGGAAGGAGGTTATACAAAGTGAAATTGATTCCATCTTACAAAATCATACTCGGGAACTAGTGGATCTTCCTCTGAAATGTAAACCACTTGGTTACAAATGGATTTTTAAGAGGAAAATGAAAGCAGATGGATCAATAGAAAAGTATAAGGCTAGACTTATTATTAAAAGTTTTATACAACGAAAAGGCCTAAATTATTTTGACAGGTATTCTCCTGTAATGAGAATAACGTCAATTAGAATGATACTTGTTATTGCTGCTTTACAAAATATTGAAGTACATCAAATGGATGTGAAAACAACTTTCTTAAATGGAGATTTAGATGAAGAAATCTATATGCAACAACCTGAAAGCTTTTTTGCTCCAGAACATGAGAATAAAGTCTGTAAATTGGTAAAGTCATTTTATGACTTAAAGCAAACGCCAAAACAATGGCATGAGAAATTTGACAATGCAATGATGCCAAATGGTTTTAAAATCAATTATGGTGTGTTTACTTCACTCGATGGAATCGGAATAGGAATCGAAATGATCTGGAATCGGAATGACTTGGAATCTGAATGAAGTATCGAAATCAGAATAAATTGTTTACTTCAACTACAGGAATCAGAATCAGAATCAGTAGTATTCCCATTGAGATGTTTACTTTACTTTGGAATCGGAATGGATTAATTGTAAGTTACAAAAATGTCCTTAATTAAAATTATGAATTAATTATAATAATGTGTAGTTTTTTATTATAATACATTTTTTTTAATATCAAATAAAAAACTATATATTATAATAAAAATATATATTATTTTAATAGTCTACTAACTTTGTGTGCAGTTTTTTATTATAATATGTAGTTTTTTTAATATAAAATAAAAAGTGCATATTACAATAAAAAAAAATTACATATTATTTTATTAGTCCATTATGATAATTAAAAAATTGATGATGAAAAATCAATTATATACAGTTTTTTATTATAATATGTATTTTTTTTTAACATCAAATAAAATAGATTTTTCTTTATTTTTTAAATAAGGTCATAAAAGACTTTTTATTTTGATAAAAGGAATGGGAATGGGATTCCCAAGTGGGTTGGGGGGAATGAGATTTCCATTCCACAACCCCAAATTGATGTGGGGCCCACATTTTTATTCCCATTACGGAATGGATTTTAGGCAAGTAAACAACATCAATCAATCCGATTCCTCATTCCCTTTGCTCAATCCATGAAGTAAACACACAATTAGTGTGACAAATGTGTTTACATTAAGGACACAGAAAATGGTTATGTTATTTTGTGTCTTTATGTTGATGACATGCTCATTGTTGGTAGTAATGATAGGATGATCAAAAATACCAAGAAAATGTTGAATTCAAATTTTGATATGAAGGATGTGGGATTAGCTGATGTAATATTGAGAATAAAAATCTCAAGAACATCAGATGAGTTTATCTTAAGTCAATCACATTACGTAACAAAATACTTCAAAAATTCAATAAAGATGATTTTGGTTTATCTAAAACTCCTATAGACATGAGTTTACATCTCTCTAAGAATAAATGTGAGACTGTCTTTCAGCTAGAATATTCTAGAGTTATAGGGAGTCTAATGTACTTAACAAGTTGTACAAGACTAGATATAGCTTACACTGTTAGCAAGCTGAGTAGATATACGAGTAATCCAGATGCTAATCACTGGAAAGCAATAGTTAAAGTACTAAAGCACTTACGGTTTACTCGTAATTATGGGTTGCACTATGGTAGATATCCGACTGTTTTAGAAGGATACAGTGATGCAAACTGGATATCTGATATGAAAGATTCTAAATCTACTAGTGGATATATTTTCACACTAGCAGGTGCAGCCGTATCATGGAAATCCTCTAAACAAACGTGTATAGCCAGATCCACAATGGAATCTGAATTCATTGCATTGGATAAATGTGGAGAAAAGGCTAAATGGTTACGTCAATTTTTAGAGGATATCCCAATATAGGCAAAGCCAGTTCCTGCAATCTGCATTCACTGTGATAGTCAGTCTGCAATAAGAATGACACAGAGCAATATGTATAACGATAAGTTTAGACATATACGCCGTAGACATAATACCGTAAGACAACTACTTTCAACTGGAGTTATCTCGATTAACTATGTAAAGTCAAATGATAACATTGCGGATCCACTAACCAAAGGGTTAAATAGAGAGTTGGTTGAAAAATCATCTAAGGGAATGGGATTGAAGCCCATGAAAAAATAAGTCAATATAAAGGAAAACCCAACCTATGTGGCTGGAGATCCCAAGATCTAGGTTCAATGGGACTACCTAATTGTAAAGACTTGGTTGTATCACTATATAGAGGTTATTCTCTGATCCATTCCTATGATGAAATAGTGATACCCGTAGAGTTAGGATAAGCTATGCTTTTAATGATCCTTATGCATCAGGAATCTGAGCGGAGTAATGCGGGTTACTCTAAATTAAGAGATCACCTATGGAAAGAGAAGTGGGGCCGCTTCTAAAGAGAATTATGAGAGCTTAATTCTTTAGAAACTTTCACAGAACCAGACATATGTTCATGGCCAAAACGAACATAACAATGAGAACCGATTTGTGTTAGAAAGACATCTGTGTGAAATATATAATCATTTACGCAAATAGCAGAATAGTTCATAGACATCACGTCTACTGATCAGCTAGTAAAGTAAATATATTCTCACAAGGGAAGGTTCAAAGGTAAACACCTACCTATCCTATGTAGATCTTGACCGTTGAGCTCTATCACCAAGTCATAAGTGTCCTTGTGTTATAGCTTTATTTTGTTTCCTCTGTCAATTTCATTCATGTGGGGGATTGTTAGCAAATGGTCATAAATAACCATTTTCATGGTTAATTTTTGAATGTATTTTAATCTTAATTATGAGAGATTAAGAAAGATCCATGTTCTTTATTGTAAGAGTAATGAAATGGAGTGTAATACATTCAAAATTAGGATTAAATGAATGAGAAATTGAATCTCAAAATGCACACTCTGATGCAAGGAATGATCATTAATCCCACTTTGGAATATGAAAAGGGATTTGTGTTGTTTTCCATTCAAATTTAAAATTAAATTGTCATTAATTGATTTTAATAATTTTCAGTTAACAAATCTTATTAATTTTAATGATTTTGTAACTGAATTATGAATTAATAAAGATGTTAAATTCTGATTTTAAATCAGAATTGTAACAGCCATGATATTAATAATTTTCAGTTAATAAATCTTATTGATTTTAATGATTTTGTAACTGAATTATGAATTAATAAAGGTGTTAAATTCTGATTTTAAATCAGAATTGCAACAGTCATGATTTTAATTATTTTCGGTTAACAAATCAAATTTTAATGACAAATTAATTTTAATGATTTTGTAACCGTTAATGGAATGATGGATGGAATTAAATTATTAGTTAATGGAGGTATTTAAATTCTAATAGAGATCGGATTCAATTCGGTTCGCCGGATGGTTTCAGCCGCTGTATCCTAGGAGACGAACGTAATACACCGCGAATTCGTTTTAAGAACACTGTAATTCTTATAGGTCTCGGCTACTTCAACTTATATTCAGAAATTTATTCATTGTATCTTTGATGTAATTTGTTGTTTTTGTTTTTTGTTTCTTTTTTCCTTTACTCTGCGTATGTGCAGTAACATTATCTTGTAATCTGTAACTCATATCCAACAATATTCAAAGGATATGTCACCTCCCATAGAAATGAACAAATGAATTTGAATGTAAACTTCATAAAATAATATTTCTAATTACTCAACTTGTAAGAATTTTCGAAAACTATCCTTAAACCAATTCACCTCTCTCAGGGTTATTAGATATATTTTTGAAAAATCCGTCTTGAAAACTTTTGAATTAGTTTCTAGATATTCTTGATACTTGGAAATATTTATTCAAGCGCAATAAACCCAAAATATTAATTCTTATTCATATCTAACTTTTCAAAATTTTACCAACTATAAATATTAATTTCCATGCAAGAAATTAACATCCCAAAATTCCATAAATTTAATCTAATGAATTTCTTGTTGCCCAAAACCATAAATAAAATGTAAATATTTTTCTTTTAACTAATTTTTTATAATTCTCATCTCTTCGACATCAATTCATTTCTAAGAGTTTCAACCAATTAAAAAATTTTCAAACTTTTCCAGATTGGTCATCTAACCTTAAATCATGATATAAGCTTAATTTTTCTACATTAAGGATTTCCTAAATTTCTAATGAGAGAGAACAACAAAACAAAAAATCAAAACAATTATTTCAACTTAAAATAAATTGGGAACTCAACTTGGAGCCTAAAGATTGAGGCTTGGGCTTAAATTAGAAGGTTATTGGGCTGATTTTTATTCTTTAAAAGCTAAAGCCCAATAGTAAAAATTTACCTTCAAACCCAAAAGTAGCCAAACCTAGTGTCTTACTGATCTAGATTTTGCAAATCCATAAGAATAAAAAATTCCAAACTATAAGTTTATATATTTAATTTATTTATATAAAATATAGTTTGTTATACACGCATGAGTAGGCATTGTTATACAAATAAGAAAGATTGCAGACATAGTGTTTATGATGTGTGGGTACCTGTATGCGTTTCTATGTAGTTGCGTTATGATATGCTCAAATATAATTTTTTGTTTGAGTTAGAATTAGCTAACTATCAACATTTAAGCATATTTTAAGCATCATGGATTTTCTGTGTTTTAAATTGCAAATTAACTGTTTGGCCTTTGTAAAATTAACATGTTATGGAGAATTATAGAAACTTTGGCTAAAGATGAGCAAGCAATGAGCAATGGTGCTCATTCAAACTAAATTGAAGGAACATATATAGATGCAAATCATTCTGCAGTCACATTCATCCATCCAATGTGAAGCTCTACAGATTTTTCGCCAGGTCATCCCTTAATTCATGTATGGAGCCTCTAACTTAATTAGTATTGTTAGATTTATGGTCAGTTGATTCATATGATGAAGTTTGCAGATCCTTCTGTGCTCATCACCTAATCTGTCTTGTCTTGACATGCCTGGATTTGCTGAGTTATTAGCAATTGTTGATAATGCATTCCAATATCCAATTGCTTCAGAGAGCTTCCAAGCCATTGAAGTGCTGGCAAACCTACTAATCACAGGTTGTCAGGAGGGGTTTGTACCTTACATATACCATTACATGTTGTCTCATTAAATCACATTGCTTCACAAACACTTTGTAAAAGAGACAAAATCACCATGTAAAAGAGATACAATAAGTTTCCATTGGTCTCTTAACGGAAGCCGACATTGCTTCACAAACACACAACACAACAAAATTTCTCCTTTTCTCTTCTCAAAGAAAACCGTTAAATTGTTATGTATGTGTTTCTCTCCAGTCTCAATAAAGTCAACAGCTTTCAAAGTGTACAAACAGAAGAAGAATTAAAAACTAGAAAGGAAAACCAAAAGTAAATGAGGTTTTAATGAGACAAAAAATTGTACAACTATTCTTCATAAGGACTCAATTCAAACAAAAAGGTTGCTATGCTCATTGCAAAATATGAAAAGAAGAAGTAAACGATGTTTCTATAAATAGAATGCATGTTTCATACTAAATAAAATAATTGTGAAAAGAAAGGAAATGAAGATAAACATTCTAAATTTAAAACTTAAAAGATCAATGGTCCAGATTTGACAATCAAATAAATTTTAATAGTGAATAACTTAAATAACTCTTTATTTACCTATTTAAACAGATGTTTCTTGACACTCTAAAAACAATAAGTTCAATGTTCAAACGCAAAGTTCACAACTATGAGTTCTACTCTTTCTTTCGGTTATAGTGAATTTCGTATGATGATTTCTTGAGTGCTTTTCCATATAAACAAAAAAAACATTTAGGTTGGGGAAGGTATGAGGGTCGAGAGCCTAAAATTATCCATGAAACAGATTACTCAAATATGGTTTTAGTGGAAGAGGCTATCACAGGAGCATGATCTAATTTGTCACATCTTTCATTGGCATGGACAACAAAAGTTCACAAAAAATTGAAGCACTTGTTCTGAGTTTTTAGCTGTTGGCTTGTTAGTGCTGGATTTGCTCTTGTATCCTCTCCAAAACCTACTTTTGAAACTCTCTGCATGCTTTTAGAGATTAGTGGATGGTTCAAAAATTTTTACTTTGCAGTCCAGACATCAGTTATTAAACATGGGTTGTGAAGTTGAACATGTAGTAAATGTATGTTGTTTCTAGTATTGTTTGCTAGAAAAACAAGGCAAGCATAGTGCCCAAGAAGGAGACTTACCAAGAATGGCTTATAAGTGCCTAAGTATTTCTTCACAGTAAGATTTGATGAGTAGTAGAGATTATGAAACAAAGTGCACAATCTGAAGATTCATATAAGATTATTTTGCAATGAATGTTCTATGTGTCTCTCCTTAATTTTCTCATGAAAAATTTATAGATGCAAATTTCTTAAGTAGATTACAAATTCCTTGCAATCATGATTTTGTTTTTTTCCACTTCAACAAGTATTCTATTTAATTCAGGCCATGTATTTTTGACATAGTGTATGAAGAGGACCAATTATGGTCCGTGCAAGAAGGATAATGTTATTGATAACGATAGTAAACTTGTGACTACATTTGCAGATTTTGAACCGAAATAAGAGAAGACGAGGGTTCTCAAACTGCTTGCTTAATGTTTCAGAATTTCACGTAGGTTCTTATAGGATCAAATGGCATAGTTGTTGTATTAATAATCACTATTCAGAGTTCATATTGCAGACTCTTCCCCTTGTATTTTCTGTAAGCATACAATTTTTTTTTTTTCCACTGCTTTAGTAATCAATTGGGGTAGAGCTTGTAAACAATCTTCTAGGCTATAATACCCTTGATATGGGTTAAATTTGTTAGAAAAAAAATTGGTATCCAAGAGATTTAAAAGTATATTCAAATTCGTTTATATGAAAATATTGTGAATTGGATTCAAATTAAAGGGTTATTAGGCTGATTTTTATAATTTAAAAGTTAGAGCTCAATAATTAAAGTTTTATAATTTAACAGCTAGAACTCAATAATTAAAGTTTGAGTGGCGATATTGTCATCCCTCTAAAATCGTACGTGCACCCTTAATTATACATTTTTGATATTTCAACATTACCCTTAAATTAAATTATTAACACTCTAATTAAAAGATAATATTATCATAATTAAATTCCAACACTCCAACTTCAAATCGAAATCAAAATTGTGCTCATGGCTTCTAAAACCAAAGAGAAAACTGCTGCTTTCGGTACCTGTGAGGAGGAGATCCAGCCCAAATTGCCCAGCAGTGGAAGACATTAAACCATAAAGCCACCAACCGAAGGGGACAAAGGCAGGACCCATCCGGCAATTGGCATGTAAGCTAGCAGCTAGCCTTTGATATGGGAATTCCTTTCCTTTACACGAATACTCTCCACTCACAGCTACAAGACTTCCCTTTTGCTGCTCCACAGTGCTCTTCCCAGGAGGTTCTCCTCCCCTCTGAAGTTAGCTGTGAGGAAGGGTAGACGGTTTTGCACTTGGACCAAGTTCGGAACGCGGAGGCTGTTCCGAATGCTTCTCCAATCCGGAAGTTCTCGCGAAGATGCAGCTCCCCATCCTTATGTCTTGGCCTTGCTTTTGAAGCCAAGACAAGCAACCTCTCATTCAAGCACAGTAGACATACCCAACAACAGGCTCTTTTGGATGGAATAACACCGTGAATTATTCTCATCTCCAAACCCATTGTTCATCTTATATTGCTCCACAGGCATGCAATTCAGAGGAGAGAGAGAGAGAGAGAGAGAGAGAGAGAGAGAGAGAGAGAGAGAGAGAGAGGAGAATGAGTTGTTAGAATATGAGTGTATTTATATATAAAAATTGACAGAGAGAGAACACCAAAGAGAGGGATAGAGAGAGAAAAATTTGTTTAGAAAAGTACATTATTAAAGTAATTATAACATCGAAATTAAAAACATGTTTAATATATATATTTTTATATAAAATAATGTATTTAGATAAAATAAATAATTTTATATTTAAAAATTTAAATAAAATCATTAAAATAAATAGAAATAAAAAAATAACTTAAATTATAATTTTTTTCTACAAGATTTTATATATTGAAATTATTTCATGATAAATTATCTATTAATTTTGTTAAAAATATCTTTCTTTTCATATGCAAGCAAATAATCGTTTAATTATTTATCTATAATTCGACAAAAAAAAAAGAAAAATATTACTTAATTAGGAGTAAGAAAAATATTAGAAGTAGAAAAATTATATCTAAAAAAAATAATAAAAAAGATAAAATTTAAATATATTAGAAATAGAAAGAATAAATAATAGAGTTAGAAAAATAATAAACAACTAAACAAAAGAAAATAAGCAGTTTTAAACAATCACATTTCTCTTTTAATATAAAATATTAATAATTAATAAAAATAAAAGTTGTCAACTTAGAGGTTGCAAACTTACGCTTGTATTTGAAAGGCAATGGTTTGAACTTCGAAGGCTGACACTAACAAGAAAAAATGCTAAAAAAATATAAAAATAACAGTTTGTCAGGTAGACATGACCACGGTTCGATTCGAACCGGTGAATTCGGTTCGAACCGTCTGATTCAATTCGAATCGGGTCTTCAGAACTGGAATCAGAACAAAGGTTCTGGTTCCGGTTCAAAACTGGAATCGGAACCGCTACTGTAGCGGTTCTGGTTTCGGTTCTTTAAATAATGGAATCAGAATCGCCGGTTTCAAGAACTGGTGGAATCGAAATCGCTTTGAACCGGAGGTTCCGGTTCAATTCCGGTTCTAACAAAAAAAAAAAAACTGTATGACTTTAAAAAAAAAAATTAAATACCCCCTCCCCTCAATTTCTCTTTAACCCCTCACTTTCCTCTATAAATACCTTTTTCATTTTTAATTTTTTCTCATACTTATCTCCCTCAATCTCAACTCTTTTTCTCTCCATTAATCTCAACTCTATCTCAATTTTAACTTTTAGTTTCAATATTCTTTTAATTCTCAATTTTAATTTCCTTTAATTTTTTTTAATTATATCTATAAATTATAATTTTCAATTTATTGTTTGAAGTTTCAAATTCTTAATTTATTATTTTTAAATTTCATATTGTAAATTTATTTTTAAATTCAATCAAAGTTCAAATAATTAAATTTCTTATTTCTTTTGTGTATAACTTTATTTTTTCAATATCAAAATATAGTTTAATATTACTTTTTAAATTTTATTTTTATTTAAAAAAAGGTTCTAAAATCGGAACCGAAACCGTTATAGAACCGGAACCAGAACCGTTACAGAACCGTCGGTTTCAGAATCGAATCGGAACCGTTTTATCTCGATTAAAGTTTCGGTTCTAGCATTTTCAGAACTGAAACCGTCGGTTCGGAATCGAAACCGAAACCGAACCGAACCGTAATCATGTCTATTATCAGGTTTTGTCAATTCTCGGCAGTACAATAGATAGAAATAAAAAATCAGTTAATTTGTGTGCACTACACACTTTTCAATGCTTTTATTTTTCAAATCCAAAGAGGGCACGTGAGCCGCCCCTCTGAGAGAGAGAGAGAGTGAGAGAGAAAAAGGCTGGCTCTAAGTACCGAAGGAAGCTTGAGGTCTTCATTGTGCAAACAATTTTTTTAATATATTATTTTAATATTTTAATATAACAATTTAATGTAAATACACAGCACGTGTATTTACGGAATATAAATTTCTGAAAAATCTCTATAGGGTATAACTACGAAAAGGAGTGTACATACAAATTTTTAGGGGAGGAAATACAGCAACTCTTACAATTTTATTTCTAAGTCCAAAAATGGTTAAGCCTATTTATTTTTAAAGAGAGGTTATTATCAAATGAATTCATAAGGCTTACTAAATGAGCCATTTAAAGTTTAAAAACTTAATTGTTTAATAGGAATGTTGTTACTAAATTAGCCACGAGAATTTCTAAGGCTAGCAATAAATGCACCAACATCAATTACCAAATAAACCTAATTAGTTTTTGAAAAAACAAAAATAATATACAAGTGTTCACCGAATTTGGTGGACACCAAATAAATGGAAAAGATATACATGTGCTCATCACTTCAAAGTCAAACCATGAAAGTGAGAAGAAATAAGGAGAAATAGAGAGAGAAGAAGTGTAGAGAGAGAGAGAAGGGGGTTGAGAGGAAGAAGAAAAGAAAAAAATGTGGAAAAAACAAAAAAAGAAATAGAGGAATTTATGCCAACCTTCAATCTTTAGGCTTCAGGCTGAGTTTTTAATTTTTTTTGAGTTGAAATAAATATTTTGATATAACCACAATTATTAATTGTCTTTTAATTGTTAAGTTGTAGATCTGTAAATAAACAAGTACCACAGAATCAGGGTACTAACTAATAAATACCACAATATAAGCGTGCTACCTCACCCTACCTGGCATGAGGTTATTATCAAATGAATTCACAAAGTTGCTACGTGAGCCATTTAAAATTTAATTGTTTTATAGTAATGTTATTACTAAATTAATGTCAATAATTTTTAAGTCAACTTATCTGTTATAAAGTTAGGCTAGCACTAAGTGCACCAACATCAATTGCTAAATACACCCAACCCAATTAGTTTTTTTTAAAATATATATATATAATAATAATAGACAAGTGCCCACCAATTTCAAATATTCTCAAACCCTTTGCAGTTTGGTTGTGTAACCTTAGACCCATGATATAAGTTTAATTTATCTACATCTAAAGGATTCCAAATTTTCTAGTGAGAGAGAACATCAAAACAAAAAATTTAAAAAATATATATATTTTTTAGCTCAAAATAAATTGGGAACTTACCTTGGAGCCTAAAAATTGAAGTTTGGCATAAATTCCTCCATTTTTTTTTATCCATTTTTTCTTATTTTCTTCTTCCTCTTGACTCCCTCACTCTCTACTTCGCTTCTCTCTCTAATTCTCTTCATTTCTTCTCACTTTCATGATTTGACTTTGAAGTGGTTTGACAACCATATATATATATATATATATGTATATATCTTTTCCATTTGCTTGGTGTCCACCAAATTTCAGTGGACACTTGTATGTTTTTTTCTTTTTTGAAAAACTAATTGGATGTATTTGACAACTGACATTTAGTGCTAGCTAGCCTAACTTGGAAATTCTTATCTCCAAATTTAGTAATAACATTCCTATAAAACAATTGGGTTTTTAAACTTTAAATGACTCATTACACAAGATTTGTGAGTTTATTTGGTAATAACCTGAAACATTCTTCACACCTTTCTCTCTCTCTTCTTCATGAGGTCAGATTATATATGTCATATATTTGGTTAAATTCATTTTTACATTATTATCTTTTCATATGAAGTTCATAAATATTACCATTAATTTCTAATATTTGTGTGTAAAGTAGAGGAAAAAAATGGAAGAAAAGAAACACACATTTTATTTATAGTTAGAGTTGTTTACAGCATTATCCCTTCACTAACAATCCAAGAAAACCAACAACATTCAAACTTAACAACATAAACACTAAACATTACATGTACATTAAGTACTATAAAAACTAAGAACTGGTTCAGACAAGGGGTAGTGACAGCTAGATAGTTATATGACTTCAGAGATTTACAGTAGAAAGGGTCCTTGGGAGGATAGTGCATTGGCATCGTGCCCCTTCATTGGCGTTGCTCCACTAAGTACAAGCAGGAGAAGAAGCAAACTACACTTCACTACAACTATAATAGCAAAAGCCAAAGTTGCAAACATTGAACTGATTGTGCATAAAGTGCTAAGAAACACCTATTTAAATTAGGGGTGGGCATCTCTAACCAAACCCGACTAATCCAACCCAACTCGACAACTTTTTATCGGGTTGGGTTGGGTTATATTTTTTTAAAAAAATTGAGATGGGTTGGGTTGGGTTGGGTTCAAAATTAAATTGAGTTGGGTTGAGTTGAAAAATTTTTAACCCAACCCAACCCAACCCGACAAATGCCTATTCCTAATTCTAAATCTAAGTTTTTCTTTTTTTTCTAAAAGCACATTTGCTAGAAATGAAGATAAAGAATAATCTATGTGGTGGATTAAATCTTTTATTTTTAATCATTGAATATTTATTTGTATTCATTTTATTTGTAATCAAATTGCTAAGACTATAAAATTTACTAACTAAACTTTTTTTGCCTTCGTAGTTGATTAAATCCAACCCGATCGACTTAACATAAATCAACCCGATTATTATTGGGTTGAGTTGGGTTGGATTGGGTTGAAGAATTTATTGGGATGGGTTAGGTTGAAAAATTTTTAACCCAACTCATGTTGAGTTGAGAGATTTTCAACTCAACCCAATCCGAACCCGAAAATACTCACCTCTGGCTAATTTATTAACAACATTCTATAAAAACAATTGGGTTTTTAAACTTTAGATGGTTAATTTAGCAAGCCTTGTGAGTTCATTTGGTAATAATCTCTCTTTAAAAACAAATACTTACCCACTTTTGGGCTTGAAATAAAATTTTAACTATTAGCCCCTAGCTTCTAAATAATAAAAATAAGTTTAATAACCCTTTTCAATTTAATTCACGGTATTTCTATATAAACGAATTTGAGTCTATTTCTAAACCTTTAACTTCTAAACATTTTGGATATCGACTTATGTTCCAACAAATTTAACCCATATAACGGTATTACAACCCAAAAGATTTTTTACAAGCCATACCCCAATTGATTACTGAAGCAGTGAAAAAAGCAATCCTACGCTTACAGAAAATACAAGGGGAAGAGACTGCAATATGAAATCCAAATAGTGATTATCAATACAACAAGCATGCCATTGGATCCTGTAAGTACCTACTTGAAGTTCTGAAACATTAAGCAAGCCGTTTGAGAACCCTTATCTTCTCTAATTCGGATTAAAATTCGCAAATGTAGTCACAAGTTTAGAATCATTATCAATAGCATTATCGGTACTGCATATACCATAATTGGTTTTTTTCATACACTACGGCACACATACATGGCCTGAATACAAATAGAAGACACAAATATCAGAATGTAGTCGAAGCGAAAAAAACAAAATAATAATTGCAAGGAATCTATAATCTACTTATGAAATTTGGATCCATAAATTTTCAACTCTTTAAGAAAATTAAAAAAGAGACACATTGATAACATTCATTGCAAAATAATCTCATATGAATCTTGAGATTATGGATTTGTTGCATAATTTTTAATACTCATCATACCTTACTCTGAAGAAATACTTAGGGCACTTGTAAGCCATTCATGGTAAGTCTCCTCTTGGGCACTATGCTTGCCTGGTTGTGGTAGCAAACAACACTAGAATCAACATATGTCGACTATATGTTTAACTTCACAACCTATGTTAAATAACTGATGTCTGGACTACAAATTAGAACAATATTTGAACCATCCATTAGTCTCCAAAAGCATGCAGAGAGTTATACAAGTCTCATAGGTCTAGATTTCATGAGTTGGTTTCAAAAGCAGGTTGGGATAAGATATAAGAGCAAATCCAGCACTAACAGGCCAACAACTAACAACTCTGAACAAGTGCTTCAATTATTTATGATTTGTTGTCAATGCCAATAAAAGATGTGACAAATTATATCAAACTCCTATTATAGCCTCTTCCATTAAAAACATATTTGAGTAATCTATTTCATGAATAATTTTAGGCTCTCAACCATCATGCCTTCTCCAAACTGAATGTTGTCGTGTTTATATGGAAAAGCACTCAAGGCTATGAATATCTCCACAAAGGAGCAAAAGCCATAGTTGTTTATAAGAAGCAAAATATACTTCACTATAACTGAAAGAGTAGAAACCATAGTTGTAAACTTTGTGTTTGAATGTTGAATCGATTGTGTATAGAGTATTGAGAAATACTTGTTTAAATAGACAAATCAATGTTATTTAAGTTAATTCACCATCAAAATTTTACTTCATTGCAAAATCCAGAGCATTGATCTTTTAAGTTTTAAATTCGGACCGTTTATCTTCATTTTCTTTCTTTTCTTAATTATTTTATTTGGTATGGGACATGCACTCTGTTTATGGAAATATCATTCACTTCTCCGTTCCATTTTTAGCAGAGGGCATAACAACCTTTTTCTTTGAATTGAGTCCCATAAAGAATTATTGTACACTTTTTTGTCTTATTGAAACCCCAATTCCTTTCGGTTCTCCTTTTTAGTTTTTAATTCTCGTTCTATTTATATGCTTTGATAGTTGTTGGCTTTGTTGAGACTTGAGAGAGACATATACATAACAAGTTTATACTTTTCTCTAAGAAAAGACACATACAAAACAACATATATGTCACAGCTTTCTCTAAGAAAAGAAGAGGAAAAATTTTGTCAACATATAATAGAAACAACATATATCGACTTTATCTTTAACTTCACAACCCACGTCTAATAACTGACGTCTTTTTTTTTTTTTTTTTTTGGGAAGAGTTAATAACTGATGTCTGGATTACAAATTAAGACATGAACCATCCACTAGTCTCCAATAGTATGCAGAGAGTTATACAAGTCATATAGGTCTAGATTCCACAACCTCCCAACCAAGTTTTGTGCAAGAATCACCGGTGAATAATTATATGAGCTTTCAAGATCACAAGTTGGTGTCAAATCCAACACTAATAGGCCAACAACTAACAACTCAGAATAAGTGCTTCAATTTTTTGTGAACTTTCGTTGTCCATTCTAATTATGAAAGATGTGACAAATTAGATCAAACTTTTGTGATAGCCTCTTCAACTAAAAACTATTGTTTAAAAACTAGACCGAGTTGGCCGAGTTCTCGTTGAGTTCTCCCCGCTCGGTCGGTTTTCAATCCGAGATCCTCCAGATCGACAGCTAAACTCGGTTCCTATGCCAACTCGAGCCCAACTCGGGCCGACTCGGCCCAACTCGGCATTACTCAACTTGACTTTTTTTTTTTTAAAATTTTTTTTTATCAAAACGATGTCGTTTTGGTCTGCAAAAAATCGGTCCAACTCGGACTCATTTTTTTTTCTTCATTTTTTTTTTTTTTTTTTTTACTTTCAAGTTTCACCGCTCTTTTATATTTTTCATGTATATTTATTTAGGGCCGGATGATAAATTGATGATTGAATATTGATAGATTAATAGATTATACAAATTATATTTATTTAGGGTTTTGTACATTTGTTACATAGGAATTTAAATTCTTGTGCTATGTGTTTCAATTCATCTTATTGGTTGTGTACTTGTGTTTGAGAATGAAAGAATGATGAGAGATTTTAAGTAGTTTAGATATGATAGATTTTTGAAATGTTGTTATTTTTGTATATTACAAATCGAATTATTGAAAAAATAGTAGTTATATAATCAAAATTTTTAAAGTTATAATTACATAATTGTACTAAAGTGGTTTTGGAGGTTGCATGAGATACATTTAATGAGTTTTTATGATCTTATGATTATATTTTAATCCTATAGAAAATTTTTAAATTTAATTTTTTACAAGTTTGATCTGGTTTGACCTTGGGTCAACGGTTTGACCGTTGATTGATGGTCAAACCGAGTACTTGCCGAGTATTCGCCGAGTTGTCGAGTACTCGCTGCTCGTTGCCTCGCCGTTCAAGTAGCGAGTTTTGAAACACTGCTAAAAACATATTTGAATAATCTGATTCATGAATAATTTTAAGCTTTCAACAATCACATCTTCTCCAACTTGAACGTTATCTTGTTTATATGAAAAAACACTCAAGGCTCAGAATATCTCTACCAATGCTCCAAGAATCATTGCTCTTACAACCAAGAACTATTTCTGAAAACAAAATATAACGTCAAATGTGACATTGGTTTCCAATGCATTTCTTGCCAAGGAAAACCTCTGGTGAGCCAAAATAAGTGCTAAACTGTAATCAGCCTCATTGGTACTTCCAACTACATCTTGGCCAAGTTCACATAAATTATCCAAGGAAATGTGTCATATGAAATTTCTCTATATCCAAACAATTCACTAAGACCTTTATTTTGGTAATAAACTCATTCAAATAATGTACTTCACTATAACTGAAAGAGCAGAGGCTATAGTCGTAAACTTTATATTTGAATGTTAAACTGATTGTGTATAAAGTGTCGAGAAATATTTGTTTAAATAGGAAAATCAAGGGCTATTTAAATCGTTCAATATCAAAATTTTATTTGATTGCAAAATCTGAGCAATTGATTTTTTAAATTTTAAATCTGAACCATTTATCTTTATTTCCTTTCT
The DNA here is from genome assembly GCA_022984855.1 of Dimocarpus longan. Lineage (NCBI taxonomy): Eukaryota > Viridiplantae > Streptophyta > Magnoliopsida > Sapindales > Sapindaceae > Dimocarpus > Dimocarpus longan. The sequence goes on from CM041017.1 coordinate 29,511,650, forward strand.
CTTCTCAATTATTTTATTTAGTGTGGGACATGCACTCTATTTATGAAAATATCATTCACTTCTTCTTCCCATTTTTTGTAGAGATCACAGCAAAACTTTTCTGTTAATTGAGTCCCCGTGAAGGATCATTATACAACTTTTTATTTCATTAAAACCCCACTTTCTTTTTGTTCTCCTTTCTAGTTTTTAATTCTTGTTCTATTAATACACCTTAAAAGTTATTGGCTTTATTGAGACTTGAGAAAGACATATTTATAACAAGTTTACAATTTTCTCTGAAAAAAGAAGCAGAGAAATTTTGTTTTGTGTTGTGTGTATGTGAAGCGATGTCAGCTTCTACCAATGGAAGCTTGTTGTATACCTTTTACAAAGTGGTTTTGTCTCTTTTACAAAATGTTTGTGAAGCAATGTGATTTAATGAGACAGCATGTAATATTAATGGCTCAGAAGCTCTTTGATGCATTATCAACAATTGCTAATAACTCAGCAAATTCACGCATCTCAAGACAAGACAGATTAGATAATGGGCGCAGAAGGAATGACTTGGTCAACTGATCATAAACCTACAAATTTCATCAGATGAGTCAACTGACCATAAATCTAACAATACTAAGTTACAGGCTCGATACATGAGTTAAGGAATGACTTGGTGAAAAATCTGTAAAGCTTCACATTGGATGGATGAATGTGACTGCAGAATGATTTGCATCAATATATGTTCATTCAATTTAATTTGACTGAGCACCACTGCTCATTGCTTGCTTATCTCTAGCCAAAGTTTCTATAATTTTTTTACCAATGAACGTTTCATACTTTGAAGACACATTTCTTTACATGATAATATTTTCCTTAACATGTTAATTTTACAAAGGCTAAATAGTTAATATGTAATTTAAAGCGAAGAAAAGTCATGATATGCTTAGAATATGCCTAAATTTTTATAATTAGCTAAATTCTAACTCAAACTAGAAATTATATTTGAGCATATCATAATACAACTACATAAAGACATACATGTATCCACATATCATAAACAATATATGGCAGTCTTTCTCATTTGTATAACAATGGCTACTCATGTGTTTAAAATAAACTATACTTTACATAAATAAATTAATTATATAAACTCATAAGTTAGGATTTTTTATGTTTATTGATTTGCGAAATCTAGATCAATAACAATAGGATGATAAATAGAAAATCAACTTTTGCATGCGCAAACATTGATGGTTTATAGGAAAATTTAACAGCAAATACTACAGTGACCTCCAAAACATTTATGGCTTTGGAGGTTTGCAACAGAGAGGGTCTTTGAAAGGATAGTGTTGGTATCATGCCCCCTTTATTGACGCTGCTCCACTAGGTACAGCTAAGAGAAAAAGCAAATTGTACTTTACTATAACTGAAGGAGCACAAGCCATAGTTATAAATTTTGTGTTTGAATGTTGAACTAATTATACATAAAATGTTGAGAAGCATCCGTTTAAATAGGAAAATCAAGGGCTATTTAAGTTATTCGCTATCAAAATTTTAATTAATTGCAAAATATAGATTATTGATTGCTTTAATTTTAAATTTGGACCATTTATCTTCGTTTCCTTTTTCTTCTCGTTTATTTTATTCAGTATGAAAGTTTTGTTTATAGAAACATCATTCACTTCTTCTTTCCATTTTTTGTCGCAAGCCCAACAATCTTTTTCTTTGAATTGAATCCAGTGAAGGATCATTATATAATTTTTTGTCGAATTAAAACTCCACTTCCTTTTGGTTCTCGTTTCTAGTTTTTAATTCTTATTCTATTTATATACTTTGAAAGTTGTTGGCTTTGTTGAGACTTGAGAGAGACGCGTACATAACAAGTTTACAATTTTTTCTAAGACGAGAAGAAGAGGAGAAATTTTGTCAACATATAACAGAAACAACACATATTAACTATATCTTTAACTTCACAACCCATGTTCAATAACTGATGTCTGCATTGCAAATTAAAACAATTTTTGAACCTTCCACTAGTCTCCAAAAGCATGCAGAGAGTTATACAAGTCTCATAGGTCTAGATTCGACAACCTACCAACCAAATTTTGTGGTAGAATGCTTTCAAGATCACAAATTGGTTTCAAAAGTAGGTTGGGATGGGATATAAGAGAAAATCCAGCACTAACAGGCCAGCAGCTAACAACTCATAACAAGTGCTTCAATTTTTAGTGAACTTTTGTTGTCCATGCTAATTATAAAAGATGTGACAAATTAGATCAAACTCCTGGCATAGACTCTATCTTCAACTAAAAACATATTTGAGTAATCTGCTTCATGAATGATTTTAAGCTCTCAACCATCATACATTCTTTAACCTGAATGTTGTCATGTTTATATGGACAAGCACTCAATGCACTGAATATTTCCACCAATGCTCCAAGAACCATTGCTCTTACAACCAAGAACTATTTCTGAAAACAAAATATTACACCAAATGTGACATTGGTTTCCAATGTATTTCTTGCCATAGAAAAGCTTTGGTGAGCCACAACAAGTGCTTTAACTGTAATCAGTTAGCTACATCTTGGTCAAGTTCACATAAATCATACTAGGAAAGCATCAGACGGAATTCCTTTATATCTAAACAATTCACTAAGAAGTAGTTTATTTTTTTCACTTAACACTTAATAGTGCTGAGTTATATTTATTAAGATATTTTCGTTTGTTTTTTTAAGTGGTCAAACCACTTAAAATTACCAAAAAACAATTGAAAAAATTAAGTTAGAATTTTTAACTTTTCACTTAATTACAAATCACTTAATGACATTTAAAGTTTTTATTCCAAATCTATCATCCCCAAAATAACATAATTTCAAATTTATTCTAACTTTATATTACTCAAATTTTCATTTTTTTTTCTTGATACTTATAAAAAATATATTTGACAAGTAAAATCTAAATACATCTCATCTCAAATTGTCTTAGAATTGAACTAATATATTTTAATTTACAATTTAAATATTTATTTATTTATTTTTTGTTTTCTTAAATATATTAATATATTTAAATATAAATATGGCTAATACTACTATATTTTTTAATCATATTTTAATTATTAAAAAAATTATTAATATGTACATAAAAAATGTTTTCAAATTTATTAAATTATTTATTTTTAAATGTTTGTATTAAATTAATTAAAATTACATAACAACAAATAGTAAAAGGGTATAAATGTCAACTTACTAATTTTCAGACAATTTTAAATTAAAAAAATAAATAAGTTTACAATATATTCAAAGATAAGAGGAAAAAAAAAAACATGTTATTCAGATTTCAAATTTCAGTCACTATTCAGTTTTTAGTCTTTAATAGCATTGTTCAATTTTCAGACAAAAAAACAAACGACTCTTAAGATGGACCTTTGTTTTCATAATATACTCACTCAAATAATTTACTTCACTATAAGTGTCACGACCCGAACCCTGAGCTGTGACAGAATCGTAAATATTAATAAATAGAAATTTTTAATTTTTAATAATATAAAGAAAATTTTCTGGTTTTGGATACTCCAGAGTACCAAAATAAAACATTGTGAATGATGAAATGAAAATATTCAAAAATACTCTAAATTAATCCCGGTGGGGACCATTCCCACAGATATGTGAACACCTGCTAAAAATCATGGATTCAAAATAAATAATAAAATCATAAACACTTAGTTACGCAATCAACTTATCATAATTAAGCATTCAAATTCATTTAGCATCTCAAATGAAATTCCACTCTGGTGTTCTTAACACAATGCCTTAAATACATCAAAAGCAAGTCCCTTAAATGAGTTACAAGGACATTCAATTCCAAATACTAAACTTGAAATGAAATAAACTAAACATCCATATCACGGGCAAAATCCCTGATTTCGTTGGTCCTCTACCTAATCCGCTTGATGGTCACCTAAGTCACCCTGCACATTTCCTGGAAGGGGAAAAATAAAATAGGGGTGAGCTAATACTCAATAAGATTTTATTTCCAGTAAGGTTTTGAAAACCGCTTTCTGCAATCATTATTAAAAACTCTGCAAGCTTAACTATTTAACAAATTCAATAAACCATTTCATAAAATATATATGCTACTAGAATAGTCATACAATATTTAAGTGTTTATATCAAGTCATGTCATTTTCAAAATAAGGTAAATCTCGTCCCCTAGTCATATACCCGGTGGCCTACAGTTTTCAGTAAATTATTTTGAATAAGAAAAACACATTTGGCACACCGTGACCCTGGTAGCAATACCAGAAAATACTCTGCGCAATAACCCGCGCAGTAGCCTCGACATAAAGTCGTATCATATGAATAGTAGAAAATACCCTGCACAGTAACCCGTACAGTAACCCCAACATAAAGTCGTATCATATGAATAGCAGAAAATACCCTGTGCAGTAACCTGCACAGTAACCCCAACATAAAGTCGTATAATTTGAATAGCTATTGATAGCATCACACAATGACTAGGACGATGGATTTTAACCTTATTTAAGTTAACCAAACGATTCAGATGGTTTACCATGCAATCAACACAATATATATATATAATTCGATATTCTGAAAGCCTTCCTTTTTATTCATAAAATTTCGGCAGCATAACGACTACTAATTCAATAAGCCAAAATTTATAAACCTGTCATAAAGTCACAAATTTTCACCAAACAAACCACAAATACTTCCAAAAGCAATCCACAATATATATTCGCATATAATTAACATACTTTCAAAATTATACATATATATATTAAATAAATTCCACTTTAACATAAAAATTACTAAAAGATTAGGATAGAACTCCTACCTCAATATAAGCTATTAATCACTCCAAAAACCTCGATTCCTAAAGTAATTATCGTCGTTCCGGATCGAATCTACAAAGTAACGCAATATAAATAATTTTTAACACGGCTACCCGATAGGTAAAATATCCCTAAAAATGGATTCTACACTTAAAAACGAATCCGTAGACGCATCCGGAACTAAATTTCGAGTTTGGGAGGTCGAAAAACTCACCTTCGCCGTACGCGGCGATCGGCAATGACTTTCCGGTGATGGATTCCAGCGACCACGGTGGCGTGACGTGTGGCTATGCGGTTTTTGTTGCCCTTGACATGCTTGTCACGAAAATGGGGTTAGTCGGAGTCAAAATCGCCTAGTTTCGTTAGGATTTAGAAAAATAAAAGTTGGTTAATGACCGACCTTTCTTTGCTGAAATGAACACCCAAATGAGGATAAAACTTAACAAAACTGGTACCTATAGAATCTACATCGCACGAGCTTTCCAAAGGTACCAAATTTGATCAAAACGGAGGTCGGATGAGGTCAGAACGACGACTCAAAGTCGAGCTCGCGGGAATGGAGCGGCTGGAGAGAAAATGAGGAGAGAGAGAGAAAGTGACCGGCTGAAGGTTGAAGAAGACTGTATAATCCGGTCAAATTATAATTTGGTCCCCTCAACTATTTAAAATTTACAATTTTAATCTTAAACTTTAAAAATCTAACTGTTTAACCCTTACACTTTTACATACATTTTTATAATATTTTCAATTTCATCCCTGAGTAAAATTTGAGGTTTTACAATAAGCGAAGGAGAAGAAGCCACATAGTCGTGAACTTTGTATTTAAATGTTGAACTGATTATGCATAGAGTGTCAAGAAACATCCATTTAAATAGGTAAATCAATAGCTATTTAAGTAATTCATTATCAAAATTTTACTTGATTGCAAAATCTGAACCATTAATCTTTTAAGTTTTAAATCTAGACCGTTTATTTTCATTTCCTTTCTCTTCATAATTATTTTATTTAGTGTGAAACACGCGCTTTGTTTATGGAAACATCATTCACTTCTTTTTTTCATTTTTTGTAGAGAGTATAGCAACTCTTTTCTTTGAATTGAGTCCCGTGAAAGATAATTGTACATTTTTTTTTGTCTTATTAAAACCCCATTTCCTTTTGGTTCTCCTTTGTAGGTTTTAATTCTTGTTCTATTTATACACTTTAAAAGTTGTTGATTTTGTTAAGACTTAAGAGAGACACATACATAACAAGTTTACAGTTTTCTCTTAAAAGAGAAGACGACAAATTTTGTTTTATGTTGTGTGTTTGTGAAGCAATGTCGGCGTTTGTTAAGAGACCAATGGAAACTCATTGTATCTCTTTTACAAAATGGTTTTGTCTTATTTACAAAGTGTTTGTGATGCAATGTGATTTAACGATCAAATAACATTTAGTTTTAGATGTAAGGTACTAACCTCTCCTAACAACTTGGGATTATTGGGTTTGCCAGCACTTTAATGGCTTGGAAGCTCTTTGATGCAATTAGAGATTGTAATGCATTATCAATAATTGCTAATAATAACTACACAAATTCAAGCATGTCACGACAAGACAGATTAGGTGATGTGCATAGAAGGATTTACAAATTTCATCAGATGAGTCAACTAACCCTAAAGCTAACAATACTAAGTTACAGGCTAAATACACGAGTTAATGAATGAGCTGGCGGAGAATCTATAGAGCTTTACATTAGATGGATGATAGAGCTTCACATTGCTAAATAATGCTTAGATACACTTGCATTAATCACATCAAACTTCAAAGCCCCTAATTAGGATTTCTAATTTATCATTAATTGACATACTTAAACTCTATTTGGTTTTAGATAGATAGTTAAGAACAAAATGTAGAAAGAGAAAGAGAGAATAGTTAAAAACAAAATGTAGAAAGAGAGTGAGAATAAAGTTCAATCTGTACAAACAAAACGCACAATATATGCAACTTTTGTTCATATAAAAGAAGCCATTTTTTCCAAGGAGTTAGGTTGCCTCAGCGAAGTGAAAGCAACCCAACCTTGGCAGTGCACCTAGGTTCAATCCTCACCAACCACCTAATATGGTGGTAATTTTCTCACTACTTTGTGGGTCATTCTTTCTTATTTTGGGAGTAGATTTTCATGCTGCACGCTTAGTTGAGAGATCTGTAAGTCCTAGCAACCATTTGATCTAGTGTCAGTAGATATTGTAAATAAAAAATAAAAAGGAGGCCTTTTTTGGCTATGTTAAGGAAAAGAATATAAGCATCTTCCAAGAGGCACCCCTAAAACACATACATAAAATCAATGTAAATTAATGGAATTGAGACTTGCTGAACAATAAGAATAATTGATTAGCAAGTTTTAAGAGTGAAACTAGCATTGCAACCAAAAAGTCATCTTTTGGAGAGTCCAACACCGGCTTTAGAATTGTCTGCATAAAATAGTTAGCTAAATTCTAACTCAAACAACAAATTATATTTGAGTGTAGTGGGCTGATTTATACAGTCGTTTACATAGGGGCTTAGCTCTACAATCAATTTCTTGGAATCTAGCAAATTACAAAAAGTCAAATGAAACGAGCGGATTAACTTGACACCAAATTGATACTGACCAAATTAAGACACTCCGATACTCAAGTTAGAATTGCAATTGAAGATATATAAAAATGCTATAAGTTAGCGTACGACAAATGATTAAGTGTATAGCATGTGACGAGTGATGGAGATGTGGTTACTAAGATTAGAATAGAATGTCATAGGATAGTGTAAATAGATGTTTAATGAGTATTATTAGAGAATTGGGCAGAGTGGCGGTAAAATAGCAAGATGTTTTTTCCCCTCACTAGCTATTTCCCTTTTATAATAAGGGAGAGGAAGGACTGTTGTCTAGCTGTAACAGCTCCTAAGATCAATGGTTCCTTTTTTTTTTTTAATTTATGAAAATAAGGATCTGTTCTTTTGATCCTCACCTCTACATTTAATTAGCAAATCCCCCATTCAATTAGTCAACCCTCTCATTAAGTTGGTCGAGTTTCACCAGGCATTACAACTGGACATGAGCTTCTGAGTTTCAATTGGGCTAGAATGTATATTGGCCTAGCATGTGGGATGCTATATTGGACGACGTTACCAACAACCAGTCTATTGGGCCCGTGAATGGGCCTGTTTTTGCTATTACATTGAATATATCATACTGCAACGACATGCAGACACATACATCTGCCCACATATCATAAACACTATACATGGCAATCTTTCTTAATTGTATAACTGTGCCTAGTCATGTGTATATAACAAACAATATTTTATATAAATAAATTAAATATATAAACTCATAACTTAGGAATTTTTTATTTTTATTGATTTGCAAAATCCAGATCAGTAAGACAATAGGATGATGAAATGAAAATTCAACTTTTGAATGCAGAAACATTGATGGTCTATAGAAAAATATAACAGCAAATACTCCAGTGACCTCCAAAACATTAGAAGAGACCATGCTGTCATTTCTTAGGATATTCAATTTCAAAATATTTTTGCATGCATAGGCTTCTTGGTCTCATTGACCAAGTTGTTACACTTATTTGTCTATAGGGAGATTCTTTAAACCACTTATTAAGTTTTGACAATTTTTTAACAACTCTCTAACTTGAATATTAAATGAGTACTCCATTGTAGGGATTTTTTTGTATACACAGAATCAATGGTTGTTTCGAAAAAATGACAAAATTACACGGTGGGTTTTTATTTAAATTCTAAATTAAATATTTATTTTCAAAATCAAATCAAACCTTAAGATCAAATCTTTGATTTATTTGGTGTGGGTTTTTATTTAAAAAAATAAAATAAAAACCAGAAAACCATGAACACAATGAAACTATACAAAAAAAGTAAGCTAAACGATATCCACAAGTGGTTGAAACCAAATTCAATCACTCCACTCAGGACTCCAAGTATGACTTCTTGGCTAAAGCAAATTAAATTACGAGTCAAATTAATGTTTTCAATGTGAAAAGAAAATCAGATTCAATCTTTTAGGGGCCCAAACACTAGATTAAGAATTGAGAGACACAGAATTGAGCATTGAAAGTGGCGTGTAACAGTTTAAAGTTTACATATATCATATTAAAATAATAAAAATAAAAATTCGGGTACTCGTTAAGTTTGGGCTTGGGTTTATATATTTTTATGAAATAATTTAGAATAATACTTTTATCTTTTTTTTTTTTTTTTCAAATGATGTGTAAGATGATCAGTAACAAGTAAAAATCATATTAATTATAGGATAATATATATATTGATTTTTTGTTCTTTTTAAGAATAAGGATTATGTATTAATGATGTGATGGTTATAAATAAGCTCGTCACATTGTTTAAATAATGAATTTGAGTAAAATTTAGGATAGAATAGCATTACGTAATAATTTAATATTTAAAATTCTAAAATGTAAATAAAAACATGTAGATAAGCAAATTTTCATGGTAGGAGTGCTTGGAAAAGTTTAGACAATGTAGGTGTTAGGAGTTTGGCCTTCACAACTATTAAGATGGGTAACAACCTTTGTTTATTCCATGAATCAATTATCAATCTTTGGGGTGTGTCGGATTTCAATTTATATGGTGTGATGGATGGTGAGTCTATGATAAGATGTTTAATGCGCATGCGTCAAATTCATACAGTACGTATGGAATTGTCATTCGATCTTTGGATTTTTCAAGCCCAAATTTTAGCTTTAGTTGTTTATATGTTATTAGTCACACGTCAAATTTATATATATCTTATGTTGGATTATAGTTCTTATCTTTTGATCCTTCACATATCAAGTCATAACCTTACACGTATGTGGTCTTAACTCCTTACTAAATCCACACCATTAATAGATCCTATCTGGCATACAATTGAGGACCCAAAACAAATGAAAATTTGAAACAGACTCTTGTCTCATTCATCGCATATCCAAGAAAATGACTTAAATTATGTTTTATGTTTTCACAGATTCGATATCTATAGGATATGAGATCGTGAGAAAACGAAGCCAAGTTCCCCTCCAAAATATCTTCCTACGTTGACTAAATTTGATGAGTTAATCATATTTACGATTATAATTTCACACCTCTCGCTATCGCCCCCATGGGTTTTTCGTATTATAATACACGGCCATTTCTGGCAACCAAGGTCTATAAAACGACAATATAGAATAAATCAAATACAATATTATCATGGGGGGGTCCACGTGGGTACTTTTGTCATCATCTTTAATTGTCTCCAAAGTCATTAATCATTATATAAATGTATTTGTATTTGTTAATAATCCAATGTTTGAGGGAGGTTTGAAAAGGTGGCATGAAGAACCCCAACCATTAATTAATATATAAACGTTTGTCGTTATAAGTATGCATTTATAAATGTTGTGTTAATAAAAAATTAAGAGTCGGCAGGGCTCTTAGACCCGGATCAAGGTGATTATAGTTCAAATTGCATTTTCCTTCCCTGATTTTTAAATATGTATTTATATATACATATATATATATGTATATTAATTATAAAGGAAACAGATGCACTATGGACATTTTAACAGTGAGAGATAGTTACAAGGAGGAATTTTACGCTTTTAAATTTTTAAATTTTAATGAAAGAATTTATGAATAGTATAAAATAATCAAAAAGGGTAAAATTGACTTGAAAGTATAGCTATTTTGCACAATGAAATTCTTATGGATCCCGACTGTTCAATTGATCGGAATCCAATCACAAAGATGAAAATAAACCTCAAATCACAGTGTGACTTGCGAAACCATTTTGTTCTCTCTGTTTCTATCCTCAGTATTTGCCTTGTGTTGGTAAATTGATATTTCATCATTTGAAACAACAATAAACCAACATGTTTAGCCAAGTAGTAGGTAAGTGATCTTTCAATAACTGTCTGGTAATTATTTAATCAAATCCCTAACATTGGATTTGGATCGAATCATAAGTTTAAATCATCTTAGATGGACCCAACCCATAACCCAAGAACTCAACATTTACAATCTTCAGTTTTTATAAATTCTTGGATTTTAATCCAACAGTTATTATTTCATCTCAATAATATTGTTAATTCGAACAAGATAGTATTAGTATAAATATGAAATTTAAGTATAATTTAACTTTAAGATATCATGATAACTTAATTATAATATGATATCAAAATTAATTATACCGTGAGATTTTGGGTTCAAGTCTCTTTCGGTGTCAGCTGGATTAACAAGCAAAATAGTTTACACTTTCCTATGAGATGGAAAAAATGAAGATAAACTTTTATACTTAGACAAGAGATCTGGTTCACTGTATATGTATATATATATCTGGTTCAAAGCTTCTCGTACTATCTTTATGGATGTTAGGTTTACATTTGAAGTAAAAGTGGGGTTGGATTTTATATAAAACAAGAAGGTATATCTAGTACACATGAGCTGGGGAAAAAAAAAATCATTCATATAATTCATAAAACTTGTGCTAAGCCACATGAATTATAGGTGACATTCGAATAACGTTGAATTTTATAACTTAACAAGTACACTTATTAGTTGTGTATTTCTCATTTTTTATTTGTTCAAGTTCCAACTTTATCTAGTATAATTATAATATATTATGTTGGAATAGGGCGGAGCCCAAAAAAAAACATAAATATCTAGAGGATCAATAAATTAATATTTAATATATAAAAAGTGATATAATAAATTTTATACGAAATATATAATTATATATAAAAATACTTATATATATATTTAAAAAAAAAAAATTGAGAGATCTCGTGCGTGCCCCTGGCCGCATCTTCTGTCGGCCATTGTTTTGGAAGACCTCGCCTATAATGAAAACTATTGTCCATATTATAATTATAATACTTGATATTAATAGGTTATGATTAACTTTTAATTCTAGTCAGATTTTTTTTTTAAAAAAAAAAATAAAAAAGTTATAATATGATACTTTATAAAAAAATACAAATTATGTTCAACTTTATGTTAATTATCACCTATCCAAAAGCTTAAATTTATAGAAAATAGTTCAATTATAATATTTAAAACTTGATATTATGGCACATTAACACGTTCTCTTACGTATAATATGAACAGATAATAGTTAATAGAGACATGCTAAATATCTCCTATCGTATAATATATAAAACAATAATTTAGATAAAAATGAGAGAATGTTTGAACTCGGGCTCTCAAAACTCTGATATCATTAATTATCATCAAACCTAAAAACTTAAGTTGGTGAAAAATAATCCAATTAGAGTATATAAAACCTGAGGTTATGACACATATATACTTCACAAGTTTAATGTTCAGACGTTCCACGTTTAACATGCTCGTGGGACTGATAGAATTGAAGCAAAAGCCAAAAATATAGGCATTGTAAGGTGATTAATATTATTTTCTTATTTATCATTGGAACTAACTCGGAACACTATTAAAATCATATCAGATAAAATAATGATAACATGATTTGAAAAATAACTCTTATACGAAATAGTTCAATCCATACATCAGTCAAATGAAAGAATGACCGACACAGAACATGGAAATGTAGCCACTGTAAGGTGATAGGATGTGGGTGTCGGACACAAGTTCACAATGTACTTAGGTGTGCTGCCTATCGCCAGGACAAAACACAAGAGACGGAAGGTGATTATTATAACAACGAAGAGGAGGAGTACAAGTTAAAAATGAGAAGGTGGTAGGTGACTAAGATGGGCATTAAAAGAAATTTAGGAATTGCATGTGCGACGATAGAAACCCGGGACCCATCCATATCAGAGTGTCACGAGCCACACTGGCCGTCTTGTTTTAGTCAAATCCAGGATTCTCGTGGACCAAAACAGGCGCATTTCACCACCACTCGCCAAAAATAAAACAACTTTTTTTTTTTTTTTTATAAGCGTCCCTGTGGGCACTCACGCCCACTTGTTCGCCAAATTCTTTGAATTGCATATTATCATTAGTGTTATTATTCTTGAGATTTTATACAGATTCATTAGATAAGGAATCTTTCTTTGAAATAAATAAATAAATATATTAAGATTTTTTTTTTATTCAAAAAACTATCAAAACCTATCAAGATCAATTACTAATACCATAGTATTGATGATTACTATCAAAATTGAAATATGACTATTCTTATAAAAAAAAACTCACATTCATACATAATGTTTTAATATAATAAACTTGGATTTAAACTCTTCTTAAAGTCAATAGAAATACTCATCTACTCCTACTAAAAGTTGTATGTTATTAGATTAGGAATTTTTTTTTTTTTTTTTAATGATGAGGAAGAAGATTTAATTAAAAAAAAAAAAACTACTTATACATTGTATTTTAGGACTATAATAAGATTTGAGCCCTGTTGACGTGGTAAACCAGCCAACCAGATCCTTGAGCCCAATGCCGCGCTGATAAGGAGACCTGCAATGAACAGACCGAATGATGGCGAAGAAGAGAAGAAGAAAGAAGAAAGAGGAAAGAACACAGGAGATTTGAAGTGGTTCGGCCCGATTTGGAAGGGCCTACGTCCACTTGTTCTGTTATTACTGTTGATCTCTCACAAAAACGGTTGCTCTCCCTACGTTTTTACAGAGTAACAGCCTCTCAAAACTCTCAATTTCTCCCTCCCCTTGCAATAAATGTCTCTCTCTATTTATAGGGGAGAAGAGGCTACAAAGAGAACAAACGGACAAAAAGGGCTGATCTTGTCGTAATAAATGCTACTGGAGAGCTTTAAATGCTTCTGACTTCTGACATGTCAACTCTGGCAAAACGGGGGCCGACTGCAAGCCCATGCTGGTTTGGTGAGACTTCCGGAAATTAAGCTGCATTTTGGTGAGATAACCTTACTTACCGTGCAAGACACGCCATCTTACTGTCTTAAACTGATACTGGGCGAACCGAAGTAGAGAACGGGCTGAAACTCCGTCGTGACGATCTGGACTCAGCAACGATCTGGCGACCTTGACGTCGCTGCAACGGTCTAGCGACCTTGACGTCGCTATCATCATAGCAGGTGAACCTGTAATTGTCTTGCTCGAGCTCGATCTCGCGACCTGATACACAGTACCTCTCACGGGCCTATGGTGATCTGGGCCACCATTTATATGGGCCTTTGCCAGCCCATTTGAGGAATCCAAAAATACCCATAACAAGCCCTTGACCTCTTAAAAACCTATCTATGAGTGAAAGTGTAAAACACTAAAATATATAGTTAAGATATTTACCTTTACAACATTGACATTAAATTATTATTATTATAATTTTTAATAAATGAAAATTATAATTTTTTTAAAATTAAGTTTTGTAAATTATTATAATTTTTATATTTATTAATTCTTGAATAATTAAAATTACACTAATTAAAAAAATAAAATAAAATAACCTACAAGAGTGGGTTAAGTTGACACTCATCATCAAGATGAGTCTTATATAACCCATGATTATGGGTTACAAAGCCAACGATGTAACTAATCCCGTTGTTTTATCAAATAATGGATTTGTTGAATCCAATATAGGTGTGGCCTTTTAAATGCACTTTTTTGCTATGTTTCGAATATGAGATTTAAGATGAATTTGAGATTTAAACTCTCTCAAATCCTCCTCTCATAAGAATGCTCATTCCAACCAAGATTGTGGGATTTGATGGGTTTGGAAATAAGCATTCGATATCTACTTTTTTTTTAACTTTTTAAAAATTAATTTAAAGTATATTATAAAATATTTAAATTAATTTTATTTCAATTCAATCTCAATCTATGCCAAATATAATATGGTATAATTTTAATTCAATTTCAAGTTTTACCAAATATGAGATAATAATTTTTTTAATTTAAATCAATCCAATATATTTCATTCTATTTCAATCCAATCCAATTTATTCAATTCCAATCTCGTGTGTCAAACGTAACTTTAATGGTTTAGTAAGATAACATTGGTGGCAGAGGAAAAATAGAGATTAATACAAAAAATTAATAGATGATTTTGATAATTAACTAGAAATTTGGGGTGAAAAATGAAGGTTATAGTAAGAATTGAGGGATTTAACAGTGTCCCTCAGTTTTTATTTTTTGGATCATTAACATAATAACCTAATTTTCTAAAACATTGCATATAATTTCCTAATTATATTAAGTAATCATTTGAACTTTAAATACTACTAAATGTTTTAGAAAAATAATATTCAGACTTTCCATCCAACATCGTTCAATAATTAATTGATAATAATTATAATTATTTAATGTGAATGGTGATGAATAATACAATAATTACTAATTATTATTATTATTATATATACATCATTATTTTTGTTTTAGTTTAGACCAATTTTGGAAGTGAGACAATGGGATATGACTCGGATGGAGTAGTGGCAGAGGAATAGTGACATGGCCCCTCCCCTAAAAAAGTTTAAGAAATTTATTTTTAAAAAAAGGTTATATGATATTTTTTTGCCTTTATTTATTTTTACTTTTAATCTTTTAAATATTTTATTTTTAAATAATCCGTTTCCCGTCCACTCTGCCCTAAATTATCATAATTTATGAACTTATGAATTTTTTAAGGACAAGACATGTAATCATTACTTTGAAAAAGAAATCCATAAAATTATAGATTAAATGTACTTTATTTTGCCTTCTTTTTCTCTAAATATATATATACATATATATATATATATATATATTATGACACCATATTTTTTAAATACTACAAGCAAAGTTGAGAAATTTACTCCAAATCTGGTAATTGTTTTTCGAAAATTTTATATTAAACAAGACATTCATTTGAATTAAATATTATATATACACATTTTATAAATTTATTCATTAACATTTAAGAATTATATTCTAATTAACTACTGTACCCATAATTTGAAAATGTATTCTCATAATATTAAAAAGAAGTCTATTCATTTAACATAATGATAAATCTTTTCATACATATCGATCAGTATATATATAACAATATATAATTAGTGTATTAATTATTAAATTATTAGTGAATATACTATGAATAAACATGCCAGAATCTTAATTAGATACTGATTTTTTCTCGAGACCAATTGGATGCTGATTTTATAACTTCAATAGAATAATATAATAAGCAAGACATAGTAAACTATACACTTCAACTTGAAAAAGCATAGAATATCCAACATTTCCAATCGAAGGATAATTTTGGCCGTCTATTTTATTCTAAAAAGACCGCCGCAAGTTGAGTAGAAAAAATGGTAGAACCTAGTGGGCATAGCTGAGGTGGACAAGCTGGAACCTGCCAAACACATGCTAGTGGAAAAATGTAGAATGTGGAATACAACTTGAACTCTCTTGAACCACATTTTTTTCAGTAGCCTGCCATGGTTGTCTAGTTGCTTCTAAATCACTGTCATCCATGACCACGGAGTAACAAAGTTTTCCAATGATTTTTCAATGTATTGGACGTGTTGGACAATCATTTCGTACATCCATCCAATAAAATTTTATCTTTTATGTGATTTTTCAAACTTCTATATCACATGTATTAATTCATATCGTAATAATTAGATTTTATCTAACTACGATTCTAGGAAAATTTTGAAATAATTATCTAAAACTAATTAATTATTTGGATCGTCTTGACATTGTCTAATTGAAAACGAAATTTTGTTAGGTTCATCTTATTTTTCCAAACCACATAATAATATTTATAATAAAAAGTTTAATTTTCAAAAGGTGTAATTATCAATATATATGAAAAATATTCTTCACAATAATTATAAAAGTGAATGATGATCATATAATGTTTAGTCTCACCGATTTAAGAGATTCTTGGTCCTTTTTATACCGACCATAAGAAACACACATGCATCATGCAACACTTGGAAGTGAGTGAAAATACCTCTTATGGTCGATATTAATCATAAAAAGAGTTACTTTTATTAATCTAAATAGGTACGGCCCAAATATAAGTAATGTTTTATTCAAATTATATCAAAATAATATTATATATAAGTTATTGAGATTTTATAAATTATGAGATGATATGATAATTAATAGAATTTTGATAACTCTTATATTATATTATTTGGATATAAATTTATATAATATATTTAAAAAATTTAATATTAGTCATTTAATATATTTTTTTTAAAAAAATATTTTTTATTTTTATTTAATTTAAATGTAATGAATAATTGAGATTAATAATTTTAATAATTTAAAAATTAAGATCCGTAGATCATAAAAGTTACGGTAAATAGGTCTCCGTAAAATATTAAAAAAAATTATAATCAGAGCAAAGTGGGACACAGCGGGTGGTCGGGTGCGTGAAACGCTTGGACCACGTAGGACCGCCCCCACAAGATTCCACCAGATCCCCTCCTTGCGGGGCCCAGTTGTAGACAGTGAAGTTGTTATAAGATCAATGAGTGGTGGTGATCAGGTTCATTTGTTCCAGCCACCAGTCGCTTTGGCTGCTGCTTGCGTGATAGATTTCGCCACCCTCTCCTCTGTCTTTGCAGCTGCAGCCATGGCGACTGTTTCCTCCGTGATTCTCCTATCTTGTTTTCTTCTCTCTTTGTTATCAAATGCTGCTTCTTCTTACATGTTTTCAGGTAAAAGTTTCCAACCTTTTGCTTTCTTGTCATGCAAAATATCAACTTTCATGTTCACAGACAGCCTTTAAAGTCCTCAACTTTTTGTACCCACTTGAGATTTTTCGTTGTTTTTGTATGCAGATGAGAGAAGGGACGATTTGTTTCCCGAGATTCTGAGAGATGAGGCAGTCACAAGGTTGAATGAGCTTGGAAAGGTATTCATGTGTTGATATGCATGACTTTCTTTGTTTTTGTGATTTGTGCGCGCGCGCGTGCGTGCTTGTGTGTGTGTGTGTGTGTGTGTTTGGAGTTGCTTTCACCGGTTGCTTGGATTTAAAAGGAAAAAAAAAAAAAATTGGATCTCATTGACCATATGCTGTTTGTCAATGATTTGACTTGTTTTTTCTTTTAATATCTGTGTTTGTAATGATATGTGGAATGAATCAAAATGATTGTATGGTTAGATTCCTTGGAATAAAATATTGGTTGATGATGTGCATATGAAGATCGAGATTTGAGTTTGTTGGTCAATTTAAACACCAAACATGGTCAATTTCATGCATTGTTTTTTTGTAAGTCATCTAGTTGGCAAGATCTGGATTCAATATTGTAAATTCTCTTTCAGCTGCTATAAGATCAATAAATTAATATTTGGGATACCCTTTTGTGTTATATCTTGTGGGTTGGTTGGTTGTTCTTTAATTGTTGCCTGGAATTTACAGGTGAGTGATGCTGATGGGTATCTAGAGAGGACATTCATGAGCCCTGCTTCGGTGAGGGCAGCAGGACTTATTCGTGAATGGATGGAGGATGCCGGTTTGAGAACGTTAGCTATCTACTGTTTTTTGTGTTTATTAAAGGTGGTTTTGAAACACTTCACTGATGATGCTTGTTTTGCTTTCCAGGTGGGTGGACCTTATGGGAAATGTACATGGTCGAGTTGAGGGAATGAATGCAAGTGCTGAGGCTCTGCTGATGGGTTCTCATTCGGTAATATTTTCGGAAAATTACCTTTCACTTGTACAAAATTTAAGTATCTGTTGTGCTAGTTGAAACAGGACGAGTTGAAAAGGATTACGTGGTACATCGGTTGCTGATAGTTGTCAGTTCTCTTTCTCAAATAGGATACTGTTGTTGATGCTGGAATATTTGATGGGTCATTAGGTATAATTACCGCGATATCTGCATTAAAGGCTTTGAAAAGTGCTGGGAAGTTGGGAAAACTAAAACGTCCAGTTGAGGTCAGTGAAGTATTTTCTAACATTTTCTGTATGTTTGATAAGATTTGCTTCCATCGTTTGCTTTATAATTGCATTGCTTTCCTTTGTTTAATGTTGTATATGTTATCTTTGTAATCTGTGCTTAAGAGGGTTTTCAAACAATATGATATCATATACATACATGATTTTGTAGAGGGTTCTTATAAAATCAGCAACATATAAAATAAAATCACATGAAGAAACTTCGATACATATCTCTGTTGCCTTTTAATTTTTTGTGCAAGTTAAGCATGCTAAAATCTGATTTAAATTTCGCATTCGTGCTGACGGCTAAAAATATAGGTTAATAAACTATAAGTGCAAAGCTCAATTGTGTCTGATTGTACTGTCATCCTATTGACTCTGCAGGTGATTGCATTTTGTGATGAGGAGGGTGTCAGGTTTCAATCTACATTCTTAGGCAGTGCCGCTGTAGCTGGTGTTTTACCGGCCACAGCATTGCAGATATCTGATAAGAGGTTTCATTCACTAACTCTCAGTTTTATATTATAACATTGTCATATCCTATCATTTGTGTATTTATGCATATTCCTTTTTCAGTCTTGTAACAGTGCAAGATGCTCTTAAAGGGAACAACATAGACATTGCAGAGGAAAACTTGTTGCAGCTTAAATATGACCCGGCGTCTGTTTGGGGTTATGTAGAGGTATATATCATTTGAAACTAGATTTTCTTGAAACAAATCTAATCTGATAGTAAAAATATATTGTACCTACTAAGAAACATTTATAAACTCAATGCGGCAGGTTCACATTGAGCAAGGACCTGTACTAGAATGGGTTGGTTTCCCTCTTGGCGTAGTCAAAGGAATTGCTGGACAGACACGATTAAAGGTATAATGGGCTTCCCCAGCTGATATGGAAAAACGACTATTCCTGTCATTTTGGTCTAATTTCCATTAGGACATCAGGCATTCTGGATGGTCAAGAAATAGTATGCGATAATTTGGTTGATGCTAATTGAACAAGTGTCAAATTGTATGAGTTGTAAGGTAGGATAAAACATGATTTATGGTTGAGAGGTCAATTTTCGCAGTGAAACAATACATGTGAAAGATGAATGCAAACGTGTCACTAGGTTGGCGTATTTATATTTTAAGTGAGTTTCCCATTTATTGATCAGTGCTTTGTCCATGAACTTATCAGGTTACAGTGAGAGGTACACAAGGGCATGCTGGAACAGTTCCGATGTCGATGCGTCAGGACCCCATGGCTGCCACTGCTCAATTGATTGTACTGCTGGAAAGTCTATGTAAACATCCTAAAGATTATCTATTGTCCAATGCTCACTTGGATGGTTCCACATTGGAATCACTGTCTAATTCTCTTGTTTGTACCGTTGGTGAGATATCGACCTGGCCAAGTGCGAGCAATGTCATTCCAGGCGAGGCAAGATATTGTTCTCTTGATGCTGCAATATCAGCTGTTAAAACAAAATTAAGTTGTTTGATAAGTCCATTGCAGTGTGTGAACTGAACATAAACTAAATGGTTGCAGGTAACCTTCACAATTGATTTACGGGCAATTGATGACACAGGACGTGAAGCCATTCTTTATGAGTTATCTAATCGAATGTATCAAATATGTGAAAGCCGGTCTGTTTCTTGCAACATCGAACGTAAGGTGAGAGGCTTAAATCTCATTCTTCCTCTTACATATATGTGAGTAATAGTAGATATCCCACCAATCTTTGTATCTTGAATCCCGACTAATGATTTTATTTCACTTATAAAATACATCTATTTACTAAAGTGACGCATCATTGATTGAGATACAAGTTTGAATGTCTAGCATTACTCTTTTAGAAAGCATATTAATCACTTTCCGTGAAATGAATCACTTCAGCACGATGCGAACGGGGTGATGTGCGATTCTGGATTGAGTTCACAGCTGAAGTCTGCAGCTTATGGGGCACTCAAGACGATGACAGGAGAGAGTAAACATGAAGTTCCTGTAATGATGAGTGGTGCAGGACATGATGCAATGGCCATGTCTCATCTAACTAAGGTATGTTCTAGTCTACTAAATTTATAGTATATGCAACAAGTGATTGTGTCTGAAACGTTTCTTATAGATAGTGCTTTACAGAGTAAAACTGCTTTTTTAAGTAGGCTGAAAAGTGCTTTGTGAAAAAGCATGTCAAGTGGTCTTTTGAAAAAGGGTAAAAGTTTTGTCCAAGATTATGTGTCTATTCAATGTTTTCATAACTACTTTCATTATTTTCAACTAAACACTACAAAATAAGTGGAAAAACGTTTTGACTGTTTTGAAAGTGCTTTTGACTGTTTTAGAAGTGCTTTGAATTATAGCAAAGCATTAAGTAAAGTGATTATGCATGATTGGAACAGGTTGGAATGCTATTTGTCCGCTGCCGTGGTGGAGTAAGTCACTCGCCTGCGGAGCATGTATTGGATGATGATGTTTGGGCTGCTGGTTTGGCAATTTTAGCATTTCTAGATACCCAGTTGTGAATCACAACATTGTGCAACATTTATGTACATATCAGTTCTTTTTAATAAAATCTTATATGATAGTACCTAGCTATCTTTCAATTGTACATTTTGAGTCCAGATAAGATCGGTTCTTGTTCTATTGTGAGTTTAATGATTGGCTAACTAGAAATCATTTGTCAAGAGGAACTACATCATATGAGACCAGAAAATACTACTAATTCTATGTCAAGAGGAACTACAAATCAATGCATTTTTTACTGCATAAAATAAACCTCTTTTACAGATACATCAGATGAGTCCCCTCATCAAGAAATGTCTCACTCTATTACACCTATCTGAGCTCTAAACTATAGTCTCATGATTCTGCAAAACTAACACCAACTACAGAAATTCAAAGTTGTTCAAGTTAGTACTATAAATTAGTACTAAAAATCCTTAGAGCTTGAGATGACAGAACTTACTTCACAACTGCTGGCTGGGCCAACTGCTGCAGCTGATGAACAACGTGGGACATTCTTGGCCGCATAGACGGGACATGCTGTGTACAAGCATACACAAGGTCCACGACCTTCTGAACCACACCAGCTTCGGGAATGTCTGACGAAATGTGAGGATCTAGGAGCTCAAGGTAGCGATGTGTCTGCACCAAAGGTGTGGCCCATTCGAATATACTTTGCCAGCCCATTGAATCAACAGCCTGCGCAGGCCTACGACCACTTACAATTTCCAACAGTAGAACTCCAAAACTGTAAACATCACTTTTCGTTGTAAGTTCATTTCTGTAGACGAATTCTGGAGCAAGGTATCCGTATGTGCCACCTGCCATCACGGTCCTCTCTTGCATCACTTCCCATGGTACAAACTTTGACAGACCAACCCCCATCAAATGTGCTCCAAACTCTTCATCAAGCAACACATTATTGGCACGGATATCCCGATGCACAACATGTGGCTTAACCTTATCATGCAAGAACCTGTTTCAAGATGAGGCAGGATGAGATAGAAAGCAAAAATAAATAAAAATAAAATAAAAAACAAACATTATATAGTAATAAATAATGACAAAGATAATCAGTCATAAGCAAACGAACAGAAGCTTCTCAGCCATCTGCAAAAATTTGGCAACAATTAGTGTATTCCATGCCAGCAGACATGAAACTACTTAACAAGAAAGGCTAAAGAATAATAATGCAGCAACCTACGATAAGATTACCATTCAGCTGAACGAAAATTATAGCAAAAGTTTATATTTACATTAGAAAAACACTGAAGTATAACAAAGTTGTAGGTCAATAAAATGTGATCCAGATTAACACAAAAGCAGTGAGTTCTACAATTATATTATCCCAAGCGAAAGTATATTGCAAATTAAAATTTCTCAAGGACAGCAATCAAATTGTGTAAAGATGTATGCAGTTTTATGATCAAAAGTCCTAACAGCAACAACACTAATTTCACAAAACTGCATTTATTCAAATCAGAAGCTGAAGGACAGAGACTTACGCTATTCCTTGAGCAAGTGTAGTAGCTATTTTTATTCTCATTGCCCAGTCTAAGCTCCGACCTCCCCTTGGTATGTGATGTAGCCATCTATCTAGGGGGCCGTTTACTATAAACTCATAAACGATGTAGCGGTCACCGTGATCGTAGCAGCATCCCTTTACAGCAACCAAATTTGGATGATGAAGCCTTGAAACCCGTCTAATCTCAGAATAGAACTCTTTCTTCCTCTGAAAACTTGACCCTTTTAACCTCTTGACTGCCACCCTTGATCCATCGGGTAGAGTACCACTATATGTACCACCAGTTTTGGCATCTCCTAGAAGGCGATTACCTTCACTAAAATTTTTGGTAATCGACCTCAATTCCTCACTAGTGAACACCTTCCATGATGGGGGAACCAATGCTGAAACTGCTGGATTAGATAATTTGCGAGACTTTCTGCGCCTCTTGCATCGCTTGTATGCAAGGAGCCAAATTACAACAGCAAATGTTGTGAAGAGGATCAACCCACTTACAACTCCAAGGATAATAAGGTATTCCCTATGGCAGTGGAAGTGGTGACATCTGTTCTCTAGAAGAAAAGAAAGAAAGATCATACAGATTTTCTCAATATCCACGGTGAAATAATATCTTACAGTAACTAAAAGCCTGAATTCCCAAACCATAACACAAAATTTAATATCAACATAACTAATTTAATTTTAATTCCAAAGGGGCAAATTAGAGAGAGAGAGGATACAAAATTCAGATGCACAGCTATCTGGCTGAAAAGTTTTAGTGAAGTCTTACCAAAATTAAGCATGCAAATAGAAGCATGTGTTGCATTGCATCTCTCCAACATAAGAGATGTCGATCTATTAGTCACCAGAGCACACAACTCAGCTGAAGAATTGACTCCGCACGACACATTAGTACAGTTGGAAAGAAAAGGTCTGTTCGGAGAGATTGATTCATTCCACTTTGACACACTATCGGACCAATTCCAACCGAACCTAGTGGTAGTACTGTTGAAGAGTCTTGCTCCTACCCAGCAGCCATTAAGAGGTTCACCACATAACCTTTGAGTGGAGTTCAGCTCTTCATACGACGTTGTGGCAGCCAAGTGTCCACCAAAGCTTTTACAGCGGCTCTCTGACTCATCCCATGAGTTGAAGTGCTGTATATATCTAAAGCACTTGCTCTCATCTGGACTAGTAACCCAACCAGAAGGGCACGGTGCTGTCCAACAAGAAAATAAAATTAAATTAATTGAGGCTTCAACATAATATCTAAAACTAACAAGACAAAGTAGTACGCTATTAGCTCTGTTCATTATAACACCACTTAAAAATCACACAAGTGCCATCAGGAACTGTGCAATACAAGAAAGGAGTATCATGGAAAAAGAAAACAGCCACTTGTTGACAAAGCTAGTATTTGGACACTCAAAACCATTTTTTTTTTTGTTGAACAAGTCCCAGTCCTATATAACTTCAGCAAATTTCAGTAACAGCATAGCTATGATATCATAATAACTCGAGGTTAAACTATGCAACACTGATCTATACGCCACATTTCCAAGCAACTTCTCCCTAACATTCACAAATTTTTTCATTATATGTATGTTGTACACATTCTGTTATTGACATCCAGAACAATCATTCAGCAGGTGCTTTCAGTGTTAGCATCAAATGAGATGAAATTGGTTTTCTCCTTGTAATTTCGAATAGGTCAACATGCAAAGGCATTCCAAGATTGTAAGGACAACTGGAAAATACAATTAAAGTGCATTATTCAAGAACACTTAAGATAAGGCATCTTTGAACAACTTTAATGAGGCTTCATCTTTTCTGAAGTGGCTTTTAAGCTTCTTACAATGCTTCTGAAGTGCACTACCAAAACCCAGAATGAGAAATTGATATCTCACGTCATGTCAATGAGAGAAAAAACATTGATTTGACAAATCTGCCAACTTTCTACTGGTGTATTCTGGAACAATGTAGCACATAAATATTCATGAGTTTGTGTCAAGTTCCGCAAAAAGGATACCACAGGGAATTCTCAAAAATTTTTCTCAAGTATGGCTGTTGAGATATTATAATTTAAGATTGGATCTTGCGCCTTAAATCAAATTTTAGCTCAAACAACAGTCATACAAAACTCATTTCAAACAAAAGGAAACATTTTTACATTTCTCCCTGTAATCAAATTTGCAAAAGAAATGAAATATGTGATACAATCTATAATAAACTATGTTCAAGTAGGAATTATAGGAATGTTAATGAAAAAGATTTAGTCATAAATATGGCTACAATTAATTTGTAAGTGGCATAACCACAAGGCTTAAAGTCCCCTTTCAAAATAGTCGCAGATTTTTCGAAGATTAACTCAGCTAGGATACAAAGTATAAAGAGAAAAGGGGGGAGAAAATGAGGAGTTGATTGCTTCCTTTCTGTTCTATTATTATAGGGCAGAAGTTCATAGGTAACCATAACTCTATTTATTATTAGGCAAGTTCATTCTAACTTATATATTTTTCTAATGGGGCAACACAATTGGCACTCCACTACTAGTGTGTCACAGTTCATACTATGAATTCAAAGAACTTGATGATCGCATAAGAAATGTGGTACAAAAGTTGAAGTGGGGTGCCAACAGCATGCACCTACTGTTATATGGGGCATAATAAGATATTTAGATCTTCAATTAGATTACTATATTTTTATTGATTTATGGGATCCTCCTATGGCTAGACTTGTATCTACTACTTGTTGACATGTCTTAATATTATATAATTAAGACATCTCTAAAGAGAAAATAAGGAATTATGACCGATAGTCTGTGTAATTGGCAAAACATTTCCACGCTTTGTCCCTTGATAAGTACTGAATCGTTTGCTGGTTGACAAAAGACAAGGACCATGATCACACTTATAACTTTCCATACGAGTTTCTTCACTTTTGTTTTTTTCATGAACAATTACAACCGAATAAAGGCTTGTCAAGATAACAACTTATTATCTCTGTCAACTTCATTTTTATTCACATATCCATATCTGTTTCTCACCATCATTATTAACCTGTATGCTCTTTTTTTAGGTTATATTAACTGTTGTCCATGTGTCTCAAAACTGTGAAACATTTCATTAAGTTGAAATAACAATTACAATGGCATATCTTTCAAACCTAAAACGAAATAATCCTGTAATCTATTCAAACATTTCCATAACTGAAAGAAGCAACACGTATTTATAATATTACCAATATATATTGAGCAAGCATTTATAACTATATACAAGTAGATTCACACCTTTAAGGTCTTTATTTTGGGAAGCAACTGATTCCGCATTACTTGACTGATTGGCAATCTATGAAACCAAAAACAATTTCCGAAACATTAATCAACCAAGTACCACCTGTAAATCATCCAATTTGCATACAGAAACAAAGATAAAATATGCAGTAATCTTACAGCAGCTGACACCACAACCAAGAGCACGATATAAGCAATCAGAAATCGAACCAACTGCATAGAAACTGGATTTGCCTCCATCATAACAATCCGAAAACCCTTAACAAGAAAAATAAACAGTTAACACTAATAAAATTATATCCATACAGAAGTATTCAACATATGACATGACTGAGCAACAATTTCACTTAGTTTGAACTTGAAACCACACAAACCCTATCACTTAAGCTGTGAACCATATTTGATAGAGCATTTGCATAATATTTCTGTAGCAGGGCAAATTAAGCTAATCAAGCAATACTAACATTAACCAATCAAAATCAAAGCAATAAAATGAACACATAATACCAATCTTCTTCATATAATAAATTCACAAAAAGGAAAAAGTGAAACCCTTAATCTTCCATCTGGGTACCCAAAAAAAGCACAGAACACAAAAACATAATGAAATCACTAATCCTTGTAAAGAATGACAAAACAGATACCCAAATCCAAAATTCAAAAAGCTCTCAACTTTCTTGTCATTTTCCACTCTTTCTCAACAACCAAACATGAACAAGTAAACTACAAAAATATTAATATATATATATATATATATATTTGATAGAACAGGATAAAAGATAGTACCCAGAGCTGAAATGGGTTCAACCCAATTTCATCATTTGAAAGGAGAAGTGGGTGCGCAGATCAAAAGGGTGTGTTTAGTTTGAAGAAAGACAATATTTTTCTCCTTCTTCAAAAGTTAGTGTGAAGACTGAAGACCCAGATATTTCTTTTGATGTTTCTGACGCTGCAGTTATTTCTGTGTTCCCCCTTTCTCCTACAAATTTTTTTTGGGATAATCCATCAAAACCACGCATAGTTTGTAAACATCTCTATTTACGCATTCTAGTTTGATTTTTATCCAATATCACCCTTACTATCCTTTTTATGACAAAAATGTTAGAAAAAACATCAAAATATCGAAATTATCTTTGATTTAAAAAATATTAAAATATAATAATACAAAAAAATTTAAAATCAAAATAAATAATATTAAATATAAATAATTAAATAATTACAATAAATAATATAATAATATAAAAATATAAAAAATCAACTTATATGTGATAGAAACCATCATCTTCATCAACCTTTTCTTCTTCATCATATTCTCTTTCCTTTCTCATCCATTTTTTTCTTCATCAACCTCACCCAGTCCGTCACAAAAATAAATCCATCTTAAATCAATAAAATCCATCACAAAAATAATAATAATAATAATAAAATAAGATAAAATAGAAATAAAACAAAAACAAAAACCAGGCAAAAACTAGTTGGTGGAGACCACCTGAGCCTCCAAGATGAAACCCAAACTGGGTTTACATCGTTTGGAGACCCGTATGGTCTCAAATTGGAGATCATTTGGGATAGTCTTCAACAGTGGAGGCGAAAACCATCCTAGATGGTCTCCATCCTAGTTTTTATTTATATTTTTTGATTTTTAATTATAATATTATTTGATTAATTAATTAATTTTATTAATTTTTATATATTTATTTGTTTAATCATATATCACCGTTAAAACTACTTATTATTATCAATTTTTTTTAATTAATTTTTCATATGCATATCTGTTTTTGCCCCTAAACTTAAACAATAAACATCTCTAATTAAATAGAATCAGTGATAGTCAAGGGTATTATTGTCTTTTAATATTTCTTTAGAGGGTCTTTTAAGTATTTATATAAACATGAGATGTGATTTTGGATAAAAATCAAACCAGAGCTGACAAAGAGAGATTTACTAGGGCAGTTTTTTTAAAGGGTGAAAATATCAAAATTAAAATATGCTTAAAATATTTTTGACATTTGCAAAAATACCCACAAAATTAGGAATGACAATAGAGCGGATTAAAGAGGAGGTGGCACTCAAAGTTGTCCTCGATTTATTTCTTAAAATCCATACCCTATTAAATCCCTGCATTGGATAAGCCAAGGCGAAGTAGAACAAAGAGTGCTTTTCCCATCCCCTCCCCATTTAATCATTTATAAAATTATTTATCAAAACAAATAGTATATAATATGATGAATTTCATATGATATATAAAATAATTCCATAAAAGTGTTGAAAGTCATGTTATTAACATTAAAAAAAAATAAAATCTAACAATTGTAGGGTGAATATATATATATCTCTTATTTGATACTACATAGTTTAACCTTTAATTAATGTTTAAAGAAAATTAAATTGAAAAATATAAATTATATTATATTTTGATTGGCATAGGGTGGACTTGGTTGGGGAGTATAAAACCCACCCCTACATCACACCCCATTGTAGATTTTACAATTTGTTCACATCCCCACCAAATTGAAACCCATTCTTATCCCAAATTTGAGTCCCCCCAAAGCCTTATCCCCATGAACTATTTTGCCATCTCTACACAAAATGGAACTACTTTCTTTTTTCATGTGAACGATAAAATATAACGATTATCTTCTTCTTTCCTCAACTTAATTTCATATAATTATTTCGATATCGAGACTATTTGGTCCGTCTATTTTAACTCACATAATTCATATTTAAAATCTCTAGAAGTGAATTAAGATGGGAGATAGAATAGTCTAGTAAACTGGCTAATTCATCAAAAATGAAAAGATGATGACTAAATGATTGAAAATGAAAAATAAAAGGGTGTTCTACTCCATTTGAACCAATTTGCGCAAAAAGAAAATTGCAAGGGGTAAAAGGGGGCGGTGGGGGTTGTTGGGGTGTGCTGGAAGAATTATTACCTACCATCATATTTGAGATATGAATGTTTCATCTGAGTCCAGACGTTCTTATAAAATGACATATTTTTAACATGTTTTGTCATATTTGTACCTTTAACTAAAATGAATTTTTTTGGGACCATTTCAAGTACCCTCTAACATGACCATTTCAAATAGTTTTTAATATATATATTTATATATATATATATATATATATATATATATATATTAGAATCTACTTGAAATGGTTCAAATAAATAAAAAAATTCGTTTTTAGCCCAAAAGCAATTATACATTATTAGTGCCAAATGAAACTTTACCATTTTTAGCTCATTGTTAAAACATTTAATGTGAAATGTTACAAATGAAAACAGGTTAAAAACAATCAACATTTTATAACATCAAACTCAAAAATTTAAATTAATAGGAAATAGTCCACTTCTAGACTTTAACATCATGTTAATTACCACAAGATCTAAAAGTTTAAACTTATAAAATATGATATAATTGTAGTATTTAAAATTTGAAATTATGATACACCGATAAAAACATAACTTTTTAAAGGCAAAAAATGAAGTTTAATTTATGTTTCAAGCTGCTTCTTAAATCTGTCTATTTGATATAACCTGTATTTGGTTAAAATGGTTTTCAAGTTAAGTTAAAGAAAAAAAAAAGGATAAATTGCACATAATTACTATGGACTTCCTTCTTGGTAAGAATCATTTATTATTTTTATCGATTGACTGCAAAAAAACCAAACTACCATTTTTTTAAAAAAAGCCAAAAAAAAAAAAGAAAAAAAAGTCTTCATTGTGAGTACACTATCGTCAATGCACCATCATCAATGCTCCACCATCGGTAAAGATTAGATATCCTCTAAAAAGGAAGATGAATCTCTTCTTAGAGGAAATAGTTAACGGAAATTGAACTCCCACCTAAGAGATCATTCGATCTCCAATATAAGAGATCAACGATCTTCCAATTGGGAAATCGAATGATCTCTGCGTTGGAAGACCACTTGATCTCTTTTAGGGGAGATATATGATCTTCTTTATTGTGGATATCAACAATTTCTTTTGCTAGAGATCGAATGGTCTCCCATATCGGAGTTGAAAGAGTCGATCTTCTTGACAATCGAAGAAGAATTCTTTCTGTCGTAGAGATCTTCAATCTTTATGGGTGTTGGACTCCATCGCCAATGTAATTTTGATTTTTTTTATTGCTAGGATTTACACATGGAATAATTGGGATCAAAGCAAGATCGGACACTGGTGAAGCAGACTTGGAAGTGGCTCCCATATAGGAGAAAGTGAGTTATACATAGAGAAACAACTCACACAAGGGTAGAGACCGACCCATACGTAGATGGAGAAATGTAGCCACAATTTTGTGGCATTGGGTGTCGAACCTGAGACCAAGAGTGGTCCTGGGCTATGTATTGTCGCTATGGCAAGTGCACAAGCGACAATACTTCTTCTTCTTTTTTTTTTTTTTTCCTTTTTTGTTTGGGTAAGTTTATATTGAATGAGAATTATGAGGATTTGTATGTAATTTAATTTAGGTAAACCTTATATTTATCAGAAGTATTGAGGTCAATATACAATTATTTTTTCTATTTTATACTTGAAAAGAACTATTTCACCTTGAGATTAATAGTTAAACTTAATCATTGACTATTAAAGACAAATGGTTATGTTGTAATTATGGGTAAAACTTGAATATTTTGCCTGATCCCATAGACAAAAAGAAGTTTGGGCAATTTACTTAAAAAAATATATATATATTTTAGGGCAAATTGTATTGACTCCCTTAAATTTATAATTAATTGCACTTAAAGGTCATTCATTTTTTATTTTATTTTATTTTATTTTTTTCACAGCTGAACAGTATAGAAATATATTGAAGATAAATAGTAATTAAAATATGTAATCTAAATAACATGTTTTTTCCTCACATTTGAATTTACTGTAAGCTTGTTTGTGTTTTTAAATTTAAAATTATTTAAAAATTAATAATTTAATATTTATACTATTAGTTGTTGTGAAATTTTATTTAATATCATACAAGTAATTAAAAAAAAATTAATAAATTCTAAAACACTTTTATGTACCTATTAATAATAGTTTATTCATAATTAATAAATATATATATAAATGAAAGTCAGTGAAATGATCTTAAAGTTGAATTATATATAAGAAAGCAACTACAAAAGTAAATATTTAAATTACAAATTAAATTATAATAGCGTGGTGTCAATAAAATTTGGCATAAGATGCATTTATTATTACTATTATTATTTTTTTGTGCAAAAGTGTTTCTTCTAAGTATTGAGAAAGGAAAAAAAAATTGTATAATATAAAATTATGATTAATTTGAAAATATATTATTTTTGGGAATGATATACTTGGAATAAAATATTTTAAATATCATCAAACGATTTGTAATTAAGTTAAAAGTAAAAAATTCTTATTTATTTTTTTAAGTAATTTTAAGTGATTTGATCACTTGAAAAAAAAAAAAACAAAACAAAAACAATGCAATAATATAATTAAGTCTCATTAAGTTATAGATGGTAAACGAACAAATGACCACTTAATCTTAACCATTAACTTAATTGTACTCACGTCCCATCTGATACATTGACTAAACGGTTGACTATTGTTGGTTAAATCTAAAGGGAAGATTGGTCTCTTTATAACACATATTAATTAAACATTATTTACCTAAAATTTTGATCTCGAAAAATTAGATTACTATTTAGAGAAATTCTAGATCGTGGAGTGTAAAAGTTTGGATTATGTAGGAGCTATTCCTCCCTGATTGTGGTAGAGGTATCAATTGGGCGGGCTGATTGGACCTAAATGTTCAAGGCCCAATCAAGCTTAATGGGTTGAGTACAAGCTAGATCATTTGTATTTTTATGAGATCCCACTCTGTCCATGATTGAGTCCCATCAAAAGCGGGCTTGAGTGTCCATGGGGCTTTAACTTAATTTTAATGTAAAATTTTATAGTGGTGATGTTTGCACCCTTCTAAAATTGTATGTACACACCCTAGTTTGTATGTTTTTAAAATTCCCAAATTACCCTTAAATTAAATCATTAGTTCTGTTACTCCTATGTCTTCTTGTCGTGTTGCTTGGTTATGATATGCATCCCACCGATACATTTAGGGATTGAACCGAAAAAGGTCACTCGTTGCCTTAAGAAATAACTTTCCCCACTTCCTACAAGTGTTACACCATCAGAGAAAGACGACAAATTCTCCTCTAGTTGTTTTATAATCTCAATAGAATTTGAAGGAAAACAAGACAAGTTGGGTTGTTGAGGAAGAAAATAGGTTCTGTTCCACCTGAACTAAGCTTGGATTTTAAATCAACAATAGTGACAATGATGACGACAACGATGATCATGAGTTGTGGGATTGTGCCGAAGATGATTAGTGATTTATTAAGGGAGGTGGCGATGATCGGTAACGTGTCGGAGAAGGCATCGAAGCTTGATGGATTTGTTAAGGAGTTGGAAGATGAAATGAGGAAGATTGATGCCTTTAAATGAGGACGAAATGATGAAGATGATATGTTTGCAACGCTTATAGTTTGGTGAAAGGAGTCAATGCAATGTACAACGTCAAAAAATGTGCAATAACAATAGATTTTGTAAAAAAAAATAAAAAAGAAAGGGCATAGTTGGTAATATATTGAGTGTATTTCCAATATATATAAGTTATTCAAATATTTTAGTGGGGTGTATATATAAAAATAGGTATACATAGAAAATTTAAAGGGTGTCAATCAGTGGCAGACCCTTGAAAATTTATTCAGGGGGGCACATAAGTAAAATAATAAAAATATCGAAAATTAAAAATATACTAAATGTGTAATGTTTTTATGTAAAATAACATTCAATAACGCTATATAATTTAAATAAAATAAAACATACATTATATTTAGGCAAAACAAATAGTCATATGTTTAAAAATCATAATGAAATCCTTAAAATAAAAAAAATAATAAACTACATAAAATTATAATCTTTCTCGATGAGACTTCATCTCTTGAAATTGTTTCATGATACTTTACCAATTTTGTCAAAAATATCATTTTTCACATACATAAGCAAGCTATCATTTAACCATTGATCTCCCATTCGATTACGTAATTTAGTCTTCACAATATTCATAGTAGAAAACATAATAAAAAATTTTAAAAAACTTTAATAATAATTTATTGATTCTAAATAAAATAAAATAAAACTATAAAGTAAACAATATTACATATATATATAATTAAATCATGACAATAACAATATTACATATATATATAATTGATTCATGACAATACATTATACATGGATAATTTTAATACAATAATTTAAAGTTTAAAATTTTAGGATTTATCGATGAGATATATATTAAATTTAAATTATTAAAAAATAAGTAAATTAAAAAAGTAATTAATTTAGAAAACTAACTTGATAAGTCACAAGATGTTAAAGTGAAAATAAAGAGATATCAAATAAAGATGAGAAAAAAAGAAAAAAAATTATTCGCTAAAATTATAAATTGTCACGGTAAATAGTATTTATATAGAAGAGAATTAAAAGAATAAAATTGAAAAAAGAAAATATTAATTAATTAAGAGTAGGAAAAATATTAAAAGTAGAAAAACTAACTCTCATTGAAGTAAAAAATAGGAAAGTAAGTTAATTTTATTAGAAATGGAGAAAATAAATAAAAGTAATAAACAATTAAAAAGAAAAGAAAAAAGAGACATAAGGCATATTGAACAAAAGGTAGATGCTGTGCAGTTAGCATATGCACTAGCGCTGCAGACTGCAACAGTGCAACGATAGATAGTTTAATTTTTTTTTATTATTTCTTTTGTATATTAAACTTAACAATTTTTTATTTTTATTTTTAAATTTGAGGGGGGGAGGGGGTGGGTGGTGCACGTGTCCCCCGGCCCAACAGTGGATTCGTCATTGGTGTCAATATCACCATTCAAAATTTTATTATTTATTTTTTTAGCTTAACCCAACCTTAAGATTTGATTTTTTAAGCATATCAACCTTGAAAGTCAAGATTGACTCTCATAGCTTAAGGACTTGGACGCGGGTTAGACCTTCAATTTGAGGGCCAAAGCGAGCTGTCTAGTCTGATTAACATGTTGAGATCATAATGGAGATGAGAGGACGAGGAGATGATGGCATAAAAAGTGAACAATGGGGAGACTACGATGATAGAGGTGCACAAGCAATGTGTCGGTGATGGTAGTAAGAGGTTCAACAAAGTATGTAAGATGAGGTTTTTTTATTTTATTTTATTTATTTATTTATATATATAATTAATAAAATATATCACAAATTATCCATTGTGGCGGGACTTTCATGTTTTACTTTTAAAATTTTTTATTTATTTTATAATTTATAAAAAAAAATTAATATATCTTATTAAAATAATTTCAAAGGTGACATTGCCCATACCAATTCCAAAAAAAAAAAAAAAATGTAATTTATGATAAAATTAATAAAAATTATTCTATTTAAAATAATTGTATTAATGTATTTTAAAAAGCTAATTTAAACACTTTCTAACTTGATTTAAAATTTTGAAAATAACTTTATTTTTTAGAATTTATTAAAAATAATTTTATTTTATTATAAAGTTATTTAATATAATTTTTTACTATTCAAATTCATATTGTATCAAACACAAAATATAATTATGTTTTATCCAATTTCATATTACACCAAAAAAGATATGATATATATATACATATATATTTTAGTATAGCCTACCTATACCAAATAAGTCATAGTACTTATTTAATCTAATATAATCCTATATTATCCAATATAATCTTATCTCTTAAAAGTAATCTAATTTAGTCACACACAACAAATGTCCCGTAAAGTTAACTTTATCGTATCAACCAATATACGGGTATTACGTTTGTCAATTATTAATTGACATCAAAATATAAGGTGGAATGGTTGATAAATTATTGAATGGGTTGGAAAATAAAAACAAGAAAGCAAAATTGATTAATAGTTTATAATTAATATCATGCATTTGATGTAGCAAAATTTTTAAAAATTATTAAAATATCAACTAATTTGTGAACTGTTATATTAGTTTAGTAGAATATATTGGTTAAAATCCAAATCATGATATTAATCCAAGAAGAAATACAATTAGAGTTCTTAGATACCAAAAGAGATTGTAAATATTCTTTTTATAGATTTTAAATGTTTTAAAATAATTTATTAACATATCTCAAACATATATATATACATTAACAAAGTCTTGAAGTCATTCAAAAATAAAGTTATGTTTTATCCATTCTCATATTACACTAAACAAGATATGATATTATATTTAGCCTAATCCAAGCTATACCAAATAAGTCATAGAACTAATTTCATCTAATGCAATCCTATAATATCCAATCTAATCTTATCTCTTAAAAGTAATCTAATTCAATCACACACAAGAAACGTCCCCATAAAGTTAACATTATTGCACCAGCCAATGTACAGATATTTCGCTTGTCATATATCAATTGACTTTGAAATATAAGTGGAATGGTTGATAAATTATTGAATGGGTTGGAAATAAAACCAAGAAAATAAAATTGACTAATAATTTATAATTAATATCATGCATTACATGTAGCAAAATTTCTAAAAATTATTATACTATCAATTGATTTGTGAATTTTTATATTCGTTTAGTAGAATATATTGATTAAAATCCAAATCATGATAGTCTTCCAAGAAGAAAAAACAATTAGAGTTCTTAGATCGATTGATACAAAAGAGATTGTAAATATTCTTTTTATAGATTTTAAATGTATTAAAATAATTTATTAACATACCTCAAAAACAAAAAGTTGTTAATAAAGTCTTGAAGTAATTTTAAAATATAATTAGATTTTATCCAATCTCATATTATACCAAACAAGATATGATATTGTCTTAATCCAATCCTAAATCTATATCAAATAAGTCATAGTACTAATTTAATCTAATGAAATATTACAGTATCCAATATAATCTCATCTCTTAAAAGTAATCTAATTTCCCAAAAAAAAAAAAAAAAATTCTAATTCAGTCACACCCAACAAATGTCCCCATAAAGTTAACATTATAATACCAGTCAATATATGGATATTATGTCTATCATTTATTGACTTCGAGATATATAGGTGGAATGGTCGATAAATTATTTAATGGATTGGAAAATAAAAACAAGAAAATAAATTTGACTAATAGTTTATAATTGATACTGCACATTCGAAGAGATTGTAAATATTCTTTTTATAGATTTTAAATGTATTAAAATAATTTATTAACATATCTCCAAAAAAAAAAGGTTATTAAGAAAGTCTTGAAGTCATTTAAAAATATAATTATATTTTATCCAATCCCATATTATATCAAACAAGATATGATATTTTTTAAGTCCAATCTTAGCTGTGTATCAAATAATTCATAATACTAATTTAATCTAATGAAATACTACAGTATCTAATTAGAGTATACCAAAAGAGATTGTAAATGTTCTGTTTACAGATTTTAAACATTTTAAAATAATTTATTAAATATCTCACAAAAAAAAATATAATTAGTGAAGTCTTGAAGTCATTCAAAAACTAATTACCTGCATATATACATATATTTAAAAAGAAAGATATTAAAAAATTATTAATTTTATTTTTTTAAAGTTAGATAAAATATATTACTTCCATAATTTGAGAGATAACTATTCTCAGGAAGTGTATAACTCATGATCAAATATATAACATCCATGCAAGACTTGTAAAATATGTTTGATAGAATTTAAATCTTTATCACTAATATGGATGGAGACATAAACAATCATTCGTATTAGGAGGGGACGTAAATTGGGCTTATACTAATAGGTAAAGTCGTAAGGAAACCAACCATAGATCATCTCTCAAGACAACTATTTTTCTTTTTCTTTTTTGTAAGCTTCAAGACAACTACTTTTAAACTAAAAGGACAAAGACATTTTTTTTTTTTCCAAAACAAAAGGACAAAGGCTGACTATGCAAATAATTAAATATTGAAGTATAAAGACAACCAAAACAGCTGCGTCAAGAGGGATTAAAGCTGTATATCATCATTTTCTTCCGGTGGTTGTGGGGACGGATGCTGCTAATGTTGCAAAGCTTTGTAATGGAGACCTTATTTCACACTTGGACGTAGCAACTATAGTAGAAGATATCAAAATGTTGATGGAAGTTACACTACAACAAAATTCATTTACTATCACAGTTTAATTATTACAGGCGCAAATGGTTCGTGCTGAAAAATATAATTAAGCACGGGCTTTTAAAGGCCCGTAACAAAGTTATCTATTTACATATATTTAGGACAGGCCAATAACGATCCGTAATGAATGTTTGGATATTTGATTAGAGAGCACGGTAATAACCTATGCTGGATATTTAATTAGAGAGCACATAAATAGCTCGTGCTCGATTATAGATAGACATAAGAAAACTATATATTTAATTAGAGACCAAAAATTTGGGGAGGAAAACTTTCCTTGGTTCCCCGCCAGTACTCCCAACTCGTTCCCGACTATTCCTAACTCATCTTCTTCGTATCGCATCTTAGATCCAAGTTTGGGTTTTCCAATTTCATCTCAGGTTTCTTCTATCTCTCTCATTTTTATTTTACTGTCATCTCATTTTTATGTATTGATTATAAATCAATGGCTAGGGATTTGGTGGGTTTTTGAGAAATCAAGAAAATAGAGACTTCAACAAAGATTTACACACTCATTTTGTTTCAATCGTTGGGTTTTTAACACACACAGAGTCTACACACGCATGGCTTTTGTGAGAGTAGAAAGCGTTGTGTTTTGTGAGACATTAAGAGGTACAAGAAGAGCAAAAACAGATTTTCAAGAGTGAGAGATAAAGAGCCTTACTTTTATTTGTTTTTTGTATGAAAGTGAGAGATAGAGATCTGCTTTTTGATCGGTTGCACTTAACTTTTGTTATATGTTTTATGTGTCTTGGATGTCCAGAGATAGAGAGCCTTGCTTTTGCTTGTATTTTATACGAAAATGAGAGATACAGATCTGCTTTTGCATCGATCCCACTTGACTTTTGTTATATGTTTTATGTGTCTAGGATGTCCTCTCTGTCTCTCCAATGGCCTTATTATATATATTGTTGTATACATTATTATATCTATTATATTGACATGGTTATATGTATTGTTTGACGGTTCTATTTACAGATCTGCAAAGACAAAGTTTGAACAGATGTGTGGCTTTGAGCATGACATAATTGATGTAAGTTTTCAAAATAATTATTTCATTTTAGCATTGTAGTAAACATGACAAAATTATATTTTTATGCTTTAATGCTGATGAATTAGTGTACAAATTTTATCTTTCAAAAGTCATATGTGCTGACGGTTACTTTTCCACCAAATATATATGCACTTGATAATTGCTTGCACTTGATAGCATAGTAGAGCTTATTGTACAGATGATTACCACTTGATAATATATATGTGTATTTTAGTTCCTTGAATCTTTGATTTATTTATGTTGTAGTCAAGTGTCTTAGAGTATATTTGTTTGGTGACACATACAAGTCAAATTTTTATGGTCCATACATGAGTTTTATTTGCTTCACAATGAATTGGTAATTATACAATAATTTTATAGACCTTCCCATGTTACCTTACTATGGACAATAATTTTGTCAAAACCATTCCAAG
Source organism: Dimocarpus longan (assembly GCA_022984855.1). Taxonomy (NCBI): domain Eukaryota; kingdom Viridiplantae; phylum Streptophyta; class Magnoliopsida; order Sapindales; family Sapindaceae; genus Dimocarpus; species Dimocarpus longan. Next base: position 29,550,290 of record CM041017.1, read on the forward strand.
ATAAAAAGTTTAGACAAAACCATTCTCATTTGGTCAAGTTAGCAGAGCAGTTTTTATAGACAAATTATTCTGCAGTCTTTTTCAGCCTTAATCCCACCCAATACCCTTTGTTTTGAGCATACTGTGTGTATAGGTTTCCGGACAACAGGTTCTAACTAAAGGATTGTATATATTAAGAACATTGATTTGCAATGATACAATTCGACTTTTGCAATACTGTGCACCACTGCAAAATTCGAATTAATTCTAACCAAAATTAATTTCAGAATTAATCATAACTAGAAAAGTAATAACAAAATATATAAGTCATTGGCTAATAAATGAGGGTGGGAATTAGTGATCATCGAATTTTATTTTTAAAAACTATTCTAACTAAAGGGTTAGAATGTATAAGTCATTGATCAATAGCATTGGTTCTGTTAACTCTTATCTTAATAGGGTTGCCTATGGTGTGGCCAATTGGGCTTTGGGTTTCAATAGCTTTACAGTTTGATGTCTTCTTTTCTAGTTTGGTTGTCTAAGTCTGCTGGCTTGGATGCTTCTGTGTTATCCTCTTCGTCTGGAGGCTAGCTGTTCCTCTTGTTAATACAAGTTTCTCTTTTCGGAAGAGGAAAAAAAAAAAAAAATCACCAAAACAGACCAAATTCTCTTCATGGTTGACTCCAAAGTCACACCACAAAAGCATCCGATATTCCCACTTGAAATTTCACGTTTATATAAACAATATTGCCACCGTAATAAGCGTCTAAAGTTATAATTCTAACGTATACATTCAAAATAATGATATTGAAAAGTATATTGTAAAAAAGTTTACTTAGATCTATTACAAGTAAATCTTTTCAAAAAAAATTTATAATTATTTGGTTGAATCGTGTCAAATTTATTAAAATATTAAATTACCTAAAAAAATTATTATTTCAAAATTTTTGTTTTAACAAGTGATTTCTATTTAAATTATAAAAATTCAGGGATATTTAGATTAGACACATCTTTTTAAAAAATGTTTATTTGGAAAAACTCATCCCTATGAACTTTTGCTAACTTCTACTAATCTCTACTAAAATTAAAATAGACAATCTCAAAAGCTCAACCAAACATCTCTATCAAAAAATAAAATAAATAAAATAGAAATTAGTAGACTAAACTTCTCTAAAAAAAATAAAATAAATAGAGGTTAGTAGAGTTTTAAGTTAGTAGAAAACCCAACCAAACGAGCACCGTAATAATTTAGTTTGAAATATCCCACTCACAATAGTGAAATTAACAGCAACTTTAATGTGAATAAGTAAAATTTTTTGGAAGTCTAATATTATTTAATGTAAATTTATGGATCCTTATTATAATCATGGATAATACTACACTGCACTTCTCAATATTTTACCTAAATTTGTTGTTAAATAATATGACAAGATAATTTGTAATAATCATATTTGTTATAGGATATGTATTAATAATGTGATGATTACAAATAAACTTGCTAAATCATTAGGACAATGAATTTGAATAAAATTTACGATGGTATAACATTACTTTATAATTACAGCATGACCTTTAAAAATATAAACAAGTTTATTTCACAATTTTTACTTAATTTATTATGATTTATGTTCACATCTGTTTTAAGAGTATGTATAATGAAAAAGTTGATAAAAATTATGTTTAGGTTTCGTTTAGTACAGCTTCTCCAAGAAAATCTTTTAGAAGTAAATATTTCGGAAATAGATCTTTTGAAAAAAAAAAAAAATTATTGGTTGTTTGATTGTCAATTAAAAAAGCTTTTTAAAATTATAGAGTGTTTGGTTTAATTATTTTTAAAGTATTTTTAGATTATCAATTTATTAAAAAGGATATGAGAAAGAGGAATAGTATAAAAAAAAGTCAAATAGAATTTTTAGTATTAAAAAAATATTTTTTTTTTGTAGATGAGTCGTGCCAAACACACATTTAATTTATTTTTTTTTAGATGAACCGTACCAAACATATATTTAATTTTTCAAAATATATGAAACCATCCAATGTTATTTTAAAAGAGTATTTAAAAAAAAAAATTGTTAACAACTTAGATTCTTAATATATACTCTTTAAGAAATTGAATAACTAAATCCACTTTTTAATAAAGATTTTATCTGTAAAAGAGGCTTCCTCAAATTTTTTTAATACGAACACTATTACTGCAGACTATTAAAGTATCTGTCACTTTCACTGCATATTTTTTTTTATAAACATTTCTAATTATAAAGCTTTACGTGCCATCACTTTGTTTATTTGACGCATCTAATTATTGAATTGTAGAAACCAAACGAATAATTGGTCCCACTAGACTGCAATAATGACACTGTTCAAATGTTGAAATCAACGCTGAAATGGAATCATATTGGCTTTATGAATAAATGGCGACACATAAGCACATATGTCTCACATGCATGCCCCAGTAACTTTTCAGTTGCTGATCATTGCTATACTAGAAGTGGTCAATATTTACAGTGTGGATGTGTTACACTGTCACTGTCCATGTTACTATTTTTGTAGCTACGGTCTGTCTTCAGGCTATGGGCAGGTACTCCTTTATCTTTTGACTCCTCTCTACACTTGTAAATAACACCATTCTTCATCTAAGCCAAGGATCTCTATCAATTATTATGTGGTATATTCCACCTTGTTATGATCTAACTGTTCTTTCCTTTCTAGTTTCTTCTTTGAAATTAAGTATAAACAATTATAAACTATGTAATCGTTATAGTTCCCATACGAGTCGTTATCTAAATAAATATACGTCTCGATTGTAATTTTATCCAAAATTAGAACAGAGAAAGGTTTTCTTGATATAAGGTATGGAACTAGTTTATTAAGTTACGAGAACAGTTATCTAGATAGTAAGATTGGACTATGATTTTTACACAAGAGTTTCTAGGTATAATAAAATTTTCCATCACCAATGGAACTTCTCCTAATGTAAGCTTTTTGACGATCTATCCTAATCTCGTGACACATAATTATAGCATAGAAAAATTATCTTGATTTAGGGTGTGGAATTAATTTATTAATTAGTTGCCAGAACAGTTATCTAGATAGATAGTCTAGACTATAATTTTTACAAAAGAATTTGTAGGTACGGTAAAATTTTCCATCACCAAATAGATTTAAGATCATCTCCTAATACGAGCAATTTGTCGATATATTTTAATCTCATAACATATAAATATTACAATCAATAAATATAGTTAAATGTGATTGTTTTTACATTTATTTTTTTAACCGACAATCACATAGATCGAAAAGTTTAAGAAAACACTTAGAAGATGAGATTATCTTAATCCTACCAAACGTACCATCACTCTCTAATTAGATGTATGCTCGTTTCATCCATCTTGACATGTGTTTCACAATTATTTTTGGTCATTGCATCTCCATTGCCTAACAACCATTTATATATTCAGATCCCCTAGTAAAAAGACCTTCATTTCTTAACTTCTCTTCTTTCTTTTTTAGTTTTTTAATATTCTTCAACTTCTGTTAACTTTCCATATCTTGAAAATGAGCAAGTTCCATTATTTTCCGTACAATATACTCCTAATTCTTATCTCTCTATTTCTTCTTCTACCAATATCATCATCAAAGTGCACATGTGAAGAAGCTCATGATCATCAAGATCAAGATCAAGGCCACCAAACAACCCCATCTCATCAAGCACTCAAATACAAACTCATTGCAGTAGTTTCCATTCTTTTGTCTAGTGCACTGGGAATTTCTCTCCCATTCCTAGTCAAGAAAATCTCATTTCTAGCCCCAGAGAAGGGCGTCTTCTTCCTAGTCAAAGCTTTCGCGGCAGGGGTAATATTGGCAACAGGGTTCATTCACATACTTCCTGACGCTTTTGAGAGCTTAACGAGTCCTTGCCTTGGTGAAAATCCATGGCACCGTTTTCCTTTCACCGGTTTCGTGGCCATGATGGCCGCTATAGGCACTTTAATGATGGAGGCTTATGCTTCTGGGTATCATAAGAGGTCTGAGCTGTGTAAGGCTCAACCTGAGCCACTTGATAATGATCATCGTGGTGATGAGGAAAGTCATGGAGATCATGGAGGCCATGTACATGGTGCTGGTTTCCTCATGGAGCCAGGAAATTCTTCTGAGCTTGTACGACATCGTATTGTATCTCAGGTATTAAAATTGTTTTGTTTTTTGTTTTTTAATGATGGATCCAACTAAATTAACTTAAAAGTTTTATTTAAAGTTAAATGGTGTGATTTCAATATTCATCCATTTGTTTGGTTTTAATTCATCCATTTGTTCGGTTTTAATCGCAAAAAAAAAAAAAAAATTATTAAATTAATATTGAAGTCTCACATTTTAAATTTAACTTTTAGGTTGATTTATTTAATCTTATCTTTACCGATGATACACTTGGACAAAGTTCACTTAAAGAGGATAATTATAGATAGTGACTACAAATTGGGGAGTTAGTAGCAATATATATAATTTGGTCCCACAATTTTCAACTGTGACATTAGAGGTTTATTACTGGATATTTTAACTTTTAAATAATTTATTATATATATTTTTTGATAAATTAGACTTAATGTATAGAGATAATTGTACAAAATTTAGAAGATATCTTGAATTTACTAAAGATTCTTGAGGTTTTTTTTTTTTTTTTTCCACATCAAAAGGAAGTAATTGCATGTCAATTTTTTATAATAAGAACAAATTGCCTTAAAGCTGTCCATGACTGAGCTGGACCATGATAAAAGCAGTGTCAAAGAGTGCAAGAAGTTAAGCTATCCACGGCTCCCCATGCTTTATTGTATGAGTTTTATATCTAACAGTATTCTTCCCATTAATTTGTGTGGACAGACTTTCATCTTCGTGTAAATCACTCCCTACTTTCATGTGGGCCGATTCTCTCGTATGAGAGTAGCTCCTCCGGCCACACAATTAGTGTTTTATCCTGATTGATTATGATAATCTCTTAGATCAGTCCCAATAAAAAAAACCAAAGATAAAGATATGAGGTGTTAACTGATTATTGGATATAATTTAATATGTGACGGGCAAAAAGTTTCAGTACTACTGTTGTTTGTTTGGTCATGTGAAGGGGATAATATTCTTGTTGTCCGTAGTGTAAAAGCATATAAAAATCTGATTTGGGATTAATTAAATTACACTTACTAATCCAATGTCTTGAATAAAATTATTAATTTCCTCATTATATTCTTATCAGCAACAGCATTCTTTACAAGATTACTGTAACATATATTTCCCTATCACACTTGTTAAAAATTAAATTTAATAATTAAACGAGATGATATGAATTATGAATAAAACTTATATTTTGTGGTATTATTTATGACAATGAACAGGTTTTGGAGTTGGGAATTGTAGTGCATTCAGTGATAATTGGGATATCATTAGGAGCTTCACAAAGGCCTCATACAATTAAACCTCTAGTGGCAGCACTCAGTTTCCACCAGTTCTTTGAAGGTATGGGACTTGGCGGATGCATCTCTCAGGTACATACATATCCGTGGAACTATCTTCTTACAAAGCCCTTTAATACAAATATTTGTGTGTGTATATATATATATATATGTATATATATATATATATAGTACTTTTTAAAAAAATTAGTACTTTGAGTAATTTTTCTGATTTAGAATTTTTTTTAAAAAAGTATCTATAAAATGTTTCTGTATTAAACGTTACAAATATGTTTTTCAATATAAAGATATTTCCACTTATTTACAAATAAGCACAATATGAATTCACAATTAACTATTTTAGAACATTGTTTTTGTCATATAAAAAAAATCACTTTCAAACACACTCATTATTATGAGGCCTCACTCCTCATATTTATGGATTTTTTTTTTATATTTTATATTTTTTATTAGTTTATACATAGCTTGACCCTTCTCTAATATTGTTATTATTATTATTTTTAAATGTAATTACAAGATGATTGAAAATCTATTGAAACTGATAATCAATAATTTATCAGGACTTATAAAAATTAAATACTAAATACAACTCCAAAATTTATTCTCATGATGCTGAAAGACATCTACTCCCATATAAAAAAATAAATATCCTCAAATATACTAACAAAAATATATGATGAGATTCGAACTCTTATCACATATGTAAAAGAATAGTGTATTACCTATTTGAACTTTGGGTGAATGTGCTCTATCTTTATGTGGTACTTGAATGTTCATGTGGAGAATCAATATACTATTTTTTATATAGCTTTGGTAACCTTTAATTCCGGTTTTAGTGTCGACCCAACATGGTAATTCTTTTTAGCTAATTATTCATTTTATAATTTTATGCAGGCAAAATTCAAGTTTAAGGCCATGGCAATAATGGTACTATTTTTCTCTCTTACAACCCCAATAGGAATTGGAGTTGGGATTGGAATATCAAACACATACAATGAAAACAGCCCAACAGCACTCATTGTTCAGGGCCTTCTCAATTCAGCATCAGCTGGGATCCTCATTTACATGGCTCTTGTTGATCTTCTCTCAGCTGATTTTATGAACCCCAAAATGTTAAGTAATTTTAGACTCCAACTTGGAGCAAATTTCACTCTTCTTCTTGGAGCTTGTTGTATGTCCCTCGTGGCCAAATTGGGGGACCATTAGTTAAAAGACAATCATGTTTTAAATTTATCATCTAATTAGTTTGTGACATCAAATTTGGAGCAAATTTCACCCTTTTTATTGGAGCTTGAGAGATTTTTAGACATTTAGAGACAGATTTTGGAACGTGTTAACTAATTAATCAGGATTAAAAATAAAAGAAAATCAGGTAATATTAAAACAAGAATCATAAATAATTAATTACTTATTGTGACTATGTGAGAGCATAAGACCATTAGTTAAACATTTTTTGTTTTAAATTTATGGTCTGATTAGTTTATGATTTTAACATCTAATTTTTTTATTGTCAAGTTCCCAAAAAATCGAGATAATCTTTCAGTTAATATCTATTTAATTGTATTTATTTTTTTCACCTTTGATGTATATGTTGGAAAAACAATTAGTATGTGAATAACAATTTATAAATACACAATAAACAGTACATTACACCGATATTACAATAAGAACACAAAATCCAAAAATATATAAAAAATGGTTTCACTGACTTGAATGAAGATAGAGGTTTCTTGTAATGGAGCAATGTCCTCAAGACAGATTTTCACTCCCTTTCAGTGCTTGAAGGACAATTGATGACTACCTCTTAAGATTCAACTATCTACTTTTCTAAGTTCTAGCACTAAACCAAGAGCCAACTGAATTAAATAAATTTCCTCTTTCGAGCAACATGTATAAAGAAAAGAAGTCAGAAAAGTTCAGTTTTTAATCTGAGTTCAAACTTTGTACATGTAGGCACTGATATGCCTTTCAAACATTTTATGAACCTTAGTCCAACTTTTTAGACAAGAATTAAAATTTAAATTCAAACTATGTTTAAAAATGAATCGGTGTCTCCCTTGTTGAACCAGAGCTTGATAGTTAATTCAAACTATGCTTTAAATGATCAAAATATTAAAAATTAAAAATAAATTTGATATGTTGATATATTTATCACTTGAATATTATTTTCAATATGATCATATGATTTATCCACTTCAAGAGATTCACATATTTTAAAACAAATTGTTTTTAAGATTCCAATATATAATGGATGATTTGTTTGCCACCAAAATTATTCTACGGGGATAATCCCCCGAGTTGAATATTGACATAATATAATCTTATTAAATAATTGTTTTTAATCATCGAGAAAAATTATTTGCATATCATGCAATTTCTTAAGATTTTGCCTACCATATAATTTCGAATCATTACTCAATTTATAATTAATCTCCCGATAACAATGAAAAAACGTGATTTAAATCCTTTAAGGATTGCATCACAAAATATCATGCATAAACTATTGGAAAAATCTTAGGAAACCCCTGACTTTTGATAATATGTATTTTTTTATTATGTGTTTTTGTTTTTATTCGAAATACAACCTAACATTAAAATAAACATTAAAATACTCCCTGAAAATGTATAAAAGGACGACAATACTTTTGATGGTCATAGATTCCGTTAAGTTGACATGATTGATCATTTGACTTCAGGGGCAAAAATAGAAATACAATGAAAAATCAATTAAAATAATATTAATTAAAATATAAAAATCAAAATAAATAATATTAAATATAAAATTATAAAAAATAAGATATTTTTATTTTAAAATAAAAAATATATAATAATTTTTTTCTCTTAATTACCTATCTTTCTCTTGCGTTGTCTCTCTCTCTCTCTCTTCTCTTTTCCTCTTCTCTCTCTATCTTCGGCTCTACAACAACCGATTAATGTCCTTTCTTTATCATCAACTCATCTCCCTCATCTATCTCTCCCTTTCATCTTCTCTTTCACCTCCCTCTTTCCTTTCATCTCACTCTCTCATTGGTTCGATGACAACAACGATGGGTTTGGCAACGACCGACAGATTCGATGTAGTGAAGACCCCGGATCTTTTGTCTCCAATGGTGGAGATTACCTCTACCTCAAAGTTATCTTTTCCCTCTAGCTCTTAATCTTTCAACCTCATAAGCTCTCAATGTTAGAGTTTTTTGGTTCTCTCAATTTGTAGAGACATACAACTCTCACAAATTAGACACACTCCTCTTACAACTCGCTCAATAATATAACAATATATATTAAGAGACTTTTTAGAATTACAACAAAGTCCATTCAAACGTGAAATTATAAAATAGCTTCAAACAACTGCACACATGAAATTACATTTGAGACATACATCAACAATCTCCACCTTGTCGAAAGGAAAGTTCAACAATTGGAAATTATTGGATAACACACCTGAGGTATCCCTCGTCTTAACACACCTCAAGTGGTGAGGTGACTACTTGAAATCAACAAGAGCAAATATTTAACAAGCTCAAACAATGCTCAAACTTATCTCTTGAAATCGGTTTGGTAAGCATATTGGATACGTTTTCATCTGTGTAAACCTTTTCAATGAAGACTTAACTCGAAGCAATCCAATCTCTTATTCTATAAAACCGAATGTCAATGTGTTTGGTTCTTGCATGGAACACTTAATTTTTAGTTAAAGCAATGATACTTTGACTATCACACTTAAGCAATACCATATTTTGCATAACTCCTATATCATTCACCAAAACCCTCAACCAAATTGCTTCATTTGATACTTCCATAATTGCCATGTATTCTACTTCGGTAGTAGATAAAGCACTAGCAGGTTGGAGCATAGATCTCCAACTAATTGGTCCACCTACACATGTAAATACATACCCTATCGTAGACCTCCTTTTGTCTAAGCTACAAGTATATTTGGAATTAACAAACCTAACAACATTAGTTTCATTATGTTTTATCTCAAACATAATTCCCAACTCCTTAGTACCCTTCAAGTATCTCAACACCCATTTAATGGCCTTCCAATGTTTTCTACCCGAATTTGCCATATACTTAGAGACCATACTAATGACTTGGGAGATATCGAGTCTTGTACATACCATGACATACATCAAACAACCAACCGCATTTACATATGACACCTTCATCATCTCTTCTATCTCGGATTTGTTAGAAGGACATGGCTTTACACTCAATACAAAATGTGAAGCAAGTGGAGTTGACACAGCTTTAGCATTAAACATGCTAAACTTCTCAAGCACTTTATGAATGTATCTCTTTTGAGATAACCACAACTTCCCCACTTTTCGGTCTTTTTTAATCTCCATTCCAAGGATCTTCTTAGCAATTCTTAGATCTTTCATGTTAAATTCTCTACCTAATGATTCTTTGAGTTCATCAATTTTTGACATATCCATATGCTATAAGCATATCATCCACATATAACATCAACAAGAAAATTGTACCATCATCAAACACATGAGAATAAACACAACAATCATACTCACTTCACTTATAACCAATCTTCAACATGTAAGAGTCAAAACACTTGTACCAATGTCGTAGAGATTGCTTGAGTCCATAAAGAGGCTTCTTTAATGGACAAATATGGTTCTCCTTTTCAACTTCCTTGAACTCTTTCTGTTGAGCCATATAAATGACTTCTTCCTAATCTCCATCCATCTTAACATCAAGTTGCTTTAACTCTATGTTATATTGAGCTACTGAGGCTAACAATAACCGGATAGATGTAAGTTTCACCACCTGTGAGAAAATTTCATTGTAATCAATGCCTTCCTTTTTTGAGTAGCCTTTAGTAACCAACCTTACTTCAATATTTGGTGCTTCATTCTCATGCATACTTTCTTTCTTCCTAAATACTCATTTACAACTGACAAGTTATCGACCTTTAGGCTCACGAACCAACTCCTAAATGAAGTGCTTTTGTAGAGATTCCATCTCCTCTATCATAGTTTTCACCCAATTTTTTCCATCATGACGAGCAACGGTTTCATCAAATGTAATTGGATCTTACTCACTAGTTATAAGTGCAAAATGCACTTTCTCATTTTCATCATCCTAACCATACCTTAGTAGCAGCCTTATGGTTCTCTTTGGCTTTCCTTAGGCCATGGATCTTGGTTCTTTATGAATCTCTTCTTGATGAATCTCTCCTAGTTGCACACCTTCACTTTCTTTATCACTAAATTTTATAGTAATAGGAATTTCGGTGACAACTCCCTTTTCACCATCACTCTTCTTGAATTCTCCCATCGACATGGAGGTTTCATCGAAGACTACATGTCTACTTAGAACTTTATTTTTGTTGGCCATATCATAAAACTTGAATCCCTTCACTCCTTTCTCAAACCCAAGAAATATGCATTTGAGTGACTTTGATTATAACTTGTTTATTTTATCGCTTGGGATAAGAGTATATATCTTGCATCCGAAGACTTTCAAATTTGAGTAGTTAACTTCCTTATCTATCTATACTTTTTCTGCTTTTCTAAACTTAAGTACCTTCGATGGTGACCGGTTAACCAAATAACAAGCATGGTTTACTGCTTCCACCCAAAAGGATTCGGGTAACCCCACATAAAGTCTCATGCATCTAGCTCTCTCTTAAAGAATCTTATTCATCCTCTCCGCAACATTATTTTATTGAGGAATTTTCTTCATGGCGAAATGTCTAATGATGCCTTCAAGTTTGCAAAACTTAATAAATTTGTCATTTCAGTATTCATCTCTATTGTCACTTTTCAAATACTTGATTTTTCTTTCCGTTTGATTCCCCCTTTCCGCCTTCCTTTCCTTGAACTTGTCAAAGACCTTGGATTTCTCCTTCAAGAAGTACACCAAAACTTTCCTAGAAAAATCATCCATGAATGTAATAAAGTTGCAGGCTCCACCATTTGATTTAGTTGGTGCTGGCCTCTACATATCGAAGTGTATGTAATCAAGTAACCCCTTGTTTCCATTTTCCTTGCTTGGAACTTTGAAGCTCATCTTGCTTTGCTTTCCCATAACATAATACTTATAAAATTCTAGCTTGCATGACCCCACACCTTTCAACAATTTTTGTCGATGAATTTCTTACAATGTTCTCTCACTTATGTGCCCCAATTTTAAATGCCAAAGTTGAGTTTTATCTTTATAAGTTTCTTCAATAGAGATAGCCGCTCCACCTAAAAATGTGTTCCTTAAAAGCTTGTAAAGATTGTTACCTAATTTAGTACCTCACATCATCGCCACCTTGGGTGGCAAAACAGATTGGCGTGTCGAGTTGAGCTGAATTCGATTCGATTTATTTATGAATTCGATCAATTCGACACGAATTGATTTAAGAAGCGGGTCGATATTTTTGGATTAGATACGAATTCATTTATATAAGATTGACACGACATGAATTCGTTTAACTTGTTTAATCATTCAAATCGCTTAACTCATTTAATTCGTTTAATTCGTTAAACTCGTTTAATTCATTTAACATGTTTAATTCTTTTAACCCGTTTAATTCGCTTAACTCAAATATAATAAATAATATTTCAACTAAATATTAAATCAACTATAAAATCTACACATTAATTTAACTATAAAATTTCATATAATCCACATTTAAAAACCACAATAAAATCAAACTCAATTGAAACACAAATATAATAAATAATTCATAATCAACTATTTAAACACCTAATTCAACACATAAAAATCTTAGCATTAAATCAACTATATAAAATTTCATATCATCCACATTTAAAAACCATAACAAAGGCAAACTCAATGCAAACACAAATATAATAAATAATTCACAATCAAACATTTAAACACTTAATTCAACACATAAAAACCTACACATTAAATCAACTACACAAAATTCTATATCATCTACATATAAAAATCACAATAAAATCAAAGTTAATGCAAATTCATGTAAATTAAAATGACATAACATTATCATTCTCCAACATTAAACTTTTGTCATTTAAAAATTTTTTCCTCGTTGATTCCAAACTCCAAATGGACCTTCAAACTATACAAAAAACACAAAAACACAAAATTAGATATCAACATTCATAATCTTAAAATTAAGAAATATAATTAAGAGAATTTAATAAGAGTAATAAGAGTAACAAAAAATACAAGACATTTGGTCCAACTACCTATGTCCCTTGGCAAACACACTAAAAGCTAATAAACAAAATAAAGTTTGATAAATTTCTTTGCAAATAGCTCTCCATGGGTTTGAGAGACATTACTTAATTTTTGCCCACGGATCTAATCTAAGTCATAGGACCGAATGATATAAATTTAATGTATACTTTATGTTAGTTCATTATTTTTGTCAGTTGTTCCCCACCACTATTTGTCACTACATCACTCTTTTCACTACGATAATAAAGTACTTTTCTAGTATCTTTGCATGGATCTCCATAGGTTTGAGAGACATTACTGAGATTTCATAGACTTCGTTTTCCAATAAATTTCTTCTAGTCTCTTTGCCCATGGATCTAGGTCATAGGGCTGAACCATTTAACTTTTTTGTGTGCTTTGTGTTACTTCACTGTTTTTCTTAGTTGTTCCTTACCACTATTTATTAGTTGTCACTAAAATTCACTCTTTTCACTACAATAACAAAGCGATTTTCTAGAATCAGCTAATTCTTGGCTAAGAGTCTCAGTTTTTCCAACATCATCCAATAGAGTGCACCTCAAGCATAAACCAAATATTTCAGGTAGAGATAAGTGTATCACCTAAAGTATGAAAGAGGGAAGAATACAACTACATAATAAAAGTCCTTACATACAGAGCTAGCAGAAAAGCTACACAAGCCTGCAAGTAGTAATCACCTGAACAATTTCATCATTTGAGGAACCATGCCTCGGAGATTGTTGCTTTGGAAACACACGTATGTTAGCACTAGAACAAGACGAAGCCAGTGTTGGTGTTGTTGTGTCGTCGTCGTCGTCGCTTTCACGGTGTCGTCGTTCTAAGGAAGAAGGAGGAAAATGGTGGAGTGGTGGACCGGTGGACGGTGGGTGACTGGGTGTGCACTGTGTGGGCACAAGAGAGCTGCTGACACAAGCAAAAATTGCAAAATAGCAGAGGGCTTTAGTTAGGGATTTGTTAAGTGTGTATATATATATATATATAAATATATAATTACACTTTAACCCTTCTAATATGTTAAATTATTTTGACCTCAATTTTAATTGTGTTAACCCGCAAATCGTTTAACCAAACTCAATTTGATTCGTTTAATAAACGGGTTAGATGTGTTGACACGATTACGACACGAATTCGCTTAATTCCAACTCATACCTATTTATTTTTAGCGAATTCGTATCGACCCGTCGTGTCGGAACCCATATTCCACGCCACAGATCCTTTTGACACCTTGATAACACCATCCTTTATCAAAAAGGAACACCCATTTACATAAAAAATATGCCTAGAGATATCAAATTCTTCTTGAGTGCTAGAACATGTCTCACACTACCCAAGGTTTTCACAATCCATCAAACATCTTGATCTTGATTGTATCAATCCCAATAACCTTGCAACTTGCATTGTTATTCATTAGGACTTCACTTTCGCTTTGAGACTCATGAGTGTCAAACCATTTACGATTTGCACACACATGGAAAGAACACCCGAAATCAAGAATCCACATGTTGGAAGCATGACAAGTAGAAGCCACCACCAAGAGTTTACCACAATCTTTATAGAGCTTGTCTCCCCTTTCATGCCTTTTTTGATCTCCGCTTTAAGCTTTCTACATTCCGCTTATAATGCCCTTTCTTGCCACAACCATTACATTCCACATTTTTCTTTCACTTCGATTTAGAGTTCTTCGTTGACCTATTTCTTTCTTTTGTTCGACCTCGCTCACTAGAGTCCTTCGCCTTGAGCTTCCCTCTCACTTACCTTGTTCAATTTCAAATAAGAAATTATATTTGAAACAATGACATCAAATTCAAGAGTTTCCTTTCTAAACAATAAAATAGTCTTAAAATGCTTGAAGGAACCTAGTAAAGACCTTAACAATAATAGAGCTTTATCATCCTTCTCATACTTCACATTAACCCGTGCTAGATCACTAATATACCAGTTAAACTAATTCAAGTGTGTCACATCACTCACCCTCCTCTATTTTTAGATAAAGGGTTTATCTTTTAGAGTTAATATGTTGGACAAAGATTTTCCTATGCAGAGCTTCTCTAGCTTCTCCTATGTGTCCTTAACACTTTTCTCTTCCATGACATTACAAATCACTTCATTGGAAAAATGCAACTCTATAGAACTTATAGCTTCTCATCTAATATTTTCCATGACTCTGGAGACATATCCCTAGGCTTGGATTCAACTCCTAAAATAGTAAAAAAACAAGTATTGTTGGATGAGGATATTCTTCATCTTCCTTTGCCATAATGTAAAGTTTGATTTTCCATCAAATAGCTTCACTTCAAATTTCAACTCACCGGAGCTTCCAGGCATTGTGCTACTCCTCTCGGCCATACAAACAATTTTGTCTAACCTAGTGCTCTGAAACCACTTGTAGGAGGAAGGCGCAACAACAATCAAACACACTAGTGCTTTCTTAGGACTTTTGTCGAATACTTAGTGAACAACTCCTAACAACACTAGTAACCTCCAAAATCTTGTTTGAATGACCATATAAATACAACGAGTAACACAATATAATGGCAAGAACACAATAAAGTTAAAAGTGAATCAACTGTAACACAACACGAGATTTTTACATGGTTCGCTAAAATGGCTACATCCACGAAGGTCACCGATTTCACTAGTATAAAAATAATAAGGTTACAAGAGATTACCTCTACGTTCAAGTTATCTTCTCCTTCTAGTTCTCAATTTTTTAACCTCACAAGCTCTTAAAGGGTTTCTTTGTTATCTCAATTTGTAGAGACACACAACTCTCACAAATTAGACACGCCCTTCTTACAACTCTCTCAATAATACAACAATGTATATTAAAAGACTTTCTAGAATTACAACGAGCTCACCCAAATATGAAATTACAAAATAGCCCCAAACAACTACACACGTGAAGTTACATTTGAGACATATACATCAACCAAATTGTCATAATTGACTTCCATACTCATATTAGATTGAGCTTCATCAAGCTCTTTAATTTGAATATGCAATTTTCAAACATTAAATTGAGCTTTAGGCTCATTGATTTTACAACCTTCATATATTAGATCATGCTACAAGCATTTTGAATTTTGTGATTTTAAATCGTAATTTGCAATTCTAGTATTTTAGGACTAATATTAAATTAAGCCTCAAGCTCTCTAACGTAATCTCAAAGTAAGAGAAGCAAGAAAGTGATGGCCCTAAAGAGGATATATTCTTTCATTCTTCAAGTGTTTGTGTATGTGTATTTGTACAGGCTAATTTACATATATGACAAAAAAATTGACATTTCTTTGCTCCCACTTCATTCTATTTCCACTTTGCTCTATTCTTTATTTAATTAACTTGTTCCTGTTCATCATTACTCTCACATATATTCGTGTTACTCATAATTTTACATGACATTTGCATATAACCCAAGAGACACAGAATAAAAAGTCGGTCCCTTTGATTGCCATAATATCTGATATTATTCTATGGGTCCGCAAATAACAATAACTTAACTCATTATGTCGTCATTCACTTCCATCTTCCACACATTTCTATGCCCACTGATCTACTATATATATGTACACACAACGCATCACATTCTCCAACCATCAAAAACCAAGCAACAAAATAATTAACAATGCATGTTTTCAAACTGTTTGATTGATTCGTGTTCAAAAACTGATTTCAATATATTTTTCACACATATATTTTTTTATTCATGCTATGTTACCAAATCATCACGTCTCTAAGTTTTAAACGTGTTTTAAATTTTAGATTTTTTTTTTTTAAATTTTTGGATCACGAACAGATGTTACAAGTAGACTTAACAGGAAGGAAGCAACTGCGGTTTTCGTCTAGCTAACTCTTGTATGCATCAGGTAATACATGGACAAGGCCAGTGCATGCGATATTGCAACAATGCTACTGGATTATCCATGTATTCCTGATGCATGTGAGAGTTCAACTAGTTCTTCTTTAAACATCCGAGCTTCAGTCGGACAGGCATCGTCATGATGAAAGGAGATTTCAGACGAATTATTCTACGGACAGAAACATTCGAAGCAGAATCACGTAAATTTAAATATTGTTGTTGTTACCTTTTTTATGTAGTTTTAGCTTTTTTTTTTTTTTTTTTTTTTGACAAAAGTTTTTGCTTTGTTTTACGCATGGAAATATAATAAAGTGTGAATACGTTAAAATCTTTCACCATACAAGAATCTAATTTTCTGGCCTTCTTGCTGGCAGAATATTTGTTTTTATTTTCTTTTTTATTAATTTTAAATAGGGATAAATCTAATTTCACTCCTCTAGTTTAAAATAATAGTAAAAAACCACCTGACTTAAAAATATCACTAAGAACCACCTTATAGTTTATAAAAATAGTTAAAAAAAAAAAAAAAACCCTTGTTGTTTATCAAAATGACCAAAAGCCCCTTGCCGTGAACTTTAACGTTAAGAGTCAATGTTTAACCATTAACCAAGAAGGATAAAACCGTCAATTTAGTGTAATATAAGTATACAAAAATTTGAACAAATAGGTGAGTGCCACTCGTCAACAGATTATATTTTTTAAAAATAATTAAATTAATTAAAATAGAAAATATTAATATGTTTTTAAATTGCCCATCAACATAATGGACTGTAGACATAATAAAAAAAATAAAAATAAAAAATTTATAAATTTGTTAATAATTTTTTAAAAAATTATGTCTACCATCCATCACCATGATGGATGGTGGACATAATTAAAAAAAAAAAAAAGAAGAATATAAGCTCTCTCTCTCTATCTTTTTCTCTCTCTATCTTTTTCTCTCTCTTTGATATCGTCCTCGCTTTTCCTCTTTTCAGTCTCTTCTTCTTCATCATCTTATCTTCTCTAATCTCTTCTTCTTCTTATTCTCTTCTTCCTTTACTTCTCAAACCCCATCATCATCTCATGTCTGGGTACATCAAAACCCAGATTTCATCTAGGGTTGATAGAACCCAAATAAAATTGGATAGATTGTGCTAGACGTTTTATAGAAAAGGCAATTTGAAGGCAGTGGTAGCCGGATGAAAATCTAGTTTTTGTGTTTGTTTTGTTTTCAATGAGATTTTAAATAAATGCATTTGTTGTAATTGTGTTTGGTGTCTTGGTGATGATGTTTGATGTTTGTGGTGATTAAATATTTATATTTTTGTGTTTATCTATTTGAGGTTTCTGTTGGAGATTAGTTGCAAGTAAACCTAGTAAAATCTACGTTTCAATTATTGGAAACCTTAGGTTTCTAGTGATTGGATTTTTTTTTTTTTTCATTTTAAGTGTATTTTTCAAAACTTTTTTGGAATTTAATCTTTATCATCTATCTGTAAGATGGATAGTGGAGATTAAAATAACTTGATAATATATTTTTTTATTTTATCTATTAATTATTTTTTAATTTTTTTAACAATTTTTTTATCCGTCAACATGAGAGGCAAGCTCGTCTTTTTATGTACTACCACTATCAAGACACCTATTCAATAATGGAGTTAACAAAAGGGGGAAAATGAGATTATACCAAATGTCTAGTATTATCCCTTTTAAATATATTTGTATGGTATGATAATTCAAACTAGAATAATGTCAAAATGAATAAGTGCTGTTACCACCAAAACATATTTGATGGTGTGCAGTCTTTTGTTCATGAGCTTGTGAGGATTTTTTCATGTGAAGCTGGAAAAAAAAAAAAAAAATCTAGATTAGATAAAAAAATGAGAAAATAATTGATAAGTGAATTGATATGGAAGGGACCTTCTCTTCACTAATCATGAGCAAATTAAGAAAAGAGGAGACTTTAGAAGTCAACCTTTGCTTCCGATTTTGATACTCATACCCTTCTAAAATATCAGTAACATGTAATTTAATTTATTAGCTTTATCAACCCGAAACCAAAAAACATAGAGGTTGGATATCTATTGTTGATGGATTCTCTTTCAACAATGGAGTTCCAATGGTGGATCTCTACTAGATGGAGAGAATAAAGGACATGGTTTTGAAACCGGATCAAGTTTGATTTGGTTTAAGAAACCAAATTATTGTTTGGGTTTTGAAACCATATCGTTGACGTTGGGTTTCAAAACCTAGATAACTAAATCTAGATTTTAAAACCCAAATAGTCAAACGAACCCAAACAAACGAGGTTCATTCGATGATGAATGAACTCAGTGAACCCAAGTTGACTTGGATTCGTCCAATTAAAGATGAATGAACCCTAGTCCCAAATCTAAATTATTTTTCGAAATTAAATCAAACTTGATTTGGGTTCGAAACCATTTCAAAGATTGAGCTATTGCTCGATCTTCTTGCTTCCACTCCATCTAATGGAGATCTAGATTGGACCTTTACTAGACTTTTCTTTTTTCTTTTTTTCGTTTAATTTGTAGTATATATTATTTTATTATTATTATTATTATTTAAATTTATAAATAGTTAATGTTAAATAAATAAGATTGTGACTTGTGTCATACTTTAATTGTCTATAGTTCTTCATTTTTTGGGTTTTGTATTTATGGTGATACGTGTTAAATTCCTATTATAGTTAGTAAGTGGTTAAATTTCAAATGTTTAAGAGTAAAATGATACTTTTATCCTGTTTAAAAATTATTTGGATCAAAACTATTATTTTTAAACTTTCATCATAATCACACATTTAAAATCATGTCAAAGAGACCAAATTGATGATTTTTTTTTTGAGAGACCACATTAGTCATTTACGCAAATTAAGGAGAAATCAGATTTAGTTGATTAAGTGCAAAACTGAATTAATTAAGATTGAATTGATTGATTGTCTTATTACACGATATACTTCTATTTTTGTGTTTGTGTTGTGCATATAATGTGTATGATGCACGTTATTGTTGGATTGTTTTAAAATGCTTTGTCTGCTTATTTGCGTACACAGTTATTTAAGTTATACTTGAATGATTGTGAGTTGTTTGTGTGCATGATTATTTAAGCTATATTTAAGCGATTGTGACTTGTTTATATGCATAGCTATATAAGCTATGTTTTATATGCATAGCTATATTCAAGTGGCTGCGTTCTTTATGTTTAATTGCATTACTTGCATTTGCATGTGTTTAGGTATATATATATTTATGTAGGTATGTAGGTATGTATTTCATATAAAAACTATTTAACTTGGGGAAAGGAAGTAATAGTAACCTGAGTATAGGAGTTCAGTTGTTGCATCTCGTGGAGAAAGAAAGAGCAAGTCTTATAAAGAGTGATGAATATAAGATCTAGAGTTCGGATGCGTTAGAGACTTGATGAAATTATCGTTTTGCATACCGTGAGGGAGGAAATCAAAGTTACAGATTTGTCAACGAGATGCGAGCATATAACTAAGGGGATTAAAACCATTTCCTTAGAACTTAGGAGGGTAACTCGAGTGGAGGAAAAGTAAGATCATGTCCTTAAACTTTGAGGTTAGAACATGAATCGATAAGTCTAGTACAAATGCTTGTAGGTCAAAACTTGAATTTTCAGCGTATTGTTTGATTGCACACTATCCCATGATTGTTCCTTATTGGGCTTTCCACATTAAAATCTTAGTATCATTATTTACTTTATACATTTTACATTTGCATGCATGTTGATTAAAATAATAAGTACTGGGTCCCAGTGGGTAAATATGGAATATGCATACACCTGATAAAAAAATCGAATGATTGAATTCTAAAATTACTTATTATAATTTATTATACTTTTATTATATCTTATTATAACTAAATATATCTGATTACAATCAATAAATGTAATCGACAGTATCATATTTACTGATTGTAATGAGACATATTTAATTATAATAAGATATAACAAATTATAATTAATAATTTTAGAATAAATAATTTTAGAATGCAATCATTCTTTTTTTTTTTAGTCAAGTGTATGGATAACTTAGGTGTATGCTAGAAAGTGCCATAAGTAATTAGACTAAGTAATATTGAATTAAAGAGTGTTAAGTTAATAATTATTAGTATTATGTGTCAGTTTTATCTATTATTTATGTTATGTTTGCTATGGAATTAGAGCTTTTATGTGGTTTTGTGTTTTGGTGTTAAAGTTTAGGTTTTAAGAAGAAAGGAGTTAAAGTGGCAAATTTTTGGGCACAAACGTTACATGACTTTTATGAGCTGGTATGAAGTGCTTAGTTCGATTTATATGAGCCATAACCTATCAATTAAAGCCCTGGATGTCTAGTTTCAATAGTCACTAACAATTTGTGAATCAAGGTTTTCTAGAGAAAATTATTACTAATTAAGTACCCAGAGATTAAACTGTTGCGAGACCTGACAGATTTAGGAAAGCTTAAGCCATTCGGGTTTCCTCTTTTAACATTTTAAATCAACTTTGTAAACATGTTTACGACCTTTTTGAATTAGTTAAGTAAGATTAGGAAAGATTTTAGTCATTAATGTGAAAGACTCTAGCCATTAATGTGAAGAGATTCAATTTCTAAATCAAGTTCTTTCCAAATTGAGTTATTTTAAAATCAAAATTGGAAGTTTGAGTCTTATCAATTGAGGAAATCTTGGCTTTCAAGGATTGAGTGCTTATAAATATCAAGTTTATACGACAAGAGAGGGCTTTTGTTAGAAAATCTTGGCCAAGGCAAGGGGCATGGAGCTGCTGCTAAGTTCTTCTTCTACTTTACTTTATTTTATTTTTATGTTTATGTTTTGTTTTAAAGCCATGATTTGTCAATTTAATTATTAGTTAGGGCTGAATTGAAGTCCTAAACATGAGCTTAATTCAATTATATTTTCAATGAAGTTATTAATTTTGCATGATGAGATCATTGTTTCTATTTTAATTGTATTCTATTTACTATGTTCTTTTATGACTGGCCATCTTAGGAGTATAGGTATAGAATTATGTTGTAAAAATATTAGCCATTATAGTGGTCAAAAACCCCCAAGCCTATAAAGTAATGACCAAAAAGTTTTGGAAGAACGCCTCAATGATTTGGACGATTCAATCCAGGCCCAATAAAATGTAAGCCTATAACCTTGATATATGTTGTTCCAACGTGTTGGTTGACATGAGCTTATGACCTAACGAGTGTTTTGGTCAACGAGTCTAGTGATTTAGCCCAAATCTAAAATACCTTTAGTAGATCGACCTATCGGATCGGTCAACCAAGCCTAAAGGTTAGCCCATGACCTAAAATATCTTTAAACCAACACAACAGATTGGTTAACATGACATCGACCTAAGGTTCACAATCCGACTCTAACTCGTCCACTACAAGTCCAATTGCATCGAGACTTAACCATTTATTGGATAAATAAGAATCCATTTAGGATTTATCATTATCTACTATAATTTTGGGATGATCTCGACCATTCCATGTTCTACTCGAACTCAGACTCCTAAGTCTATCAAGATTTTTCCGACTTTGTAGGATAACACGTCTATAAAAGGATTCCCATATCCTTAAATCAAACATCTAATCATACACATACACTGTCATATTACCAGATTGCCATTAAACACCTTTGAATCCAACTCTAGCCACCTATAGCAACGAAATCCTCACGATACTATCTACATTCTCATCTAGCACATTTCTTCCTCCGACAAACTCAATCGGATTCACCAACACAGCATTCTCAGTCACTTGGTATGATCAACCTAGTGTTGGACCATCACTATCTCGAATCTTTATCAAGTTGTTCTAGCCAATAACCTTGATCCACCTTACTACCATGGACTTCCACCTGTATTGTCTCGCAGCCTAGCCATTTGGTTTACATCGTTTTATACTACATTCGATATACATTGTCCAACAACATAGATTACACATATTTTCCATTTGAACACAATTAGGATGACACTTTATTGTTTTTCCATTATCTTTCATGTTTAATCTACTGACTTAAGCATCGAAGAGTCTTTGGCTAACACCCTACCCTTATCAAGATCACTCGCGTTCTTTTTATTTGATTTGTATATGACACATGTTACTGGATTCCATAAAGTCGATTGACAAGCCTTGCTTTCAATCATACTATAGTTTTGACCCCACTACAACCACACATCAAATAGACATATTCTTTATTTTGCAACAATCAATTGTTATAAACTAATTGAGAGACTTTGATTCATAAAGATCTAAGATAGACATCATGTTCTCACCTTTGTGTGACATTTATATTTTTCTAGTTCTTAATGGATTTTGATTATTAAAATTAAGTAGACAATGTGCTAGGTTGTAATTAGGAATACACATATATACATAGACATCATGAAATTTACATACCAACTAAGAAAAATTTAATACAACATATGGTATGATCATTACCTTGTTGTGGATGTCTTCATCATGCATTAATATGATTTTGCTTCATTAATTTATCTTATGGATTGAAGGATTGTTTATTGGTGGATAAAATGTCTTAACTAAATTTCTCTTTACTGATTTAATTAATTTAGTTTGGGCTATTATTAATTTACCCTTTGAAATTAAAAATAATATCAAACCACCCCTAGTTTTGAAAATAATAGCCAAAATAGTCTAACCGTTAAATGGAATAGTGAACCCGTTAATAAAGTAAGGGATCCGTTAGTTTTAAGGCTAAAAAAATCATTTGGTCTTGATGACATATATGGATGACAACTAGAAACCATTTGTTAAAATTTTAATTAAATTAAACAGGGAAAAAAATAAAAACTAAATTAACAAATAAAAAATTCCATACCTATCCGTGCCACTCTATCATCACTCATCACCACCCATTACTCTCTCTTTACCATTACTTTCTCTCTCTCTCTCTATCTCTCTCATCTCACCCAACCGCCATTACCATTTAAAAACCTAACCCCATCACCACTCAACACACCACTCTAACCCATCACCACCGCTCTCTTGTTATGCCACCGTCGAGTCTGATTATACAAGCGATTATGTTGGTTTGTTCTTCAATGGGATCTTTGACGTGGCATTCATAGCCCATCGGTTTGTGGAGGAGACGGAGAGGACGATGTGGAATGAAGGGCTATGTATCATTGCATTGAGCAGTGTGATGGTGCGAAGGTGGATCAAATCGTACAGGTATTGTTCCTAACACGATTCGCGAAGGAGATGGAGAGAACGATGAGGAAAGACATGTTGTATGTTGTCATCGTGGAGTAATACGGAGGTGAAACTGTGGGCACTGTTCTAAGTTTTTTTGGGTTTTGTGGGTTTGATGTAACAGGATAAACTTTTGATGTAATTATGGGTTTGATGTAATTGTAAACATTAATGGGTTTTATGTATCTGAAATTGGCTTTGATGAAATTGATAAAATCCAGGTTATTTTTGTGCATCTAAACTTTTGATGTAATTTGATAAAATCTGGACTTTGGATGTAATTTGATTAAATTTGGGTTTTATTTTGCTAGATGTGTTTTTATTTATTTATTTATGCGTGTTTTTTAAAGGTTGATGTGTGTTGTCGTGATGTAATGAAATCTGTTTAATTGTTTTTTGTTTTTTGGTAATTTTAGTTTGTTTTTTGTTTACTTTATTTTTTCTTTAAACTAAATTTTGAAGATCTAGCCCAGATCTACTAACTTCGAAGATCTAGTACCCACATCTTCATCTTTTTGGTTTTCATTTATTATTTTTAATTTTAATTTAAAATATTGAAAAACAAAAGCTTTTATTGCCTTATATTTTATACTTTTGAAATTTTTTATACACACACATATATATATTTGAAAATTTTCTATATATTGTTGGTTTTTTTTGGGCTAATAAATTATTATTATTAATCTTCTATAAAAAAAATTATTATTAATCATCATTATTATTTTCTAAATATATTATAATATTATTTTTTAATATGTAAGTGTATTCTCGTATTTTCTTAATTTTGGTTCAATACCACTTTTGGTTCGGATGAAACCACTATTTCACTAACAGTAGGAGGTATTTTGGCTAATATTTTGAAAAGTTGGGGTTGACCGACATATTTTCTATTTTAGGGGTTTTTAGATTTTTCCCAGTTAGTTTTCCTATTGCAACTTAGTTTTAAGTTTTTAATACTTAATCTCAAAAACCCGTTTTGTTTAATTTAATTGTTCTTAGTTTAGGTTTTAAATAAACTTAAAATTAAAAGTAGGTTAAAACTCTAGGATTGACCCGTGCTTGCTTGTTATACTCAGTATATGATTTGTGTACTTATAAGATTTAATTAAATTTGTTTGTTGCTTTTGCAACCAACAAGTTATTAACGCCGTTATCGGGGAGTTTCAATTATTTGCTTTTATTTTAAGTTTGTTTTTGTCTTTGTTTCATTTTTAGTTTTTGGTTTAATTTTTCTTTTTCTTTCTTTTCAAGTTCATGCATGTTCGTCGCTCTCGAAGCCTAAAACTTATAGCATACAATCCTAAAATTGAGAGAACTCTCTATCACCAAGTGAGGAGAGCTCGACGGGCAGCCATAGCTGATCGAAATCAAGGTGGAAATCCGCATCATAATGCGGTGGTTCAAGGGGGCTGTCAACAATCACACAAGATCTCTCACGGACTTCACAACACCAATTAACACAAATCAACCATATTGCATTGTTTATCCAATTCACAACCATAATTCCGAGATTAATAGTGGAACCATTCATCTCTTATCCCAAATTTATGGCAAAGCGGGAGAAGATTCTCATCTTCACATCAAGGATTTATTTGCAATTTATGCCACCATGCATAATAGAGGGGTTAGTGATGAAGAGATTCACTTAATGTTGTTCCCATTCTCTTTGAAAAACAAGGCCAAGTAGGGGTTATATTCTTTGCCAAGTGCTTTAATTCACACATGGACTGAACTGATGATAAAGTTTAAGTTCTTTCTAGCCGAGAAAATCAACCAAATACTCCAATCACAACAGTACTCCAATGCTAGAGGAACTTCAATTATTCACTTCAAGTTTTAAACACAACACTACTTCAATGCTAGAGGAACTTCAATTATTTCTCAAATACTATTTATCGTCATCACATAGTCTTCTCGCTTTTTTATTTGAATAGGTAGTTTCGACCTCTCTGGTTTAATTCACCATTTTGGTTTTAATTTCTCTTGTCACGACTTCTTATGGTCTCACCATCGCTCTCTCTTGTTTGAAGTTGCAACTTCACACCATCTCGTTGTCTCTCTCGCTAAACTAAGATGGGGACATGTTTTGTTTCTAGGGTTACTTTTTTCCTAAACAAAATGTAGATGCCAAAAAACCTAAATTTAATAACTTGGAGTTTTTTTTTTTTTGAATTATTGGAATTGACCCAGAGTATAACCAAGATTAAATGGTATAAGATACTGATTGCATAATTTAAAAAGCAACCCGCACACACAAAAGTGAAAGGAAACAAGCCACTATTTTTTGGTAGCATAGGTGTCGAACTCGTGACCAGTAAGGTTATAAGAGGTGTGGCTGCCAACATAACTACACACCCAGAGACTTAATAACTTGGAGTTAGTTACATAAATATTATTTATTTAAAAAAAAAAGGATAAACTCTTTTAATGTAGACAATAATTTGAATATTTTAAATGTATTTGAGTAAATTTATTTATTTTAAAAGAGTTTAATGGAGAAAACTCAAAGTTTGAGCCTCTTCTCATAAACAAAAAATTGTTTTTCTGATTTAAAAGAAGTTTCATCTTAAATAGGTCCCAAACAATCTAAAAGAATTATGAAGGAGCATATAGTATTAAAAGAAAAGCTAATCTTTTAATTAATACTAAAAAAGCCACACCCTACAATTACAAATTGAAAAAATAAAAAGAATAAAAAAAGTGGGTAAAAAGCACTTTTGAAGTGTCATTAGAGGTGGCATTGACAACACCAAAATCCTTGCCAATACCAACCTAAGCCTTACATGGCTTTCCACTTATACATGTAATATATATATATACAATTAACTCATCATGTCGTCATATAACTCATTTTACTTACACTTGTGTCCTCAAACCCAATCGCATCCACACTTCATGCACTTTCATGTCGCCATTCTCGCTTCTCTCTGTTTCTCTCTTAAATAAATACCAACTTTCAATTCCTCAATAAGCAGAAGCAGCAGCCATGAAAATGCTTCACAGAACCACCATCCTCTCGCTTCTCTTCCTCTGCTTCCTCTTGAACCATCCTCTGCTTGTCTCTGCAGAGGACAAAGACTGCAAAACGGAGCAGTCCATAAGCAGAGACAAAAACCGAGCATTGAAGTACAAAACGGGTGGTGTTCTCTCCATCTTGATAGCCAGTGGAATCGGAGTCTCTCTCCCGATTCTGGGCAAGCGAGTCTCGGCTTTCGACCCCGAAAATAGCCTCTTCTTTATAATGAAAGCCTTCGCAGCTGGGGTCATCCTGTCCACTGGCTTCGTCCATGTATTACCTGATGCATTCGAGAGCTTGAACAGCCCTTGTTTGAGCTCCTCCTCACCCTGGAACGACTTCCCTTTCACTGGGTTCGTCGCCATGATGTCCGCCATATTGACCCTGATGATTGACTGCTTCGCCACTGCTTTCTACGAGAGGTCCCACTTCAACAAGGCCTTGCCTATCAACGAACATGAAGGTCATGTTCATGTCCACACTCATGCCACTCATGGACATGCTCATGGCTCTGCTTTTGTTGCTGAGAATTCTCACTCCTCAGCTCATCTTTTCCGCCACCGTGTTGTGTCCCAAGTAACTTTTTTTTTTTTTTTTTCTTTTTTTCTCTTTTAGTATGTTTTTATTATTATGATAATTCTCTCGTCAGAATCTTACGATAAAAGTAGGGTTTTGTAGTTTATTATTAGATAAGATTATTTATTAATAATAATTGTTAAATTAATTTAAATTAAATGGTTATTAAAAAATATTTAATAATTATATTAATAAATAATCTCATTCATCTAATAAGGTACGTAAACCAAAAGAGAAATATTTTTTTGTGTGAAAGTGTACTTGTAATAAGTGTAGAATGAGACGAAGCAATTAATGTTATGCTAAATTAAAAGAAGCTCTTTGGAAAAAAAAGTGCTGTTAGAGTAAACTAGAAGACAAAGGCCGCTTTAATGGTGATTGACCAACGTTTATTTATTTATTAATTTTTCTTACACCTTTTTGAAGGTTCAAGGACTACGAAAGTAAAAAATTAAAAATAAAATAACTAAAAGGTTATTTGCTTACTATATATATATATATATATTTTTTTTTTTATTTTATGTTTTTGGTACGTTGTTGCAAACTGGAATGGTTCATGAATTATATATAACTGAGAATTACTTGTAATTCAATTATCCTGACTTCTACTATCGGATGGTTATAGTAAAGTTAATGAATTCTTAACCGTGCAATATAGAATAGGTGATGTGTTGGCTAACTCGATTCTAATTTCTAACAAATTGACAGCTCAATGTAATTAGACCATCAAATGGGGGCTAGAAAAAGCTGTTCAAGATTTTTGTGATGATGTGGTTGAAATTGTGGAGTTTGAATTGATTTTTTCTTCTTGTTTTGTATATTGGATGGCGTTTGTTTGTGTGTAGGTATTGGAGTTGGGAATCGTGGTGCATTCAATTATAATTGGAATTTCGCTGGGAGCCTCTCAAAGTGCAAAGACGATAAAGCCTCTTGTAGCAGCATTGACTTTCCATCAATTCTTTGAAGGCATGGGCCTTGGTGGCTGCATTTCTCAGGTACTCTTTCTTTTTCTCACCTGTACATTCAATCAAACACAAACTTGATTAGAAATTAATTCTGAAAATATAATTCTCTCACCATGTACATAGTCTAGTAATAAAATTTACCACTTGGCATGTGTTAGTAAGTTAGTTCTGATGTAGGCTAGTTGGGTCCCTACATTTATGTCCTTTCAGATTATATAGAGGACCCATCTGTACCTGCTACAGAAATGTAAAATCATTATTTGTATCACTTAATGGTTATGGTGGCCCCAACAACCACGATTGATTCTATCATGCATGTCGATTAGGCTTTGATAAACTAGAGTCCTAACTTGATAGTGTATACACACGTTTTATAGTGGATTACCTATTTCTCCAGCTGAATATTAACAAACACTAGTGTCGATTGTAGCCTCTCTTATTTATAAAAGTAGTTTCCAAGTGAGGAGAAAAAACCTTAAAATTATGAGAGTAGGTGTTGGCCTTAAATAATAATAACTTCATAGAAAGTACAATTGTTTTGTCTTGTGGTTTTTCATAACATCTTTTGGCTTTAAAATTTCTAGCAATAATAAGCTTACAAGGATGTTGGAGCTGTTGGTAAATGCATCAATCCCCATACCTTATGACATAGGCTTTATATTTAATAATAACATTCTCTCCACCAGCTTTAGTGGATAGACCTCTCATCTTTATCTGAGCCACTCCTGTATCTCTGCATGAATCAATTTCTCTAGTACGGGAGCAATTTTTTGAACTGTGTCATTAGTGTCCCATCTTAGATTAGTTTCGGTAGTCCTCCAAGTCAGTTCCAATAATAAAAAAGAAAAAAAAAAAAAAGTTCTAACAATAATAATTAAATATGACACTCCAACAAATATGGTTGAGATGATCAAGCTATTAAATGCATTCATGAATCCTAATAAATATAGTTTAAATTAATAAAATGCATTGAAGTTTTAATTTCGACTCCTATAAAACTTTGAAGTTATTGTAATAGTTAAAGGTACGTGTATGATTAAGATTCGAATTTCGAAACCTCCTACATTCCTTCTAACAAGACTTGCATTTTACAAATTAGAAGAGATCCATGATAACTTCTTCTTCTTCTTCTTCTTTTAAATATTGTGTAGGCAAAATTCAAGTCTAGAGCTATAACAGTGATGGTGCTATTCTTCTCCCTGACAACTCCGATTGGAATTGGGATAGGGATTGGAATATCAAGAGTGTACAATGAGAACAGCCCGAAGGCTCTGATTGTGGAGGGGATATTCAACTCTGCATCAGCTGGGATCTTGATTTACATGGCTCTGGTGGACCTGCTTGCAGCAGATTTCATGAACCCTAGAATGCAAAGCAATTTAAAGCTGCAAATTGGTGCTAATTTTGCACTCCTTTTAGGCTCCGGTTGTATGTCTTCGTTGGCTAAATGGGCTTAAACCAAACCCCCTTTTTTTTTTTATCAGTGAGACTTGCCCAGGGGTTGTGTGTGCATATATTTTGAAATATTAAATAAAATGGATATGAAAATTTATGGAACTTGTTATATATCAATCTTACATCATTTAGTAATGACTAAATGTAATTTATTTTCTTCGATTTGCATATATATGTATATATATATATATATTTGAGTACTGGTATTAGCTCAAGAGACAGTCAAGAATAAGTGGGATATGACTCTGGTGGTACGGTCTGGGGACTAGCTCCTAAAAAGTGGGAGGGAGCGACTCATATCAAGTAAGGGAGTAGTTCACAGTGAATGGGAGAAAGACCCACAAATTGTGGAGGAGAGTATAGAACTCATGACCTTGAGAAGGTAATGAATGGTAGTGGCTTATTATTGTGCTCCCAAATTGCATATTTACTAACACAAATACAAATTGTAAAAGAGAAAATATTTGCGCAGTCAACTTACATTTTTCACATTTTGAACTATCATCTTGTACATTTTGTAAGAGGACAAAAGAATGAATTCTCAGTGAGTGAGCTAAAATGCTAGCTAGTTGAAGGAAAGGATCTCTATGAAATAAACAAAAGCACACAAAATTTGGTGTTCAGTCATGGTGGGGAATCATTTCTATGGTCATTGCTTTTGATGTCAACCTTAGAAATTGTTCATTGTTTAAGGCATATACATATATTGTTCATTATTTAAGGCAGATACATATATGATTGATTGGTTGACTAACTAGTCAGAAACTCATAGCTTGACCAAGTAAATGGCACCTAATGCTTCTCTCTTTCTCTATAAAACATAACATTAAACAAAAAAAAAAAAAAAAGTTCTCTTAAGAATTTATGGCCAAAATTGGAAGAGCACTTGTTAAATTGATCTCTTATTCTTCATTTGCTTTACAACCGATCATTATTGATATAAACAACTTGAACTCTTGAATAAAATATTGAAAGCAAGTATAAAGTTGATAGAATATATGAGTTTCAATGACAACCCAAAATGGTCATGGCCTGTCCAATCATATTTGTCCTACTAAAGAAACAAAATCAAGAGAGATGTTTGGATATAGTTTGATAGATGGGTTATACACATTTTTAGCTTTTAGAATCAAATTGTGTACAAGAGATTTTAGTTTTTTTTTGAAATAATAGAAATTTCATAACAATTTTTCTAAATTTCGGAACCATGAGATTATAATCCTAAAACCAGTCATATTTGGCCCTACCGTATAAACCCTCATCATAGAATCAAATAAGGAAGGTCAAATTAAATACCAGATGGTTCGCAGACATGGGAATGGCTAGACAACATTGTATTTGGCCAACCACATACAACTAAACACAAATTATTTCAAAAAACAATAACATAACTGAAAATCAGTAGCACATCAAATAATCTATACAAGGCTTCCGCCAAAACCTAAAAAGCATAGTGAAAGATAGCTATTTGGAGACATAACATGACGCATCAGATTGGGAACCATCATACGACAATCAAATATTCTTCTTAAGCTTAAATAAATCTTCCTTGAAGCACCATGAGATCCAATTGAAGAACTTCAGCACGCATCACTACCTCAAACCACCAAGGAGATGTGCAATTATTGATTTTCATACACCACCTAAAAAATACACAAAGGAAACCAAAGCAGAAGGATTTTTAGAGTTAGATCCAGTTATCAAATGGATCCAACCCTAAAAACCCCCAAAACCAAAGGGACATTTGAAGAGAAACCAAAAAAGAAGAAAACGGCAAAGATCGGGAGAGAGGAAAACGAGAGAACACTAAAAAATTGTTCGGATCTAGCCGGAAAAGGCTTCTATAATTTCTTTCTCTAAGGGCAGGAGAACCTTCTCTTTAGTGAGAGAGAGCCTTCGAGAAGATTGATTTGAAGCATCTTCTAACTATAAAAATATATATATATATATATAATTAAAATGTCTTTGATTAAAGTATTTGAAGTATCATGTATTATAAAATATATATAAATAATAGTGCAATAAAAATTAGTACCATTCTAAAACAAAAAAAAAAATAGTACCCAAAAAGGTATTAAGTTTAAATATTTGGAGTATATAATGTATTATAATATATATATATATATATATATATAACTAGAACTAGTCTATGGAACAACTGAGATCAAGCGGGATCGAACACTAATGACACAGTCCTAGGAGCAGTTCCCATACGAGAGGGAACGACTCACACATAGGTGGAAGAACAACCCATATGAGTAGGGAGGGGGAACATAGGTGGGAGATACATCAATTTGGGGGTAGGGGGTGTCGAACTATGGTCTCAAAAAGAGACCATAGGTGAGGGCTTTTACCCACTGTGCAATAAAAATTCATCCTTGGTCGAGTGCGTTGTTGAACAGATGGATATCGATACTAAAATTTATCGAAAATATCGATATTGACAGAAATTGATGTAAAATTTATTAAAAGTGTGAAAATTTAGTTAAAAACATAATATATATATATTTTAATGAAAGTATAAAAGATGTTAAAATGATCATTTGCACAATATTGAAAAGAAAAAATACATTTTGTTTCAAAAATCATATAGCATCTAACAACTAAAAGGTATAAATATGAATATAATGCACAAATGAGCTATATAAAAAATTAAAAAGCTTTCATTAAAACTTTATTTTTAATTAATTTGCATCAAATAAATCATATAAATTTTAATACGAAAATGAAGGTCTAGATGGTTCATACATAGTGTGACTAGCATCTTGATTTATATAGTATCGATGCTATGAGATAAAATTTGAATAGTTTTCAATATAATAACGAGCATACAATGAACACGCCGTGAAGAGTTTGTTGATATCTTCCAACCATCTGACCATCTATAGGGAATTGTGTGCAAGAATAATTGGAGATCCCAAAACCTCTAATTGAAGATCCCAAAACTCATGAATAAAACAAAGACCGTCAATATTCCTTCATTTATAACTATAAAATATAATAATTAGATTCTATTTGGAAAAAATAAAAACCAATTTTTACATTCTTAGTTTAAAATTTAAAAAAGAAAAAAGGTACTGAATTCTTATATGAAAAAAAAAAAGAAAAGAAAATTGAATCATTGGCTTTATAATTTTATATTAATATATAGTTTGTTCGACATCTATTATTATCAACATAACTAACAAGTAAAATATGGGTATGTAATTTATTTAATAGAAATAAAAAAAATGTAGATAAATACTTTGAGAAATATTATCAAAATTTCATTTCCCATTAATGAAAATGTATCGATATTTCACGGATATTTCTAAAAATTTCCATAATATTTTGTACAATTCACAGTACATGTTGTAATGAGAGGTTTCCTATAATTGTTGACGTGAAGATTCAACTACAATGAGCTTTTTGGGACCTAACAACTTGTAAAAAATCAAACGACGAGGACGAGCTACCTTGACATCAGGGTTGTGCCAACCAAAGGTACTTTAACGTTCAAATTAGAATAATAAATGTTGGAAGATAAATTTAAGTAAAAGGAAGCATACGACTGATTGTTGCAATGCTAGCGTACGACAAGCGAAGAAGATTGCTAAGATTTGAGTAAGATAAGAGTGCACATTGTGCAACAGTTTAGTCTGTGATATTGGTTGAGTATTTAAGGAGATTTGGTAGAGTAATGAGGTGTTAAAAAAAAATTGTCTTTTATCTTTTTGATTACTCCCCTTTTATAAATGGGGAGAGAGCTATTGTAGAGGTGTCATGGCAGCTAAGATCAAAGGATCCGTTCCTTTAATCCTTACCTCCGAAGGATCTCCTCATTAATATTCAGTCAACCCTCCCTTCAATTAGGCATTAGCTATCTCAGATCCCCTATTTATTAGGATTAGATCTCTCATAAAAAGGGCCTAAATTGTTCAAACGTTGCATTAGGTCTTGGGCTCATACGTTCTAGGCTTCACTTGGGTTGGAATGATTATTAGCATAATACTTGGGCTACTATATTGGGCCTTTCCATATATTTGTCAACTAGGCCCATATTAGGTTGATTTTTACCATTACACTTGTTCACGAAAGGATATTTTATTGAAATATTGGGAGATTTTTGAAATTTTTGAGAATATTTTTACAAACAGGATATTATACATTCTATCGATATCAATAGTCTTGATTTACGGAAATATCGATTGAAATATCGTGAATATTGCAGATATATATTTTAATCTATGGTCAAATGATTGTGCATGTCCTCTTTTACATTTATATTAAGGGTTTAAGCTCCATAAATTTGCTCATATAAATACAATTACAAAATAAGGGGAAACCTTTCTCATATTGTGGAAGTTAAAATCAACATCATACTTGTATAGTAGTTGATCCTGTCTGGTTTTAACTTATTCTCAATTTGTTTGATATAATTCAACTTGTTTATAAATGATTGATCTTGCGAAGTTTTACCCAACCCTTGTTTGTTCAATGTAATCCTACTTCATTACATGTGATTGATTTGTTAAGTTTCAATTTACTCTTCATTTGTCGAATGTAGTCCTAATTAATGTTGCCAAGTTTCAAAGTAATCCTACCTCGTACATAATGTGAATAAAGTTTGTTTATATGTATAAGGGTAAACTGCACTAGGTATCCTGAATTTTTTCATTTGTGCAAACTTTATCAAACTTTCGTTTTCCCCACACAAAAATATCATACAATGTTAACCATAGCAGTTAGATGTAACAGTCAAGAAGGGTGATTTAGTCATTTTGCTTATTAAAAAAACCTAATAATTCTACATTGACCCAAATAATTTCTAAAACAACATAGAAATATATGAATAATTGAATATTATGAATTTAACATCCTAAATTAAATAAACTAATTAAATAAGAATCAATTTAATTAACAAATAAATTAAGAAAAAATAGAAAAAGTGAAGAAAAATAAATAAAAAGTTACACGAAAGATCACACCAAACTTTGATGCCATCTCCTTATAAGTCTCTCCAATTTGAAACACATTCTCAAATCTCCAGTGGAAATATGGTTTGTGAATGTCCCATGGAGGAGAAACCCAAATCTCCTCCATGGACCCTTGGTTCCCTCTACACTACCAACATCCACCTTTTGGCTATGGCTATCTCTTTTCTTTTCCTCCTTAAGTCATTGCATGGAACCTATTTAAGTGTCCATTTTTTTTTTTCTCGCTTGGTGACTTTATTGGGTTAGTCACTGTCTGGATCCTGTTGGAAATCAAGTGTCCGTACCACAAACCGAGTCTCGTTTTTATTATTATTTTTTTATAAAATTTAATTTGTTTAGTTTTTCATTTGTTTAAACTTTCGATTATGTTTTTCACAACAAATTTCCTATTGATTAATTGTGCAAAAATATTATATATAAATATTTGGAATAGAACAGGGGCAATATTATCTTTTTAAAGTTTATTCTCATTTAATTAATTAGTTTTCTTTGGAAGGGTTAATTTATAATTTGATTAATTTTTAGGTTGTTTTAAAAATTTTTTGGGCTGATTAGAATTGTTTTTCAATAAAAAAAAAAAGATTGAATTACCCTTCTTGATCGTTATATTTAATGATAGAGGATAAAATCACAGTATTTTTACATGGACTTGATGAAAATTAGGAAAATGTTACATATAAGGTAAATTTAGGGTACGTTATGCAATTAACTCTTGTAATAATACATTTTTCAATGACATCCACCCTCAACAAAATAGAGTACTTCTTCTTAACCTCTATGACAAGGGTATGAATCCCACCTTTATTAATTATATCTCAAAATGTTAAGAGTCTCCTTTCATATTCTAGGAATTATATTTCAGATTGAGCTTATAACCTTATAGAGGCTCGTTCGAGTTTCACCTTTGTCCATTATATTGCAAAATGGGGAAATCCTCTCCTTATAATGCAAGATGTGCTCTAGGCCAACTTATAATCTCTCAATGTCTCGACAAACATTTCAAAGAAAATATATCAATGAAGGAAACATTGTAAAGCTCCCTAAGGTTTAACTCTTTTTTTTTTTAACAAAAAAAGTACCCTCTTGATTTTAATTTAGTTTAAAACCCCTTCTATAAGGATGTTTTTGGTGCACCATTAGATGGTTTTCAACTAAATTTCAAAGGAACACATTGACTTTACTTTTAGACTTCCTTTGACATGTGGGATTAAGATTAAAAATGAGAATAAGATTAAATAGGATTAGGATTTGATGAGATTGGATTAAATTTAAAACTTACTATCTCATATTTGGTGTAGGTTGAGATTGAATTGAAATAAAATTAATTTAAATATTTTATTGTATAAATAAAAAATCTTTGTTCTTATCACCCTAGATCCCACTATTCTCTTCTTTCTTCTTTGTTCTTATAAACTACTCTCTCTTCTCTTCCCTTTCCAATCGATTACAATCTTAGATTTCAATCAATCACCACCCTCCTTTTCGAAGAAACAATTCGAAATTACACTACCACCACCAATAAGACCTCCACCATGCTTCCTCCTCCATTTTGTAGCCTCCAGTCAATCCCTTTTTTTAGTCATTGTTGTCATAAAGTCTGTTACATTCCATCTCCTTCATTTCGTCGTAAAGTTTTCGACACCTACGTCATTTAAGAGTCCATCTTCGACTGATTTTGTTGGTATCTCTATCGTTCCTTTACTTCTCTATGTCCCACCCAAGCCACTCCTTCTTGATCAACTTTTCATCAACCTTCGCTCTCTTGGCTACCCTTCTCTTTTCTCTCAACTTGGCCTAACCTCCAATCTTCTTTGGTTTTTTTAATTGATTTTTTTTTTTTTAATGAACAATTTGATTGTGGGTTTTTTGATTGAAGAATAAAAGTGTAGTTCAAATATGGGTTGATTTATTGTTGAGCAATCTAGAGATAGACCGATAGATGAGTTTTTTTTTTTCCTTCAAAAAAAGAAAAAGAAAAGAAAACGATTTCTATCAAGATAGGATTTGGAAACCCATCAAGTGAGATAGGATTCCATTTCCTACTTTGGTTGGAAATGGAAGGTGGGCCTAGAAAGAAAAATATCCCTACCCTTTCCAAGCCCAATACAGGATTGAAAAACTTTTTCCCTAGTCTTATCTCAAATCCTGTATGACAAACATAATCATAGTACACAATAAGAGAGTTTACAATCAAATTCTAAAGTACGGTTGTTTTTAGAAAATAGTCAAACCTTAGGACGCCTTTTGCAAATCTCCCCATAAGAAAATTCCAAAACCATTTTTTTTTTTTTTAAATTTTTTCCCACTTATAGAGTCGGGGTTCGTCGAGCCCAACAGCACTGAAATCCAGCCCAATCCATAAACCCGGTCGGACCCTCCAGTCAAGATTCATCATCTCTCCCTCTTGACTAGATCCCGAGTTAACTCAGCAGATTCAAGCCCCGCCTCAAAAAAGCTTGAAAACGACTTTCAAACCTCCTTTTTAATCCAAAACTCGCGAAACCCATCAAGGTTCTCAATCAACGAACCTCAATTTGCATGTGTTGGCTTCAAATCCTTCCTTTTTCTATTTCCCGCACAGCCACTGTTCGATGAATTGTCCCAATAAAAAGTTCTCACACCAAGTTTATTTGTTCAATTTGCAGATTTGAAGGAAACAATGGCGGCAGTGGTTAAAAAGTTCTTCATTGCATCAATGCTCATGTGGGCCGCTCCATTGGCCATTTTATATTGTTTCAATAATAATTTGCTGCCTGGTATGATCATGTCATATTATACATTATTTCTGTCTTCATTCAATGGAATTTAGTAGTGGTATATCAGATTTTTTTTTTTTTTTTTGGGTTTAATTATCACAATTTGGTTGTTCAAATCCTATGTTTTGGTCTTCGGTGTATATTCATTTGGTCTATTTGTTGAATTTTTCTGCTTGATAAGAAGATTGTTTATGCTAGCACTAGTAGTGTTATATATGTGTGAAAATTGTTGATTTTTGAATGTATGTTGTGTTATGGATCTTTAACGTATGTTTGATCTTGTAATGTAAGATTGGAAAAAGTTTTATGATAGAATTTGATAGAAAGTAGAGAATCAAGAAAAGAAACAGATATTGTAGAGAAAAGATAAGGGAATAGAGATTAATTAGGAGTGCAATTCTTCTCTATGTATTCCCAATTGGTCTCAGACTATTTATTAGCCAAATGAGAGTACGGTTTTACACCAATAAGCAACAAACATAACTCTACTAAGCAACCATGAAATAACATGCTACAGTGCAACGACGAACTTGAAACAGAACCCTAATGCAAGAATTGTTTGAAACAGAACCATCCTCTAATAAATTAACAACTAATGCACTAATAATTTAACTAACAACAAATGCACTCATTCCTGTTGTTATGAGATCATGCTTGGCGATCGTGGGTTTGTGGCTGCTGGGATGCCATGCACGTATCATTTTATTGTCAAGTTTTACTGCTTCATGGAGCAATGTGTCGAGAGTATTATGTTTAAGTTTTCTTGAGAGATTGTTGTGGTATAAGTTGAGGTACAGCTGTACAGGAGTGTGTACTAGGTTTAATGAGTAATTTGCAATGATCTTAGATTAACAGTTTATGGAAGCTGAATAAATGATCTTTGTTCGAATACTTTTTGTTACTTTGTGCTGCCTTCTGAAGATGAAGGCGATCTCTGATGGAATATGTATCATAAGTTTGTTGTTTAGAGGACCTTTCTTCCTGAATATGCCTACGAATCAAAAAAACATCTTCTTCTTCTTGCTTTGTGTTGCATAAGTGTCTTTTTGAGAGCCTAATCAGAATCGTAAATCTTGATAATTCAATTGATGTTGAGAAAAGAATGCATGTGGGATAAGGATACTAAACTTTTCTAAGCCTAGGTGTTCCTATCACATGGAACTTTAAGTGCTGTCAGCCATACCTCTTGAGTTCTTTTCTTCTTATTTTAACATAATCAATAGTTACATATCATTTTGAGCAAAGAATAAATGATGAGAACCATGATAACCATGACAAGAAGTACTAACAAAAAACTGATTAAGACACTGCTTTGTATTCTTGAATATGAAAGTTTAAACGTTTAATACATTCGGGGAAGAGAAGTGAGGGTGTGGTTAAATGACATATTGCTTCAGCATTAATAATTTAAGGAAACCGTCTCAAGTGGTAGCAACAATTTAATACCATTCGGGTTTGGTCCAATCACATGATCATTCATAGTTGAAAAATAATTAAAATCCTTGTTTCATATTAATATGGTAAGTGTTTTTTTTCAGTCTATATAGTCTAGGAAAATGGTTTTGTTGAATTCCAAAGTGGACGCTTTGGCAATGCCTTTCTTTTCCAGGAAAATTGTATACATATGATGTTTGAGCAGATTATTTACTTGATGTCATTTATCATATTTTTCAATGTCTGTGTGCATACCAACACATGCAATTATTGTAAGCTTATGATGTGGTGATAAAATTTTGAGTAAACAGAGTCACTGAAGTCTCTTCATTTAGAAATGCTGATTTTAGCATCATTCACTTGTGGCAGGTTCAACCAATATGTCTTCTTACTCGATGACACTGTTTAGTGGAATCCTCGCTGTGATATCTGTCAATATGGTTATCGCATTATACATTTATATGGCGATAAAGGAACCTTCAAACAAACACGAGCCTGATCCTGCATTTGTTGCCAAGGCCAAAGCTAGTTTAAAGCAGTCTACTGGTAGAGCTGACGGTTCTCCTGCATCTGCTAAGAAGAACAAGTAGGATACCAAAGCCCTGATCATTTCGCCCAGTGACACCGGGGCATCTGCCAAGAAGAACAAGTAGGATGCCAAAGCCCTGATCATTTCACCCGGTGACACCGGGACATAACTAACCGAAACTTGTTGGCAGTACTCAACGGTTAAAGTCTGAAAAGCATTCTTTGCTGTGTATCTTGCTTGTGTTGCCATTCATTCACCTATTATTAATATGGGAACTAATGTTCCAGCGTTTCCACTTCAATGCTACAAGTTTCAATCGTTGTCTAACGTCGCATTGTTAATTTAGGTTTTATATTTTCTGATTAATAGAAACCGGAGTATCTATCTCCATTTCAAGGTGCAGCTTAAGTGCAGAAGCTTCATTGTCCTCACTTACGGATACTATAATATTCAACTTGAATAATCAATTATCATACAGATTTTTGTTTCTGATTACTTATATTGATCAGCCAACAAGGTTCATGTGTTGTATACTTGTGTGGCTCGGTAATGTCAGTTTTGAATCTTTGTCGGCTTTGAATCTTTGTCTAGTCAGGAGTTCTTAAAAGCAAATATGTAACAGTAAATTTTCTACAGTAATGCCAGAAGGTCCAAAAATTTTGTCCAAAATCACTCTCAAACAATTCGCTAAGTTTGTTTTTTATTCTTATTTTTTTTGTAAATGCTAAAATTTTTCATGTTAACATTCAACTAGAGCAACTCCCTGAACTACAGTAACTCATTGTTACAGTCTAGACATGCTATAAATATGCCACAATAACTTGATTATGAATTATTCCTTATCCAATTTCAACATAAGCAATCCACTTAACTGTTGATGCCCAAATTCTTCTTGTTTAAAGCCTCTCAATTACTGCATATATTTCAAGCGAATTAAGGCGTACTTCAAATATCATAACGGCTAACATTCACCCAATTTACTATTTTCAACAGCTAATACAAGCAACCTACATCAATCAATAAAATCATCATAACTGTACAAAACTGAGCCATTCATAGTCATTGAACATGTAAAAAGTGAGGCATATGTTCTCAATCTTTTATATCAAAACATAGCTTGGCCTCGTCCCAAGGACCATTAATCTCAAACTTGTATTCTTGAATCCGAATAAGCCAATAAGGACACATGACGTTTACAAAAACCAACAATCCTAGTAACAACACAAAAAGCAAGCTGTGCAGCATATAAACAAATGACAAGGTGACAACCATCAAGGTGAAGGAGAATAAAAGGTGCAAGCGGAAGGAGTATTTCTTTACACAGTAAGTGACTAATGGAGCAAAAAGAAAGACTAGCAAGGAGAATAGCATGATAGCAAAGACATGAAGCCTTGACGGAAGGCGGGATGCAACAAAGACAGAGGCTACGACAGATGCATTTAACGAGATACAACTGGTTAAGGTCGGATTCTGTAGAGCCCCAGGCGCTTTTATAGTGGATCCTGAGTAATCATGCAGGAAGAGATGGAGTATGAGAAGAAAAACAGTTACTGCCCAGATGGAGTCAGAGCTTATAGACCTAGTGAGTGTTTGGTAGATGGGAGCCAAAACATAAAGGCCAGTAATGAAAAAGGAAATGTTGAGAATGTAGTGGAAGAGAAGATTAATTGAAAGCAGCATTTGTTCAGTTAAAAGGAGGATCAAGAAGCCTGATCCAAGGAGAGTTATGTCAAGAAGCAAGAGGGAATTTTCATCAAGAGTTGATCCTAGTGTGTAGCTCCAAACCAGTACGACAAGGGAAACAATGCATAAGTATTGTGAAATGGAAACGGAGTCTTGCATCACCTTCCAGATGTTTCTTTTAACAACGTTGGCGTTCATGACCATGTCTTCAAGAAAAGTGTCATCAGTGTGGTTGTCGTCATACCCTGGTTGCATCCCTCCGTATGCCACTTTTCTCCATCTTGAACTGCAATTCCTGCTGGTGGAGGTGTCCATTGCAATATATATCCACTGCTCCACTGCAAATGCAAACTTTCGTCTTCAAATTTATCAGCAAGCTCAAAACTCACAGCCCCCACAACAGTCTTCCACTAGAAGAAAAGACATTGAAGAA
The DNA here is from genome assembly GCA_022984855.1 of Dimocarpus longan. NCBI lineage: Eukaryota > Viridiplantae > Streptophyta > Magnoliopsida > Sapindales > Sapindaceae > Dimocarpus > Dimocarpus longan. The sequence goes on from CM041017.1 coordinate 29,591,829, forward strand.
TGTTTTACATTTGACACAAAAAAAACCTGCCCAAGTATGCCAGAAATTAGGTCCATATTCACTTGATAAGAAAACTGCATATTTACCAACAAAAACACATGCCAGTCCAGTTATAATATCTCATGACAACACCAGTTCAAATCCCCACATGCACTTTCCATAGATCAAACAACTCATGTCAAGTTGAAAAATACAATCACAATTCAATATTTGTATACAGGTATATCTTGACAAATAGCTCCTCTCATGAATAAATAATAGTAACCATAAAATCTCTTTCCTCGTGCCAGGCTGCAACCACACACATGCTGTCGCATTGGGTTCAATTCAAAATACTTTATAACCTACTAGGCTACACCAATAGTATAGCCACAAAGAATCATTTAAAGATAAGATATGTGGCGTACTCTCAGAGCTTTCTCCAAAGCAACAGATAAAGCATGTGTGTTAGCATCATCTACCCAAACCAACAAGAGTAAAAGTTGCCATTTCAACCATCACCCTCTCATCATAACATGAAAACTTAAATATCAAAGCACAATTCAGAGTAAATAAATACAATCTTACTCAATGCACTCTAACTGACCAATATATGATAGACAAAAACTAAAGTTACCATCAGATACCACTCTAGCAGAAACAATTGGGACTAAAGCCCTCTCAGATCGAAGTAGGAATGATAGGGATCGATATCGGACACTTACATTTTCCCGGCGATGACGACGGAACTTTGACAGACTCCGGTGTGGTTTCACGGTGTCTCTCTCTGGCCTTAAACTTGTGAGAAGACGATGTCTGTGCTTTTAATTATCTCAATTTTCCATTATAATCACAATCGCGATGTTGAATTGTTATTCTTATTTTATTTTAATAAAATTAATAATTAAGTTACAAACCTTTTTTTTTTTTTTTATACAAATAATCTTGATAAAATTTGGTGGGAGTAATATATTTTTTAAAAAATAACTTAATTATTATATTTATTATAAGAATATTTTTATATATGATTTAGGATTCAATTATTATTTTTTTTAAAATAATATAAATATTAAATCATTAATTTAATGTACTAATTTTATATTTATTCTTTATTATTAAGTTGAGGTGAAAAAATAAGGGTATTATCAATCAGATTATATTCTATTTTTTAAGAATATATTTTATAATTATATAAATAATTAAATAATTATTTAATTTTAATTTTTAAATAAAATTAAAATATGAAAATATTAAATAAATAATATAAAAAATTAAATAAAAATATATTAAAACATTAAATGAAAATATTTACAAGTATTGGGAATAATATTTTAAGAATAATCTTTTAATTTGACTTTTTAATAAATGATGTCTACCATTTACCTTTCTTATTATTAGTATTATTATTATTTTTGTTTTTCAAAACAAAATTAGATGAAAGCCACAATTTTCTATTACAATCAGTATGGGGCCTACATAAGTCCAGCGTGGAAGCAGCCACGTGGCACACTGACACGGCAAGGCGGCTTCAGAAAAAAAAGAGAAATAAATCGCAGCAGATCAAGAATTGAGAGAGAGAGAGAGACAAAGAAAAACCCTAGATTCTGAAATCGAGCGAGTAAGAATGGGAAAGAAGAAGAAGAGAGTGTCGTCGAAGGTGTGGTGCTACTACTGCGACAGGGAGTTCGAGGACGAGAAGATTCTGGTGCAGCACCAGAAGGCCAAGCACTTCAAGTGCCATGTCTGCCACAAGAAGCTCTCCACGGCCGGTGGCATGGCCATTCACGTCCTCCAGGTCCACAAAGAGAGCGTCATCAAGTACCTATTCTATTTTCTATCTTCTCTTGCTGCTGTCCCTTTAATTCATCGAAAGATAGCATCCATCATTCATTAATGTTGCTTTCTTGCAGGGTTCCCAACGCGAAACCTGGCAGAGAGTCGACCGATATTGAAATCTATGGTATGCAAGGAATTCCGCCTGACATCTTGGCTGCTCACTATGGAGAGGAAGGTACCAACTCTCGCCATTATCAACGCTTTGTAGAATTATTAATAGTTTCACCTATATAAAATTAGCTGAGTTTTACCTGTAAGGTTTCTGTCTGTTTGGTTCTGTAGTATGATAAAGGTAATAAACAAGTACATGGTTTTATGTTCTGAGGGTATGATTGTTGCGTGGTGGGATTGCATTGGATTTGATAGGATAGGATTGAACTGAATTAAGTTAGCACTCTGATGTGTTTGGTGCTGTTACGATTGAATTGACATTGGGATTGAGAATAGATTGGATTTGATAAAATAGAATTGAACTGAACTAAATTAGTACTGCGATGTATTTGGCCTTGTTAGGATTGGATTATTAACAAAATATATTGAAGTAATTTTTTAAATATAATAAATATTTGAAATATAAATTGTTTATAAAATAAATAAATTAATTAATTAAATGAAGAAAAATTAAAAAAATTAAAAAAAAAGAAGGGACATGAGAAGGGATTAATTAGTCCCTTCATTTTGGGTGGGACTAATTTATCCTATTCTAATGGAATAAACAGGAGGTGGGATTAAATTATGTCCAATCCCATCCAATCCTGACAGACAAATAGGCATGTGTTCTTGCTGTAGCGATGAATATTAATTCTGCTATATGAAATTTTGAAGATGTTGCACATGCAAAAGTTACTGGGTTAAACTGATAAGCCTTCACTTTTTAACCAATAATATGTTTCTTGCAGAAGAAGAGACTCCATCAAAAGTGGCGAAAGTGGATAGTCCATATCCTCAGCTTCCTGGTGCAGTTCCAGGACAACTTGGTGTTAGTTATCCTCCTCAATCAACTTTAGGTGCAATGCCACCAATGTATGTTATCTGTTTGTTTATTTTTTCTATATACTCTTGATCAACTTAACTTATACATCATGTGGCATTTTCTATCTTGCTCCTTATGAATATAGCACACCATAATGCTAATTTACGGAAGTGAATATCTGAATGTTATTAGACATCTTGAGATTTCATATTGTCGGAATTTCGGCTTGTTCATTTTCTTTTCACGTTATCCATTCTTATCTTGTAGCTTTTGGATGCTTTTTTATTTTTAAATGAGAACATTTTCACACATATCTGTTCGGATACTGCCGAACTGCTAATGTCGTGAAAGAAAATGTGGTGCACTGTTTAGGCTGATGGGAGGACTACTTCCCTTATCATCCTTTGTTGGTCAAGGACAAATGTTATCATTATGCTGTGTAATAGAAAACTATGATTAATATCTTACTGGAATTTTTTATTGTTCTTGGACTACAGTTACAGTTCTGCAGTACCCGTACCTCCTGCTGGTTGGCCAATGCCTCCTCGCCCCCAGCCTTGGTATCCGCAGCATCCAGCAGTTGCAATTCCTCCTGGACCAGCAGCATATGGCCAACCGCCTCTGTTTCCTGTGCAAAATCCCCGGCCTCCTTTGCCATCAACAACATCACCTGCAATCCAACCTTCACAAGTCATTCCTCCTGGGATGCCTTCATCAACACCACCTGTTCCTGTATCTCAACCCTTGTTCCCGGTTGTTAATAACAATACACCTGCTCAAAGTTTGCCGTTTTCTGCTCCTATGCTTTCAACAAGTCTTCCAATAAGCTCTTCAACAGAAATCAAAGGTCCAACTGATGTTCATTCAAATGTCAATGCGTCTATGACAAGTGGCTACCATCTCCCAAGCCTGCAAGGTACGATTATTGTTTCAGTGATTACAGTGAAATGGTCTTTTACCATGTTGTGGTCGGTTTTTGGCTCAGATAATCAGTGATTAAGCGAAATGGTCTTTAAATATGTAGTGGTTTTTGGCTCAGATAATGAGTGATTACAGCGAAATGTTCTTCTACTATGTTGTGGTTGGCTTTTGGCTTGTATCTGAAAATTTGCAAATAATGAGTTGGTAAACTTTGAATGTGTTGTAATTGAATGAAAATTTTTGTATTGGCATTGTTATATGGTAGTTGGGTATGTATATATGTAATTTGTTTAGGAACCTTGATGACTATTAATACATGCCAAAATCCGATGCTTTTGGTGAAATTATTTAAATTAGATCCCTAGTTTCTATTTAGAAAAGAAATTTGACTGAAATTTGTCTAGTTTTGCAAGGTCTCTTAGACTCTTACATCTATGTAAAATGTCATTTGTTCAAGTCACGCTCACATAAGGACTCTAGGCACAGACCCAGGGTTTCTTTTGCAGTGAACTTTTTGTCTGGATTTTAAAACTTAATATTTTATATTGATGTATAGATGATGTTTTACGGTCTCTTTCTCATCACTTGCCTAGTTTACATTGTAATCTACTCTGATTAAATAATAATGTGGCGCATGCTAAATGATTGTTGTGTTATGATCTCCAGACTGTCTTCTCCCATGTTGTGCTATGATCTCCAGACTGTCTTCTCCCATGTTTTCGCTCTTATACATTCACTCGCTCAGTTTGTGTGTGTTAATTCAAATTGCTTCATTTAGAATTATTTGGTTGCTGACTCCACATGAACTATCTTATCTATCAGTGTTGTTTGATACAATTAATGCAATTTTCATTACTTTGCTCAGAATTCCTGTTTGTATTGCGTTTAGAGTTTTTGTTGTAGGATTTTATCTTGAATACCTGCAGTTAAGAGTTCTGCTGTCTTGGCAGTTTCATTGCCTTTTCCCAAAACTACATCCGTTATCCTGAATTCGTTGTTATTAAATTAATCTTGTGTGATCATTCCAAATTTTATGTCACCTTTGCAGGTGGCCCACTAGTCAATTCTCATTCTTATGCCTCTGGTCCAAATACTGGTGGTCCTTCAATTGGACCGCCCCCTGTAATTGCCAATAAAGCTCCAGCTCCCCAGCCTGCCGTTAATGAGGTCTATCTAGTTTGGGATGACGAGGCAATGTCCATGGTATTTTTTTTTTTTATTTTTTAATAGCAACTCAAGGGATGGTTTTCTCTAATTGTATTGTGGGCTTACTAATCCCTTGTTACAATTTGAATTATTTACAGGAGGAGAGACGAATGTCCTTACCAAAGTATCAGGTGCATGATGAAACTAGCCAGGTAAGTTATAACTACCTCTTTAATATTTGGAGTTGGTTTGTACGTCTAACCAGATGGGTAGGCTTTATGTTTCATGTTTTCAGATACAGTTGTTTACGCTTTGTTACCTATTTAGAGAGGTATTTTCTATACAAATTCCAATTTTTGTTTTCATCCTTATAAAAATAAACATAATTTGCAAAGAAACATGTGAACCTTTTGTCAATTATCCTTTGGCTCCAACTATTGGATGATGGGCATGTTGTTTTAATATAAATTGCCATTCTCCGGTTTGCACGCAATGCCTCCAACTTTTGTGGGCGTCAAAAGATTCAAGTAGGTATTTACATTTTTTTTTGCTGGTACTTAGTAATTAGTAATTACACTTTTGACAAGCTTGCCAGAAACGAATCGAGGATCCTTCAATCTTTAAAAGAAGATAGTGTATGTATTTGTCCTTGTAAAATTTGGATTTATTTTGTTGTTATTCATTCTCCATGTGCTTGATTCTTAACTGTGGGGGTTTGGGTGGAACAAAGATCATACCCCACAGATAATTCCTTTCGTAGCATCATTACCATTAATTTTTAATGATCGAACAGTGAATTCAGACTTGGCCCAGGTCAGCTTCTTTTACAAAGTTTGGCTACTCTTGCATAGGACCAAGCTTTAAGATATCTGGATTCCAATGACAATGGTGGCCAAAATTTTGCTCTAATCATTCAATCTCGGGTTCTGTTTCAGATGAGCTCGATCGATGCAGCCATAGACAGAAGAATATCGGAAAGCAGGCTTGCTGGTCGAATGGCGTTTTAGATTGACGGGAGGCCAGTAATTCATTGCCGGAGTCTTTTCGTTGATTAATGAACAGCACTTGGATATCGGGGAATTTATGAGCGAAAATGAGGAGTCTCAGGAGTTTTAGGAGGAAGTGATTAGACATAATGTTGTAATCTTTATAAGAGAGGTAGAAGTACCATTTCTTACTGATCAAGTTGGCAAGAGAAATTGTGAAATCTTATTTTATTGTTTCCTTTTTTAATTTATATTGGTGATTTTGGATTCATTGTAAACATGTTGATGGATATATTTCTGTCTGTTTTGACATCAGATTTTTGACGCATCAGGCTTTATTCTCTCTTTGAATTCAAACTCATCTTTCTTAATCGCCCTATTCAATTTTTTGTTTTCCTTTCTGTTTGGTTTTTAAAAGATTAGTCTTTTCGTTTTTTTTTTTCTGTAAATATATATATATATATATAAAAGAAAAAAAACATAAGGTTGAAAGTTATTGATTTCATGTTACCTGATAAAATGCATTTGGTGTAGTAATGAATGAAGAAACAAAAATTGATTGATTCAGCAAACACAGAAAGCTAAAATGTAAGTTCATTTCTGTCTACAAATTTTGAAGCAAGGTATCCATTCGTTACACTTGCCATCACTGTCCTCTCCAGCATCACTTCCCATATCACAAACGTTAACAGACCAACTTACATCAAATGCACTCCAAAACTTTTCTTCCAGCAATACGTTATTGGCATGGATATACCAATGAACATGTGGCTTAACCTAGTCATGCAACAACCAGTTCAGGATGTGCAGAATGTGATATCAAGATGTCCAAGAACCTGTTCAAGATGAGTAACTGTTTTAGAAATTTTCACTCATTGCCCAGTCCAACCTCCAGTCCCCCTTGTTATGAGTTGTGGCCATCTATCTAGATTACAATTTACTAGAAAATTCATGACCATTATCATATCAACATCCCTTTACAGTCATTAAAATTGGATGACCTTAAAAACTATTAAAATCTAGATGGAACTCCTTCCTCTGGAAACTTAACCGTTTCACTCTCAACTGATCCTAGATCCATCAGGTAGAATGCCACTATATGTGCCTCCACTTTTGGCATCTCCCATAAGATGATTCTATTCACTAAATTTCTTGGAAACTGACCTCAATTTCTCACAGGTGAACACCTTCCATGGTTGGGAAACCATTGCAGAACCTGCTGGATTAGATAATTTGGCAAGAACTTTTGAGCCTCATGCTTCACATGTACACTAGAAGCCAAAGTTACAACAGTAAATGTTGTGAAGAGAATCAATCCACTAACAACTCCAGGAAATTAAGGTACATGCGATGGCAGCGGAAGTGGTAATATTTGTTCCCTGGAAGAAAAAAAAAGTCACAAAAAAATTGTCTTAATAATCATGGAAAAATTACCAATTAACTAAATAGTAAAAACCTGACACTATGAAACAAAATTATATCAACATAACCAATCCTAGTTTTACTTTTGAAAGGGGAAATTATGAGAGAGATAGATAGATAATGCAAAATTTAGATGAATTCGAACCAACATGTTTAAGCGAGGTCTTCCCCAAATGAAGGATGAGCATGAGATACATTACATCTCTTAATGACGAGATGTTGATCTATCGGTCACCAGTACACAAATCAACACAAGAATTGACTTGGCATGACAAATTTGTGGGCCTGGAATGAAAAGTCCTCCAAGAAAGATTGATTTGTTTCACTTTGACACAACATCAGATCACTTCCAACCAAATCCAGCACTCGTATCATTGAAGCCTCTTGCTCCTACCCAGCAGCTATTGACAGTTCCACGAACACATTAACTTTCGAGCAGGGTTCAGCTCTTCACATGATGTCACGAGTCAGGACAGCTATGTGTAATACAGCACAGTAGAGTTCAGCTTTCAGTTAAGCAGTTTTCTGTTTTCAAATTACAAACAGAAAAAAAACATATGTAGAAATGTGATTTGAGCACAGACGATCATTACAAGGCCTCTATCAAAACTGGCTTTAAAATCAGCGAAAAAAGATTATCCCCTTACAGTAAATACAGGTTCAGCATTCAAGGGGAGGAGACTCCAATAGAAACCCTGACTATCAATACAACAAGTAAGCCATTTGATAATGTAAGTACCAACTGGAAATTTTGAAACATCAAGCAAGCATTTTGAGAACCCTTGCCCTCTCTCATTCAGTTCAAAATCCACAAAGGTTGCCATGACTTTACCATTGTTATTAATATCATCCCTACGGTGCTTACCAAAGTTGGCCTTTCTTGAACGCTCTATCACAAACCTGAACAGCATTTCGTTCATTTCAACCAGGTCCGTGCTTTCCCAGGCTAGAGAAGTGGAAGGCATCTGCTCCGTGTTTTGTCCATCTGAAGCAGGCTTCTGAGCACAGTAAAGAATGCAGTAGTACTTAGTCAGATGAACTGGAAGATCAGGCGGCCTGTTTTTCAATTGAAGACAAAGATTTAGTGATAGATGGGATCCTTCCAACACAGATATTTTGTCTCGGTTTCTCGTGTCTGCATCAGAGACAAAGAGCTCTGACCCTACACATGACCTGAATTTTAACAGAAAGTTTAAATATTAGAATGCAGCTAAAGTGGAAATATTAAATCATAATCATAAGAAAACTATAACCTGCTCATCAGTTTTGCATTAAAAATTATCTACGTTTCAAGAAAATGCAGGAAGAGACAAACAGAGACAGAGAAAACATCTACTTCAAAATTTTCCTAAAAGAATCTCATCATTATGCTCTTTGTTTGTGTAATTAATAGTACTCAACATACCTTACTCTGAAGAAATACTTTGGTGCTCGGAAAGGGATACGTATCCATTTCAAGATTACATTTGATAGAAGCTGTAAGCCATAATTGGTAATTTGAAATTGAATCTCCTCATTGTGCACTTTGTTTGCCTCTTTTTGCAGGCCAACAATACCAGAGACAGCATATTTGCAAACATCAACTATTTCTTTAACTTCAAAACCAATGTTCGATATCTGATTTCTAGACAGCATGTCAAAACAATTCTGAGACCATCCATTGGTCTCCAAAAGCATGCAGAGATTTGTACAGGTCTCACGATCTAGATTCCACAGCCTCCCAACCAAATTTTGTATTAGACTCATGGGTGAATAATTCTGTGAGCTTTCAAGACCACAAGTTTTTAAAGTTTCAAAGGCAGGTAGGGATGGGATATTAAGTGCAAATCCAGCACTAACAGCCAACAGCGAACAACTCAGCGCAAGTCCTTTAATTATTTTGGAACTTTTGCTGTCCATTCCAATGAAAGATGTGGCAATTAGATCAAACTCCTGTGATAGCCTAATCAACTGAAAAGATATGTGAGTAATCTGTTTCATGATTTTGACGCTCTCAACCATCAAACCTTCCCCAACTTGTATGTCATCCTGTCTATATGGAATAGTGCTCAAGGCTGTCAATATCTCCACCAATGCTCCAAGAACCTTCCCTCTTAGAGCCAAGAACCATCTCTGGAAATAAAATGTTTTGCCTGATGTGGAATTGGTTGCCAATGTATTTCTTGCCAAGGAAAGCTTCTGCTGAGCTGCAACAAGTGCTTGACTGTAATCCGACTGATTGATATTCCCAATAACATCTTGGCCAAGTTCACATAAATCATCCCTAGAAAGCCTGTTAAGAAATTCTTTTATCTCTAGACAATTCACTGAGATTGACCCTTGTTTTGGTAAGAAAAGAAGCTGGATTATTCTTTCACAATAAACCCACTGGGATAATGATTTTAACCAGCAACAACAGGTATCAGATTGAACCTTCATTGTTAATTGCGCAAATATAAAATCAGCTGAGATCCACGCTCCATGACATACTGCATACATTCCAGCTTTATACGCAGGCCAGTTATTTCTCTGTACCAACATCCTACGTGCAAACTCAAGGCTACAGAGTTCATGCACAATGAAGTAATTTTGACAAAATATTTGAGAGTTTTGATCAACTTCTTCAGCTTCCTCATTCCCATTAATCATGCAACCCCATATGAAATAAGAATGCAACAAAAAAGAGTAGATAATCTGTGTGTAGCAATCAAACAAGCTGCATTGACGTGTACACTCAACCAGAAGCTTTACTTTGTCTAAAACTTGGTTAGTTATAGCACCAGCTCCATTAAGATTTTCAAGGCAGGACACCACAATTCTGTTTATGATACATACAAGTTTTGAAGTGACAACTTTGTTCTGTTCTTCAATGCACTCCTTATCAACTTCTGAATAATCAGTTTGCCTGCCAACCATGACCTTGTTGTAAGTGTTCACCAGGTGCTCAATTAATAAATGAACCTTATCCAGCACCAAGACACCAAGATTTCGATGTTCACCAACAAGGATGAGAAGAAGATTGAGAAGGCTTTGGAATTCTTGAAATGCTGTGGAGCTAAACTGAGTCACATCCAAAAATGGCTTCACCAGCAAGGTGATCTGATCCATGATTAATGAGACGGCCTGTGATGGTATAGGTAATGTACAAACTCCACCAGATCCGATTTCCGCTCTTCGAAACTTAATTATTACATTTACCAGTACTTCAATGGCTCGGAAGCTCTTCGATGCAATTGAAGATTGCGATGCATCTCCAACAATTGCTAAGAGCTCAGCAAATTCAGGCATGTCAAAACAGGATGGATTTGGTGGTGTGCAGAGAACGATCTGCAAATTGCATCTGATGAATCAATGAGCCTTAAATTTAACAATACTAAGTTACAGACTGAACACAAGAGTTCAAAAATGACCTGGTTAAGGACCCGTAGAGCTTCACATTGCATGGTTGATGGAAGCTCAGGTTCATTTATCATGCCGAATAATTCTTTGATTACACTAGGAGCACTAATGAGATCGTGACACAATCCCTTTGCAAAAATAAAATGCAGACATCTTAATGCAGTTGCTCGCACGCACAAAGGTTTCTCATGGCTAAGAAGTGGTAGAAGAAAATCCACCTGCATCCATATAGCAAGGTTTAATAAAACATTGTCAACAAAAGACTTCAAAAATATTAACACCGTAACCTTTGACGTTCTCCTTTTGGGCAGACAAGGGTTATCACCCTTTATCTTAAGCACACCAACTTCACAGCCTTAATTTCCTAGTTTATAAGTATTTAACATGTAAATTCTATGTGATTTCATACAGATAATTAAGAACAAAATTTTAGAGAGAGAGAATATTGTAGAATCTTTAACAGTAAAACACACAATATTTACACCTTTTGGCCTGATGAAGGACTGCAGAACACTGTCTAGTACATATAAAAGAAGCGTCTTGGCATATGAAAAATTACCATAAATGAATGAAATTGGCACCTGTTCAGAAGTAAGAACAGTTGATTTGCAAGCAAGTTTTGAGAGTGAAATGAGCATTGCAACCAAAATGTCCTCTCCTGAAGACTCCAACACAAGATTTAAACCTGTCTGCATGAGATTGATGTTTAGAGAATGAAGAAATAGAAATAAGGAACATGCATGGCATAGGAATTAATTAAAGGATAACTAATTTTAACACCAAAAATAGAACTACATAATGAATGTCATTGCAGAATGACTTGCATCAATATAATCACAAATTTATATATTTTGAATAAACACCATTCATAATTGCATGCTCTTCTCTAGTGGAATTTGATTAATTTTCACCAAGGAGCTTTTTATACTCTAAAAGCCAGATAATATGCAATAGAAAAGTTAGTATGTTAATTGCCTAACTTTTAACTCAACCAAAAAGTCATACATACGCTAATGTTTGAGAGTAATACTTGACCATTTACAAAGTTGAAAAATTTAAAGCATAGCAGGCACAATACTACATATTAGAGTTCAAGAATGGGTAAGCTAATGACTAATAGATGCGATATTTACTTAATCAAAAACAAGTCAGAAATATGAAATTTCAACGTTTGTAATCACTATCAATTAGAACACACATAAGCAATATGATAACAGTGTGAACGAGTAGTGTACAATTAATGTCAACCCATGGTTACATGTATAAAATCATGCAATTTCGATACTAACTAGAACAAACTAAAGCAACATTCTTTTACATGCAGACTAGCACATTTGCCTTCATTTGTAAGTTAAATGGATTTAAAGAAAATCATGAAACCTTGTAAGCTTTATTTGCAATAGAGTGTGAGGATCCCATTTTCGCAAAAACTCGCACTGCAGCTAGCCTCACAGCAGAGACTGTTCCAGAATAAGTCACTATATTAACCAGCATCTGTAAGACAACTGATGCAAAGTCACCTGCTAACTCAGCAAAGCACCCTGCAGCAAACAATGATGCTCTTGCCTGTAGAAACCAACACAAAGGTTTTGCACTCAGTTTTACACAAAAAGAAACCGACACAAAGGTTGCAGATCTTTTGCACTCAGTTTTACACAAAAAATCCTTTAAAATCATAAGTTCCACACAAAAGGATATCATCAAGAAGGAAGAATACATTTTCCATTTACTGTATGGTTAGATGCTCTATTCACAAACTTTTATTGCTTTTAGAATATCACATACAATGCAACCATGCCACGAGATGAGATACCCAACAATTTTAAAATTGACATGAAACACCAATAAAAAATTCTGTTATCAACAAGCTCCCAAATGCAACTCACATAGAGATACATACATGCACCCAAATATCATCATCACCACGTATGGCAATCTTTTTTTATTTGTATAACAATGCAACCTCTGGGTGTATAATGAAACTATATTTTATATAGACACCTTAAATATATATAATTATGTGTTAGGAGTTTTTTATTTTTCTCATTTTGTAAATCTAGATTGGTAAACAAGGAGATAAAAATGAAATCCAACTCTTGAACAACATACACATTGATGGTAAATCTGAAATTAACAGACAATACTCCACTGACCTCCGAAACATTAGAAGAGACGAGGCTGGAAAGTACAAGGTATCGTATGTGAGCACTGTCTTTTGCAAAATCAGCCCAACAACCAAACAATACTAATGCCAGAGCTCTTGACTCAACATCACTTGTGTCATAAACGACCTTTACTCTTTTCAACAGTTCTAAGTGGTTGTGTACCCTAGACTTGTCCAAAATCCTTTTAATTCGTCTACTTTTCTTCTTGTCCATGCGGTGCCTATGCAGTGACAAGAAAAGCTTAACAATACAAACCCTCATACGTTTGTCCCCTGTTAGAAATGCATCGGCAAGCCGTAAGAAGATGGTGTTTGCAAACAGCCTCTCTTCCCCTGGAACCAAACCATACATGTCATACATTGTCATTGTAGCTTCTGGTTCTCCATTCCACTGTTCCAGTCTTTGTCCAATCTGTAATATCGCCTCAATATGCTTACCTGAATAGTCGTCAAGTTTCAGTTTTGAAGTGTTGAAATCAAAACCATATGAAACATATGTAATATCATAATAAATGATATTCTAACTCACCAGGGTTTTTCGAGCGAAGTGACATCTCAAGCTCCATGCTCCATTCCATGGCACAAGCAGTAGAATTTCTCTCCATAACTGCTTCAAAACCTAATTCTTTTAATTCCACAGCCTGAAGAATAAAATCCTTCCAATATAAGACCGCGTTCAGGAAGCCTGATAAAGATAGGATTGCAAAATTAAGGTGAAAAAATGAAATCCATCAAGGAACATGCATAAATCGAATTTATAAAAGAGTACAACAAGTGGTTATGCAAAATATATCACTAAGATAAGACGGGCCATCTGGAAACATTTTACGTTGCTAATTCTGAGGTACTGTTAATTAAAACAAATATAACAAAACAAATTTTGTATTGTCAAAATCTCAAAATGCATCCAGTAGCATACTTTTAAAACAATTTAATTTTCGTGAGAACTCACTTAATTCTGATATCTTCAAAGAGACAAATACATTGAATATTCACTTGACAACAATGCAACGAAAATTTGTAGTCTCAAAAAATACAGCCGAAACATTTACAGTTCTCGTCCTCAACAGTTGACTCAACTAGCATCTGAATCACTTCATAAGAACTTCCAAAACCACTGATGTCTCTTAGATCAATTCCCACTCTCTCCTATTAATTCAATAGAAACCACCTTCTAAAAGCATTATTGTTGGATGTTATTGTTGCTTCTTCCTAGGGATTTAGACTTAATTTAGGAGTTATTTTCTCTTCTATAAAAGGAAAGAGATTCCCTAGAAATCAGCAGAGATTCTGTTGTGTATTGTATATAATAGGGTGTCCTCTGTACAGTTTTTTATTCAAGTAAATGAAATATAAAACATTAACATGGTATCAGAGCCCAAAAACCCTAATCTCTTGCTGCTCTTTCCGGGAACCATCCTTCCCTCTTGCTGCTCCTTTCGGCAGCCATTCTCATTGTCAAAAATGGAGAAACAAACCTCAACCGCTATCATTGATACGGTTTCAGATGCATCCTCTAGTTTCGAGACTGCCATTCTTGGCAGTAATGGAGGAGAACCTCCAAATTTTCCTCATATGTCTATCACCTCATACAAACACAATGGCCGAAATTATCTCCAATGGTCCTAATCAGTTCTTCTCTATGTCTGCAGTAGAGAAAAAGAGGATTATCTCACTGACAAGGTTACTAAACCAGCGGAGACAAAAAAAGTACAAGGTCACTAATAAGATCAGTAAAAGAAAATTGTTGAGACAAAAAAAATATATAAATTCTGCCTTAGGTTAAACTCCAACCTTGATGCTGTACGAGGAAGGATATTTGGCACCAAGCCACTTCCAAATCTTCGGGAAGCCTTCTCAGAAGTCAGGCGTGAGAAGAGCCGTAGAGCATTGATGCTGGGTACAAAAATAAAAGAATCAGAAAGTAAAGCATCAGCTCTAGCTGCCCGAAACAGTCAGGAGCCACGAAGGGGAGGTTGCCCTTGGTATGACCACTGCCGAAAGCCTGGACACATGAAGGATAAATGCTGGCAAATTTATGGCAAACCAGCAGACTGGAAATCAGCAAAAGAACGCCAAAGTAAGGCCAATGCTGCAGCTGCACCATTCAGCAAAGAACAATTGGATGCACTGCAGAAACTACTCAGCCAAACGCAGAATCAGAAGTCTACCAATCCATCAGTAACTGGTATAGGAAATGTGGCACAAAAAGGTACCTTTCTTAATGCTCTTGCTGCAAACTTAGATAGTTCTAAAGCATAGATTGTTGATTCTGGAGCATCAGACCATATGACTGGAAACCGAAGTCTTTTTTCTCAGTTTGCAGCATGTCATGACAGCCGTCATGTACGGATTGCAGATGGTTCTCTTTCTAGGGTGATGGGAATTGGTTACGTGATTGTTTCTAAAAACCTAACACTTCATTCAGTTTTATGTGTGCCTAAATTAAGTTGCAATCTATTATCAGTAAGTAAACTCATTAAGGATATGAATTATGTTGTTGAGTTCCATCCGAATACTTATGTTTTTCAGGGTTTACCTTCGAGGAAGATGATTGGCAGTGCTAGAATGTGTGCAGAACTCTACTTCTTGGAAGTTCAACCTACTCCTACAATGCAAACATCTACAGTAAAGGGTTATAGGTCTTGTGTCCACAGTGTTAGTAATTATGATCTTGGTAGTGTGTCTAGTCAAAATAGGGATGTGATGTTATGACATTATCGATTAGGTCATCCCAACTTCTTGTATCTTGCTAAATTGTTTCCATCCATGTTTAATAATAAAGATCCTATGTCTTTCCGATGTGAAATTTGTCAACTTTCTAAGCATTCTCGCACTAACTTTCCAAGTTGAACTTATAATCCACCAAACCTTTTTCCATGATACATAATGATGTTTGGGGACCATCCCAGACTCCAAATATCACTGGTGCTAAGTGGTTTGTCTCATTTATAGATGATCACACTAGACTTACTTGGTTATTTCTCATGAAATACAAATCTGAGGTCTCTCAAATTTTCACAAATTTTCACAAATTTTCATAAAATGGTTTAAAATCAATTCCATACAAAAATTCAGGTTTTAAGGACTGACAGCGGAAAAGAATATTTCAATTCTATGCTTGGCAATTACCTTTTGAGTGAGGGTATAATTCACCAAAGTTCTTGTGTTGATACCCCACAACAAAATGGCATTGTCGAAAAGAAGAATCGCCATATTCTTGAAGTTGCTAGATCCTTGCTGTTTTCTACGAATATGCTTAAAAGGTTTTGGGGAGATGCTGTTCTTACAGCAACTTATTGATAAATAGATTGCCTTCTAAAGTTTTGCAATTCTCTACTCCTAACCAGCTACTTCTTCAATTTTATCCTCAATATCGGCTTATTTTGAACTTACCACCAAAAATTTTTAGATGTACTGTGTTTATTCATCTTCACAAGCACACAAGAGGAAAATTGGATCAAAGATCCATCAAATGAGTATTTCTTGGTTACTCACCAAATCACAAAGGGTATAAATGTTTTTGTCCTGAAACAAACAAATTTTATCATAGTATGGATGTCACATTTTTTGAAACCAAATTTTTTTTTCCCAAAACTGCTATTCAGGGGGAGAATCACGGGGAATATCAGTTTTGGAATTCTCAGACACCAGATTTGTTTTCACATCCTAAGATTCTAGATGGTTTTTGGACTCCTACTGATGTTGATTTGTCACCTGTAAGTTCTTCCTCTGAACCACATCCTACTGAAACTAATACCGATCTGCATGATAACAATTCCAATCCCATTCAAACTCTTGATGTCAGTCAACCTTTAGTGGATCAAACTGTAGAACCAAACTTGTCCATTCTACACTCTAGTAGCCAACACAAGCCATCTATGCCTGCTATTGATCAAAATATCATTACCTACCAAAGGAGACGGGAAACACAAAAAGAGGTAGTAGTCCAACAACAGCCTCAACCTACCCAATCATCTGATCCGGAATTAAAAAACTCGAAGAGCAATGCACGGGTTGAAGGTAGTGATTCTTCTATCAGTTCTAGTCCGGAGAGTGAACAAGCTGATATTGATATACCCATTGCAGTTCGCAAGGGAGTTAGAGAATGTAGAAGTCGGCCATTATATCCTATGAGTAACTATATGAGTTATAAAGGCTTATCTCAAGGATATAGAACATTCATTGCAAAACTTTCAGATATCCAAATTCCAAATAATGTGTAAAAAGTACTATCTGTGGCAGAATGGAAGAATGCAATTGAAGAAGAACTTAAAACTCTAAAGAAGAACAAAACATGAGAAATTTGTGAGTTGCCTAGAGGGAAGAAACCAGTGGGTTGCAAATGGGTATTTACAGTGAAAACTAAAGCAGATGGCAGCATTGAAAGGTTTAAAGCAAGATTGGTAGCTAAAGGGTTCACCCAGTCCTACGACATTGACTACTAAAAAACCTTTGCACCTGTGACAAAGTTAAACTCCATTCGGGTTCTATTATCTTTGGCTGCTAATCTTGATTGACCTCTTCATCAACTAGATGTCAAGAATGCATTCTTGAACGGAGACTTAGAGGAGGAAGTTTACATGGAGATACCTCCTGGGACGGAGAATGCAGAAAATAGTAGCAAGGTATGCAGGCTACAGAAGTCATTATACGGTCTAAAACAATCTCCCAGGACATGGTTTGACAGATTTTCTAAAGTTCTAAAACAGTACGGGTTCATTCAAGGACAAGCTGATAACATAATGTTCATTAAGCACTCTTCAAGTGGTAAAGTGGTAATGTTGATAGTCTATGTAGATGATATTGTAATTACGGGGGATTATGTAGAAGAAATATCTAGAATCAAAGATATTCTTGCAAAGGAGTTTGAAATAAAAGACTTGGGGCAACTCAAATATTTCTTAGGAATGAAAGTAGCTAGTTCCAAAAAGGGCATTGTGGTATCACATAGGAAGTATGTGTTAGATTTACTCAAAGAAACTGTCATGCTTGATTGTAAACCAGTGGAAACTCCTATGGACTCTACTACCAAACTCGGGTCAATTCAGGATAGTGCTCCTATTGAAAAAGGAAGGTATCAAAGGCTTGTAGGGAAATTGATTTACTTATCTCATACAAGACCGGACATTGCCTTTCCTGTGAGTGTTGTGAGTCAGTACATGAACAAGCCTACTGAAGAACACATGACAGCTGTTCAGAGGATTGTAAGATATCTAAAAATGACTCCTGGTAAAGGCCTGTTTTTTAAGAAGAACTCAGCAAGAGGTATTGAGGTGTATTCAGATGCAGACTGGGCTGGGTCTATAACTGATAGAAGATCTACTTCAGGTTTTTGCACCTATGTTTGGGGAAACCTAACTACATGGAGGAGTAAGAAACAATCAGTTGTGGCTAGAAGCAATGCTGAGGCCGAGTTTAAAGCTATGGCTCAAGGAATTTGTGAAGGTATATGGTTGAATCGGTTGTTGACAGAATTGAAAGTTCCTTTAGATGGATCAACCAAGTTGCTTAGTGATAGTCAAGCTGCAATAAGTATTGCTAAAAATCCTGTTCAGCATGACCGAACTAAGCATATTGAGATTGATAAGCATTTTATCAAGGAGAAAATAGAAAGGGGGATAATCACACCTATCTACATTCCTTCATCATCACAAAATGCAGACATTCTCACAAAATCACTTCCAAGAGCTATGTTTGAAGATTTGAGCAGCAAGTTGGGTTTAATTAACATATATAACCCAACTTGAGGGGGAGTGTTGGATGATATTGTTGCTTTTTCCTAGGGATTTAGACTTAATTTAGGAGTTATTTTAGAAGTTATTTTCTCTTCTATAAAAGGAAAGAGATTCCCTAGAAATCAGTAGAGATTCTGCTGTGTATTGTATATAATAGGGTGTCCTCTGTACAGTTTTTTATTCAAGTAAATAAAATATAAAACATTCACAATTATAAAGAAAGTTTCAAAGGCAAGAAACATGTAAACGTAAAAACGAATCACACCCTCTTCCTCTCCATTTGAGGTGTTAAACATGACAGGAAATTAGAGAATACAAAAAAAAAAAAAAAAAAGCGCATTTGGGGTAAATTTGCCTTCTCCTTCAAACTAATTGACCATGGAAACATATATTACATCACACTGAAAGTTATAGAAAACCAGCAACACCCCACCAACCCACCAACTAATATCATTGAAAAACATTAATATACTAGAGAAAGAAAATTGGTCTATAATATATAATGATACAAACCCATTATTAGTCTCAACAAACCAATACTTTACAATGAAACAAACATAAGAAACTATATACAGTCAAGCGATTACAATACACTACAATTACATAACCCAGAAAGCATAATATAAACAACAAACAACAAAGAAAAAAACAAAGACAAGTCTGAAGAGAAGAATCCGAATGCATACCTGTTGATAATGAGAGCAGCTAAGAGAGTGAGTAAAGTATATTTGGATGCACCACCTCCACCCTGGTTTTTTCACTGCCAACTCTGTTTTCTTTTTTCTTTTTTTTTGAAAAATAACCAAATACAGAACAAGCCCACTATAAACCACGGGCACAAGGGAACAAAACGGAAGCACTGACCGACTGCCAAAGCAAATCCTCACCAGAGGATAAAGCCAAAGAGACTAGCAGATGAGCCAGGCGGTTCCCACTACGAGAGACGGCCTGACAACAGGAGACGCCAACCTCCCTACACAAGACTTTGACATCATTTGCAAGCAACCCAACATCGCCGAAAGAAGGAAGATCAGACAGCACAGCAGAGACAGCATTGGTTGCATTAACCTCGACCACATCAACTGGCAAATTCAAAGAACGGGCTAGTAGCAGCCCTTCATGAAGAGCGGCCAGTTCACCAATATCTGGGGAAAACACACTAGCAAAACGACGAGCGGAAGCTGCCAAAACAAATCTGTGACAGTCTCTTAATGCCAAACCATACCCAATCTGTAACATCCCTTACCTCGATTTCCCGTCGGAGCGAGATTCGAGGCAAAGGGCGTTACGGTTCCAAACTGAAAATTCATTTATTCATTTATTTGAAAATTTCTTACTAAAAGAAATGGAATTACCACTAAAAGTTTTATGATATAAAAAAAAAATTAAATATTATTGTCTCTTGTATAATTTTAGAAAATCCGGCAGAGTTTCCTCTGTTTTTCTGAAAATCCAAAATTTAACCTGTAAAGAAAATTATAACACTTCTATAAAATTCTTTTTTCAACTCCAATTCGGACCTCCCGTCCGATTCCGAAAATCACTTCAATACGCAACCAATTAAAATCAATATTTAATCAAAACTCAAAATCCACCATCATAAACTTTACACTACATACTTATCAAATAATATACATAACTTATAAATATTTTAAAATTTTAATACAAATTGTACTTTACAGACGTTTAAATTTAAAAACTTATATATATACATGATGGTGCCCATGCATATATATATATACACATGATACAAATTTTTATTACCCAAAAATTTATGTCGGATGTGACTCGTAGAGTATCTGCAGGAGCTTCGTCTTCATCTCGGCAACAAGCCCAATTCAATTACCTGCGCGTGGTAAATCCAACACGCTAAGTATTTCTACTTAGTGGGTGTACACTTAATTTAAATGTCATAAAACTTTCTTTTCTCATAATATAATTTCACAAAACTTTTCAACAATAATAAATAAAACTTTCACCATATTTTAATTTTTCTTAAAACACAATTCATGCAGTACATAAAAATCTTATTTCAAATATAACTGTATAAAATTCAGTTTTCTCACTCTCAAATAAACTTTACATAACACATTAATATTTATTAACTGATAAATAGATATAAACATAACATTTCTTTTGACGGCATTTTGAAACGATTTTCATCAAACATTTTTCGTTATTAAATTTCACAATTTGATGAATTTACTAATAAACATACATACAAAACATATACAATTTATTATTAAGCATATTAATTATACCTGTAAAAATTCTATTACACATCACTATGAAAAACACTTTACTATTTATTATACACATAAATTATATAATAATCATTTTTCATCTATTTACGCTTAATTTCACATATCTAACACATCAAATTTGTTATTAAACGTAGCAATTCGATATTATATATATATATTTATTTAATATAACACCATTGCATTTAAAAATTTTCGTTTTCCAAAATTTCAATTACAATTAATATGTTACACAATTTCAAACTTTTATCAATTTCGCTAATTACCCTTTTTACTAACAATTTCGAATGTAAAACGTATAAAATTCTTTATATCCCTTTACAACTCATACGACTTTTCAATTAATATTATTAATGTCATTTTCAAACCTTTATCTAAAAGTTACTAATTAATTATTTCATTACATAGATAAAGTACATAACTCATTTCTTTCCGATTTTTAATCAAATTATTTTCATAAATGATTTTTTTTTCCTTTTCCCAAACTTAAGTCATAAATCCGGATTTCATAATCTTTTTAAATATTTATATTATAACACAATAAATTTCATTTCAATCATTTGTAACACGGTAACTCAAATTAAATTTTACAATAATAAAATCAAACGAAATACATAACTATCGGTTTTTCAAAAACGTACATATATCAAACTTGAATCAATATAAACTGCAATTCACATATATTTTTTTTTTTTTCCAAAATCCGTTAACAAACACATTTACACTATTATCCTTTCAACTCAATTTTTATATCATAATCATAATTCTATTTCCGAAAATAGTACATTATCATCAATTAAAAATCAAAACACAAAATACGAATTTTAACAATATTTTCGTAATACATTAACTAATCATTTAAAAATTATAACCAATCGTAAAGTTCATGACATAATATCAATTAATAAATAAAAATATCAACATTCATCATATCAAGTCTTACTTGTCACATCGAATTACAATAATGCCCTTTCTCCCATATCATTTCCCTTTTTAACATATTTCACACACTTTACTTTATCAAATAACATTTATCAAACTTATTTATGATTCTACCATTTTTCTTTAATTAGAGTACTTTGTAAAATTCCATCATGATACCATGGATCGGTAACGGATTTTTTAGCATCGGTCAGACTAAACGGCAACCCCGGCAATGGTCGCTCGGTGACTATCCACCGGGTCGCATATCACGATCTGTTTCCGTTTCAGGACCGGGCACTCGATGCCTCTCAAAGTTCGTCATACAACGTCTATAATCAATCATAACGGTGCAGTACTGCTAAAATTCACCATATTGGCTAGCCAACTACCAATCCCCACCTACCGGTGATTAGTTTTACGCGAGCCCTTTAATTTATTTTTTTTATTAATCACTAAAAATTTTCACATATATATATACATTTATTTTTACAACTTTTATCTTCTAACAAAAATTTCATTTAAAAACCAATGAATACAATTTCAGCCACGGTTTTTCTCATACTTAGAAATTATCAATATAAACGACATAAAACACTATTATATACTCAATTAATTCATCAACTCTTTTTCAGAATGTTCATACCTTTATTCCGATATATATATATATATATATTCGGTCAAGGTACTCAACTTGTTCATTTCTTTCCATTTCATTGCGTTTTATTTTTCGTTTACGTTAAAAATTCATTAAAATCATATTTGAACAATCTTTCAGAATAATTTATCAAAATAAATCCACACACTTCAAAACCCAACAAAATTTAAATCTCATATATATATATTAATACCTATTTAAATATATTATTCAAATTTCTTTGTGTCACCTCTCATGATCACTGTAAATGACCATTGTGCCCTTAGAGCATTTTAGTTCCAAGAAAGGAATTTTATTTATTTAATAATTATTATTTATTTATTTTTATTTATTTTCGATTCGATTTATTTATTTATATTTTTTTTAACACATCGATCATCCAAACATCATTCGAATAATATGCACATAGTATAAAATAACAAAATTACCCCTAAAGCACTCTATACATCAATTTCGACCATAGGGTATCTTATTTCCAAAATTATTTTTCAAATGCGTTTTTCATCAAATAAACTCATCCATGAGTATACAATTAACATCCAAATAACATCTAAAATCATTTAACATCTCGAATAAATAACAAAAACAAGTTTCAAGGGATTTACATAATTAATTCAAAACTAATAAAATTAAAAGTTTCAGAATAAGTGTACACCAACCTTATGGATTTGCTTTTTAGCTTTTCACTCACCCAATGGGAGATTTTTACACCTCTCTAGCATTCCCTAAGACCTCACACATTCAAACTCTCACCTAGGGTTCTAAAATAAATAAAAATCAACAGATAAATCAAAATAACGAAACCAAAAGCTAAAATAACTACAAAATCATGCTCATTTATGTATTAGAACATCCCTAACTAAAACTCAATACAAAATAATCAAATAAAATCAAATTACCTCTTTTTAGACCCCTTAAAAATCCGAAAATCAACTTGAAAATATATGAGTTTTAGTGATTTTTGAAGCTTGAATGGGTAGGTGATGAAATGTAATGAAATTTGAGAGATTTAATAGGTAAACAAAATAAAAAAAAAAAAAAAAATTGAAGAGTAGAAGAGATGAACACGAGCAGAACTGAGTCAGCGATGAAGTGCAACAGAAATGAAAAATCTGGGCAAAAACAGATTTTAATAGTCACAAACTTTTCATATTTATAAAACTGTCCCAAAATTTTTATTATTTATGAATTGACCCCAAAACTTTTTATTTTCTACATTTACACCCCTACTCACATACTAATATCTCATTCGATACTCTTGCCATCACATCATCCCACTAACTCATTCAAACTTATCTATAACCTTATTTTTTTCAAAAATAATTAATTTATTTTAATGAAATAATAATAATAATAATAATTATTATTATTATTATTATTATATAATAAATTCTTTATTCACTCAAATCTTATCCTCTACAAGACAATCCAATCTCACTATCCTAACCTTCCCATTCTGCTACTTATTTTATTTAAATTCGAAAATAATTCTTTACGGGAAAAAATTTTCGAAAATATTAAATTTCACTTATTAATGATCAAAATATTTTACAATCGCGCGAATTTCATTAAATTCAAATTTATTTCCATTTAATAAATTACTTATTAAATCAACAAATATTAATCGGACGAAAATAATTATCGGGACGTTACACAATCATATCAAACTCCTTTCTAACAGCAACATCAATATTTAATTTGATCTTTCCAGCTGCCGGAAGAATCCACACTGAAAACTGAAATTGAGAAGTCCTTCCCACCAAAAGATAGGAAACATGTTTCGCTTTCTGGAACTCAGCGAGCAGAATCAAAGCAGAGGATAGCACCTCATCCGGAGATTTAGGTCTTCTGTCATGGACCAGACTGCCAACTCTGTTTTCAAAACACAACTTTGAAAGGCCTTTTTGTTTTATGAGAAATATGTAGGAGATTGGGACAAAAATAGCATCATAAAATAGTGAGTTAATATTCATGTCATTTTCAATAAATAGAACAATTGGGTCTCAAATTATATATGAAAATACTAAAATATTCTTCTCATAAAAAAATATTGAAGAGGTATTTTGCAAACATCAAACCCTCCACATTCTCACTATAGCCGTTCCCTCACTTTCTACCGTCGTTCAACCCTTCATCTCCTTCATTTTCTTCTTCTCCTCATATTCTTTCTATCTGCTTTGGCAGACCGACAAACCACCTTCGTCTCTTCGTCAGTGTCCGAGCCCTTCATCTTTTTCCTTCGCATGATCAAACTGCTCCTCTTTCCATTCTTCTTCTAGTCCACGATCGAGCTGCCGCAAGTGGCGGTTATCGGTAGCTAGAGTAGCGGCGAGTCTAGCGTCCTTGAATTGCTTGTCGATAGAGACTTCCTGCCACGAGGCAACGATATCTGCACGCGTCGCCCATTCGTGTTTCAGCTGTTGCAGACCAAGACCGAGGAGGAGTACAGCGAGTTCTTCCACTTACCTGGCAAGAGGTTCCACGATTTCTCAAAGATCAGGAGAGAGATTGAGGTACAACTTTCTAACGACTTCATTGACTCTACTATTAGAAGGTAGACACTTGAATGTTGTTTTGTGTTGCTAGAAATTTTGAATATATTCAAGAAGTTTGTTGTGCAAAATGTTTGAAATGAAGAGACTAGAAGTTTGTTTGATTAGTTGGTTGCTATTTATGCGAACTGTGAATATAATGATACATTGTGTCGATAATTGTTTTGGTTGATTTACATGAATATGTTAGGATTTATTTTTGGTGGGTTTTCGATTAGCTCTATTTATTTATTTATTTTTGGTTGATTTATATGAATTTGTTGGGGTTTTTTTTTTTGGTGGGTTTTTGATTTAGTTGCATGAAGTAGATGCATGTGTAGTATTAATTTATTGTATTCATACCTATATTAAGTGAAAATGAAATGAAGGAACAAAATTAGATAACATTTTGCCCACCCGAGATAACCAAAGTAGCATTTTGCATGGTGTAGATATAATTGACATTGTTGTCTGTCCATGGTTTATTTTAATTTATTGTTTATTGATATGCAGTTGCTAATTCCATATGTTGTTGGATCTCCTGATGGTCATTGGATCTTATGTAAAGTAGATTTATAATAGTGGAGTATTGTTATATACAATTCACTATCACATAAGATCCCAATCGATTCGGGGTATCAAGAGAACCAGGTGGCACATTTAAGGTACTTGTTATATTTCGTGTTGGCAAAGTCTGGTTATTTTGAGGAGAAACACGGAAAGGAGAGGGGACTTATTTATTGTACATAAGTTGAACCACAAAAGCATACCAACTCAAAAGGATCATAATAGTTGCAGTGCATTTGTATGTAAGTATATCCAGTCTATCAATATGAAATGTGCATCATGAAATTGGGGGCTACCAGAAGTTCACAAAATGAAAAGGGAATATGCTTTCGTCATATTTTGTAATGCTGCTGATGGAAATGTGGAGTAATTGTCGATA
The DNA here is from genome assembly GCA_022984855.1 of Dimocarpus longan. Classification (NCBI taxonomy): domain Eukaryota; kingdom Viridiplantae; phylum Streptophyta; class Magnoliopsida; order Sapindales; family Sapindaceae; genus Dimocarpus; species Dimocarpus longan. The sequence goes on from CM041017.1 coordinate 29,617,689, forward strand.
ATTATGTAGAATATTTTATATATGAATGTATATAAAATTACTTTGATTGAGGCTATGTAAAATTTGTGGTTTTTATGAATATATTTTGCATTATGTTGAGGTGTTATGATATTCATGTGTTATGTTTTATTCAGTTGACAAAAACCAATACCCAAAACACTAGTCATACCAAGGTGAATAGAGTTAATAACGCTAGTTCCCTTAGTGTAACTAGTGGTGTTATGTCTTGATGGAAAAAACCAGTAGGCAAAATACTAATCACACTAATAGTGACGAATATGTATATTCGTCACTATTAGTGTGACTAGTGGTGTCATTTCTTAATAAAACAAAACCAGTAGTCAATACACTAGTCACACTAATAGTGACGAGTATATTCGTTACTATTGGTGTGACTAGTGGTGCCATGTCTTGATGAAACAAAACCAATAGCCAATACACTAGTCACACCAATAGTGACGAGTGTGAATCATACTCGTCACTATTGGTGTGACTAGTGGTGTCATATCTTGATGGAACAAAACTAGTAGCCAATACACTAATCACACCAATAATGACGAGTATGAATCACACTCGTCATTATTGGTGTGACTAGTGGTGTCATGTCTTGATAAAACAAAACCAGAAGTCAATACACTAGTCACACCAATAGTGACGAGTGTGAATCATACTCGTCACTATTGGTATAACTAATGGTGTCATATCTTGATGGAATAAAACTAATAGCTAATACACTAGTCACACTAATAGTGATGAGTGTGAATCATACTCATCACTATTGGTGTGACTAGTGGTGTCATGTCTTGATGGAATAAAACCAGAAGCCAATATGCTAGTCACACAAATAGTGATGAGTGTGAATCATATTAGTCACTATTGGTGTGACTAGTGGTGCTATGTCTTGATGGAACAAAACCAGAAGCCAATATACTAGTCACACCAATAGTGACGAGTGTGAATCATATTAGTCACTATTGGTGTGACTAGTGGTGTCATGTCTTGATGGAACAAAACCAATAGCCAATACATTAGTCACACCAATAGTGACGAGTGTGAATCATACTCGTTACTATTGGTGTGACTAATGGTATCATGTCTTGATGAAACGAAACCAGAAGCTAATACACTAGTAACACCAATAGTGACGAGTGTGTATCATACTTATCACTATTAGTGTGACTAGTGGTGTCATGTCTTAATGGAACAAAACCAGTAGCCAATATACTAGTCACATCAATAGTGATGAGTGTGATTCACACTCGTCATTATTGGTGTGACTAGTAGTGTCATGTCTTGATGAAACAAAATCAGAAGCCTATACACTAGTCACACCAATAGTAACGAGTGTGAATCATACTCGTCACAATTAGTGTGACTAGTGGTACCATATCTTGATGGAACAAAACCAAAAACCAATATACTAATCACGCCAATAGTGACGAGTATGAATCGTACTCGTCACTATTGGTGTGACTAGTGGTGCCATGTATTGATGGAACAAAACTAGTAGCTAATACACTAGTCACACCAATAGTGATGAGTGTGAATCATGTTCATCACTATTGGTGTGACTAATGGTCTCATGTCTTGATGGAATAAAACCAGAAGCCAATATACTAGTCACACCAATAGTGATGAGTATGAATCATATTAGTCACTATTGGTATGACTAGTGGTGTCATATTTTGATGGAATAAAACCAAAAGTCAATATACTAGTCACACCAATAATGACGAGTGTGAATCATATCAGTCACTATTGGTGTGACTAGTGGTGTCATATTTTGATGAAACAAAACCAGTAGCCAATACACTAGTCACATCAATAGTGACGAGTGTGAATCATACTCGTTACTATTGGTGTGACTAGTGATGTCATGTCTTGATGAAACAAAACTAAAAGCCAATACACTTGTCACACCAATAGTGACGAGTGTGTATCATACTTGTCACTATTGATGTGACTAGTGGTGTCATGTCTTGATGGAACAAAACCAAAAGTCAATATACTAGTCACACCAATAGTGACGAGTGTGAATCATACTCGTTTCAATTGATGTGACTAGTGGTGTCATGTCTTGATGGAATAAAACTAAAAGCCAATACACTAGTCACACCAATAGTAACGAGTAGTGACGAGTGTGAATCATACTCGTCACAATTAGTGCGACTAGTGGTGTCATGTCTTGATGAAAAAAATCAGTAGACAAAACACTAGTCACACCAATAATGACGAGTGTGAATCATATTTGTCACAATTGGTGTGACTAGTGGAGGGGTCAATTTTTTTAAATAAAGTCTTTGTATAGTGTCTCTCTTTAATAAAAATATCACCAAATACAAAGACACAACCAAGTATAATGTTATAATAAGTATGAATAAAGATCGTTCCCACATAGAGTATCTAGCTTAGTTTTATGCTATGCGAACAAAGATGGGGATTTTGAGTTTAACAAAAACAATTTTAAGAAAAATAACTAAAGAACAATCCGAATTGAAATATCGAAATCAGTCAAAAGAACAAACATTGGTCTAAGTTAACTTCCACCATCGGAATTATACAACTGATCATCGATGCAAATATATATATATATATCAATTCACACTTTGAATATTCATCGTTGGAATAATCTTTCCTATCTCTCCTTAGTTTTAGTTAATTAGAAATTAAGTGATCTAATCAACCCTAACTACTAAATAACCCGAAGACAAGCGCTAACAGTTTAATTTAGTAGTAGCCTTAAGAATTAGAGAAATCAATGAAACTAAACAACACAAGCACAAACGGTTGCATTTAATTTAGTCGAGTATTCTTCCTAAAATCTAATAATTTCTAATGTAACAAATCATTAAATCTTAGTTACTTTGCAAATTAGATGGATCAAACAATTACGGATTTGAAATCTAAATTAGCAGTAGATTGCAACGAATAATAAACTATTAGGCCTCCTAGTAATTAAACAATGCAATCATGAAAATAGATATAGAAGAACACCCGGTACTTAAAACATAAATTGAATCAATAAAAACCAATTGGATCTCACAGTTTTACTGATTCCGAGGCTTTCGTTTTCTTTGACCAATTACAAAAATTCAGCCACGCAGGGCCATGATGAAAACTTGAAAGAAAATAACAAAAGAAGGAATTTAAGAGACGTCCCCCAGCTACTGAATTCTCCTCTTTTTATACTAGAAAGTTTTTCTCTTAGATGCCTACAAAATCTCCTCAAATAAATGCTAAAAATTGTCCTAAATAATAGGATTCAAATATATCCAAATAATGAAAATATTAAAAACCAAATAAAGGCTTAATAAATAAAAAGAAAGTTGTGATTCCAGTTGAAAATTTTCGTGCACCAGATCTGGAGACTTCAGGAAATAAATTGCTTCAGGCACACGTGTTAGACTTGCAAGCTAAGGAATTCCAAAACGTCAACAATACAGGCGCAGCAACTTCAAGCCTGATTTCGACCTTGATGCAACCAGTATCTCCTAAAATTAGAAACATGAAAGTTGTAGAGCTTTTCCTTGTCATTCCATAGCATTTGAATCATCTCAATCAGAGCTCGAATGAAAAAGTTATACCCAGATTACGAAACAATGTCAGAGTTGTCAAAAATTGCCAATTAACTTCGTTTTGCACTTAATGCCTCCATTAGCATCCTAAATCAAAATATAAGAATAATGAGTACATATATGCATCAAATAAGTGTAAAAGACTAAACATTAAGGAGAAAAAATATGACATTTTACATTCTCATCAACTGTACATAAATAAATGATCGACTTTAGTAATTAAGCTCCAAATCAAGACTAGCAATATATCGTTACTTATACTTTGATAAAATTAAGTAATTAAACTACCCAATAAATGCTCATAATATGACACTAATAGTCACACCGAGGTGATATGTATTAGTAACGCTAGTCATCTTGGCGTCACTACTATTTTGACTATTAGTTTTTTTTTTTATTTTTTATTAAAACATGACGCCACTAGTCACACCAATAGTGACGATCATTATAACGCTTGTCACTATTGGTATGACTAGTGTTTTGACTACTAATTTTTTTATCAAGTCATGACACCATTACTCACACCGAGATAATAAGTATTAATAATACTGGAGTATATCGATGTGACTAGTGTTTTGACTACTATTTTTTTTTCCATCAATATATCGCACCACTAATCACACCAAGATAACTAGTATTATTAACGCTTGTCACTATTAATGTGACTAGTATTTTGGCTATTGATTTTTTTTTCATCAAGTCATGACATCACTACTCACACCGATGTAATTAGTATTAATAACACCGAAGCATATTGATGTGACTAGTGTTTTGGCTACTGATTTTTTTTTTCCATCAAGATATCGCACCACTAGTTACATCGAGGTAACTAGTATTATTAACGTTCATCACTATTGGTGTGACTAGTGTTTTGGCTACTGATTTTTTTTCATCAAGTCATGGCACCACTACTCATACCGAGGTAACTAGTATTAAAAACACTGGAGTATATTGGTGTGACTAGTGTTTTGGTTACTGATTTTTTTTTTCCATCAACACATTACACCACTAGTCACACCGAGGTAACTAGTATTATTAACGCTCGTCACTATTAGTGTGACTAGTGTTTTGGCTACTGATTTTTTTTCATCAAGTCATGACACCACTATTCACACCGAAGTAACTGGTATTAATAACACTAGAGTATGTTGGTGTGACTAATGTTTTGGCTACTGATTTTTTTTTTTTTCCATTAAGACATCGCACCATTAGTCACATTGAGGTAACTAGTATTATCAACACTCGTCACTATTGATGTGACTAGTGTTTTGATTACTATTTTTTTTATCAAGTCATGACACCACTACTCACATCGAGGTAACTAGTACTAATAACACTCGAATATATTGGCTACTAACTTTTTTTTTTCATGTTTTGGAGTGACTAGTATTTTGGTTACTGACTTTTTTTCCGTCAAAACATCGCATCACTAGTCATACCGAGGTAAGTAGTATTATTAACACTCGTCACTATTGATGTAACTAATAACATTATTAACATTATAAACCTTAAAGCCAATTCCTACAGCTCAATATCACTATAGCTAACCACAATAATTAATAATCACTGAAAAACAAGTGTTCAAAAGTTAAGATACATTACCCATAGTATAGAAGATGAAGATGGATGGTGGCTAGTGTAGAAGTGAATGAAGATGGATGGTGGATGGTGTCTGTGCAGCCGAAAATAAGAAAAGGGACCAAAAGAGAAAACAGAGAAAAATATATCGGTAGAATAAAGAAATGAATGAGGAGAAGAAAGTGAAGAAGAAACAGAGATTGTCAAAGAAATGAAGGAGGAGGAGAAAGTGAAGAAGAAGCAGGAGCTATCAAAGAAATGAAGGAGAAGGAGAAAGTGAAGAAGAAGCAGGGGCTGTCAAAAAAATGAAAGAGAAGGAGAAAGTGAAGAAGAAGCAGGGCGACGGTAAAAAAAAGAGAAAGAGAAAAGATAGCAAAAGAGTTATTAAATATATTTGTGTCCAAAAAAAAAAAAAAAAGATTGGAACACAATTGTTAATTTTATTTTAATGGAATAAGAATGTTAATTGAATATTGTAAAGGGTCAACAGCTGACATTTCCTCAATATAATAAGTAGCTCGATTAATTAATTGACTTCATGTCCATCGGGTTTATCCAAATCTCACCTACAAACCCGCATTGCCGCCCTTTATATTTTTTTTAAGGTGCTGAAATGAGCCATGGGACAATCCAAATCAAATAAGTAGGATCTTAGTGATAGAATCTAGGTCAATAGCCTTCATATAATTGCAAATCATCCATATCAAGATGAGAGATAATTCATAGAGTAAATTATAATTTAGCTACCCAATTGAAATGTATTCACAGACGTAGCAACTGATTCGCTTTTATTACAATTGACCCCCCCTACCGTTAGTAAACTTCAGTTAGTCTTAACTGGTTTAAGGGTAAAATTATCTTTTGAAGTTTTATTTTTTTAAAAAATTTTAAATGTTTTATTTTTTAAAAAAATAAATTTAAAAAACTTTAAAATACACTGTTTCTCTCTTTCTCTCTCTCATCCCTCAGCCTTCTCTCATTTTTTCGCCATCGCTGTCTCTGTCTCCGCCGTTCTTACCCCTATCGCCGTCGTCCGCTGTCTCTTCTTCCGCTTATTTTTCTTCTTCTTCTTTTCTTCCGCTTCTTCTTATTCTTCTCTTCTTCCGCTTCTTCTTATTCGACTATTCTTCTTCCTCTAACCCGATCTGGGTTCATCTGGATGAACCTAAATCTGGGTTCATTATTCGAGTGAACCCAGATTCTAGGTTTGTGATGAACCCAGATCTGAGTTCTCGTGAACCGAGAATCTGGGTTCTTGAGCCCAAAAATCTGGGTTCGATTTATGGTTTCGATTTCTGGGTTGGTTCGAACCCAGAAATTGAACCTATATTAGGGTAGGTTTGATTGTTTTGAGTTGGGTTTGAAGATTAGTTTATGATGAGTTAAGATTAAAGATAATTTTGAGGTTGGATTTTTTTTTTTTTTTTCAGTTCTTCAAGAAAATATGATGATTCCAGATGGGTTGATTGATGATGAGTTGAGATTGAAGATTTTCTGGTGATTCCAAAAAATCTTATTCTAATTTTTTTTTTTAGTTATTTGTTGATTGATGATGATGGTTCCAGATGTTTATTTATTTATTTTGGTTATTTGCTTATTAATGATGATGGTTATGTTTTAAATGTTGTTGATGATTTTGTTTGTTATTTGTTGATTGATGATGTTAGATTTTTGGTTTGGTAGTAATTGGTGAAGAATAAAGAATAAGATTTATTAAATTTTTTTAATTTAATTATTTGGCTTTAATTTAATTAATTAATTTTTTTCTAGTTAATTTTTATTTAATTAATTGATTTTTAAGGGTATTTTGATCTTTTCGCTATTTTATACTATTTACTGTTAGAACTAATTGAAGTCCATTAACGGTAGGGGGTTCCAATTGTAATAAAAACGAAACAGTTGCTCTGCCTATGCATTCATTTCAACTGGGTAGTTAAATTGTAATTTGCTAAAAAAAAAAAAAAAGATTTTGGGTTGCCCCGATTCCCGACGACTTGACCTAATCAAAGTTCAAGTTTGGTTGTGGAAGAATATCGATCAAATTACACAAATGACCTTGAGATTTGATGCATTTAACAACATAACATTAACTGTTTCAAGAAAAGTTGCATTTTTCCTTTCTGCTTAGCAACTCTTTTAAGGTGTGTATGGTGCTAAGCATCGGTGTATAATATCATCTTCCTCACAAAAAAACTAGTAAATTCATTTGGAAAATATTCTCCACCTCTATCACTTCTAAGCACTTTTTTTCTTCCTAAATGATTTTTTCTTTCTGTTAAGCCATTTTCTTTAGGTTTGTGTACTGCATTTTTGTTTTACACCAACAACGTTATTTCTTTCCTACATTGCAAAAGCCTCTCGTTACATCAATATTTCTCTTTAATTGTAATCAATCTCAATCAACATTCTCTTCAATTGCGATCAATCTCAATTGTGTGTCCTTAAGGAAAAAAAAAATGGTAAGTTTCAATTTCTTTTTTAATTTAATGTTTCTTTGTTATTTTAATTATTATTTTTAATTGTTTTCATTATATCAAGTAATTGATTGGTTTTGTTTTCTTGTAGTCATTGTGAAAGATTGGGTGCTATTTTTTCATTTTATTTAATGTAATTTTTTTTTTTAATTGTCATTCATCATTTTGTTAAGAAAAATGTCTACTAGAAAAAACGAATCTGGGTATGAAAAACGAAAGAAAAAAAAAAGGGTGGAAGAGTTAGCTCAATCTAGAAAAGATGCACTTGATAAATTTGTCACTAGTAGTAAGCAATTAAGTATTTCAAAAAATACAAGTGATAAAAATTTAGCTAGTGAACCAATAGATTCTATTGTGCCTAAAGAAGATGAAATTTGTAAAGGACAAAATCCTCTTGATGATGATAACATCGATAGTACTTTGAATCCTAGTGAGGAGAATGAAGAATATGCGGTCCAAGAGGAAAACGTGAAATATCAAAATGAAATATCTAATCAAGTGGAATTAGATTTAATTGATCCAGGAAAATGATCTAATTCTAACTTGAGAGATTTAATTGCTGATAGGGGACCTAGTGGAGACACCATTATTAGCAGTCTAGATTTCCAAAAGATGAGAACGATAGACATTTTTCCACTACGCATGACACTAGAAAATTGATAAATGGAGAAAAGCATGATAGAAGATGGCTAGATTATTAGAAGAAATTAGACGAAGTTTTTTGCTTTTGTTGCAAGTTGTTTTCAAAATCGCTTTTAAGTTCTCAACTAGTTGATAATATGCTGAGATTGGAAAAATCTAAGTGCTAAGATCAAGAAACATGAAATATCCAATGAACACACCATTAAAATGAATGCTTGGATTGAATTAGAGATGCCATTAGAAAAGGAGAAAACAAATTGATAAAACAACTGCAAGATCAAATCAATAAAGAAAAAGAACACTGGAGAAATATAGTGTCGTTGAGAATTATTGCTGTTGTGAAAATTCTTGCAAAAAATAATTTGACATTTCGAGGGTCATATGAAAAAATTTATGAGGATAGCAATGGGAATTTTTTAAGTCTTATTAAAATGATTGCACAATTTGACCCAGTGATGCAAGAGCATTTTAGACGCATTCAAGCTAGTGAAATATATGATCATTAATTATCTTGGTCATAGAATACAAAATGAACTGATTGATTTGTTATCAAGTGAAAGAAGAAGCGCAATTGTGGAAAAAAAATCAAACAAGCAAATTATTTTTCTGTCATAGTTGATTGTACTCCTGTTGTAAGCCATCAAGAACAAATGGCTCTCATATTAAGATGTGTAGATGTTTCATCGGTTCCAATAAAAATAGAAAGATATTTTGTAGAATTTTTGAAAGTGTATGATACATCAGGGCAAGGAATTTTTGAGGAGTTTATGAATGCATTGAAAAAGATAACTTTTCACTTGCAGACCAAATCAAAAAGAAAAATTTGTTTCTACCCAATTTTCTATAAAAATTTATTTTTAACCTCTCAAACAAATTATTTTTATTCAATTTCTAAGTTTACAAAACTATTCTCAAGTCAAACATTTAAAAACATGAAATTTAAATTTTATATTGAATTTTACTGGACTACAAAACCTGATTCGGGTTTTATATCTGGTTTTGTGGGATTACAAAACTTGAATCGGGTTTTGTGGCCTTATAAAACCCAGGATTGGGTTTTGTGATCCCATAAAACCCGATAAATCTGATCATTGTCTTTATTGTTATAACTCATTGAAAATTTTTATTTTTAAACCAAATAAAACCAAATATAATTAAATCTAATCCTAAATATCAATATTCAACATGTAAAACACAAAAAAAAAAAAAAAAACTTGAAAAGTCACAAAAAACTCAAAAAATCCCAACAAAAACTCAAACAATCAATAAAAGAAGCTAAAACTCTCATACCATGAGCAATGGAGGAGAGCAAGGCATACATGAATAATATAGGTATAGGCTATAATTAATTTGTTTAAGGGGTTAAAATCAAATTTTTTTAGAAAGGTGGGTAAAAACAATTTTTTTTTTTCCTAAAATTTTCATTTTTTGTAATTTTCACATTGAAGAATCCTGAGCTTAATATTGATGATACGAGGGGACAGGGATATGATAATGGGTCTAACAATATGAAAGGAAAACATCAAGATGTACAAAAACAATTGCTTGATATGATAATTTGTTGCTTTTGATGTGGCTAGTTGTTGTCCTAAAACTATTACATTGTTTGGAGTGGTACAACGCATAAATATATATATATAGTGTTTTTCTTTTCTACAAAAAGATGGAAAATTTTAAAAGATCATGTTCTTAGTTTAACTGTTCAGCCATTGTCACAAACTCGTTGGGAAAGCCACATTGACAGTGTACTCAAAGCAATTAGGCTTCAAGCTCCTGAAATAAGAGATGCTTTCCTTGAGTTAGCACAAACCAATGATGATCATAAAATAAACAGTGAAGCTAATTGTTTGGTTATGTGTGAGCTTGAAAATTTTGAATTTTTGGTGGGCATGATAATTTGGTATGATTTGTTATTTGTTGTTAACATTATGAGTAAAACCTTACAAGCCAATTAAAGACATGCAAATTGATATTGCGATTGATTGAAAGGTATTCTTGCATTTCTTAAAAAGTACAGAGAAAAAGGATTTGCAGTAGCATTGATTTCGGCTAAGGAATAAGTGAATAACTATTCAAATAGAGCCTGTGTTTCGTGAAAAGGGAATAATTTGTAGGAAGTTAAGAAACAGTTTGATGAAAATAATAATAATGAGGTAACACATTTAACAGATGAAGATTGTCGAATTAGTTATTTTACTTGTATGGTTGATCACTATTTCTTCTTTTGAGAGTAGATTTGAGCAATTCAAAATATATGAAGATGGTTTTGGTTTTTTTTACATGATTTGAAAAAATTTAAGTCTTTAAATGATAATTGTTTGAAAACATATTGTTTTAATCTTGAAAATTTTTTGAAACGAGACATATATTTAGATCTTGATGGTTTGGATTATTTTCTGAGTTAATGGTTTTGAAGGAAGTTTTCCAAGATGAAACAAAAACACTTTTATACAAAAACTGAACTCATTTCCAAATGTTTGGACTGCTTATAGAATAGTGTTAAGTATACCTATTACAATGGCTTCAGCGGATAGAAGTTTCTCAAAATTGAAATTAATAAAATCACTTTTATGATCAACTATGTCACAAGAAAGATCCAAAAGATTAACTATCTTATCTTTTGAGAAAGATTTGGTGTCAAAACTTGAATACAAAAATTTAATAAATGATTTTGCATCTCAAAAGGCAAGAAAAGTAAATTTTAATTGAGTATTTAAATTCATTGCAAGCATGTTAAGTGTTAACAAAAAGATGAATGGAAGAAGGATGTCAAGTCTCAATGTGATATGACACTTCATCTCAAGATTTTTCTTTTGAAGAAGATAATATATCAATTATTGTAATTTGGTAAATATATTTTAAGATCTATTTCCCTTTTATGAACTTCTGGTGATCCCTTTTGGGACCTAGAGGCTTCCCTTTATTCTGATCACTTTTGTTAGGATGGTTGGGCTTATTCATAGCATTGGCCTTATATATGCCACTATAAGGATCTTCATTCATATCTTGATCTTGATTCTTCCTCGATTTGAAGATGCTTTCGAATTTGTTCCAAATTAAAATCTTTGGATTTATGAAGAATCCTCTTCTTGTAACCCTTCCAAATTGAGGGCAAGTTTGCTATGGCAAGCACCAACTTGGAATGGTTCGGGATGGCTCAACGGTCAGTCTTGTTGTGCCATCTAACTTTGTATACTCTAATTAATGATTTTCTTCATAATTTTTTTATCCAATCTCCAATTGACTCGCAGCTTTTTTCTAAGGTTAACTAGCAACACACGAGCTACATTTTTCACAAAAAAAACTGTCTTAGAAAATATTTAAAAAATAACTAAAATACCCCTAAAAGATTATCCACGAAATTGAACTTCTAAGAAAAAATATGTAAATATGTACTACACATGTAATATATACAATCCTAAAGGTCCAAAACTACATGCAAGACACTCTAATAACATGAAATGTAACATGATCCCAATATTAGAGTTTTCTAGCTAACCTTCTTACATAGTCTCGGTCTTTACTTTTCGTTGCTCTTTCCTAAATTTTAAGTTCTAATATTTAAGAACCCGAGAATATATTTGAAAGTATTTTGTCTCTAAATTAGCAGATTACAAATCATAAAACTTACGATATTATATTTAAAAAAAAAACAAAGGGGGAATTAAAAGACGTAAAAAAGAAGAATATAAATGCAAGGGATAATAGTTTGTTGCTTTATCACAGACGCTGTGGTGGGTTTGTTATTCCGCCACAGCAACACAAATTTAAAGGCATGAGATTGGCTTTTCAATCCTTTACTTTATGCCAAACATGAGATTGGACTAGAAATTTTCCAACAATTTTAGTTCAATCTCATATGCTAGACAAAGCCTAATTGTGTAGCACATCATTAATTTACGGCTTTTACAATTATATTTAGTAAAAATATGGTTAATATACACACACCATTGGCAATTATAGATGGTAGTTAAATTAATGAAAAATATTAAAAATTTTCGATTTTTTTTTATAATTTTCATTTTATAAAACTTCTCACTTTCACTTACGAATGAATTGAAATCTAACGATTTGAATCACTACAGTATAATTTTCTATCTTTTATATAGCAGAACAATCTGTATGCTAATACTTGATCGTTATTTAATTTCATATATAATAAAGAAAACACTCCAAAACTAATAGCTTTGAGTTTAGTTGGAATGAAACCAACACAACAAAACAAGTTCCTTAAAATTAGGACTAGAAATCGAAGACAAAGAATATAAAAGAAAAAAATAAAATAAAAAGAAAACTAGACACCTCAGAAGTGCTGATCAGAACCTCACAATGAGAGATTGCTTGAGGGAGACACAATTTCCAAATTTGGGGACTTAACCTTATACTAATAATGGGAGATTTCTTAAAGGAAGACAAGGATTTCCAAATATGAACAGCGTGCTTTTTCCATTTTTGAATTCAGTGAGAAGAAATGAGGAGGAAGAGGAGGAAGATTGACATGTACAAGACACTGCACTGTGATTGGTGGGAAAAATGAGTGAGTGAGTGAGTGAGTGAGTACTACTACTTCTGACCTAAAGATCTGCCTCCCTTAACAAAGCCAAACAAAAGCCCCCCATTAGCGCATGTGTTTGCTTAAGAGAATATTTATTACTCAGCCAAAAAAGAAAGTAAAAGACTTGTCACACACACCCCCATAGAGAGAAAGAGAAAGAGAGAGAGAGATTAAGTCTAGGGGCTTTGTGATGTTCACGCAAAACTGTGTAAGGAAATCATCACTGACGGTGATGAGGATTGGATTGGACGTATGATAATATCTCTGACAAAACTCATTTTGTGTCACTGCTCGAAACTACAGTGGGGGAAATGATGTCTCGAGCCCTCAGTTGGAAGTCAAGCCAAGAGATCAGAGCCAGAAAAAAATAATGTGATAATGAATTATCCAATATTGCACTACTTTTTCTAGATTAATTGGTTTCCTCCGAAATCTATTATCATGTTCAATTGTACGGATCACGTGTATATATATAATTTATTATTATTATTATTAAGATTATACCATAATACTATGGAAATCAACTGTAATTTAACTCTTAGCTACGATTTAAAATTAATTCTAAGAAAATGAGAGGAGCAACTTATATGCTTTAAGAGAATACTTATATAAGCAGGATTTAATTGAACTCATGACTTCTATATGGATATACTGTAGTTTATCACCACGTCACATGCTTCTTTCTTAGTGTATATATAATTAGTTGTTTAGGTTACAACTCTAATTGATTTGGTCTAGTTTTCTATTGCTGCATGTACTGTAGGGATGCTCCGTTATTTTGAGTACCTAAATTTCATTTCCCTTTTTTCGAAGGAAAATTTTGGACACTTTCGTGGATTGGATATGGGACAGGGAGGCACCTCATCCCCATCTCTTCTGTTTTCAATTTTAATTATATGAATATATACTTATACATATTTTTTTTTTAAAAAGAAATTTACTTATTGAAATATTTTAATATACTATTTTGTGAATCATATTTTAATTTATATGTATTTATAAATTTTATTATATTATTAATTGAAATTTTATATATCTATATATACTGATATCAAATAGGGATGGGAGACCAAAAGCAAATAGGGGAAGATTCTCGTTTACATTTGAACAGTTGAAATCCCTAAAGTGCTAATAGTTGTTCAAGTCATGTCCATGCAAAATTTATATCAACAGTCCTTACAATTAATTTTGATACATAATGTGTCTAATTAAGTTTTTCTTTTTTGTGATGATCCAAAAATGCCTAGAATTCACTAAAAAGTCCAAATGTGAAATTCGAACAGTTGCAAATTGCCTTACAATCTTTGGAAAGCAGAAGATTAAAAAGTTTGACCAAGTAGATATATACCCATGAATGCTTGAACATTATAGACCTTATGAGTAATAATATGCTTAATTGGTTTGTTATAAATTTAAAGTTAAGTGTTTCGATTAGAAGAAGATTAATTAATTAAACAATGTGCTTAATTAGCTGATCATCTCCTAACTAAAACTCTTAGCTTTAAATCTTACTATGTACTGTATTGACATTAATAATGATAGAATTAGTTACGTTTTATTTAATTTCTTATAAACTCAAGTCATTCAACTAATTGACAAAAAAAAAAAAAAAAAAATTGAAATTAAAACAGGCATATCTCATTTAAGAATTTTCGGTAAATATTAGATGTTAAAATTTATTTTCTTAGTCTCAGGTAATTATTATCAAAAGATCGAATACAAAGGATTACAATGTGAGTGGGACACAGGCTTGCTGGAAGTGTAGTACTAGGGATGCAAATGAATCATCATGAACTGGTTTGACAATAGACATGCATATCTTTGTTGAAAAAGAGTATATATACATGATTAAGATGATAAATGATCAGAGATCAGACCACTCACTTTGAACACAACAAGAGTTGGGATGTTGTTATTGTCACTCCTGATCAAAATGACAACTCGGTTGCAACAACAATAATATTATTTTTATAAATATATATATCCACACATAGTCTATAATATATTTTAACGTGAATGCACTTATAATCTTAATCATTCAATTTTTAATTAGATAAATTTAAAAACTGAAATTTAATATTTAATTAATATATTAACACCTTAAGATCTAAATTATTTAAAATGATCAAGATTATAAACATATTCCTATCTTATAATATGATAAGAGTCTCATATATATATATATATATATATATATAAAGTATGTGTGTGTGTCTCAGAGATGATATGTTCTCGAAGACTGTAGTCATTATAATTTTGTTTTTTCGTTTGACGTTGACTGTGGTTATTATAATTTGCCATCGCAGCTTGTGTGAGAGTCTGAATAAGTCTGTTAAGATTTAGAGGGTTCAATGAATAAATCACAGCAAATAGAAAGGACACTCGTGTTGACACTTCATCTCTCTCTCTTAGCTGCACTTGTCTAACTCTGCAGCATGATGTCCTTCCTTCCTCGGCATTGACAAGAAAACACTGATTTGATGGATAGAACCATCAAAATCACTGCAATTCTCCAAAGTAAACAACAACAAAATCAAACAAAACAAAAGGAAAGAAAAGAGAGATGGAGAAAAACATTAAAAACAAAAAAGTGCATCAACCCCTTCCTATATAGTATATACACACCTGTTCCTCCACCAAAACAAAACAAACCCTAGAAAAGAAACCCTTTTAAAAGAGCTACCAACCAAAAATTCCCTCTTCAAGCCATGAGTTTTTAGTAAGCTTTGCCTTCCAAAAACTGTCACCAGTTACTTCTTCTCTCCATGTATCTTCACTGAATATGAGAATACTAAACCCCAAGTGATCATTTTTTCTCTAGTCTGAATATGAGAATACTAAACCCCAAGTGATCATTTTTTCTCGTCTCTACCACTTCCATTCCAAAAATAACCTAGGCCTCCAATTCCTGAACCATTAAAGTTTTTGGACCCAAGAGACAAGCCAATCATGGAAGCTTTTAACCCCTCTATGACCATGCCTTTCTCTTACACTTTCACTAGCACAAGCAGTGGTTCCTCTACTAGCCATGCCATAACCAGTCCATGGATGGACCCTAGAATTTGGAGCAAGCTTCCACAAAGACTTCTCGATCGAGTGCTTGCATTTCTTCCACCACCTGCCTTCTTTCGAGCCCGTTGTGTTTGCAAAAGATGGTACGGCCTCTTGTTCTCCAACAGCTTTCTAGAATTGTACATCCAAGTCTCACCATCCCACCATTGGTTCCTCTTCTTCAAGCACAAAACCCACAAGAGCTACATCTACAGGAACACCACCGACAACAACAACAACACTGGAACTAGCGAGACCAGAGCCACTACTTTTGAAGGATATCTCTTTGACCCTTATGACATCACATGGTACCGCATCGCCTTCCCTTTGCTCCCATCTGGGTTCTCTCCAGCTTCCTCTTCTGGTGGATTGATCTGTTTGGTCTCTGATGAAGCTGGAGCCAAAACCCTAATTCTCTGCAACCCACTTCTTGGAACCCTAACCCAGTTGCCGCCTACTTTAAGACCCCGTCTCTTCCCTTCAATAGGCTTGAAAATTAGTCTTTCCTCTATAGATGTCTCCGTTGCAGGAGATGACTTGATTTCTCCATATGCAGTCAAGAACTTGTCGACTGAAAGCTTTCACATCGATGCAGGAGGCTTTTATTCTCTATGGGGAACCACTTCTTCTCTACCAAGACTGTGTAGCCTTGAATCCGGTCGAATGGTTTGCGTTCAAAGCAAATTCTACTGCATGAACTATAGCCCTTTCAGCGTTCTATCTTTTGATGTCTCCTCTAACGTTTGGACCAACATTCAAGCTCCCATGCGAAGGTTTCTACGTTCACCAAGCTTGGTGGAAAGCCGAGGGAAACTAGTCCTGGTGGCAGCGGTGGAGAAGAGTAAGCTCAATGTCCCCAAAAGCTTGAGGCTTTGGTGCCTGCAGAGCTGCGGGACTGCCTGGGTCGAGATAGAGAGAATGCCTCAACAACTCTACATTCAATTCACTGACTTGGAAGCTGGAAATGGGTTCGAGAGCGTTGGACATGGAGAGTTCATTGTCATCATGATCCGGGCATCTGAGAAGGCCTTGCTTTTCGACATGTGTATGAAGCGGTGGCAGTGGATTCCGCCGTGTCCTTACGTTCATGGAGGAGGTGTCGGTGGTGGTGGTTATGGAGGAGATGGTGAATTGCATGGTTTTGCTTATGAGCCTAGACTTGCTACTCCTGTCACTGGGCTTCTGGATCAGTTAACACTTCCATTTCAGCCTTTTGGTGGTTAATTAATTGGTGTCGAATGTTTTCTTTGGAAGTGCATCTTACTTTCAAGTTGAAAAAAAAAAAAAAAATTAGAGAAACCCTAGTAGAAGTGCTTTATAGGGAAGCACCTTTTTTTAAAGTTTCTAGAGAAGCACTTGTAATAACTAGTGTGTGGATCTTTAGTTTTATTTCTTAGAAAGAGCTTTCTAGATCATAAAAAATATTTGGAGTAGTGCTTTGGCGACGAAGCGGTTGGTCAAAATATATACTTTGTCAGCAGATGTTCTTATTGATCAAAATCACTTCCTACAAAAGCACTTCCATACGTTAACATAGAACTAGTAACTTAAGGAGTTTAATTAGCCTAGTGTTTAGTTTACTTGGAGGTCTCTACATGTAAGCAACCTTAATTTGTTATGTATTTGCTCAAAATATGTATTAGTGCAGGAACCAGAACTTAAATCTTTCTTTGTCCTTATGGCTTTTTTTTTCAATTTTTCTTTCAATATTATTTATTTAACAAAAATTTCAAGCTTTTGGGTTTTTTTTTTTTTTTTTTTTTTATGCTACAATACATCAACTTCGAAAATTTTTGGAAATTCGATCGAAAAATTTATCAAGTAGTTGATGGTATATTTTTTAAGGTTAGACATAAATTCATTGAAATGAGTATAAAGTAGTTGATAGTATATTTTCGAAGGTTAGCCATTAAATTCATTGAAATGAAACCGCTATCTTTGAAATATGTATTACAAAATTTTAAGATGATCTTAAACTTTTAAACCCATGAAAAAAAAAGGAAAAAAAAAAAAAAAGAATTTAAGGGAGGTGAATGAGATATTTGGGAAAGAGATAGTATCATGGGTAATTAACATGAGTACATTTGCGTCTCATGATAATTAATGTTAAAAGCTAAAAAGTATAGTCTCAGGATAATTAATGTTAAAAGCTGAAAAGGATAGATCTTTCACTGTGGGAAAAATAAATAAATAAATAATATGTGATGCGAAAATTCGTGTACATAGTAAAAGAAGCATTAATTTCAAAAGTATCATTAAAAAATTAAATTGAATTTTTTTAACACTACAAACAATGACTTTTACATGAAAAAAATTAATTCATAAAAAAAAAAAAAAAAAAAAACTTATTTCAGTTTTATCCGTGACAAAATTTGCTACAAAACCAAATCATACATACACACACCACACACATAGAATGCACTATGGACATTGTATTTTGTTATTGGATACAGTATTGGCTATTTGTTTTTGAAAGTAAATTTTAAATTGTTTTTCTAAATATAAATTTTAAATTTTTTCAAATTCAATCTTTTCTAAAAATATATTTATAAATAAGCCACCTCTTACGTAGTGTTCATTTCAAATTCCTTTTTCATTTTTTACATGTTTTGGATTCAAATCATTAATTTTGAAATTGAAGAATCAGGAATTTCAAGCCTCTGGACTTTTAAGTTGCATGAACTATAGTATTATTTGAGGTATTCACAAAATGAGAAATCAAAAATTTCTTAAAACATATAAATATAACATCCATACACATAATGTCACCTCAGTATCGTTCAATCGTATATAAATACAAAATCTATTGATACCATTACAAAATCTGATCAAAACAGCAGGAAATCCGTCTTAACTGGATTTCACAGGGTAGACATGATACAAAATGAAAGTGATAGGACCCTAAATTGGAGTCCTTTGATCATTTGTGTACCCCTTGTTATTGCCCCAAAATTGTGTCATTGCCAACTAAGCTTCAATATAATTGGCCTTGATAAGGCAAAGAGACCAACAGATTATGGTACAAATAAACTTGACAGACCATTTGCTATATATACATTGTGAGACAGTATAGGAAGAAACAGAGAGATTTATCGTGATCGATTTGGTTATTGAGCAAAATCATTTGAGTCTAACCTGGAGAATAAGATGTACTTCCCTCTTGAAGATAGCCCTTAGCTCTTCGTTAGCTTCAATGCCTATTCTCCTACATTAAGCCAAAAAGCATATACATTCCAATTAAGATTTCACGAGAAAAGATGTGGTTTTCACGAGAATCAAAATAGGCCAAAGTGAATGAATAGAAAGTCCCCATGCTATAATACAAATGAAACCTCAAACATTTAAATGGTTTTGTTTCTCAACATATCCTTCAGAGACAACAAAAGGTCCTCAGTGCGATAGGGTTCATTTCATTGAGGTTCACATGGATTGAAAATTGAAATAAATCATACATTTGCATTTCTTTTCGCCAGATTAGATTACATATTAAAATAGCACAAATTGAGGACTCGGTTTGGAGATACTAATCTACTATGCCAATGCTATATCAGTGCTCAATATATACGAAGTAAGATAATTAACAGGCACTACATTGCTCAAAATTTAGAATAATAGTCACCACAATAATAAAACCGGAAAGATAAGTAATCCAAGAGAGAGAGCAGATTACCCTATTTTAGAGCCATTCTTCCCAACAAGAATCTTTCGCTGGCTTAGCTTGTTTGTAATGAGGTGCTGTTCAATTCTAAGAGAACCATTCCGCAGCTCCTTCCAGTCTATCAAACGATGTTCAATACCATAGGGAATTTCCTGAAATGAAAATAACTCTAATTTAATGAGTCAAGAAACACCTGTTCAGACCTACCCCTCTCATTAAAAGGATAAATTAAGGGATATGACAACCACAAGACAACATACAAAGGACCAATCTGCTTCACCTGATGTATGTGGTCTAGTAACCTTTCCCGGACTACTTCCATTGAAATGTTTTTCATGACTTCTTCACTCATAGTTAGTGGATCTTCAGACCAAGGTCTTTGAACTGCCTAAGCATAAAAAGCCATTGAAGAGCCAGAGTTAAGAGCATGACGTAAAAGAGTGTAAAAAGCAGTTCAACAGGGGGGTTATTAGGAAAGGAGGGGAAGGAAGAACCGAAAAACAGATACTAAGGCTCCACTGATCAACTGGGTTATTTGACAAGCATGTTCATCAGTAAATATGTAATAATTCATTTTTAACAAAATATTGGGAACTGTTCCAAACAAATTTGAACCAGACATGCATGAATACAAAATGAGACGGACTTACAGTACTATACAGAAGGCAGCACTGATAAATGTTCTGAGTAATAACTTTCCCTAATTTTATGGACAGAAAAAATATTGATGATTGATTGTTGGAACAATTTTTAACTGAAAATCTGGAAGAATGTATATCAAAAGGTGATAGTGGTAAGACTCACAGATCAATAAACAATAGATTTCATGAAATTGAATAGAAATATGATGACGTCACAAATTAAGAGCCAATGAATCCTTCCATCCAGCTGATAATCCGTGAAAGAGTTCAAAGAAAACAATTACACTCTTATTTTCATCAAGATCAACTTCATCTATCAGATAAAAAAATTGCGACATCATTAACTCATTAAGTCTTGCTAAAGGACACTTAATGCGCTTCTTCCATTGGATTAAAGCATGGAAGTATTTTTTTCCCTTAAAATATTGCACTAGAACTAACTTGCATATGTATTATATTACAATTTGAATGATGACAATACAAGACTGGAAATTGTTTCTCCAGCAAATCAATTTTGCAACAGGAGCATAACTCTAAACTTCCTAAAAACAAGAGTTGACTGGAAATTGCAAAATATGGTTTTTCTTCAATATCCTAAACAAGACAATACAAGGCAAAGTTTTAAAGAAACTGCATATTAAAAAGCATATACCATTTGCACCACGTTAAAGAAATTGTATTCACACACGTACAAAAGAAGACACAATTATACACAAACGCAGAATAACAAAGATGGACATGCCTGCTCCATCAGATATTGAGTGAGATCTTTAACACCAGCACCCTTCAGTGCTGAGATCATGAAAATCCTGGAACATAAATGTAACCATGAGTTGTCTTAAACATCCTTGCTCAACATTTAACACAAGAAAAAAAGTCCTTTCCTTTATTTTATTTTATTTTTTGGTTTTTTTGAGATAATATATATATAAAATAAAAAATAAAAAAATAAAAAAAAAAAGGAGTCTTTTATGATTTTCAAGAAAAACTTACTTTTCATATCCAGGAAGATCTTTAAATTGCTCAACAACTTTTAATAAGTCTTTCTTCTTTTCAACTAAGTCAACCTTATTCATACATAACACACGCTTCTGATTCGGTTGAGCTTGAGCACCCATACGTTTAATCAATCTCACAACCCTTGAATCAGGCCTATGTGGTGAGATGAAAAGGATTATGTGATCAATTACAACAGGATGAAATAAAATACATACTATGCAATTAATTCAGAAGAAAACAGCATTTCTCAAGCAAATAATTAAGCAATATGCAATTATGGCTGATTTTGAAGTTCACAAATTCAAATCAGTAAAAGTAACCAGATAACCCAGGAGATTCTTCAACATTCTGCATTTGATTTTAAGTAATTATGTAGACACACAGCCAAAACGGAGAAACCTAGCCAGAATCCAATTAAAGCGCCCAAAAGGAATTAAGAAATATGTATATCAGACAGAGATGCAACTCCAAGTGATTAAATATATAAAACAATTGTGTTTATCAAATAACTTAATTAGATTATTATCAATTAAATACCATTGAGATTCTGTATGTTCAATATCTTCTCACAAAAAGATACTTCGACATAAATTTTAAATTATGCCATCTCATCAATTTTTAAAGATACCAATCTTTTGATCGTAAGCAAAATGATAGAATTCTAAAACTCAGGGTTATATCAGACACACTCAGTTTTTGTTTAGATTTGTTATAATCAGACCTGACAATATTCACAAATCACAATATGTGTAAAACAAACAAAACACATCAAACAAACAAAACACATCAGGCACTAGCCATTTGAGATAGGATAAATAGATTCCTATATAAAACACCAACACTACTCACAATCTGCTAATTGACACATAAATTCCAAAATAAAAGTCGGGGATAATTTAAATCCAAAGGAAATGATAAAACAGATTGCATGAAAAGAAAAACCCATAAAATAGATGACACAAAAGATAACAATAATCAAAAAGGGTGAGATGGGGTATGATTTTGGAAGGAGAGGAGGGGGGATTGGGAGGACACTTTATTCTTGAGACAGTTTTGGTCAGATTACACTTGCACATAATCCTAGCAACATCTCGGCCGAATCATACTTATTCTCAAATTCCTGTATTTAAATTCAAAATTAGCTGCTTGACTTAAAATGGAAGAATTCAAAATTCGAGCTTTTTCCCTTTCTAGTTGTTTGCACTACTATTTCAAGTATTCAAAAAAGGCATTGGAAGTGTCAAAAAGATCTTAACTTTACGATCTTAATTATATGAAACGAGCTTCAAAGCACCTGATACATAGTATACTTTCCACTCACATCACGTCATATAACCAATACATATATATGATGTTACAGTGCATGATATGAGTGAAAAACGTATGGTGTGTCAAAGACTTTGAAACATTTCTTCAATTATATGTAACATATGTTATAGCCATTAGCAAGAAGGTTTGAACACATCATTTTCCATATTTTTACTCAGACAAATTGAGCTCCTAACACACATGCATGTTTCGAAGGATCCAAAACAATGATTATAGAGAATTGTTTAAGAATATGAGCGTAAAACGTCATTGAGGAACAGCCATTTTCAGGAATACATATACTAACACCAATTAGATATAAACATATAATCAACCTTTTAATGAGAAGCATGTAACTTCCAGGTTCTATTTCCTATCTCTAGAAGTGTATTTATCCAAACGCAAATGCTATAAAACAAACATAATAATCATCTTTGACATATAAAAGTACATCTTGACCAAATAAGTGAAAGGGATTATTCAAGAAAATCCTTAATGTTTGACCAGAATTCAAAAACAACCTTGTGATTTCGAAATTAAGCTAAAAAGCACAGGCAAGGTATTTTGATTAACCAGAAAGACCTACAGAGATTTCTGGCTAATGCTTAGGAATTTTACATCATTCCAAAATCATTAGATTGTTTACTGAAATGGTCGGTCCTCAAGAGTAGGCTTTTTGTTTTGAATTCCCTGCGTAATACACCATAAATGATATC
Organism: Dimocarpus longan; assembly: GCA_022984855.1. NCBI lineage: Eukaryota > Viridiplantae > Streptophyta > Magnoliopsida > Sapindales > Sapindaceae > Dimocarpus > Dimocarpus longan. The sequence goes on from CM041017.1 coordinate 29,640,886, forward strand.
GAAATTACTATTCAGCTCTCACCAGATACAGATTTTGATAAGATGTTTTATACAGTTGAGAAAATTTATAATTCATGAGATAGATATAAAATCCCAAGTTGGTTGCTGGAAGAGGAGGATAACAGAGTTTCAATCCATTAAACTCCAATAAACACAAAGTTCTCTAGCTAAAAACATAGAACATTAAATATCCAAAATTTTCCTAACTGGTCAACTATAATATTTGCATGTCCATGTCACCTCAGTTTCATACAATGGCATATAAATATAAAATTTATTAATACCAGAATCAAATCAGATCAAATGAGCAGAAAATCCATCTAAACAAGATTTGGCAAGATAAAAACAGGTACACAAAGAAAATGATCGTTCCCTAAATTGGGGTACTTTGATCATTTGTGTACCCTTATGTTAGGTACCCCAATGTGTGAATGACGCCTAACTCAAAATGGCCTTGACAAGGTAAAAGGACAGAAGATTATGCTAGAAACAAACTTGAGCAAAAGAAAACTGCAACCAACGTTACACTATAGAAAATTACAAATAGGGATGCACAAAACAAAAAATCCACATAATAGATACAAAAGAAAAAGAGAACATTGATCAGAGAGGATGCACTAAGGAGATTGGTGGAGGGGATTTTTTACTCTTGAGACAGTTTTGGCCAGATTACACCTGCACTTTATCCTAGCAACATTTTGAACAAATTACGCTCATTTGGAGCAAACTGATGAAGTAACTGTGTGTCTCTCTCAGGGACGTGGATGTCCAAAGACTCCAAACGGAACAAAAATTAAGGAATATTAACAAAAAGTATTCATTGTAGTTTCACGGGACTGAGGATGGGGTGGGGTTTATTAAAAATTTCAATTGAAGTTTCTTTAAGACCTCTGCTATGTAGCTAATCTGACTTCATTGGTACCCATGACCTACAAGTTGACTACAAATAGTAACACCTAAAAATAAAATAATTTTCTTATACACAGACCTTCTAAATCTATAAGAAGGAAGATATAAAGCAAACAGTAGCATAGAATAGATAATGAGCTAATCAACAGGAATATGGCGTGTTAGATTACAACAGTTTGTTTTTTATTATAAATAGATAAACAAATACATACAAAAGATATTGAAAAGAGCAAAATCTCTTGATAGAACGAAATAGTAGCAGAAGTAAACAGAAAAGAGGTTAACTCTGTCAATTCAAAGTGTAAGAAATAATTAACTGAATGGTAGACAAAAATGTCGCAACCAATCAAAGCTAATTGGGAAATAACTGCTGGATTACTAACCTGTTGAGATGTCTGTTAACATCAAAAATAACCATGAGCACTTCAAATAAATTAACTGAATTCCAGGCGCTTTCCACACGAACCTTTACGTCTTTATATGGGTACCCACCTTTATTCAACATTAGTCCAGGGGTATCAAAGAAGCACTGAATAGCACATCATAAAGTCAGCAATGGTGTTTCCAGATGACAGAACAGCAGAAATAAAGTTATTATAAAATGTGATTTTGTCACATTCAAACACAATAAGAAACAGATAACTGGTGTGGAAAACTACATAATTGAAAGCTTTAACTTAAGTCTGATATGGCCAATTTTGAAGTGTATTTACAGGAGGAAATATGTTTGCCACTGTAGAAGGAAAAAGACATTTTAAAGAAGAAACCTAATAAAATTGGCCTTAAAACAGCAAGTACATCTTAATTTATGTTATTGAGAGATAATATTAGACCAAATCCATATTCTGTCTAATCAATCATCATTCCATGAGTACAAATTTGCTACTTCAAATTTAACTTCACAATGGTTTAATTGGAAGAAAGAAAACAATTAAAAAAGAAAGAAAAAACAAAATTATTCAAACTTGGAACAAGAGGAACTGAAATCACAGAAAACAAACTGGGCCTCATTGGCTTTTGGAGTTCCGAGATTTGTAGCATATCATTGGAACTACACATAAGATTCCCAACTAACAAACGACATTTCTTTTCAAGTAAGCTGAAAATCTCATTTGTGTACTCAATGGAGAAAAATTATTCTTCCAAATTGTGACAAGATATCTGTCTCAAAATGTCAACATGACCAGCTGCTTCTCCCTCTTAAAAACTATAAATCATAAGCACAGTCACATTCACAAAGAAAAATTTTGAATTGAATGGTAACTAGAGCAGTTGTCAATTTAACTTATCAGATTAATATAGTGACTCAAATGCACGATAAACAATCCATCTCATCTTTGGTCGTTTGGACAGCCGCCTCAGGTTGTAATTCATAAAATTTTGAAGATTTGGGAAAGGTAAACAGCAGTCGGTGTTGTAGATGCAAAGTTGATGAGGAAAAGGATGATCTACTATGCTGCTTCATTGCATATTGACACGTTATATCTAGTTAGAGTAGAAACATATCACAATATGATTTGGGAAAGGTCTGTTTTAGGAGTTTTTATACGATTTGTCCTTCAGGGCTTGATCCTGTTATACAGAATAAGGTCATTTTGTTTTATAAAAGACACAACATTTCAAATTTCAATAAGTTACAGTCATCATCTCCAAATTATGATTATATTGATTCACTTTTCGAAAGATTTACAAAAGACGTAAGTTTCCAAATAAAAGGCAAACCAAATAAACAATCAAAACAAAATAACAAACAAACATACAATTTGTGTGTCCCCCTGCGTCATCACTCCTAAAACTTCATGAGTGGTTGTATTCGTCTTCCGCGAAACAGCAGCAACCTTTGTTCCAACCTACAACAACACATACATTAAATCAAAGACCATCATTCGAAAAACTCGAAACCCCATCATCCAAAACACCATCAAAATCAACAAAACAAAAGCGAACCATGAAATTAGTGAGCGCAGACTTCCCAGCATTGGGAGCACCAATGATGCCAACAGAGAGTGACTTCTGGTCCTCCTCCTTGACCTCTTCTTCCTCCTCATTGTCCTCCTCCAAAGCAGCACGAAGCAGCGTCTTCGCCAGCAGCCTATTCCTCCTCTCATCTTCGTCCTCATCGAAAACCCTGACTTTCCCTTTTCGGGTTTCTTCCCTGAACAATACTCTATCAGCTCTCTCCCTGAACTTCTCATCCCAAGTGGCGGATTTGGAATTGGATTTGGTCTCCGGGTTCTTATCATCATCAGGTAGAGCAAAGTGGGAACTGTCGAAGACAGAATGATCATCGGTTTCGGTTTCATTGTGGGTTTGCTGAGGTTGGGCAGAGCAGAAGAAGCGGTGCAGGAAGAGACGAGAAAGAAGGGGTTTGGTGGGTTTTGGTTGGAGGGTTCGAAGAGCTCGCAAAGCTTTCATTGAAACTAGTGGTGATGGATGGAGTCCACTACAGCATGGACTTTGAAGAAAAAGAAGTAAAGAGAATATGAGCGGGCGGTTTAGGGGTTTAAGGGTTTTCGTCGTTTTTCTTTTTTAAAGAAAAAAAGTTGGGGTTTTGGTTGATTGTTTCGTTCGTACCATACTTCTCGCTAATTACGCAAATACCCCGACGTTTATCAATATCACATAAATCTATGACAACTATAGCCCTTTTTAAATTGATGCAGTTGGGCTTTCGTAAATTCGATACAAGCATCTCCATCATTAGTTGATTAATAGGTGATCAAACTCTAGAATGATCATTGGAGAGCAATTTGATGCTTTTTATATTATATTAAATAGATTAAAAAAGTAATCAATCTAATTTTATCATGCCGTCTTTAATGGAGGGAATTTTTTTTTAATAATTATATTTGTTAGTCAAGGGTGTATTCGTCCTAATATGCCAATTTTAGTATTATTATTTTCTTTATTGATTGAAATTTCAAATTCACATGTCTCACACCGAGAATTGGGTTTGTAATGTCCAAAATACCCCTATCACTATAACAGTAGACTAACGGTTAACTAAAGTCATGGACGAAACTGATGACTTTCATAAAAATGCAAGGGATGAGTTGTCTATAAGTCAATTTACATTCAACAAAGTAAAGGTTTTTCAAAATATAGTGACAGAATTGAAATTCTTTTTAAAAATAATGCTCGAACTTTAAATAAATCCATTTTTTTAATAAATAATTCATGTAATGAGTTTGTAGCACTTAAAGTGCCAAGAGTTCTTGAAGTAAACCAAAGTTTTAGAAAGATATAATTACTAAAAGCAACATAGTCTTTAAAGAGGCAGGAATCTTTAAATCTATAGAAGTTTTTGAAGAGACATAAATGCTTTAAAATATAGATTCTTGATAAGACAAAAAAATCATGAAATCAAAATTTTTATTGACTTGGTGGGTACATAGAATCATGGAAAGTTTTATCATCGATCGGATGCAATTGATGTGTATTCTAAATGATTACAATACAAATTTATATATAGACAATTTGAGAGAATAATTTTCATGATAAAATAACAATTAATGAGATAAAGAATATTTTTAATATGAAGTGGTGTTAAATCTATATATATTTCTATGGTCAGTGACGAACCAATTAAATTCATTCATTGTTTATATCTCCTAAAATAAATTTTCTTTTTTATTTAATTCAAATGAAATAAATGAATTTGATTGGTTCGTCCTAACTTTTTGAAGTTAAAAGGTATTAACTATAGAAGAAGACCCTGTGATATGATGGAAAATTGTACATGATTCTGAATTTTATGATAGAAAATCTTCTAAAAATCTGCCAATACATATAGTAGTTTAATAAAAATTTTGGTAGTGTAATTGCTATTTTTCTAACAATTTTGTCTTATAATACACAAAAATCAACACTTCTAAAATATTTGGCCTTTTAACTATTACGTCCTCCGAGTCATTTTTCCAAATCATATGTCAAGTACAAGCAAAGTCATTTAAAAAATGTAAAGCAAACTTTCTTTTACAAAGAAAATGCAACTATCTAGTATATCTTTTCCAAACTTAAAAGTCAAAAACATATATGTCTATATCATTTCCAAACTTAAAAGTAAAAAACATAAGTAAACTAACTAGTAATTAAATATTTTATAACATTAAAAAATAATATATGCATACATATCAAAATGCCATGAAATATATAAAATACATATACAATATCAAAATATAATTTCTTTGTGTCATTTAATCGAGTGAGCCACATTTTTCTATCTAGAAATTTTCTTTGAGACTTGATGGTTGTCTGGGAAATGATTTTTTAAAAATATAAAAAGGTAAGCACTAATGCTCAGTGAGTGGATATAACTTTTGAAAACTAAATAAATCATTTCGTTTCAATAATAATTAGCATAACATAAAATTGGTAATAAATTGTATTTGAAAATAATATTAAATCACATCTGTAATCATCTATATCATATTAATCTGCAAACATCTGTATGGATCATTTACACATACTTATAAAATCTCAATCTACACTAATCTAGGTTCCAAAGAAATTTGTCATACATGATGAAGATACTCAACATACACAAAATCAAGAGATAACATCTATCATATACGTGTTTGCGACTTAATGAATTCCAAAAGGAGCCATAAGTAGAAGAGGAACTTCTAAACCTAAAGCTTAGGTTTCTAAACATTTTCTTCTTTCGTTCTAGTTTCGGCTTTCTGGTTTCGCTTGTAATGGAAAAATAGACTAATGACTTACAGCCTTAAACGCCTTCACATGGTTAAACGGCAATTGTGCGACAAGATTTTCCACTAGTTCGCCCAGATGTTTGGCCTAGAACTAGGGAGAAGATATCTAGAAATCTTAGGCTCTTAAAAAGATTTTCCTCGTTCTACTTTAACTTCTAACTAAAGCTGAAGCTATCTTATATTTGCCTCTAAATCTTTTATGGCGTCTTCTATTTCTAGTAACCACTAGACTAAAGTTACTTGTTTTCTTTTAGCTTTGTGACAGTTTAATAAATAGGTTTTTCTTTTTAATTCTTCTCTAAGGTATCTAACTTATGGGTACATATAACAATACACTTGTTTCTACTGCAAAATTGGTTAACTAGGCTCTGATACCACTCTTGCACATAGGATCGAATTAGTATCATAATTATGAGAAATACATAATAGATAGAAAGTATAAGCAGATATTGTAAAGAAAGAGATAGAAAGCTTACATCAAATAGACTACAGACTTGCTTTTTACTACAAACTTACATCAAGGAGCTATTTTCCTTCTTCTTCTTCTTCTTTTTATTTTATTTTATTTTATTATTATTATTTTTTTTTTACAAAGGGGTTTTGCCTTATATAGGAACGACAGAGAAACAAAATTACGAAGTAAATTATTAAAACAAACAGTACAGATTCCTACTATAATTATTACAAGCATAATTATTAAAAGCAAATAGTGAAGATGCTCTTTTCTTTATCAGTCATGTGGGAGTCCTGTAGCGTCGGCATGAATTGACAAAGTAGGTGTCAGCACAAGATGACAAGTGGAGTCGTTCTTTTGACTGATTAAAAGTCGAATGGGTCCTGGCTCTCTCTTAATTGACTTTGAAATATAAACAACTACTGCTATAAAAAAGAAAACATAATAAAATGCAATGTAACTAATATATATATATATATATATATATATGTATGTGTGTGTGTGTGTGTGTATAAATGATGTAATTACACATAAGCCCTCTAGGGTTTGCATAAAGATAAGAGCATAATAAGTTTGCCTTTTGAAACACCTTTAATCCGAGATAACGGTCAACGTTGGACCTCTTTATGAGCAGAAACTTTGCCTAAGCCATCTGACTTCTCAACTCACATTAATTGTAAGATTGATTTTTTGAAATAAATAAATGAAACATAATGAAGAGGTGCGCAAAGGTTCTGGTGTCTGACACGCCTCTTCATCTCTTTCATTTTCTCGTTCTTTCTCTCTACATTCTCTCTTTAATTCTCTGTTTCTTTGGTTCTAACCCTAACCCATCATTCACTTTTGCTCTTATTTTTCACTTATTTTCATCAAAAAAAAAAAAAAGATCAAAACAATTTTGTGTTTTGGTAACTCACTTTTTTTTTTTTTTTTTAATTTTTACTTTTCTAGTCGCAGAAAAGTAATTTTTACAGAAGAAGATGTCAGGGGTATTCATTGGCCCTATAATGATGTCCTAGTGATCCGAGCTCCTGTTGAAAATGTAGACGTTAGGAGAATAATGATTGACACCGAGAGCTCAGTCAATGTGATGTATAGAGAGTGCTATGACTAAATGGGGAATGGAGATAAGTAGCTGAGGCCTTCCCCTGAGGCCTTCCCCTGAGCCTTTATATAGTTTCACTGGAGATGCGGTCACTCCTATTAGGCAGATTAGACTATTCCTGACCCTTGGGGATGTAGATTGCCAGTCAATTGTGCTCACAGACTTTCTTATAATAGACTCTCCCTCTGCATATAACGTGGTATTAGAAAAACCCGCAATGAACGACCTGAATATGATCACCTCGATTAGAACCCTTATGATGAAGTTTCTAACCCTCAAAGGAGTAGGATATGTGCGAGGTGAGCAGCACCTAGGTCGTCGTTGCTATAAAGATGCAGTAAAAATGGGAACCAGAGGGAAGAAGGTGAATATGGTCTCGAGAAGTGAGCTTCACACTGTTAGGACTTTGAGGGTAAGTCATGATTTGGACCCTAGAAAGATCAATGTGTGCAAGGCCATGAGTCCAGTTGAGGAGCTGAAGGACGTGCGAGTCAATGAAGCAAATCCTAAAAGGTGCCTTAGGTTAGGTAGGAACTTGGCTCCAGAAATAAAAGCCAAGCTAGCTGATTTTCTTAAGATGAATTTGGATGTATTTGTCTGGAACCATGAAGACATGGTGGGGAATGACCAAGAGGTGATGATGCATAAGCTAAATATAAACCCTCACCATAAGCCAGTCCGCCAAAAAAGAAGGCCTATGACCCCGTGAGTGTTATGATGCTCTGAAGGAGGAAGTGGACGGACTCTTGGCAAAAAATTTCGTCCGTGAATAACTCTACTTGATCTGGGTAGCTAACCACTGTGTTCGTTAGGAAGAAGAACGGGAAATGAAGGACTTGCATAGACTTCACAGACCTAAACAAAGTCTGCCCAAAAGATAGTTTCCCATTACTTAGAATCGACCAGCTCGTAGATGTAACCGCTAGTCACGAGCTCCTCAGTTTTATGGACGCGTACTCAGGGTATAATCAGATCCCGATGAATTATAAGAATGAGGAGCATACATTGTTCATCACAGATAAACGACTATACTGTTACAAGGTGATGTCATTCGGACTGAAGAATGTAGGAGCGATCTATCAGAGATTGGTGAATATGATGTTCGAGGACCTAATCGGGAAGACTATGGAAATTTATGTTGATGATATGCTGGTAACCAAGTAAGCAGTTGACTATGCGCGCGACCTCGAGTAGATGTTTCATATCCTGAGGAAGTATCAAATGAAGTTCAACCCCCTTAAGTGTGCATTTAGAGTATCCTCATGTAAATATTTGGACTTCATGGTGAATAACAGAGGAATTGAGGCCAACCCTGAAAAAATAAAGGATGTACAGACATGAGGTTGCTAGCGAAGATAAAAGATATACAGAGCTTGAATGGTCAAGTCGTTGCCCTTAGCAGGTTCATTTTCAAAGCAACAGATAAATATGTTCCTTTCTTTTGAAGTCTTGAAGAAGGCAAAAAACTTCGAATAGACGGAGGAATGTGAGGTGGTGTTCCAACAGTTAAAAAAATACATGGGACGAGCACCGTATTATCAAAACCCAAGGAATGGGAGAATTTGATAATCTACCTAGGGATGTCTCAGCACGTGCTAAATGTAGCTTTAGTTCAGGAGGAAGACAGGACATAATTCCCTGTCTATTACATCAGTAAGAAGTTGGTTAATGCTGAGACAAAGTACACCTTAATAGAGAAGCTCGCCTACTATCTAATAGTGGCATTAAGGAAACTATGCCCTTACTTCTAGGTGCATAAGATTGAAGTTCTTACCAAGTATCCATTTAGGCGAATCCTTCAGAAGCCGGATACTTTAGGTTGCCACCTTAAGTGGGCTATCGAGCTAGCCCAATTTGACATAGAATGCAAACCTAGATCAGCGATTAAGGAGCTGATGCTAGCTGACTTCATAGCTGAGTTCATAGGACCTGTGGAAGAAAAGACTGGAGCTTCGGAAGGTCCTTGTTGGGAATTATATATTGATGGATCATCCAGCGAGCAGAGGGCAGGAGCTGGAGTATTGCTAATTAGCCCGGAAGGTCATAAGATCCTATGTGCACTTAGGTTTAGGTTTCGAGCCACTAACAATGAGGTTGAGTATAAGGCCTTACTGGTAGAATTTCATTTAGTCAAGGAAATGTGAGCTAAACGACTAAGAATTTTCAACGATTCCTAGCTCGTGGTCTGTCAAGTGTAGGGTGAATACCAGACCAGGAGGTCAAAGATGGCATTATACTTACAGAGAGTTCAAGAGCTTTTGAGGGCCTTTGAGAAGTATGATCCCTCGAGCTTAGAATGCTCATGCAGACTCCCTAACTCGCTTGGCAACAGCTCACGACGCGGAGTTCTCTGGGACTATACCAGTCGAGTTCCTACCAATACCCAGCACAGAGCTAGAAGATGAGGTGATGGCCATAGCTGTGGCAGGTGACTTATGGATGGGTCCCTTAATCAATTACTTGCAAAACGGAAAGTTGTCAGATGATAAATTAGAGGCGCATCGTTTGCGAATCCGAGCCGCCAAATACTGCATTTACGATGACGTACTCTATAAGAAAGGCTTCTCAGCTCCACTGTTGAGGTGTATAGATGAGTCTAATTGCATGAAGGTTCTGATGAAGATATGCAGGTCACTGTGGGAACCACGCCGGGGGGTTCTCACTAGCTCAAAAACACTAAGGTAAGGGTATTACTAGCCAATAATGAAATGGGATGTCATCAACCTGATCAGGAAATATGATAGTTGCCAAAGGTTTTCAAGGGTCCTGCGAACTTCACCTACCTACCTGCAACAAATGACTAGTCCATGACCATTCGCGATTTGGGGTATGGACCTAATAGAACCCCTCCCAACAGGCCGTGGAAGGAGTAAGTACGCTATTGTTGCTGTAGATTACTTCACCAAGTGGGCGGAGGCCAAAGAACTTATTGAGATCTACACTATAAAAGTAGAAAAATTTGTTTGGAATAATATCATTTGTAGGTTTGGAATCCCCCAACAGCTTGTGATCGACAATGACATTCAATTTAGTAGCAAGCAGTTCATTTGATTTTGTAATAATCTCGGTATCGTAAAGAGCTTTTCAGCAGTAGACCATTCTTAGGCTAATGGCTAGGTTGAAATAGTCAACAAAATTATAAAACGGATTTTAAAGACAAGGCTAGAAGCTAAGAAATGATCATAGGTGGACGAGCTATAAAAAGTGTTATGGGCTTACAGAACAACAACTCGCAGCATCATTGAGAAACTTCTTTTTCGATGGTCTACGAATCCGAGACCTTGATCCTAGCTGAATTTGAAGTGACTAGTCAACGAAGAGCAAGTTTCAGTCCAATTGAGATTGACCAGCTCCTCACCATAAACTTGGACCTGCTCGATGAAGTAAGAAAGACAGCCCACATGAGGATTGCAATCTACTAACAAAAGGTGGCCAGGTACTATAATAAGAAGATCCAAGTGCAGAGCTACAAATCTGGCGATCTCGTACTACGCCTGATTCTATCTGGAGCTCGCAAAATCAGTGATGAGACGTTAGGACCAAACTGGGAAAGACCTTATATCGTAAAAGAAGATTTAGAGAACAGAGCATATCACTTGACTAGTATGAGCGGAGCAATGGTGTCGCAAGCAAAAAATGCGGAACACTTGCAGCCTTATTTTCAATAATTTTTAGCTCACTCAATAATTTCAATAAATATAAGTGTTTACAGTTAATAAAAGCTCTATATTCCTGATAAATTTTACTGATGCAAATTATTTCTCTGAGATTGCATACAATAGAAAGTGAGCTGGAGCTCGAAGCTAAAGCCTAGAGACGCAAGCTTCCAATCGTCAACATCTGTTGGCAGGCCACGCGAGCTTCCCATTGCCAATATCTGTTGACAAGCCGTGCGAGCTAGCATCGTCAACCTCTGTTCATAGGCCGCACGAGCTCACATTATCAACCCAGTCTATGTAACCTGGTATGAGCCCTTAATCTGATTGAAAATTTTGGCATGATTAATTTCGTCCAAGTCATCACTGCTGTTGTGCAAAATCGCAAGTGAACGAGCCGAATAAGTAATAAAGTGATGAGAGAAGTATCGTCCCACGAGGATTGTTGTTAATTAATGCCCAAAATTAAAATAACTCAACTTTTATTTGGTAGATGAAATTTGAGTAAATGAGTTGATAACTATGACTAAATTTAATTGCAATTAAAAATAAATGAAAATTAATTAAATGAATAAAAATTATAAGATTATGATTTCACCATAACTAATCTGTTCCTCCCCTTTGTTCTTTTTAACAAAAATTAACTATCCAGTTGCTAGTCGAGATTCCCTGAATTATTCACATAACCCCTCCCGAGGTCTAAGGAAAATACCCTATAAAGATTAACTGCTATGTTCCCATGCAAGTCAAAACATTAAAGGATTCATTAAGATTTATGGATCTCTTTTATAGACTACACAAACTATGCAGGTATATTCCTATCCTACATGTAATTTATGACATTAAATACAATGAACTAGACACATAAATCAGCTTCCGCTATCATTATGATTAACAATTCAACTAAATAGTGGCCAATTATTTAGAAGCATTAAGAACAATATTAAATGCATCAACCAAGATAGAAAATCATTAATTGAATTGAACAAAGGTTTGGAACATCAAAGTTAGGCTACATCATAACCTTAGAAAACAAATCTACTCCATAATAGAATTTACAAAAACTAGAGAATTAAACATAACAAAAGATAGGAAAACTTAGTGGATTGAAGCTTCACCGTAGAATTTCTTCCTCTGCTTTGCTCCTCCTCTCCAAGCTCTCTCTCTCTTTCTCTAAACTACTTATTGTTTTGGTTTGTGATGGAATGCTTAGAATGGTGATTCTAAGGCCTATTTATAGGCCAAATTCACCTCCAATTACATCATCGATTATATCACCGTTTCCTGATTTTCTACCATTTTGCATCATCGCTTGCATCATATTTCACCTACCCCATTCAAAGTCAACTTTCAAATTGCATCATTGCTTACATCATCGTTCACCTACCTCATTCAAAGTCAACTTTAATATTACATCATTGCTTACATCATAATTTTGATTACATCATTCCTTACATAAGCATGACATAATATTTATTTCTAGAATACTAGATCTTTAAATTGCGATAACTTTTTGATGCGATTTCTAATTCGAGTAATTCTTAAGGCGATGAACTGCTTCGAATGAAATTCATGATCTTGTCTCGAGCGAAAGCATTTGGTGGGTCCACATACGATTTTCACAAACTTTATTCTGAAAATGAAAAATACAAAATGATGAAATAATGTACTTAATAATAATAAAAACATCAAGAATTAAACAAGAATTCAAGTTTAAAAAGATAAAATAACTCTATAAAAATAGAGTTATCAACTGCATCCTATCCAATTTATATTTATACATTGTGCGGTGATAACAAGCTCCATCTTATTAAGCAAATCTGTGAAATGTTTCGTAATGTCCTCAAGTTATAATCTATCAAGCATGTCACAATCTATTCTAGATATTTATGTCATAATTTGTGAGCTAGAAAGGCATTGGAGTTAATGAGCTCTTAAGCTCCTACCAGGTACTATTACCACTAGCTCGAATTATTTATCTGTTCACACGAATTCTAAGATAGCAAATATCAGCAATGTTATATTAAAGCAAGAATGTTAAAAAAGAACCTTAAACGAGGTCAATATCCATATCTTTACAGAAATTTAAAACCTCACCAATGAGGTAAATCAACATAAAGTCAAAAAATAGTAAAGTTGTCATCTTCAAGTTTCTTAGCCGAGGAACCTATAACGGAAAAGAGCTGCCCGGAGATGAGGTTAAAATAAGCTCTTCTAAGGATGCTCATAGGATCCAGCTCAGTGGTAACCTTAGATGGTGCCTTCTGAGAAGGAGCTGCTACCTGCTTCCTCTTTTCTTTTTGAGTCCGCTTAGCAAGAGAGGGCTTATTCGAGGCTTTAGGGTCTTTTCTCTTAGCCCCCAAGCTAGCGACAACCTTTTTGCCCTTAGCCGCAGTAGCTGCCTCTATGTTTGGATCTATGGGGGTTTGCGATTGAGGGATAGGAATGATGGCCTATGAGGTCTTGGAAGGGATGGCCACGATAGGATCTTCTGAAGGGACAAAGGCAATAGGCTCAGCAGTGCTAGCATCCCAAGGCTCTTCTTTTGTTGTCGCTGCAGATGAACTAAGAGCGGCAGAAGCAGCAGTAGCCGAGCTCGCAGGCTAGCGAGACCTCCTTTTTGGAGGAATCATCAGGCTCAGGTTAGCCATCTCTGCAGCCTCTCTCAAGATGATCTTAACGTCAGTATTACTGGAAGAGAGTCCCAGTGAACTGGAGCTTTCACTTACTTCCCCTACTTCAAAGGCCGATTCAATGTCCTTGACGCCATGGAAGCCTATATACTTACTTCTAAGAAGTCTACCTCAAAGCGAAAAGGTGAGTTGGTAAGTGCGAAAGAGCTCGTCTGATAATTTGACGTCGTCCTTCTCTGACTTCTACGCAGCAAGGACCTCGAGATCTTTGTCCTCGTCTTAAGTAAGCTCGATCTTCCGAGTTTTTATGTCTAAAAAAAATATCATTAATAAGAGAAAATAAGAAGTCAAAAATCATGATGGTCCACAACGAGAACCCTTACTTGGCTCAGCTCGAAAACTGAAGTTCTTAAGGCGGAACAGATAAAGGCAAGAAGCGTAGAACCAATGTGTTTTGTAATCACTTATATTGGATTTTCCCTTACCATCGCCCTGAGGCAAAATGCTCTTATACTTGGAGGGACGAGTTGAGATGTAATACAACCCATCTTGTGGCTAGCCAACACTAGTACCTTTGAAAGCGAACAAGTACTTCAAAATTTTGGGGGAAGGAAAAGGAAGGTTATTCTTTATTAAAAGAACAGCCACAGAAGTAATCTGAGCGTAGGTGTTCGGGGTAAGTTGAAACGGGGCAAGGTCCAAGTCATTTAAAAGATCTACGAGGTATGAGGGAACAAGAAACCTAAACGCGGATGGTGTGGGCCAATAGCGATGTAGCCCACAAGAGGATAAACTGTATAGTCGCTAGAAGAGGCTGCCATGATGCGACAACCTCTTGGGATAAAGTACTCTAACACCATTCCTACGAGCTCTGTATACAACGTTTTTGTGGGGTGATGTTTGAAAATCTCACGAGCTCTCACTTTCCTCTTTAGCTCGTTCAGTAGTAGCAGCTCGCTCATCCTGAGTAAGCTGTTAAATAGGAATAAGATCCGTCTGAGCCGTGAACCTCTCAGCGATCTCTCTGCTTTGCAAGGTCGCTTGTTGAGTAAACCTCGCTTGCTCCGCATGCTCATTAGAGCCTAAGGCATCTCCCTCTTCTATTATGTACGGTTGGCATCTGCGACCTAAAGATATCTACACATGAAAGGGAGTAATTAAGTCATTATATGTAGACCACGCTTAAACAATCTATGGCTCCAATTCCCTAACTACAAATTTTTCTAAGGTTGACAGGTCACAAACGCCACATGGAATTGCTATAGGTCATGGAAGGTTCAATTTATAACCTAACGACCTACGGGCTGACAACCTATCAGTATCTCTATCTATGAGCTTGCATACATACCACAAACAGCAAACAGACCACACAAAATGAGTTCACCGGATCAAACCAACAAAAAATAAAGTTTCAGTCTCAATCAAACACTCAACACACTAAGGACATGGAGCGCAAACCAAAAGCCAAATCCAGAAAATAAGCAAGTAATGCAAGCAATAGAAGTTAAGGAATCAAGAAGGAAGTAGCAAGAACTTACTGTAGATGAAGCAGAACTTGATGGCTCTAAAAGCAAAGGCTGATCTTCAATGAAGATAGAAGACAACAACAATAGTTCAAAGAAAAATAAAGAAACTTAAAGGTAGCCGGAATCTGAAAATGATAAGTAAAAGAAGAATATGATAAGTCTTCACCTTTATATAGGTGCCAAGCCTCAGTCGTTGGATCTGAAAGCTTAGTAACCATCTTAGATCTGACGATGCAGTGCGGTTTATAGGATTTTACAATCATACGTCATTAGTTGAAAGACGTGTGCATTAAAGGCACACTGCACTAGGTATGCACTGAAACAGTCGCCTGAGAGGCTGCAACGTGTCCAGAGTAAAGATAATTTGAAAAAGCTAAGTAGCAAGTCCCGCCTAAATCAACTTTTACCAGTAAGCTTGGAGCAAGAGCTGGGGGGGCTTGTGTTATGAGTATTTCCTGAATTACCCGAATAGGCTGGTAAAAGCCCAATAAGTGGCCCAATGGATAAATCCAAGCTACCAGCTTACAGAAGCAAACTTCCTGATCGCTTGGCTCCCAGCTCGCGTATGTAATGTTCTGACGACGTTAAATCGAGATCGTCTAATACTACAAGGCTGAGGTCTTAGCTCATCCTTAGCAGCTTCAGCTCGCCAAGAGCAAAATCGAGTTCATCATATGATGTGCTGTACACGTTTAAGAAACGTGCTTCAAACTAATTACAACTTGATTTAAGGAAATCTCAATCACTAAGTATGGGTTATATCAGAGCCCAGTTCTGCTGAAGTTGACTTTGTTGCATGTCAGTCTTGAAAAATGACAACTAATTATGACTTGTCAAATTAATTATATTTAATTGTATCATTCTCCCATTCTCCTTTATAAATATGGGATCATTTTTTCATTGGGAGGAGAGGGGGTAGAAAAATACTGAGAGTGAGAGTGCTGTTACTCTGTAAAAATAGTGAGAGAAAAATAATGGAAGTAGGTATTCTTTGGGCCGAACCATTTAAAAACTCTGGTGTTCTTTGTTCTTCCCTAGCCTTTTTTTCTACTTTTCACTTTTTTCTTGCTTTGTTTTAATTATAATCGCAGTATTGGGCCCGTAGACCTGAGTTGATCAATATTTGATGTCAACAAGCTGTTTGAACTATAGGGTTTGTAAAGTAGCTCATTTTTTGAGCTAGCTAAACTACTTTATTGTTTCATACTTCATCGCATCTCAATTTGTTAACTATTAGGAAAGACTAATATTTCTTTCTTATTTTACATCAAACTGCATTAAATACATTATTATTTGAATAGAAGTGCATTTTTGGTGAAGTGATTATCTACTCAACATAGAATTATATTCGTTTCTAAAATTTTGATAAGGAAAAATATAAGTTGTTGTTATTTCGGGTCGCCATGTAAAGGAACTCGAGTTGCTTCATTTTCGATGTACTTAATTCAAGTTTCTCCATTACTTAACACTTGAAGTAATAGGTTTTGCATATTTTGCACTGGTGTGGCTCTGTCTTGCAAGCTTCATGATTTTTCCATCCCTCTTGCTTATTGAGCCTTATTGGGCTAAAAGCTCAGGTACTGTTCTTGAGCACAACAAATGTCATATTACTTTCTCATAAGTAAGTCTATTATTTTTATTATTTTTCTTGTGTATCAAATAATTTTTTTTTTTTTAAAAAAGAAAATCTAATTCTCAAGATATAACTTTGTCATCATATATTGATGATGGTATAAAGAAAATTTTTTGGTATGAAACAACTTGAAAAACATAAGCTATTTTAGTTGAATTTTAAACTAAACCAAACCGATTTTTATTGGCTTGGTTTTTACCTTATAATTGATTTAGTTAGGGTTGTAAATTTCTTAATCAATTAGTTTATGGTTTATCTTGGATAAAGTCAAACCCAACCCAAACCAACCCATACCCACCCCTCATGTACAATGCTCTAATAAAGAATGTAAACAAATGCTGGAGTTTCAATCCTTTCGGTTCAAACCTTTTTCAGCCTTTTAGCTTTGATGACTTTGGCCTGAGCAAAAATATTGGACTTTACTCTTTAGATTCTTGACAATTTTCCATTCTAGCATGATTTGCCTACAAAAATTAATACTTGGATAATTTTTCTGCTTTAAGTAAAAAGACTAAGAAAAAAAAAATTCTACCTTTTTCGTAAATTAGAGGCTGAAAATTATGATATTTATTTGTACTAATTTTTCAATAATATTGTTGTCACCAAATTTATTGTCTTCATAATTTATATTAATATCATAGCCGTCTCCAAAAACCTATCTTTGATTCTCAAATTATTGACAAAAAATTGAGACAGAAATACAAATAAACCACACCAACCTTCTACTGAGCTTCTTAATTAGAGGTTGTGCAAATTTTAACTACTTGCAAGTGTATAAGTCTGTTGTAAAATAGCCTATGAGAGTCCAAGATCAATCCCACAAAGATTGTTTGAATTATAAGTTATAACTTTAAAATCTAAAGTAATTTAAATTTTAATCTAAGTAATCAATTAATTTTCTAAGACAAAAGCAAATTCTATTTCATGTAATGAAAGACAAAGAAAAACTAAAACAACTATGGGAATAAAATGCAATAACATTTAATTTGAAACAAATAAACAAAATGTAAAAGAGTAGAATTAACTGAAAGATGTTCACAAAAATTCCATCATCAAAAGCCTCTTTATTGTTCACGTCATCTCTTGGATTATAAAATTTGCCAAGTGATTTGCCAAAAGATGTCCTGACCTCATTAAAACATTCCTACAAAACTACGAATTACAAACATGTATCTTTAGTGGACATGTATTACAAACATGTACAAAAATAGCAAAACATGTTCCCGGAAACTTCGTGCAAATTCTGTTCTCCAGTGGCCTTGAGTTGCTTCTTTAGTTAAACCAGTATTTGAACATAGGATCTGGCAAGAAAAGAAAAAAAAGAGGAAGGCTATTAGACAACTTAGTAATCAGTTAACAGCTTTTCCAACAATGAGAAAAATCTTTGATGCACCTGCTGCAAAGCAATCTCTACAACACTATCTTGCCATGTGACATTGAAAACCAATCAAAGTACATGCTATGAGTTCAAAGGCAGGGTACATTTACTTGGTGCATTAAGGATTTTCTCCTCAAGAGCAAGCAAAGTAGACTACTAAAGGCGTAAATGCAAGAAACCAACAAAAGTTTTACAATTTAGTCTAATTTAAGATGCTTGAAGTCTTTAAGAAACCCTTCATTACATGGTACTATGTTGATTAATTTTGGCATTTTAGTGCCTTACTGCTTAATGAGGATTATCATTGTTATTACACATTTAGAAAGTCACACGATGATGAAGTAATTCCTAAATATATGCTTCACATTGAAAATTTATTGTACAAATTTAGAGACTGATCCAAGCTATCCAAATACACGAGAATCAAATGCGTTTTCTACTAAGAATCTGAACATATTTTTTATGCTAACTATGTGTAGAGGTTCATTAAATAATCATTAGCTATATTTTCAAATGTTATAACACAACAGAACAGAACAAATGGTGCCAGCAGCCACACTGAATTCATACATGATGTCCGTTTCTTCCTGTTTCCTTCATCTTCCATGAATTTTCGTTGTAAAACATTACAAAGTCTATAACAACATGAATAATACGATCACATACTTCTACAAGGTTTAATAATGATAATGAATCACTTCAATTCAACCGAACAGGGAAAAATGAAAAGTTAGGAATTACCTTCAATGTTTTCGTCGGGCTTGAAAGTGGGTGGAACAAGACTCTCCGTATACACATGCAAATCAGAATAGTTAAACTCATCACCAAATGACATTTCTGAATATTGTTTAGTACCATCATCCACATTCAGAATAACACCAATCTTGGCCTTCTTCAAAATTCTTTCTTTCAGATCATAAAACACCAATCCCTTCGCGTGCACCGACAACATTGTTTCACTATTATTCAAAAGGCACAACGGCTTCAACCGAGCAAACTTGGTAAGTATCATGATTCTAGTCCAAGATCGTTGCACACCATATTCTTCCATAACCCAAATTTGGTTATCATGACCTCTTCTCTCCTTCACCAAGCAAAGACGTCCCCTCAGAACTCCAAGAGTATATCCACACCATGCACCTCTTTTTCCCACATGCACGTTCCCCGGGGGAGGCAAAATCTTGAACTTGTCTTGTACCAAATCAAAGGCAGCTATCACACACATACCCTCATGATTCTCAAACGCCCAATGGACAGCTCCATTTAGATAGACCCCCACGTTACAGTACTCCAGTTTCATATCCTCATTACAATTAAAATACTCCTCAGGAATACGGAGATCGCTTTGAATTATAGACCAAGAACGATCTTTAACAGAATAGACCTTAACAATGTTTCCCGGATACAAAACTCTTACAATCTTGTAGTCGTCAATAGACTCAGCGTACCCAAAGCCATGTAGAAAATTGCTATTCCTATAACGTCGAATAAACTTGCATTTATTAATGGAAGGATTATACAAATACAAGTCTAGACTGTCATTTAAAATGCACAACAAGCCATTACAAGAACCCCAACAAAAGTACCAATAACCAGAGTCGTCTGGATACTTCTCAGGAAACTCGAGACTCAATAAACAAATCTTGTTGTCGTTAGTGGATATGGCGTTGATGTCCACGTCGAAAAGATCAATCATACCATCTCCAAGGAGTCTTGTTCTTGCTCGAGAGAGTTGCATTTTCATGAAAAGATGGTGAGAAATGAGATATTGCCACTTCTTGGATACGCATTTGAATCTGCTGAGAGACTTCACCGGCAGTCTTGATAGTATTTCCATGATCAGGTGCTTTTGAAGAACACACATAGCTCCTCAAGATTCTTTGGAGGTTTTTTTTTTTTTTTTTTTTTCTTCTTCAAGAATTATGCTGAGGATTTTGGTTGCTAAAAATGACCGGTTATCACAGGAATGGCTGCGGTATTTATAGTCTTAAAATGTTACCATGTATGTATGTGTAGGCTAGGGACATAAATGCCACTTGATTTTACGAGCTGTATAAGGGTCATTTTCAGTTTTAGTCCAAACCAAAAGCAAAAAAAAAAAAAAAAAATTGTTTTTAGCTACATTTTTACACAAATTTCTTTTTAACCTCTCAAATAAACTAATTGCAATTACTCAAATTGCCCTTAAGTTAAATATTCCCTTTCAACCTTAGCCGAAATTACCAAACTCCTTTCTTGTTTCAATGAATACTACTCTTGTCCTCTATATGGGTTTGCCGACCCTCTTCCATTCTCTTCTATTTTGTCATCCATTCAAGATTGTTTGTTCACCCATTCAAGGTTTTTGGCTCCAAAAAACTCACATTCAAGCTTCTTTCTCTCCAACAGCTCCACATTTAAGTTTTTCTTTAAGTTTGAAGGTATGTGTTTATTGTTGATTGTTTTTCAATTTTTTTGTTCGTATTGCTTATGTAAAAGCCTTAAGAGTGATTTTTTGTCGTAATTTTACCGTGTGTAAGTCCGATTTATAGAAAACAAAAAAATCAAAAATGAGCCAAGTTTCTATGATTGGCTAGGTTTTTTAGGTCCTTAAAACCTAATACTGGGTTTCAGTGTAACGCCCTTCGCCCGACTTCCGTTACATGTCGGAAATCCGGAACGGAGAACGTTACTTTTTATTTTAATACGTTTAACAAAAATCGCATCCGTTTCTGTTACCTTTTTTAAAAAGCTTATTATCAAGATAGCGGAAATATATATATATATATTTTTTTTTTGAAATAATTTCGGCAGAGTTTCCTCTGTTTTTCTGAAATCCAAAATTCATTCCCTGAAAATAAAATTCTAACATTTCTAAAACAATAATTTCAGAATTTCCAATTCGGACCTCCGGTCCGTTTTCCAAACATTAAATTATTCAAATGTATCATAATTATTCATTTGCATGCATAACCAAAATAAGCTTAAAGAATATATACATAAGCTTTTTACATAAGTGAAATACCATAATTTACATAAATATACATATGTTCCAAAATGCATGATCCTACGCAATATATATATACATATAACTACCCAAAAGCGTAGAAAGGATGGTGACTATCTGAGCTTCCGCGTATCTTCTACTTCCCTGTCTGGGAATGAAATCACAAGCTTCAACCTGCGCGCGGTAAATCAACGCGCTAAGCATATTTGCTTAGTGGTATACACATAATCTGATTTTCTCAAATTCAAATATAATTTCATTCGTAACTGAAAGCATTATAACTTATCATTCATAAGCATAAATATATATATATGCTTCATAAAAATATTTAAACATATGATTCTCAATTTTTTTTTTCGAGTTCAACATATTTCAAATCATTGAGCATATTATAACATGTAACGATTTCATTTCATCGTTTATAACATTTTTCTCAGTGCCCCTTAGTAAACATATATTCGATACTCATGTATTGGCATATGGGTTTCCGGCATCGGACACGTGGTAGTATCCGCCGAAATAACGGTCGACCTCGGCAACGGCCGCTCGGTGATTATCCACCGGGTCGTATATCATAACACATATAATCGTTTCAGGATCGGACACGTAGTGCCTCTCATAATCCATAACGAATCAATGTAAATAAACGGTGCAGCTACTAAGTTCCCTATTGACATGTCAATTACCAATTTCCATTTATCAATATCTATGTTTACAAGGGCTATTTATTTCACAACGTTTGTATTATATATTTTCACTTTCATTTTAGTACCAAGATTTTCATAACAAATCGATTTCGCGTTTCATTTCAATATAATCAAATACGTTTGTAAACGCTTTGTATTAAAACGATATATCAATCTCAATTAATGAAAATCATCTCATAATGAAAACATTTTCAAATAAAATTAAAGATAATGTGTGTACAGACCTCAAAAACGATTCGATCTTTGAATCGAATGCTCCCCTATGTTTTGCTCTTACTTTCGGGTCGAGAATCCGGTTCGTCGGGTTCTCCTTGACCTTTCATTAAAATAAACATAGCAAAGTCTATTTAGCAAGTTTCTAACGTTAAATAATGCATAATGTTGGATCGAAATTCTCACTAAAACAAAAAATAAAACTTTTACAACACTCAAAACACCTCACAATACAAAGCTTTGCTTTGTTTCTCACACACTCACTAGAAGCTTTGCTTCTCTTATGTTTTCTTCTTCTTTGTGATGATAAAACCTCATGCAAGAGGGGCTATATATAGTGCTAGAAAATTAATCTAAACCATTCAAATTAACAAATACAAATAAATCCTAACCACACAATTTCACCAACCAAACAAATATTTTAAATTGACTCACCTAACCTTCCACCTAACCTTACACCTAACCTTAGAAGGTTCTTCTTGATGGACTTGGGCTTGGTAATGGGCTTGGAAATGGGCTTGGTAATGGACTTGAAAATGGGCTTGGTCAAAACAAGTTTATATTTTCAACACCCCCTCTTAAACTTGTTTTACCATGCCAAGCAAACTTCTTAATCTCGCAAAATCTTCAAACTTTAGTGGTTTGGTGAAGATATCTGCGATCTGATCCTTTGACCTTACGTATTCCATTTGCACATTTCTTTTTGCTATGCATTCTCGTATGAAGTGATAACGAGTATCGATATGTTTGCTTCTGTCATGGAACACCGGATTCTTTGCTAAGGCGATGGCTGACTTATTGTCTACACAAATCTCAGTTGGTTCTTCTTGTGGCAAGTTAATTCCTTCAGTAAATTTCTGAGCCAAATTGCATGACAAACACACGAAGTAGCAGCTACGTATTCGGCTTCACAGGTGGATAGTGTGACAATTGGTTGCTTCCTTGACATCCATGTGAAAGCTGTGTTTCCCATGAAGAATGCAAACCCACTGGTGCTCTTTCTATCATCTGTATCTCCACCCCAATCGCTATCGCTATATCCAACAAGTTTGAAGTAATTTGAAATTGAATAGAACAAGCCAAAGTCAATTGTACCTTTGATATAGCGAAGGATTCTCTTAGCTGCCTTGAAATGGGTAGTTATTGGATTCTCCATATAACGACTCACCAGTCCAACTGCATAAAGGATGTCAGGTCTTGTACAAGTCAAGTACCTCAAACTTCCAACCAAACTCTTAAAGAGTGTTGGATCCACCTTTTCTGCTTCATCATGCTTAGACAGTTTGACTCCACATTCCACCGGTGTGCTTATTGGATTGCAATCATCCAACTTGAATTTCTTAAGTATCTCCCTTGCATAGCTTTCTTGGGAGATAAAGATGCCATCTTCATTTTGCTTGACTTCGATACCAAGGTAGTATGCCATCAATCCGATGTCGGTCATCTCGAATTCCTTGGCCATTTCTTTCTTGAATTCTTCAAAAAAACTTGGATTATTACCGGTGAAGATTAAATCATCCACATACAAACATACAATCAAAACATCTCAATCTTTGAATTTGATGTAGAGAGCATGTTCATGAGGACATTTGGTGAAGCCATTCTTTTTGAAGTATTTGTCAATCCGATTGTTCCATGCCCTTGGTGCTTACTTCAACCCGTAAAGAGCTTTCTTTAGTTTTAGAACTTTGTCTTCGTGGCCTTTGACTTCATAGCCTGATGGTTGCTGAATGTAGACTTCTTCTTCAAGGACTCCATTTAGGAAGGCGGATTTTACATCCATCTGATGAATCTTCCACTTATTCTGAGCTGCCAAAGAAATTATTAGTCTTATAGTTTCTAATCGAGCAACAGGAGCAAATACCTCATCATAGTCAATTCCAGCTTTTTGACTATAGCCTTTTGCAACAAGTCTTGCCTTGTGTTTTTCTATCTCTCCCTTAGCATTTCTCTTTATCTTGTACACCCATTTGACACCAATTGCTTTGTATCCTTTTGGAAGTATTACGAGCTTCCAAGTATCATTCCTTTCAATGGACTTGATTTCTTCATTCATTGCATCTTTCCACTTCTTATTTTGTACAGCTTCTTCAAAGCTCACTGGTTCGGAATCAGCAAAGAGACAGAAAAGTGTGAGATTATCAAGTTGTTCAGTTACCTCATAAAGATCTTGCAGGCTTCTTGTACGCTTCACATCTCTTTCATTCAGAAATGATGGTGGTGAGTTTCCATTATCTGTTGAGGCTGGTGATGCTGGTGGTGTAGTGGGTTCTTGTTCTGCTTGCTCCATTCTTGGTTGCTCCTCCTTTTCTTCTTCAAAGTAGGGAAGGAAACTGTAATCTTCATCATGTGTTTTCCAATTCCATGTGCTTTCTTCGTCGAATACAACATCACGACTAATGATAGTCTTTCCATTGTTTGGATTATACATCTTGTAGCCTTTAGAATAATTATCGTACCCGATGAAGATGAACTTCTCACTTTTGTCATCAAGCTTACTTCTTCTCTCGTCTGGTACATGTACATGAGCTATGCTTCCAAAGACTCTCAGGTGGGAAATACCTGGCTTCCTTCCATTCCATGCTTCTTGTGGTGTCTTTCTCAACACACTTCTTGTTGGAGATCGATTTAATAGGTATACTGCGCAAGCTACGGCTTCCGCCCAAAATTCCTTCGGTAATCTTTTGCTTTTCAACATACTTCGTGCCATATTGAGAATTGTTCTGTTCTTTCTTTCTGCAACACCGTTTTGCTGAGGGGATCTCGGAACGGTTAGAGGACGTCTGATTCCATTTGCTTCGCAGAACTCTCGGAACTCTTTTAAGGTGAACTCTCCTCCTCGATCAGATCTCATTGCTTTTATCTAGTAGTCACTTTCTTTCTCCACAGCAGTTTTAAATTTCTTGAATACTTCAAAGACTTCTTATTTCTGTTTCAAGAAATATACCCACGTTTTTCTTGAAAAATCATCAATGAAGAGAAGGAAATAATTACTATTACCGAGAGAGCTTGGCTTGATTGGACCGCACACATCAGTATGGATGAGCTCGAGTGGTTTCTTGGCTCTTGATTCTGACTGTTTTGGGAAACCTTTTCTGAATTGCTTCCCAAGTAGACACCCTTCACAAAGTTGGTCAGGATGATTAATACGAGGTAGTCCTCTCACCATTTCATTCTTAGACAACATTTCCAATCCTCCAAAGTTGAGATGCCCAAATCGAAGATGCCATAACCATGATGCATCTTTGTAACAAGCTTTCAAACACTTTGCAACATCATTTTGAATGTTCAACGAAAACATTCTATTCTTTGACATTTTCACCTTGGTAATTAAATTTCCTATGTCATCTCTTATAAAAAGACTACAATCTTTCATGTGAATATCATAGCCTTTTTCTAAAAGTTGACCTAAACTCAAGATGTTGCTTGTCATGTTGGGCACATAATAAACATTTGAAATCAATTGGTGACTACCATCTTTAGCACGAATAAGAATGTTACCTTTTCCTTCCACCGGAATTTTAGAACTATCTCCAAATGAGACATTGCCACTCACAGATTCGTTGAGCTCTATGAACATGTTTTTCCTTCCACACATGTGGTTGCTCGCACCAGTGTCGAGATACCAAGTATTCTCTTGGTCACCATCATTGCCTCTATGTGCTAATAACAGAATTTCTCTCTCCTCTGCTCTTGCTTCCACAAAATTAGTCTTTTCTTCAACCTTGTTATTTGGAGTTCTACATTCTGAAGCATAATGTCCAAACTTCTGACAATTATAATACTGAACTTGAGATTTTTCGTACCTCGTGTTCGAATTGGCTCTCCCACGACCTCTTGTTGAATTTTCTCCTCTCTCATAGCTATTGTTGGAATTGTTGTTGTTATAATTCCAACCTCGTCCACGACCACGACCTGTACCTCGTCCTCGGCTTCTTCCTCTGCCTCGACCACGTTGGTATCTCTCGTGGCTTTGGATTTCTTCCTTCTCTTTGAGTTGGGACTTGAGGAGTTGTTCATTGATACCTTGCTTCCTTTTATGCTTTTCTTCGTAAGCTTGCAACGATCCTTGAAGTTGCTCAATTGTCATGGTTGTCAAATCTTTAGTCTCTTCTATCGTCACAACGATATATTCAAATTTGGAATCCAACGAGCGGAGTATCTTCTCCATTATTCTGGTATCTTCCAGTGTCTCACCGTTTCTTTTTAATTGATTAGAAACGGTTAACACTCTTGTGAAGTAGTCAGAAATAGATTCAGATGCTTTCATATGTAATGATTCAAACTCACCTCTTAAAATCTGAAGACAAACTTTCTTCACTTGTTCAGATCCTTTGCAAGAGGTTTGTAGTTTATTCCACGCTTCTTTAGCGGACTTTGCACTTGAAATTTTCTCAAAACCATCATCATCTAATGCTTGATAGATGAGATAGAGAGCCTTTTTGTCTCTCTTCCTTGAGTCTTTTAAACTATCCTTTTGAGTTTGGGATAGTGTCGACTCATCTTCTGATTCGGTGTAGCCTTTTTCTACGACCTCCCAGACATCGTGTGCTCCAAGAAGTGCTTTCATTTTGATACTCCAATTATCATAGTTGTCGTTCTTGAGTGTTGGAACTTGAAAGGATACCATACCATTAGCCATACCTTTTAGTATGTTTAGAATTTCGAAATTCTGATTGCACGGATGGATTCAGAACGTCGAGAAACTTCAACCGGAACTTGAGCCAAAAAGTCAACTTTTGGTCAACGGTCAACTCGGTCAACGGTCAAAGTCAACGAATAACTCGGTCAACGGTCAAAGTCAACGGACCTGTTTGGCTTTTGTTAGCAGCGGCTCGGCTCGGGTTAGGCTTGGCTCAGCTCGGATCAACTCGGCTCGGCTCGGCTTGACTCGGTCTGTTAACCCGGTTCAACTCGTTTGAGTTGACTCAGTTTTCTGCAGTGATATTCCGACGGCGCGTACGGGCGCGTGGAACCTCCGATTGGGATGATTTTTGCTGCGTTGTGCTCCTCTCGTCGAGAGCTTCGATTTTGTATATTACACGACACTTAGCCTTGCTCTGATACCACTTTGTTGGATCGAAATTCTCACTAAAACAAAAAATAAAACTTTTACAACACTCAAAACACCTCACAATACAAAGCTTTGCTTTGTTTCTCACACACTCACTAGAAGCTTTGCTTCTCTTATGTTTTCTTCTTCTTTGTGATGATAAAACCTCATGCAAGAGGGGCTATATATAGTGCTAGAAAATTAATCTAAACCATTCAAATTAACAAATACAAATAAATCCTAACCACACAATTTCACCAACCAAACAAATATTTTAAATTGACTCACCTAACCTTCCACCTAACCTTACACCTAACCTTAGAAGGTTCTTCTTGATGGACTTGGGCTTGGTAATGGGCTTGGAAATGGGCTTGGTAATGGACTTGAAAATGGGCTTGGTCAAAACAAGTTTATATTTTCAACACATAATACTTCCCTATTATGCAACCTACCAACAACCAATGAATATCACCTCGAAACAACACGTAATATCACACTTTGATTGCTTATAAACTTAACCGTATCGTCTTTCCTTTACGCGAATTATTTCCAACCAACTTTTTCATGTCAACCATTTCAAAATGAAAAGCAAAACATCACAATTCATCCTTCCAAACATAACAGCCCCTATGCGGCTTCACAACTCAATTTTTAACATCGAATAATCATTCGCAAACACGTCAAAGCTTAATCAAACGAACCTCCGCACTATCGAGGTTCTAAAATTCTATTTCCCAAACATATTCATCTTCACAATTCATCCATAATCCATCCTAAACATTTTCTATTAAAAATCATCTTAATAACATTCAACGTACCTTCCGGAAATCGAGACAAACACAACCAATTGTTTTCGAAGGGCTGCCCAATAACTCCTTTTATTAACGAGCTTCCTTCAATCCAAACGGACATCATTAACGTCCCAATATTATTTAAATCATGATTACAATATTAGCGGGGCAGCGACTTACCTTCGCTTGAGCTGGTTTTCGTTTCGAAACAGCTCACGGACGATTGCGATAACAATGATAACAGCTCGGCAGTATTTCGCACCAAAAACAGCAACTTGTTTTCGATGACAGCACACGGCACAGCAGCGGCACGACTTCAGCTTGACAGCTCGCAGCAGTGTCGACGATAATAGCCACCAGCAGCTCACGCCAGCAGCAAGGCAGCGAAGACAGCACACGGCAGCGCACAACAGCACAACAGCGCGACAGCCACCAGCATAACAGCCACTAGCAGCTTCGCGACAGCAGCTTCGCAACGCCAACAGCTTCGCGACAGCAGCTTCGCAACGCCAGCAGCTTCGCGACAGCACGATATCGACAACACATCAGCACACAACGATGACAGCAACTCAGTAAAAACAGCACAACGACAATCGCAAACATGACAGCAAGCAACAATAACGACAGCACAACATTAACAACAATTTCAGCAACTTCACTCACAAAAACACACATGCAACACCAACCCCAAACCTGACAGCAAGCTCACGTTCCTCCAGCAACAATCCTCACGGTGACAGCAACCTCTCGGCAATGGCAGCAATACTCCAAGGTCTGGCAGCAAGATCACTCTCCCAAGCTTGCATGCAAGGTTAGAATCACCATTAGAGAAGCTTGGACACCACTACGGCACCAGCAGCAAGCCACAGACAGATCTGGTTGCTTCCAGCTTCACCGAACAGCAGCTCCTTCACCCAGCCCTTCCATGCACGAGCTTCCTTCTTCTGGTTTCTTCTTCCACGAATAGATCCTTCTTGCTGGTTTCTTCTTCCACGAACAGATCTTTGCCCTTGCTTCACTTCCAGTTCTGGTCACGTCCAGATCACCGACCAGCACTTCTTCTTCTCGATCACGCGAGCAGCTAACTCCCTTCTTCCAGTTCTTGCTTCACGATCGAGTGCAGCTCATGGTCAGCTTGCACCTCTCGGCCTCGACCCTTGCATGCACTCAGATCTGGTTGCTTCATCTTCTCTTCCACGAGCTGATCACTTGCATGCACCAGATCTGGTCAACTTCCACTTCTCTTCCACGAGCAGATCTTCTTCACTTCGGTTCTTGCTTCTCACGGTCAGCGAGCAACTTCTCTTCTTTTCTCCTTCACGGTCTCACGAGTTCAGCAGCTAGCTTCCTTCTTCCAGCTTGCTTCTCTTGCCTTCCTTTGTTTTGTTTTCAGTTTTTGCTCTCAACTCTCTCTTGGTCTGACCGAAGAACACTCTCTCTCAACCTTTGTTTTCGGTTTTGTATTTGGTGGCCCGAACACACATCTTTTTTTTTTTTTTTTTTTTTTTTGACTTCAGCTTTTGTTTTGCTTTTGTTTTTCATTTACTAATTTCATTTTCATTTTATCATTTCATTTCCATTTTTCCTTTATTCATTTTATTCATTTTCATTTGTTTATTATTTCCTTTCTTGACACATGGCATTGCTTTACTTTGCATGCATGCCATGTGTCCCATTGGCCCACTAATTTTATTCAATCCTTCCATTCCGACAATTCGCGCTTTAGGATTCCGCTTTCCGCTCGGATTCGCTTCGGGTCCATCTTGGAAATTTAATAAAATCCAATTTCATAGACGTAAATTTTATTAGGTTCCGAATAAATATTTAAATTCGGACACACTAATTTATTTTACGAGATTGGATTAAACAATTATCCCCGGATCCGTCTGGAAAATTTTATAAAAATTCCGTTACTCCTCCGGATCCGATCGGATTATTACTTACATCGTCCGTTAATATATAATCAATATTTAATAATTTATGAGGTATAATAACAGAATGTTACATTCAGGACTCATAAAACCTGATCAATTGTGATGGCATCCATTTTGGCTTTTTTTTTTTTTTTTTTTTTTTTTTGTGTGGATGTTTGGTATTGATATTTAGAGTTATATGCAATTAGATATGGTTGGATTTTATTGGTTTTGACTTGGAAATGTAGTTTTCCAGGGTTTACAATAAGACCAAGTTTTGTTAGACATTAAAACCCAATTACGAGTTTTATTTTCATTAAGTAATTAATTTAAGTAAATAATATTTAGCAAATATTGAATTAATCTTAAGTAATTATACTATTTCAAAAATAATTTAATTAAATTTAAAACGTTTATTAATTTAATGAAAATAAATTAAATTTTTCATCTATTTAGGGATGAAAGGTCGTGCTAAAATTCAACCACGTGCCTATAACTTTATGTAGATTAGGCCAAAACTTTGATGTGAACCTTGGATCACGGTATGAGATTTTAAAAACTAGCGTATCATGAGTCTGACTATCTCATCTATGTAGAGCTGGGCTAATTTATTTAAAAGATAATTACTCCTAATTAATAGAAAATGGGCAAACTTCGTCAACCTATCCACTATAACGCATCGTGCTATCTCTGATTACGTGAAAGCCTACTATAAAATCAGTAGTAATATTCTCCCATTTTCATTATGGAATAGGGAGAGGCTACAACAATCATGTAGGTTTTTTATGCTCTACTTTCACCTGCTGACAAGTTAAACATCTGAAGACAAAATCTGCTATTTCCTTTTTTATCCCTTTCCACCAATAATGTTCCTTCAAAGTATAGTACATCTTTGTGCTACACGGATGTATGACATAAGCTGATGAGTGAGCTTTCTTCATAATCTCCTTTTTTAGATCTTCAATGTTCGGTACACATAAGCATTGACTCATCATCACTATATCATCTTCCCTTAATATAAAATCGAGTCTTTGCTCGCTCTCGATCTCCCTCCTTATCTTTACTAACTAGGGATCTTGTGTCTATCGCTCCCTTATCTGATCTACTAAACTAAGGCGAACATGAAAAGTAGCTAATAATGCCCCTGAGTCTACCATTTCTAATCTCAGTCCCAAAGACCTCATTTCCACCAAAAGCGAAAGATACACAACCTTCAACAACACTAATAAACTTGTAAGTCTCCTATTTAAGGTATCAAATGCTATATTTGCCTTTTCGGGGTGGTATTCTGTCGTACAATTATAATATTTTATCAGCTCTAACACCTCCCCTATCTCATATTTAATTCTTTTTGAGTAAACAAGTATTACAGACTCTTATGATCCATGAAGATCAGAAAGAGACACCATATAAGTAATGCATTCAAATCCTCAGTGCAAATACTATTGTTGTAAGTTCTAGATCATGGGTAGGGTAGTTCTGCTCATACTTCTTCAACTGTCTGGAAGCATACACTAATATTTGATCATTCTACATCAAAACACAACTCAAACCATGTCTTAAGGCATCACTAAATTCAGTAAAACCATCTGTCCCCATTGACAATGTCAATACAGGAGCTGATGTCAATCTCCTTTTCAACTCATCAAAATTTTGCTGACAGACATATAACCATTCAAACTTTTCTTCCTTTCTCATCAGTCTAGTCAGCGGGGTTACTATTCTAGAAAACCCCTCAACAAACTTTCTGTAGTAGCCTGCCAACCTAAGAAAGCTCCTCACTTCAGTCACATTTATAGGCGGTCTCCAGTTTGTAATGGCTTTTATCTTTTGGGGATCCACACTAAGTCCTTCAATTGAAATTATATGACCCAAGAAAGTAACTTTGTCTAACCAAAATTGGCACTTACTGAACTTAGTATGTAATTGGTGCTCTCGTAGGGTCTATAGCACAATCCTGAGATGTTCTGCATGCTTCTTATAACTGTCTGAATACACTAGGATGTCATCAATAAACACAATCACAAACTTATCCAAGTAGGCTTGGAAGACTCTATTCATCAAGTCTATAAATGGGATTGTGACATTCGTCAACCCAAAGGGCATAACTAAAAACTTATAATGTCCATACCGAGTCCTGAAATTAGTCTTCGGAACATCTTCGCCACGGATTTTCAACTGATGATAACCCGATCTCAGGTCAATCTTTGAATACACTTCAGGTCCCTATAAGATGGTTTGGAATCCTTGTCCAAGAATCTTTTCGAAGAGAATAGACCTTAGCAATCATTTCTGAAGAAACAATCTTAACAAACTTATAGTCATCGATAGACTCAACGTAACCAAAGCCGTATAGTACATCAGACTCATCATATAAGATGGATTGATCAGGGTCTACTATTCTCTTGAAATCTGCAATTGAAGGATTGTACACAACAATTGTGAACCTTGTATTCTAAGGCACAACAAGCCATTAGAAGAGCCTATGCATGATACCCAAGGAAGGTCATTTAGTTTCCTACCAGGAAACGTTAGGGCCAGTGCGAAAACGTTGTCATCATCATGGGATACCGTTTCGAGGTCTACGGTGAAGAGATCCACCGTACCATCTAAGAGAAGTCTTGTTCTTCCTAGAGAGACATGCCTTTTCACAAATAGCGGGTGGGAAATCAGAAATTTATGTCTCTTGGATAAGCATTTGAATCTTCAGAGAGATTTCGCTGGCAGTCTCATAAGTATGTCCACGATTACCTCCTTTGGAAAAGTAGACATTGCTCCTGGAAATGAAGCTTAGAAATGGCGAAGACAAGATTTTGTAGAGATTTTAGGGTTTTTTTTTTTTTTCGTTTTTCCTTTGTCTTTGTTTGAAAAATAACCCGTACTAGGGAAATGACTGCTTATATATGCCCAGTCTTGCAATAATGACCAAATATTGAATTGTGAGGACGTAAATGCTCCTTATTTTAGAAGCTGTGTAGGTTGGACTTGAGCGCGGGTTTTTGGTATTTGCGTCTCAAATTTTGGGTTGGACATTGGTTTTGAAAGAAACAATTGCAATCTTAGAATGTGACCTAATGTAGATATGAAAGTGTAAGGACATAAATACCCATACCCCTTATTTAGGAAGCTGTGCAAAAGTTGGACGAGGGCGAATTTATATTTAAGAACTCAGTATTTTGTAGTTAGTTTTCATCCAACGACCACATTTTCAGTTAAAATTATCTATAGAGATTAATTAGTGATTGAAATCTTACACCTTCTATTAGTAGTTACTAATTAGAGTACAAAGAATAAATGCAAAACCTTTTGCAGTCACTCCTTGCCCAAATGAGCCAATCCTTTTGCAAATTGACATCTAATTCAATTGATTAGTTAGGAGCATTTATATTGTGACGTTCGATTTTAAGTGATATATAATTGATTTTGTGTTTGATTTTAGGAGAAGCTAAAATCTAACTCCAATTAATTTGGCTGGAACCAACTATTTTGTTATCTTATAATTTGAAGATCTAGAAGGAGATTTTTTAATGAATATCTTCGCATTTGTTTGCAACAAGTTATAACATATCCAAGGGTTATTATTGATGAGTAAGGTTATCCAATCAGTAAAATAATTAAACCCTGCAACAAAAGCAAGTTCTATAAATTATGTTATTTGTTTAGTTTTTTTGAGGTTAGTCTTTGGATTGAAGGAACAAACTTAAAGATCACAAAGAGGAGTTTTTTTTTTAAAAAATAAAAATAAAAATTAAAATTAACTAATAATTTATCTAAATGGGAAAAAAAGAAATTGGAACTAATTTTAATACAACTATTGTTAGTTACCATCCAACCCAAAAATTTAAACTGATAGAAAAATGTCAAACTATAATATTTAAGACTTAATATTAACACATGACATGTCATCTTACCTATAACGTAGATAAATGATAGATGACAGACACACATTATGTAAAACCCAAAACTGTGTTCGTCGGAGAGTGAAATATTTTTTCGATGGATCGTGTCCGATCGAAAAAAATATATATATATAATTATCGGGTTCAAAATATTCGAAATAATCATTTTTGAATAAGAAAAATAAATTCGAGTTCGCGAAGACGGATTCGAAATTTTAAAATTTGTCCGAAGGCGGAAGCGATTAAAAAGCGGGTTCCAAGACGGGCGGACGAAAGCGGAATCCGGGATTGGATTAAAAAGCAAGAAAAGCATGGAAGTTTTTTAAATGAAATAAGATAATGCATGGTTGTGACACTTGTCACGCATGCAATGGTGGAAAGTGACAAGTGTCCAATTGAAAGAAAAAGCAAATATAAAAGTTGAAAAGCAAGAAGTGATGATGGAAAACAAAAGCCCATTCGGTCCATTAAGAGCAAAACGGAGAGAGAGTGTGATTGAGAGAGAGTATTTGATCATCAGCATTTCATTTCAAAACAGAAAGCAGAAACCAAAAACAAATGAAGTGCTGCTCGTGAGTTTAGAAAGGTCCGAGCGTGCGAGATAGAGAGATCGTGAGAGAGAGAGCTGAACCGAGAGCAGAGGCTGAGAGCTTATGGTGGTGTGCTGCTCATGGAAGAAGAGAGATCCTAAGAGCAGATCTGAAGCCAAAGAAGACATGCAAGGTCAGATCTGAAGCAAAGACGTGCATGCAAGCAAAGAGAGCTGGTGAGCTGCTGTCGTCGGGTGAGGAGGTGTTGTCTGATCGTGAGCTGCTGCCTTGTCCTGCCGAGAGGGTGCTGTTGTCACCGTGAAGCTTCAGCTACTGTCTTGAGAAGCTGCTAGCATTGAGGGCTATTGGCGTGAGGAAAACCAGGTGCTGCCGTGAAGCTCCAGTTGCTGCCGAGTTGCTGCTGTGGTCGTGATTGGTGTTGTCTTGCTGTCGAGTTGTTGCAAGTCAAGCCGTGCTCACGTTGCTGTTGAGCTGTCACCGTGTACCAAGTGCTAAGGTTGAGTGAGCTGCTGCTGAGCTATTGTCAGGCCAAGAACCCATTTCAGAACTGAAACGAAACATCATCAAAGGGGGCAGCTTGCTGCCGAGAACATGCGAGAGATTCGTCGCCGTTTCGAAGCGAAACTATTAAGTAAGTGCTGCCCCATTTTCTTTGTTGAGTCTTTTTGGTAATTAGTAAGCCACCATGTGAATAGAATTGAGAAAAGTGATGATATTATACTTGGTTTTAGGATTGAGAATCCCGTTAGTGCGGAGGTTCGCTCGTTGATGTTGCGATTGTGTTTTTATCATCGATCGTGTTCGTTGTGTTTCATGTTATGGGCTGTTATGAGATGTGTAGGGGCTGTTGAATTATATTTTTAGTTTCGCGTTCGTTGTCGTGGAAAATAGATAGTATTAGAATGTTTTAAAGTATCGGTTAGTCGTTCGGATATTTAGAAATCGTTTCCGAGTGTTTCGGTTGAATTTTCCGTGAATGAGAGCGTTGTTAGTTTTTGTTTTTCGTTGTCAAATATAAAAGGATTGTGAATGTTATCTCGCTGCCCCGAGATTTTTATTAAGCCCGTTAAAGTGTTTAAGTTGAAGTTAGGATAGTTCGAGTTTTAATAAAGTTAATCGGATAGTTTTTGTTTCGCGCGAAATCGTTAATTATCGAAATCTCGGAGTTGAAAACGGGAATGAATATGCATTAAGCTTGCTGCCATATTTTCTTCTTTGTGCTTAATCATGTTTGAATATTCGTTTGCCGTGTTTTAAGTAAAGTCACGAGTTGAAATTGACGATAAGTTTAGTTAGAAACAAAGGAATCGCGTGAAACGTTAAAAAGCGATAAGTCGCGATAGCTAGTTAAAATCGCGTAGTTTTATGTTGTTCGTTTAGTTTCGCTTATTCTTTTTGTTGAATCCATTAGATTATGGCTTCATGATGTTGCTTTGGATTCGATTAGCATAATTACGACGTGCTTATATTCGAATGTTAACTTATTTAGGCAGCGATAAGGTGAAGGAAAGCAAAGTTGAAGAAGTAGCGCGAGGTAGAAAATCAGGTCGTTTCCGTGAGTTAGGAATCGGTGAGTGTAAATTGTTTTATCAAATGATAAATGCAATATGATTTCTATGCTTTCATGAAAGATTTAAACGTTTTAATATTTAAATTAAATTATATGAATGATATACGCTTTACAGGAATATTATACGCTTCGAATTGTTTATATTTGTACTTAAAGTAATATTGATCGTATAATTTATTATTGAAATGTGCCTTTATGTTTCGTTTTATAAGCGAAGGAATATGTTTTACAAGTATTATTTTAGCATGATAATGTATTTCAAAACCAATGACTACCCATCCCCATTATGACTGAATTATGACTGTTATGCGGCCGAAGTGCCTTATTGCGCGTATGGCATGTCTGTCGGGGGAAAGTCCACTAACTATGGGGGGGGGATCGAGTCTGTCATGTCGCCCTCTACGCGTATATAAGGTACTATCATGACTGATACCCTACATGCAGCGAGGTAACATATCGCGGTATAGTGGTTATGACTGAGATTGCACGTCCCCACCACCGGTGACCCAAGACCGGACGGTGATCATGATTTCCCCGGGTCCCATTGGATATATGTTTTATGACTAAGGATTTATTTATGAATTTATGAGTTTATTTATGAACTTATGATTATGTTATGAATTAATTTTATGATGCTTATAATATTGTATCTTGTTTTCAAGCAAGTTACGTATAAAAATGACTGTATAATATTATGAAATGCGCGTTTTAATTAAGATATGCCAGAACTTACCATTTTTCTACAACGTTTTAGAAAGGAAACTTATTTAGAACTGCATAACACTCACTGAGCCTTTTTTAGCTCATTATTTTTCTTGTTTATTTTGTTTTAAAACTCCCCAGGCGCAGGATCGAGTCCTTCAGGCGGCAGATCTCCAGCTCAAGAGTAGGCGAGTTTATCAGGCGACCGAAACTGTGAAAACAAAGTAAATTTTTGTTGTATAACGGATTTTAATGTAATGTAAATATTTTAGTTTTATAACTTTAATTACGTTAGTATGCATGTGGAATGTTTTCTTTAAGTTGAAGTGGTTTTAGTTGTAAAGACTCGAATTGCATTGAAATGTGGATTTTGCGATGGACCTGAGGTCCCTTTTGGAAGTGGAAATGAATGTATGCATTTTGAAATATTATTAATTGTTTTACAGATGTTTTGAAAAAGTTGAAAAAATCGGAGAAACAGCCGTTGTGCTGCCGAAAATTTTTCACCCTAAATTTTTAAGTAATAAGAAATGAAATTGTTTTACGGCTTAGCTTCACGGAGTCCTTTTAAGTTACCTGCATGAAGACTGTAAGGATTCTGTGGGGTGCCGGGAGGGCTCCGTTCGGATCTCTTCAGGGGAAATCCGGGTCGGGTCCTTTCACGTTAAATGCCTTTTATCGTCTTATATGTGTAACGAGAAGATTGTTAGATAAAGAAGGGACAGAGTGTTTGAATTAGAGACCTCTAAACTCTAATACCATATTAGTTACCATAAAATCCAAAAGTTTAAGCTGATAGAAAACAATCCAACTATAATATTTAAAACTTGATGTTGACATGTGACAACAACCATAAAACTAAAACAAAGTGCACATTTCATCTCATAAGTAAAACCAAAATGTCACGAAAATAGGAAAATAGCTTGAGTATCTTGCAAAACAATTTGTGATATTACTGATAAATTTGCTCTAATTGGTGCTTCTATGCCAAATCAATATCTCATCACTTATACTCTCAATGGATCGAGTTAGTGTTGAATTCAAGGAACTTGATGCTGCTATCCGAGCATGAGATACCATGATTAGTTTTGACGAACTTCACGACAAACTTGATAAATATAAGGCTTTTCTCGAGCACCAGAAATCTTGAAAATATTATGGCCAATGCTGCTCACTTTCCTTCTTCCAAGAAAGGAAATCAATCAAAAAAACGAAAAAATCAACACAAGAGAATCATTTTGAAAAACTAATGTACTAAAAAGTTACCTTTTATAAAAGGATAAAAATTACTTTCCAAGTATCGTTGTGTATGCGAGGGTGGTTGCCACTTGTCACTTGAATCAACATTATATTGACAAATGTTCATTGCATGTTTTGTTATTACCTTATTGAATGTCACTAGATCCCACCAAGGTTTGTATTCCTTGCCTTTGATGAAGAGATACTTTGCATAATCTAGTGTATTTGCTATCACCTTTGCTCGAAGTTTACATCATATGTCACATGTCTCGCTTCTATCATCCTGATGTG
This sequence comes from Dimocarpus longan, assembly GCA_022984855.1. Lineage (NCBI taxonomy): Eukaryota > Viridiplantae > Streptophyta > Magnoliopsida > Sapindales > Sapindaceae > Dimocarpus > Dimocarpus longan. The sequence goes on from CM041017.1 coordinate 29,678,807, forward strand.
TTTGCTTTCCATTGGCTCCATCTTGCACCCTTACAAATCCTATTCAATTTTTGTTATTATAATTTTTCTTTTCCTTTAAGGGTATTCTTGACATTTATAAAATGAAACTTAGTCAATTTAATAGCATTATAAATAGAAGTTAATTCTGAGGGGGTAAGTGTAGAATAATGAAAGTAATACATCCAATTGTCTTTGGACCAAACCTCAAGGGCATGAGGATAATTTTCCTTAATTTAAAAAGTAGGTACTAGTCATTGAATTTGGTAATAAAAAATCTAGTGTGAAATATTTGACCACTCGCCTACTTGTGGCTTCAGAACTCAAATAAAAAATATAGAAAAATAATTTTGATAATATCTTACTAATATATATATATATATATATATATATATATTTGAACATTTACAATTAATATGAGATTTAAGCAAGGGAATACAAATCAAAACTTATAACGTCAAGAGTATAAGGATATACTACTCAACCAACCTCATTTTTGTATAAAATAAATTTTATCCCTAATTATTCATCTTTAAAAGAATATTTTTCAAGAATTATTTTTGAGATGATAGGCTTCAAGTTTACCTAAATGAATGGGTCACTATATTTGAGTTTGGGAGATGATCTAATTCAAGAGCGGGGTGTATTCAATTTAGGAGTTAATTAGAATCTAAAGGATTTTAAATATCTTGGTGTATTCATCCAAACTTTATAGAACTCCAAAACAATATGTGTATATTCAATCCAAATCTAGAAGAATTCCATTGAAAACATTATAAGTTCAAGGTAGATTCAATTTAAGGGGGATGTATTCAACTTTGAAATTTATTAGAATTTAAAGGATTTTAAAAATCTGGGTGTATTCAATGTGTACATTTTAGAAATCCATTAGAATCTGGGTGTATTCAATTAAAATTTGTAAGGATTCAAATGAAATTTTGATGTATTCAATTTTAACTTTTAAGAAATCCAAATAAGTCTCAGTGTATTCAAAAAATCAATGATTTTATGAGAATTAAATTTTTCTGGATTGTAATGGATTTTTTAAACCCTAAGTACAAATAAAAAACCTCATATAAAATCTTGTCTCAACCCCAAAGATTTCCTAGGTTTTTCATACATTTTTTTTTTCTCTTGGAACAGGCAATGATGAATTGAGAGATAATTTCATGGCTCTCGCTCAGAATTTTCTTGCAAAAGACTATGAAGAATACGACAAAAAAAGAACTTGATATGATTTTCGTGCAGTCGATTGATCATGTGTGTGACTTGATGGTTGACGCTTTTACGAATTATGTGGTACAAAGGCTTGTGGAGGTCTGTAGCGAGAAACAGAGGACTCAGATTCTTGTAATGCTAACAAAGATCAATTTTCAACTTGTTAGAACATGTCTTGACATGCATGGGTATGTTTTTATCCCTACAATTTTCAACTTGTCATATATTTTCAATTTAGGTTTTTTTTAAATATATATATATATACATATATATAAGTTTGGGATTATGAAACTAGCAATTTTTTTTTTTAATTCAATAACTGACCTCGATGATTAGATGTAAAAAAATATTTTTTTATAAAATATTTATTTTCATTAATGTGGCTTATATAAATAAAATAATCATATAAACGGTGAAAATTGGACCAAGTTTTGTAACATACTACTCATCATATGAAGTTTTTTAAAGATAAATCATTAACCATTTCATATTAAAATATATCCAATTTCATTTAAGTCTATGTAAAATATCTAACAAACTCAAATAGAATTCTATCAAAATTTGATGAAATCCATTAAATAATCCAACAAATTTTAAAATAGAATTCTAAAAAAATTTGATGAAATCCATGAAATTGATAGAATCCATCAAAATATATTATTAAAAAACACTTCAACAAACTTCGATAAAATCTACATTGCATATACCCCCCTAAATTTGTATGAAATCTATTAAAATCTATATAAATCTAAATGTATTAAATTTAGATTTATTTGGATTCTATTGAAATCCATGCATATAAATTCAGATATATTCAATTCAAACTTTTAAAAAATCCAAACAAATTTAGTAGTATTCAAAAACTATTGAATTTATAGATTATATATAATTAGTGGAATTCAATAGATTTTTTGATGGATTTGAAAGTAAATCTATGAATAAAAAAGCCTATCGCAAATCTTGTTCTAGTCAAAAAGATTTTATTGGATTTTATGAAAAATTCCACCAAAATCTATATGGAATATATACAGTTTGTAAATTCCACCAAAATCAGTTTTTTAAAAACAAAATTCCATCAAACTCTATTAAATTATATATTGAATACACCCCGTCAATGATTTAATAAAAATTGCCTAAGTGGTTGATGACAAAATGTTTAGTGTATTTTATAAATTAATTTCAATGATGGAATGTTTCTAATTAAAACACAATATCGAATATTCACACTAAAAACTTGTGTAAGTATACATAATCCACAAGTAATATAGTAGTGAGTAAAGTATCATTTCCATGAGAATTGTCCAATTTTTTTTATATGTTAAGTATTAAACCGATTAAAACAACTCCTTATCCAAACTATTGAAATTGGATTTGAGTAAAGAAATTATAAATTAAGAAATTAAACTAACAATTCAACTCAAGAAAAATCAACAATTGGAAAATATCTAGGCATACAATTTCACTCAACCAATCATTTGATTTATTCTCCTTTTCTAAATATAGTTTTTATCATGCATTTAATCAGATAATCCTAAAGTAGTAACTAGCTTTTCTTGATGGTCAATCACTTATCCAAATTAATTAATCTGATTATATCTCTATGTAGATTAACTAACCTGAGTTCATTACGTTTAGACTATCCTCATACGATTACACAACCATATAAGTATATCTCTATCTTATATAAATTATGCTATTTTATTAGGTTCCGGTCTCGTAACACTTTCCTTGATAGCATTAGATTCCTTCAATCTAATGAATTAATAAATCCAAATTAATTGACTAGCATTAAGCACCGCCAAAATAGAATACAAAAACAAAAATCAATTATAAAATATTACTGAATCATTAAATAAATTGAAATCACGATCAAATTACATTGTAACCAAGATATAAGAATTTAATTCATCATCTTAAAACAAGAATCAATAATATATTAAATAATTAACAATAAAGCGCGAAAAAAAATTTCATTGAATAGGCATAATCCCTTCATCTCCAAGGTCGAATTCATCCTTCCAACTTGACTCCCAATATCTTGCGACTCTCGTGTCTCCAATTGTAGATGATGACTTGAAAGCTTCGAAGATTGCTACTGAAAAATCATGGTTAAGGCCAAAGCCCTCACCCCACGTGAAGCTCTCTCTCTCCTCCTCTCTACTGTTGTCTCTCTCTCTCTCTCTCTTTGTCTCTCTTCAAATTGTGTGTTGAATGGTGTGGAAATCACACCTATTTATAAGTGTGAATGGTCGGCAAAAAGAAAAAAACTTAAAAAAAAAAAAAAAAGCAAAGCAATTATTGCATGGCAGAACTAGAAATTTGCTAAAATTATTTGTCGCAGCTTTTAGGCGTAGCTTGTGATCCTACAACAACATCCTGAGAGTTGTTACAACTTGTTGTCATAACTTGTGAACCTGTGATGTTATGGTCACATCTTGTGATCCTGCAACTTAAATCCATGACTACACTGATCTTTAGTTACTAAATTGGCTATAACTTCCTTTAAAAAAACTTTGATTGATGAACCGTTAGTGGCTATGGAAACTAAACATCTGCGACTTTAATTTGATAGGTTATAGCTTACACAATTCTAACTATGCACGTCGAACAAGTTTAAATAAGTCGACCTATCTTTCAGTCCGAAAACTCTAGAACACATCAATTTACTTGTCATAATCTTCCATGATTCACTTGACTAAAATAATATAAAAATATTAAATAACTAACATGCTTTACTCGAATATTCAAGACAAACACTAGGTAAATGGGTACAAAATAACAGTATATATTGGCGTTATCAGTGGTGGATTTTGATTAAATTTGTTGGATTATTTTTACATGATATGTATAAATACATTAACAAAAGCAAAAATAATAATAATAATAATAATAAGAATTTAAATGTTAAAATTGAAATATGTTGGAATCAAATAATCATTTCCTATTTCAATATTCTAAGATATTAAATATTTAATGCATAAATATAGACAATTTATGCATAAATTTACACTTGTAAAGTAGAAACTAAATTATTTCTTAAGAATACAAAATTAAGAATATGTAATATTTTTGTGATACAAAAGGTAAATTCTTACTAATAAGAATTCATATATTACATGCTTACTAGGAAAAAAAAAATTATTTTATTAAAATTTTTGGTTCGTTTAAGAAAAAAACCCTTAAAAAGCTATATAGGAAATTGTATTTTAATATAATAAAATTGTTTATTTAAAGTTTTTAAATTCTTTTATATTATTATTTCAATGCTAAAACCAAATTTTTTATTTACTAATTTTATTTTTGGTAATTTAGGTCATTTTACGCACATTTCACTAACAACACATTAAACTACGGTAATTTTGAAGTTTACAACCCAATATTATAATGTATTATTATCATCTTTAGATGTTATTCCTTTTTGTTAAGTTTTTACATATTTGTTTTGATTAGAATTGTTCGATCTTTATTCATGTATTTATTTGATCATAAAATATAAGAAAAGTAGTTTTTATCTATAACCATAAGACCAAAAACTTAAGCCAATAGATAATTTTTCAATTGGTATATGAGACACAAATTCATAGGATTTATGATATTATTAACACACTCTTTAATGTGCAACATGAATAAATGGTAAATACCAACACATGTTAGATGCTTCCTATTTTGTAACATGTGTAATGAGCAAAATTCAAATATCGAAGGAGAGAGAGGACTCAAATCTAAGACCTCTAGCTTGAATACCATGTCAATAACTAATTGACCAATAAACTTAAGCTGATAAATAAAAACCCAATTATGGTAATTAAGACAAGATAAGATATATGATATGTTAATTAATTCTTTTGACAGTGGTTTGATATTCAAATAGAGAAGTTTGTTGTAAATGTTTCACTTTTTATTGCAAAATTTTGCAGGTTGATGAAAAAGTTGGTTTAAGGATCTTTCATCTTTAACTAAGCTTTCTTAGTTAAACAAGCTTGAAAATTGGTTGGAGATAAGGAGTCTTTAGCATTCAGAATTTTAAAAGCCAAATATTTTTAGCACGAGAAAGGTTACTCACCTTAAACTTGGTTGGTCTTACTTAGGGTGGAGTATTTTGTGGAGAAGGTAGTTATTAAAAAAAGTGCAAAGGTGAAAAGTACAGAAAGGCGCTAGAAGATCAAGGTGTTTAAAGATGTGTTTAAAGATCCCTAGTATCCTAGACTATTCTTTTCGACCTATCATAATATTAACATATGAGGATTTTAGGGTGGTTGAGTTGATTGTGAAGTCTTCTAGAGATTAGAATTAACACAATTGGACCAAGTATCTCTCAATATAGACAAAGTAGTGATAAGGGATTCTTCTGAGTCTCAATGGAGGGCAAAACCAGCTGGTATGATATTTTGATAAGAAAGACTGTTACAATATTAGGAATGGATATAACCTAACTATGTTAGAGAAAAATTTGGACATGCACTCAGGATCCTTTAATGACCATAAGTGTTGTGTTTAGTTTTGTGGAATCTATGTATTCCTCTTAAGATAAAGATCTTCATCTGGAATGTTATACCGTCCTTGTCTAATTTTTGTAAAATAAAGGTGTCTTGCAATCCTTCTTGTTTGATGTGTGGATTTATACTAGAAACCTCTAAAACATGCGCTGCTTTGGTGCGATGATGTTTAGGCAATTTGGACAAGTATTGAGTATGAAGCTTTGATGGGGAAATTTGAAGGTGTGGGTTGCTATGATATGATTAGGTAGATCTTCAAGAAGGTGAAAAAAAATAATGGTTAAAGCTTTTTCCTGTTATTCTATGGACTGAATGCTAGGAACTCTTAAGTGCATATATATAAATCTAAATTTGTGGTTGAATTGTTTGAGAAAGCAATGGACTTCATTCAAGAATTTTAGAATACTCAGTTGTTTGAGGGAAGGCCATATCTAGTGATAATTTGGGCTATGTATCTCGTCATATGGGTAGTCACAGAATAAGCACAGTTGATGTAGCTAGAGAAAACTCTCATTTTAGTGTTGTTTGGGCTTACTAACATTGGATTTCAGTCAACCAAGGTTCTGAAGCCCAATACTGCAAACAATCCCAAATCAAACAGAAAATGAGGGAGGAGAGGTCAGGAGGAAAACCATAAGGCAAGATTTTATGTGGTTCAGCCGAGAAGAAGGCCTACATTCACGGTGCCTTATCTGGTTAGAGAGACAATCTTTCTTATTATGCGTTTCTAGTAAGGGAGAGAGAGAGTCCCCCCTACAATGAATTTCAGTCCTCTATTTATAGAGAGACAAAGATGCTACGGTTTGTATATAATAGAAAATAATTAATTACACTTTTCAAGACTGACATCCATTAATGTCTGGTTAATTCCCGTGAAATAAGGGTCTTGATTTGGTAATTGCGTGTTCCTTAAATTGTGTTGCTACCAAACTCAAAAAGATTGAACGTGCACATTTTGCCATGTCACAAGCTAGCTTTGCTTTGGGTGAGTCGGAGCTAGGTCGAGCAGTTCTGCTTATGACCAATGACCCGAGAGCTTATTTGTGCGAGCTAAGGTCTAGTCTGCTAAGAGTTCGTATACGTGAGTTGGATGTAGGATGATATGAGAACTTCCTCATACGAGCTGAAGGTTGTCATAATGAGCTTTTGCATGGGAGGTGCTCGTCAAGTGTTCTAAGAGCTTACTTCCACGAGCTGGGACTTGGCAAATAAGCCTTCAGTTTATTGGGCAGCCTATTGGACCATTTCATTGAGCTTTTACTAGCCCATTTAGGTAGCCCTAAATTTTACCCATAATAGGGCTATTATCAAAAACCATAAGGGTAAGGTAAGTTTGAGCTTTAATGGGCAAAAAAAAAAAAAAAAAAAAAAGGTAATTGTCATACATCATATTTCAATTCAATGGTTCGGAGAAATTCATATATTCCAAGAAAAAAGAACAAAATGAAAAATTCTTGTGTGCTCACTCAAAACTACCACATAAATATACATGTATTTTATCGAACTCCAAAAATCATATATGATTGAGAAAATAAAAGAAGCGACTACCAAAATTCATTACTAATATTGATGAAAATCAAGGTGGCAATCATGGAGAATAAGAGAGTTTCGATGGTCCTTTAAATATCAATGGTGGACCCATGACAAAGGCTAAAGCTAAAATGATGAAAGAAGCTTTAAATAGGTTAATCAGGGATATTTGGGCTAAGAATCATCTGCAACTTGGGTTGCATAGTTTAAAGGCATCACAAGGGCTTAAAAACATCATTCAAGTCCAAGAGAATCAAGACTGAAGGAATTTGGGCCATGCATTATAGGTATTTTTAGAATGTTATATCTTTTGATACCAAATAAGTTATAAGGCGTGTCATATGTTACTAGAAAAATTAAAGTCTTAACTTTATTTTGGCATTTTGAAGTATGTCATTTGAAGACTCCAAGAGAAAGTTATGATCGAATGTATTTTAGTAGTCTGTTTTCAACAGGTCACGGGATTTGAAGAGTTTTTCTTGAATCTTTTGAATATTTGTCAACTAAGTTTTTATTATTTTTTGTTTTTAGTTGTTTGCATTTATTTTCTTATGTTTCTCATGCTTAGAGAGTTGTTTCAAGAATGTCTATAAATGTTAGACTTATGTAAACCAAAAGAAGGTTAGATGATTATTTTGATTGATTGAACGAGAGCTTCTCTCTTTTGCGCTTTTAAGAACTTTGTGATATTATCAAACTAATACTTGTGGCGATCAAATCCAACTTATCTCATACCTTCTCATCTCACTTTTGGGAGTGGCATTAATATCTTTCTTTTGTAACTTTGGTTATTGATTGACGATATATAACTAACGGATTAAGGATCCTTTATAACTTTAGTTCTTAGTTGTCATATAATCAATAAATGGGTCAAGGTTCCTTTTATAAACTTATTTTAATATTTCTTGGGGTTATGTTCTTAAAATCTACTATGGGTTCTTTATTGGCTTATGGGCATCACATCAAATATGGTCCCAAAATCTATCATATAGAGGGCCCTTTATAGACATCTTTACAAACAAAAGATCATACCATCTCCATCAAGGAGAAATTCTTCTACGCACCCATAAAAATTTATGCTTTGTAACAATAACATATCTAATGTGGTATGGAGAAAATCTAATGAGCTTTCTATGCTACATGCCATGCTTCCCTAATTGGGTGCATGAAGAATTTCTCCACAATAGGAAGCAAATTAAGCTATTAAGTGTACCTGCAAACAACTAGCAAAAGTATTGCAAGTTGAACTAATTTAAAAGATGTTTGAAGTCTTTTCAAAAACTCTTCATAAGATGGTACAACGTTATTTAATTTTAGTGTTTTTACTATATTATTTTGGGAAAAAAGGGAAAATCATTGTCATTACATGTTTAGAAAGGGATGGGGTCTTTGGATTGAAGGAAAAAAACTTGAACATCACAAAGAGTAGCTTTTATTTTGGGGGGGGGGGGGGGGGGGAGGCGCCAGAGGGGGCAGTGGTAAGGGAATCCCAAAAAACAACCTAACATTTGGGAATATGTCTAATTTGTAACCCATTATTTCATATTTATCCAAGATACAATTTGACATTAGTATAAATATCCAAAATCTCCCCTGGAGGCGTCCAAAAGGACTACAATACCCCTAACAGCCACGATTTTATTAGGTTGACATGGTTGATCATTTGACTCTAGAGGCAGAAAAGGAAAAACGATAAAATACTAATTAAAATATAAAAAATCAAAATAAACAATATTAAATATAAAAAAATATGTAAATTTTTCTCTTAACTCTAATAGAAACCCACCAATCCAACTCCTGCTTTGGCAGGAATCAATTTTATTTATTTATTTTTTAACTATGTTTTCTTTATTTTAAAATATATAAATTATAATAAATATATTTAATATAATTCATTAAAAATATTTTTATGAGATTAATAATTTAAATATCAGTTAGTAAATAAAATTTATTCTTCTTTATAATTTTTTTTTTATTTTTCATATCTAACATATTTCAAAATTAATTTCATCCAATATTATATATTTTTTTAATTTATTTAAATCCAATCTAATCCCAATTGCACTAAACACATTATAACACCAATTTTAATTCAATTATATCTTATTTAATCCTATCCTATCAAATTATATCCCATCATAATTCTAATGGGGCCTTTTAAAGATTTGAGTACAAGGTTTTATTGTTTGGCTTTGTACTAATCTTCAATTACACATACATTTTACTTAATCAATCAAAAGAAGAATAGCAAATAGTCAATAGAATTAAAGCTAAAGAAACATGATCAATAATATGACTAATAGTCAAAACTAGACATAATGTTTATCACAGTGTTTTAAAACTTAATGAGTATGACTGACTACAAGCCGAGTACCAAACCGAGAATTCCAAATCAGGAGTTCTAGTCTGCCTAGCCAATTAGTCATCAATTTGGGTCGAATACTTTACCCAACTTGATAACTTGAGGCTTCCCAGTTGGGCATGTGAAGCTTTTTTTTTTGTAATTAAAAAAAAAAAAAAAGACACCAAAATGACACCTTTTTAGTGTCTTTGTGTTATTTTTTAAATAAAAAAGTAAAAAAAAAAAAAAAAAACTTCATAATTTGTGAAGCAGACCAAACCACTAGACCCCTACCACCCTCCTCCCCTTAAACATCGAACTTGACTCACCCCTCTTTTCAAACCCTAACCCCTTATCTTTATCGCTTATCGATTTGCCATTGGTGTCGACATCTCGCCATTGTTGCTACTAGTCATTGTCACCTTTGCTTCATTAGTTGGTGGTGGTGGTTTCAAGTAGATAAGAGAGCTATTGGTTCAATGGTAGCTACAAAGGTTGCGGCAACAATTGCTTGACAAAACTTGGCGTTAAAATTGGTGATTATGGTGAAAGAGAAGAAGATGCAATTGATGACCATGGAGATTACGACAGTTGCTTGATGAAATCGAGTAGCAAGTTAGTAGTTTGAAAGAGAAGATAGTTGGTCCAACTTAGAGGTCGTTTATTTTATTTTTTCTTTTTTTACCTAAAGACTGAACAATACTAAAATTTACTGAAAACTGAATAATGATTTAAACTTGAAATCTAAACAATTTTTTTTTTCCCTTTACATATGAATATATTATAAATTTATTTATTTTTTTAAAGTTAAAATTGTCTAAAAACGAGTAATTTGATATTTATATTTTTTTTTACTATTTGTTGTTATATAATTTTAACTAATTTAATACGGACAATTGAAAATAAATAATTTTAATAAATTGAAAAATATTTTTATGTACATATTAATAATAATTTGTAAAATATTTTTATGTACATATTAATAATAATTTATTCATAATTAAAATATAATTAAAAATTATAGTAACATTAATCATATTTATATATTTAGATGTATTGATATATTTAAGATAGTAACTAGAAAAATAAATGTATAAATTGTAAATTAAAATAGAGTAGTTTAATTCTAAGACAATTTGAGATAAAACTTATTTAGGATTATTTTTGTAAATATATTTCTTGTAAGTATCAAGGGAAAAAAAGAAAAGAAAATTGAGTAGTATAAAATTAGAATAAATTTGAAAGTATATTAATTTTGGGGAGAATGGACTTAGGATAAAATATTTTAAATATTTTTTAGTGATTTGCAATTAAGTGAAAGGTGAAAAAAAAATTCCATTATTTTTGGATAATTTTAAATGGTTTAACTATTTAAAAAACAAATAATAACAATTTAATATGTGCGATTAAGTACTATTAAGTCCTAAGTGCAGAAAACAAATGACCATTTAGACTGAGTAGGATTAGAAACAAATGGGCGTGGTGACTTGGGCCTGATATTCTTGATTTGTGCCACTTGAATTGCTTACTAAATCACACCATCAACCTAAAATCAATTCGTATATTATACTTAACATTAAAATACATTAAAACAAGATGATAAAAATACCTTATGAAACCACATATTTCAACAAATGCAATAAAAAATATCGACTTTATTTATTTATTTACTTTTGATAGGTTTGATTAGACTTGACTATCGATCAATGAGTTAACTATTAATTGATGATTAAACTGATTAATAGTTAACTACTCGTTGACTAATCAACTAATTGCTAGTCGTTAGGTAGTCAATCGCTTAGTGACTAGCACTTTATTAAACACTGTTTTATTAACGTATCAAGTCTTGATAGAAACATCAACATTTCTCGTTAAGTTGAGTGAGATAAATATTGACATCAACCATGTAATTAACAAATGTTATAAAGGCTACTTTTGATATTTTAATATTTGAAAAAAAAAAAAAAAAAAAGCTCAAAAATATTTATTTAAAAAGTCCAAATTTTGAATGGAGACAAGTACAAAAATAACACATTATATTAATGACTCAACATTTATGTCATTTTTTTATAAAAATGTAACAATTGAATCCTAAAATATATGTAAAAATATCAAAATATCCTTACAATAAATGTAACAATTGAGTCATAAATTATATGTAAAAATATCAAAATATCCTTACAATAAATGTAACAATTGAGTCCTAAATTATATGTAAAAATATCAAAATATTCTTACAATAAATGTAACAATTGAGTCATTTTTAAAAAAATTGTAGCCATCTCACCAGTTTTATCAAAGATATTTGTGTAAAAAAAAATAAGGCTTATGATTCAATTGTTAATTTTATTGAAATGAGATAAGATTGTCAATCTAATATTTAAAAGTATCATATGATGATATTTTCTCTTTTGAATTTCTTCTCTATTGAATAGTCCAGAATCTCAATGAGACGACGTCTACAAAAACAAAACCAAACAAAACAAAACAAAAGACAAAAAACCAAAAAACTTTCATGCTTTAATTAAATACCCTTTTGACGACGAAAACAAAGGAAAAAAAAAATACTGGTTTTCTTGTTTTATTAACCCATAATTTTTTTTTTTTATAACTTTCGTCACTTATATCTTCAAACAATCCTACATATTTTTGATTTGTTCTGTAAAGTTCCAAATAATAGTTTATATAATGTTATGTTACACAACAACATAAATCACCGTGTCACGTTATACTCCGCAGAGAATTTTAACATTTTAAACAATAATTCCCATTTAAATACAAATAAACCCACACCCAAACTTGAACGTGGCTTATTAAATGGAGCAGCATTCATGGCCTCACAATTCAATATTTGGCCACCATCGTGAAACTATATAAAAATGCAGTCAAATTCCAATACAAGTTATTTTTTCAACGGAAAGAAAGACTAGGGTTCCAAATTCTTAGCAAAATCTTCTCTCTGCCATTTCGAGAGCTTCATTTTCAGGAGCCACGTCTACTAGTCTACTAGTGGCTGATGGTCAAAGGCCTTTTTGGAATTGACAGGCCCCTTTCTAACTACTAGCTAGGCGACCTGCCCGGCAACCCCACGATGGCTCCCCAGTCGAGATCTGCTCTGACTGAAAAGTTCTCTTGAAGCTAAGCCTCTTTTCTTTTCTAAAATACTTGAAATCCTTTTGTTTCTGAAAAAGGGTGGGAATTTTGTTCGTTGGAAATAACTTTATGAAAATAGTATTTTCACAGAAAACCGACAGCACAACGGCTGTTATTCTAAAATTCCACCCTGTAAAATATCTCATAAAACCAGTATAATTGTATTCACAAACAATTTCTATAATCAATAAGCCTCCTGCCATTTTCAAACTCATAATCATGCAATTAAGCGGAAGTAACTTGAATAAATCTTAAAAAACGACATGCATGATATTTACATAAAATCCTTAACTCAAAATAATATTTATAAAACTAGAGAATCTGGAAAATGATATTAAATACAATACATGATGTTATGCTAGAAAATAGTGCAATCTGGTCACGCGTGTCTAGCTGGCCTGTCCGTCCGAAGGAGATACGTCAACCGCGCTACTCGCGCCTGCACCTGAGGGAGGTTTTTAAGAAAACAGGAAAACAGTGGTAAGAATAACTCAGTGAGTGGGTAAGTTTACATAAACTGTACTTTTGTTTAAAAATACTATTCCTCCCAAAAATAGATTGGAAAACTATTACTTACTTACTTTTCCTGAAAACTGTAAACTCGTCTAAAAGCTGCGAAAGTTATTTATCAAACTTTTCTTAAAACTTTTCTTATTTTCTTACTAGCCTATCTGGCAACCCAGGGAAATCTTGTCCTTCGTGACGATGCGAAAACACGCCACTAGGATAGGGGAACTCTCACCATGTGTAGTCGCAGATGTGGATACAACTCTGGGATCGCGAATCCCTCCAACATCAGGCAGATCTACACTATCCCATACGTGCAGAGGGTGACTGACAGACTCAATCCCCCCATAGTTAGTAACTCCCCCCAACTACCGTACACGTATGGAATACTTTCGGCCGGGTGTAATCTTAGGGGCATATATGCTATAATATTGCAAAATAACTTTCACAAATACTATCTCTATGCATGTATATAATTTCAACTTGCTCAATTATTTTACTGAAGAATATAAACATATTCATAGCATAATCTTTAAAGCTATACATGCATTTATAGATGATAAACTGAAAACTATAAACTTTTACTAGAATCTCAAAATCTTTTACTTGCTAAAACTGATTGCATTCATAAAATAGAATGTATGAAAACTTTTAAAAATCCACACTCACAACTTGCTTCTAAAATACTTATCACCGTTTCCCGTTACAGCTCTCGTTCGATTCCCGATTCCCCTACAATTGATTTCGATCGAGATGTCGTTAAAACATAACTCGTGCGCAACTAAACTTTAAGCCATACGAGGATTTATAAACACAATAATTCAAGTGACTATCCTTGCACGATAACATAACGGAAAACTCATATTCGCACGCAAAGACTATTTCAAACTGAATCGTTATCGCAACTTAAACTAGTCGGAACTCTACGGTTACAAAACTGACAACTATGCCCTTCGAATCTAATGTAACATCATCAAAATCAGATTTCAAATGAATTCACTAAACAAAAGATTTGAAACCAAACGACAAACTTAAAGCTTACGCGATTTCAACTAATTATTGCGTTTTATCGTTTTCAGCGTTTCGCGCGATTTCTTTGTTTCCGCTTAAACTTATCGTTAATATCAGCTCGTGACTTTACTAAAACACGGCAAACGAATATTTAATCATGATTAAGCACAAAGAAGAAAAACATGGCAGCAAGCTTAATGCATAATCATTTCCGTTTTCAACTTCGAAATTTCGACGATTAACGATTTCGCGCTAAACCAACAATTATGCGATTAACTCTATGGAAACTCAAACTATCTTAACTTCAATTTAAACACTTTAACGGGCTTAATAATAAACTCAGGGCAACGAGCTAACATCATATTTACTTTGATTTTCAACAATGAAAATCACAAACTAACAACGCTCACATTCGCGGAATATTCAACCGAATCTCTCGGAAACGGTTTCTAAATATCCGAACGATTATCCGATACTTTAAAACACTCTAATATTATCTATTTTCCGCGATAACGAATGCGAAACTAAAAACATAACTCAACAGCCCCTATACATCTCATAACAGCCCATATACAAAACTCGCAACGAATACGATCGTTTACCAAATCATTCAAAACCAATCGAAACAACAAAACGAACGAACCTCCGCATTAACGAGGTTCCCAATCCTGGTCCCAAGCATAATATCATCAATTATCTCAACTCAATTCATATATTCACATTACTAATTACTCAAAACACTTTCAAAATGGAAATAGGCAGCACTTACCCAAGAAGCGAGCTGTTCACCGCTTCGAAACGACTTCCGAACAGCAATGAAACTCTCGTGACAGCAAGCTGTCTCTTCCACCAGCCAGTTATCCTTCTTGTTGCTGTTCTACTTCCTATCTGAAAGATGTTTGGCCTGACTTAACAACTCGGCAGCAACTTGGACAACGACTTGCGATGACGATACGGCAGCAACGTGAGCACGGCAACAACTGGACAGCTCACAGCAGCAAGGTGATAGCAGCTCAGCCTTTTCACTCCAGCAGCTGTCTTCTTGTTCACGGTCAGACAGCAACCCCACGACAGTGGACAAGGCAGCAACTTACAATGACAGCACACAGCTCTTCACGGTAGCGGCAGCAATCGACAGCAACGTGATAACACAGTAGCAGCGTGACAACATCAACAGCAACGGCAGCAAGGTGACAGCAGCTGCGATGGCAGCTCTTGGTCACGGCGACACCTTCACGCCCAACAGCAGTAGTTCGACAGTACCGACGACACTGGCAGCAGCTGGTGCACGACCTCCTCACGCCAGTAACTGTCTTCACCGGCCACAGCAACGGCAGCAACTCCAGCTCAGTTCTTCTTGCTTCCAGATCTGCTCTCAGCCAGCTCTTGCATCAACTCGGCCTGAAAAACAGCAGCTGGTCAGCTTGTGCAGCACCAGGCAGCAAGCTCAGCTCGGCAGCAAACTCTTCAGGCCTGATAGCAGCTCACGGCAGCAAGCTTGCCATGGTGACAGCAAAGGCAGCACGGCAGCAAGCTCAGCCTGACTTCCTCCAGCTTGCATGCACGGGCAGCACACTCCTTCTCTATCTCTCACTATCTCTCTATCTCTCTTTTCATTTCTCACACTCGGATCTCTCTAACTCACGATCACTCCCTCACTCACTATATCACATTCTCGGTCTCTCTCTTCACTCGGCTTGGGCTTTCGGTTTTGAATGAAATGGAGAAGAGAAGGTGACCGAGTGTTTGCTTTTCTCTTGCTCTCCCTTTGGATTCGATTTTTGCTATAATATGCTGTTGACCGAATGATAGTTTTGGTTTTGTCTTTGAATGCACAATTGATGACCGTTTTTTTTTTTATAATTTTGCTATCTTCTTTTTCAACATCAACTTCATATAATAATATATAATTGCTCCTCTCTTGCATGTGTGACATGTGTCACAACATGTAATAACTCAAGTTGATTTCATGCATTCTTGCTTTTTGATTCCAAGCTCGGATTCCGTTTTCGTCCGTCCGTCCGTCCTGGAATCCGCTTTTTAATCGCTTTCGCCTTTGGAATAATTTTAAAATTCGGAATCTGTCTTCGCAAACTCGAATTTATTTCTCTAAATCGAAAATAATTATTCCAAATATTTCCGGACTCGATAATTATATTTTTCCGATCGGACGCGATCCATCGGAAAAATATTTGCTCTCCGACGAACGCGGTTTTGGGTTTTACAGGAATAGCTTTTAGAAGCCATTTTTTGGGTTTTTAAACCCAAAAGCTATTTTGAAAAGTATTTAGATAGAAATTGAAAATGAACTTTTATCATTTAAGAGCCTTTTAGAAGAAAGTAAGACTTTGTGGTTTTTGAGAAAGAGTTTTCATTTCTCTTCTTCCATTATCAAAAGCTAAAAGCAAAAATTATCGCAAATAGATTCGAAATATTCTTAACCTAGTCACCGAAGTTTTTTGTTGATCCAAATGAAACTAATCATTCTTAATTTAAGTGAATATGGATTAATAGATATTAAAATGAATTTTTTTAATTCAAAAGTTCTAGTAATTATAGGTCAATCCATTTACAAACTATAATTTTTTTTTTTTTTAAAATAACTTTTAATAAATGTATTTACAAAAGAGATATACATATAATTTGGTAGGGAAGTACAAATATCAATATTTTTATATACTTTTATTATTATTATTATTCTTATTATTATCCATCACATTTTTTGAGATAAACCTACTCAAATAGTACAACCCAAATTGTTATTTTTAAAAATCGGAAGATGATCACCTACACAAAGGTGGAAGAGATGAGGATCGAATCTGTCATATGATGGGTAGATGGGGTGCACCATCCACTAGGCCTCCCACTCGTCCTTACATATTCCATTTCAAACTACCCAACCCTGTTATCTCTTTTATTGTTTGAATTTCTTTTTTAAGTTAAGCTCCAGATTTTTCTTTTCCCACTTTTGTTGCTGAAAAAATTACATTAGAGTCTCATAATAATCATTTGAAATTACAAGATTATAAATCATCATTTTAATTTATCTTCAATGGATATATTTGAAACTTTTCAGATGCATTAGTTTAAAATTACATTAGATGGATGAGATAATTATAATTTATGGTAGGTTAATAGAATATACTTTAACAATTTTATGTAAATAATTTATTTAATAAATTTATACTCCTTTATAGACTCTCTATGGCTCAAATGAGATTGAAAATTCATACCTAAACAATTCAGAATACAAAACCACAGCACAAACAATTCAGAATACAAAACCCCACCACTATCAAACATTGCCCATTAATTCCTCAATTAGTGATCCTAAAGATTTGTACGACGACCCATTTTCAATCACGGCCGTCCGACTGTTCTCTTTCATCTCCCTTACCTTTCTCCTCACCTCACAATCACCGTCCATCAAACACCGCAATCCTTTCTCTAATTCTTCCGCCAACACCAGATCACTACCCTCCCTATAATCCAACCTTATCTCCACAGCCAATCCCAACTCCTTCACCAATTTGAAAGCGTTCATTTGTTGCTCCGCATAGATCGGCCACGTGGCAATCGGTACCCCGTGCCATAGGCTCTCCAACACTGAATTCCACCCGCAATGCGATACGAACCCTCCGATTGCTTGATGACCCAAGATTGTCACTTGCGGGACCCATCCACAAGCCAAACCCATCCCGGCCGTCCGATCTAAAAACCCTTCCGGCAACACCATTTTTAAGTCACCATATTCACCCGGAAGGTCTACAATGCCCTTGGGTGGT
Source organism: Dimocarpus longan (assembly GCA_022984855.1). NCBI lineage: Eukaryota > Viridiplantae > Streptophyta > Magnoliopsida > Sapindales > Sapindaceae > Dimocarpus > Dimocarpus longan. Next base: position 29,696,845 of record CM041017.1, read on the forward strand.
TCACGGACCGACCACAAAAACCGGAACCCTGCCCGTTCCAACCCGACCGCAATCTCTTGCAATTGGGGCCCACTAAGGGAACCCATACTTCCAAAGCACAAGAAAACCACCGACGATATAGGCTGATCATCTAGCCACTTTATGATATCCTCCTGACCCGCCCGGTCCGGATGCCATCTAGCCGGCCCAGCAAGGTCCAAAACTGGTCCAATCGGATACACCGGCGGCAACCCGTTTTTAGAAATGGCGTCAATCGAGAACGTTTCGAGCTCACGAAACGTATTGATCACAATCCCCTTGGTTTGCTTGTACTTCCGAGCATGGCAGGCGTACCACAAGTGACCGTCTTTCTTCCTCTTCAACACCGTCGAAGGCAACACGAGAGCAGGCAAAGGGTTGACGAAACTCGGCACATGGAACCGAGTCGACTCGTCTCTGGGGACGAACAACTCGGTACCGCTAGACTCAATAAGTTGGTTCCTGAATTGGGAGTCTAAATCGTCGTAGTGCAACATCATACCCAAGAAACTGGCCGGAGAAGCGTAGTAGAGATAACAGGTAACACCCAGTTCGTCAGCGACGTCGAGCATCGAGGTGCAAAACATGTCGATGAACAGCCCGGCAACAGGGCCCGAGTCGTCGGAGATGAGTTTGGAGATCGCATGCTTGACATGGGGTTTGTGGTTTTGGATGAAGAGAGCAAGGTAGCCGAGAAACGAATTGTAGTGATCAGGTGAGGGAGGGTCTACGGTGGGGAGGTAGACGAAGTTGATACGAGTGGAAGAGGATTGGCGCGAGGTGACAAAAGCGTTGACCAGATGCCGTTGGGATAAGGTAATGATAAGGATGGTGGGTGAGAGTCGTGAGTCACGACTGGTAAGAAGATGTGCGAATTCAACGAGTGGCACAAGGTTGCCCATTTCTGGGGTACAAATCAGCACCACATGTGATTTCTTCCCCATGGCTTTGGTTTCGGGATCCTACGGAGATGTGAGTTTGGTTTGGGCTTTTATAGAAGCACCCGCATAACCTGAGAAATTGAGTTAACTATTTAATTAATTAAATCGATTTACTTATTTGACTATTGAGATTGCGTTGTGGAAGTTTTTGTATTCTTTGTCTGCAAGAAATATGAGGAAGGCAATTTGAGCTTGGTTTTATTACGCGTTTTAAATTAATAATAAGAGACTAACATCATAGTATGAAATATGAATTCACTTTGAAGAAAAAGTTTGATCCATTGTGTGCAAAAATCCCTCGCATTGGGCTCTTTTTTTAAAAATTTTTAGTCTTCTTGAGTTTTCTCTCTCCAAAAAGCTCCACTAAGAGAGAAACTCGTAAAAACTTTGTTGGCTCTGGGTAGACTTGATCCTTTTAAGTGATTTTTCGTCAATTTCTGGTCGATATCTTCCTCTTTTTAGCTTCTTCTATTAGATCTAGGGATTTTAATAGTTAGATCCATCCCTTAAAAATCGATATGATATATAAATTGAGTTTTTCGCGAAGTCTCGACTGATGTTCTTCTCATTTTCTTTCTTTTCTCAGTTTCTTTTAAATGGTTTGAGGTATTTAAGACTTAGATCTAGATGATATCTTGATCCAACCTTTAAAAATTATTTCATTTTACAAGATTGGAGGTCGATGAGCCGTGTTTTGGGTGAAGAACAACAGTCATCTCAAGCTTTCTTAGTGGCAAAATGTATCGACGAATCTTGGAATGTTTTCTTATAAACATGATGGAGCAATCAACGTTCTTCAAGAATATTATCATGATGGTTATCTCTAAACCTATGAAAGGTAACTTTTATCAGCAGTAGAAGATCTTATTGCTCTATGGAAAGACTTTCTTATAGTATGTCGTTTTATCAGTTTTCAAGTTGTGGTTTCTGATGATGATATTGTTGTTGGTGCAAGGAGGTTGATTTGTATAGACTCCTTTTGTGATGATTATATTTTACTTTATGTTTTACTGTTCTGTGGATTAATTTGTGTTTTAGATGTTATGTAGATTGATTGGATTTCAGAAGCGTCTGTCATTTCCATGTTTGGAAATCACCTGACATTCCATCCGTTCATCATTCCTTTCTCCTCTTTTGAAAATTTGATCTGAATATATATAGGCGTAACTTTTACCGAATTTGACTAGATGATTGGTGCTTGTAAGTTTGTTGTTCCTAAAATTGGGAGTGTTAACAAATTTCTAATATTTAAAAAAAAAATAATAATTGGGCTCTTCAAAAAAATTTCTACGTGTTCATTATTTGATATCTATATTATTTGCTAGAAGAGAACATTAATTTAATTTTATAACAATATAAAATTTAATGCTACATAATCCATAAAAGCCCAAAAACATACTACAAAAACTGGGTGGATCTTTTGTTTTGCTTTTTTTTTTTTTTTTTTTTTTGTTCTCTTTCTTATTTTATCACTAGAACTGGCTCGAAAGACTATCAGGATCAAACGAGATGAAATATTTGTGGCATGATCCAAAAAATAGTTCTTATATGAGAGAGATCAACTCACACGAAAGATGGAAAGATGACTCATATAAGATGGGAGAAGGCAGTCTCCATGAGGCTATAAGGTGTCCAACCCAAGTTCACATATGAACTTAGGGATGCTACCAACCACTTTAGGAAAGCACTAATGACTTTGGGTGGATCTTATGCTAACTTTTTTTGTCATATATGATTTGATATCTATTTGTTCAAACGAAGAATAGAGAGAATGATGGATAAAATGTGAGAGTGAGTGAAGGCCTGCACAAGAAAAAATGAAAGAAAAAACTTGAGTTCTTTATTAGTTTGTTTTATTCGATAGAGCATTTTGCGCAACTTTCATAATTTTTTATTTTTTTGTTTACTGGGATTGATTTAAGAGACTATCAGGACCAAGTGAAATAGAACACCAGTGGTCCGACCTAAAGAGTAGCTCTCATAGGGCAGAGATCAGCCCATACGAGGGTAGGGGGTCTATCTACATGAAGATGGAAAAAGACAATCACAGTTATAGCCACTTACTAGGTGTTGAACCCAAATTTTAAAAGATCTTGGGCTGTGCTGCTAATGACCATGACAAAACATTTATTAACGACAACTTGCATGTTTGATTGTAAATAAAAACTCACAGCAAATATGTTGGTAATAACGTGACAAATTACGGTAAACTTGATGCTATTTTTCATCACTTTTACCTGATGAAAAAAAGTGAGTCTCTAGTGCACCTGCAACTAATATTACACCATCTAATATAATATATCCAATTATTGGAGACGCCTCAATCACATAATGCTCTCGTTCAAACTTGAACTTATACATCTACTACAATAAGAGCCCTTTAGAAAATCATGTTATATACTTTTTGATACCAATACAATAACACTTAAATTATGAATTTTAACTTTACAAGTGCAATTTTATTTGCTATAATTGTAAATTTTATAAATATTGTGAACTTGTAATTTTTAATGGCTATAGTTGTAGAGTTTAATGTTTGTGGTGGTAAAAAATCTCAGTCTAAGATTTAGGCCCAAAGGCCCAATAACGAAGCTTGAAGCTAACCCATATGACTTTGTTAGCCTACAAACTGAAGCATATATGTCAGCTAGATAGCCCAAAGCTAGATGGATTAACTGAAAGTCCAACACTTCATGGGTCGGTCAACCTAGTAGTGTGAACAGCCTAATCCTTATACTCGTCCCATCAAGTTAGGTCTACGCTACTTTTATGGATCAACCCATAGGTTCGGTCGATGGTCCAACAACAAGCCTAACTTACGAAACCTATAGATCTGGTCCAAAAGTCTACCTTTTCATTCTATTCATGACCTAGCCGACCTCATTCCTAATTAGGATTCTTTCCTAAAGTAATAAAGGTAGAATTGGAATGGGAAGTTAGCTATTAGGGACCGAGAATCTAGGGATCAGTCCAAGATCTCCTAGATCCTTTGAAACTCAATTTTCCTAATATGATTACACAAGAAAGGTACCCTAAAAGTAAGGATCCCCTTACCTATGTAAAGGGTTCTCAGTTCAATGGAAGCACAGACAAGATACACACAGAGGAGCTCTCACTTGCAGTTCTCCTAGAGACCACATTCTGTCTCGCCCATAGTTAAGACCACGACGGTCCGTCGCCTTTACCTTACTCCAGGACAATTCCTCTGTGTCGGATCACCGCCTTAGGCTTATGTCTACACTATCCAATGGCTATGCCACTGCCCCTAGCCACTACTAAAATCGATTCATTCTCAATCGGCCACCGTCGACCGACATTATCGTCTTATATACTTTTGTCTAGTATTGTGGTCAGTTTGCTAATTTGAGCATCAAAACGTCTTTGGTTGACACTATATCGGTGTCAATATCACTTTGGCTCTATTTTGTTTGCTCTATCTAGGATACAAGTTGTCAGATTCTAGGAAGCTGACAAGCGAGGCTTGCTCCACATTAGCATAATGCAGAACAACCCTACTACATATTTGAAAGTGAGTTTTTAAACTCTAGAATTGTATATTGGTATCTATAATATTTAAAAACTGTAGCAATTGCCCTACTCAAAAAGCTAAATTTCTCAGCGGTTTCTTGCTAACCTTTTATTATTTTAGAGAATTTGCTACGTTTCATTAAACAATATTAGTACAAACCCACAACTCTAGCCTTTAGAACGCACCCATAATAGTAAAACCCACAACTTTAATACTAGAAAAGAAATCATTGCACACAATTATAACATACAAAACCTCAATCACAATATTGAAATCGGCAACTGTTGCAACTTTAAAGAAAATAGAGATCATAAACAAGTACACACTTTTAAATATCATTAACCGTACGAGTTTATTACCTTACTCAACCACTAATCCTGCTCATCAATTAGAGTTATTAAGTGCTTAACACCTTGTGAGATGTAAAATCATAATATCCTTGAAGTGAGTTTAAACTTTCAAAACCTAAAAGCTGAATTTTTTCAGTATTGTTATTAGTAACTTTACCATGAAACCATGAGTGCCCCTGAAAATTCATAGTACTATCAAAATTCAAGCAAAGGACCAAAGTTTGAAACATCGAGTTGGACTGCAAGAAGCAAACCAATCATACCATGACTCTGAACCACAAACAGACCACACTATCAAGCTGCAGATAAACCAAATGCAAAAATTTTGGAACGCCAATTGGTCCATTCAAGGTACTAAGAGACAACTAAAGTTTCTACTATAGGTTAATGTCCTAGAGAAAGATAGCTAAGTTTGATATTGATAGTTTTCATAAGTATACTCTCTCTCTCTCTCTCAAACATGCACAAGCACGCATGCGCAGAGACACATACACACTCACACCCTCTATTTCTCTCCCCATCCAACTACATCAATGTTGTCCTAGAACGTGCCTTCACTGCCTCGATAAAATCAATAAATTCCACTACACGATGTTCCTAGTCCATCTCTCCCTCTCCAATGCAATAGTACCATTCACAAAACTTCATTTTCATTTCAATCAATAGCAAAAACCATGATATTAGAAGGCATTGTCTGAGATGCCACACAGAGTTTTAATTGCAAATACACATTAGTACGATTTAAACAAATTAAATAGTATTTTTATCTTCTATCAGTTACTATTTTTTCTTTCAAAAAAAAAAAAATTATTGTTTTTGTAACTTTTAATAACCGATTTAATTTGTTAGTTATTTTGATTTTGGCAATTTTAATATACATTTTCCACCACAAAAGAGTGTATCAAACACTTCTAGTCCGTTGATCTGGTAATACTTTCTTTCCACGCCTAACATAATCAATCACTGCTGGTTAGGTTAGGATAATGTCTTGATAAAACTCTCTCACAATATTAACATATTATTATAGCAGTAAATTGAAAGCACCATATAACCCAAGATACATTAAAACAATATCCCAACAAAGCGTAATTTAATCATAAGGACAGTTCACTAGAACAAGACTTTACCAAGTTTTATTCATCTTTATATTCTTTTAGTTCTAAACAATCTTAGGATTAGATATTTAGATTATGTGAAAACCAGTTATATTCAAAACTGTTATGAGTAATTTAACGATAAGACTAATTGGGCCTAGGAAGATCTATAGTACAGGCCCGGTGGCCCAAGGACTCAGTAAACCACCATTCTTCCAGCCCACCTTCATGGCAAGGAGCCCATTCGTGATCGCCCATCCTAAGCACTGATCGTGATCGCTCAATCTGTCCGCCGATCGCGATCGCTCAGGATGTTCGCTGGTCGTTGTCTGTTGGTTCTGCTTGTTGGTTCTCATCGCTCAATCTGTCCGCTGGTCGCGGTCGCTCAGGCTATTGGCTGACTGATGACCGCGGACCGCTTGTTTTGTCCGCCATGATCGTCTGCCTGCTTGTTCGTCGATTCTGTCTGTTTAAGCTATCCGCCAAGGGGGGACCGTCCGTCAGACCTGTTTCGTCCGAACTTATTCACCTAAGATGATTCCGGTTGGCTGTTCGCTGGTTTCTGGGCGTGCCCGTCTACCCGCTTGTTCATTTACGAGAATGCCACCTATTATTATAACTAGTCGCGGAAGCATTGGGTCATGACTTGCCTTCCCAACTCTTCAGATGACTGGTTCACCAAGGGATCATATGATTCGCCATACCAACTTAATGTATTTCACTTGTTGGAAAATCCACCTTCACCCTACTCCTCAGAATCGCTAGTCAACAGAAGTCAAATGTGCTGTGCAAGATACAGCCCCAAAACGTGACATGCACGCCATCTCTGCCAGAAACTACAGCTAAGATCTCAGTAGCCACCCATGACCCGTACAGATCAGCCACCCGAAATCTCGCTAGGGAAGAGCCCAGAAATGACTGATTCGACCGCATTAAATGTATATCCGGTCGCATTTAATGCCCTGTCAGCCGCATTAATTGAAATCCCGACGCATTAAATACAGCATATCATTATGTTTTCAGTGTACTGTATATTTTTGTCTTGTTCTATTACTGTAGCTCCTCACTTTTCTCTATAAATAGGGGAGGATTTTCGTTGTAAAGAGAGATCCCGACTTTTGAATGTTATTATTCTGTCAAAATAGTGAGAGAGTGAACAGTGGACGTAGGCATCTTTTTGGGCCGAACCACTCTAAAATTTCTTCGTGTCTTTGCTCCTCGCCTCTGATCTCTTCTTCACATTCTATTTGTTCTGCATGCATCACGCGATCCACACGAAACTGAAACTTGGGCCGAAAATAACCTTGTTGAATAAGGATCCATTTTCTGATGTTAACAAAAACAATGTCCACCTAGAAATAAAATTGTAAAAAAATTGCAAAAAAATGCTAAATTGGAAATTTAAATAAGAAAATATGATTAATGAATAATAAAAAAGATTAATGACAAATAATAATTTGAGTTTTTTTAAATTTTTTTAAGTAAAAATATTGAGGATTTAATTATAATCATAATTCATTAATGCATTAAGTATCATCACTTAAATTAATTACAAGACATAAAAATAAATGTAATTGTATTCTCACAAACTACGCATGTTCATTTATAAGTGACTGATATACTTTTCTTATACACTATCTTTACAACAGTTGATCTTATTAAATCTCGATAAATCCCTAACTTGAGGGCTAATCTTTATAAAGAAATATACTGTTCATAACATAGAAGAGAATTTGAACAGAAAATGTATAATGTAAGGTATATTCGAATAAATTCATATATTACAAAGAAATAGAAATATATATTTTTAATTTTTTTTTTAACATACTACATACACATTACAAGTACAATTACAATATAAATAATAGGCTTTCTTAATTCGACTACTGAGATATAGTCTAAAATTGGAGATTTACATATTAAAATAGCAAGGAGAGGCTCATGAAGGAGAGGAAAATCAACTACACTTTTTTCGTGGTAACATGAGTCGAACCTGAGACCATTGCACGACAAACAAAGTTACGGGGGTGTTGCCGCCTCTGCACCACGAAACTCAAATTATTTTTATTTTATTAAAAATAAAATATAATGATATTACAAATTCATATATTCTATTCGCATACAATAGCAAACGACGTCGTAAATTATGTATCTATCGTTGATTAAAGGCGACCTCGTTCAATTTTCATGCCCCTAAGAACTGGAATTGGAGGGAAAAAATAAAAAAAAATGCCAGTAGCGAGACCGGAATCATCAGATGCAAGAGTCATCGCTCACGTTGACATGGACTGCTTCTACGTCCAAGGTTCTCTCTCTCTCTCATTCTTCCTGTAAATTTTTTGAATTTAAGGAAAATTTTGTCAATATTTATAGAATTGCTTCATTTTATAAGCAAATGCGGTCACTGATAGTCTAAAATCATAAACATAATAAAACTTGAGGTTTCTTGTTGTCTTCAGACTCGAATCGTGATGATTTTTAATGGGTCAATTACCAAATTGTGAACAAAGATAATTGAATAGCAAAGGTGGGATTTTTGTATATATCGTTGGGTTGATTTAAACTGATTAGACCTAAGATTATGTACCTATATGTTTCAATAAATTTTGTGTAGGTTAATTGAGTTGAATTTCGTTAGTGAAGCGTACAATATCGAGAAGAGACTCATTGTGTACATTTGTGTTACTAATAATTGACTATATGCCCTAATGTTACCTCTTATGTTTTGAATTGGTAATGATCGAAAACTGTAGCTTTGTAATCTTGGTTTTGGATGTGTTAGCGGTCCATGTTGGGAATTGGGATGCTTTATTAGTTTGATTTCAATGTATTTTGTGTAAATTGAGTTGAATTTTTTTTAGCAAAGTGTACGATAACAAGTACATTCGTGTTACTAATAATTGATTAAAAAACCTAATATGACCACTTACATTTTTGTATTGATAATGATTGAAAATGGTAGTTTCATAATGTTGTTTTCGGATGTCATTACTTTAATTCCAATGAATTTTGTGTAGGTTAATTGAGTTTTTGTTAGTTAAGTGCTCAAAATTAAGAAGACATAAATGCTCTTCCTTGTGTACATTTACGTTACTAATAATTGACTAAACGGTCTAACATTACCTCTTACGTTTTAAATTGATAATGATTGGGAATTTCCAATATTTTCAACATAATGTTGTTATGTTTGTAGCAACATGAACATTTCCAATATTTTCAACGTTGCTGATATCTTTGAGAATTTTTCCCCAGATGAGCTGTCTTTGCAATAAAAAAACTCAAGGGCGAGTTTTTTTTTTTTCAAGTGGAGGGGATTGATGTAGTACAGTATTAGGATTCCTACAAGTTTATTATTCCTTATTCTATATAGTTAGCTTTTTATTATCAAATCTTTCTAGTTTAGGATTAATTTTCAAATTAGGAATTCATATTTAGTTTAAGATTAGAAACATTTTTTAAAGACTTGATTTGTTTGTGTTAAGTAGATTATTGTTTTCTTTCAGTTATAACAAACTAGAGGGTTGTGTTTTAACGTTATATATTTTTTTACCTGTTTTGTATTGAAATAACACATCTGCTGCACCAATTACTTTGCTGTAGTGGAGCAGAGGAAGCAGCCAGAGTTAAGAGGTCTTCCCACTGCTGTGGTTCAGTACAATGAGTGGAAAGGTGGGGCCTTGATAGCTGTTGGCTATGAGGCTAGAAAATTTGGTGTGAACCGGTAAGAACCATTTTCTTATTTATTTTTTGAGAATCTTTATTTTGCTACCATGTTTGGTTCGGGATGTAAATATCTAATGCACTTTTTTCAGTCATATGCGTGGCCATGAGGCAAAGGAAGCTTGTCCACAAATTAATCTGGTTCAAGTCCCTGTAGCCCGTGGCAAAGCTGACTTGAGTACATACCGTAATGCTGGTTCAGAGGCATGGGATTCAGAATATAAAGGATTTAAATTTATAATTTTGTTTAATTTGTCAAAGGGGTTTCTTATGCTATATTTTCAGCACATTCACAGGTGGTAACTATTCTTTCAAGAAAGGGCCGGTGTGAGAGGGCTTCCATTGATGAAGTCTATCTTGACCTTACTGATGCTGCAAAAGCTATGCTTGCAGAAACTCCACCAGAGAGCTTAAAAGCAGTGGATGAGGAAGCTCTTAAATCTCATATTTTGGGGCTTAAAAATGAGGTATATCAGCATTGTTTTGAATTGTTGAGTTTTTAAACTGTTAGTAGTGCTTTAGATTATGATGATCTAATTATACGACTGAACGAAGGTGATGATGGCTAGGTATTAATCCTTATTCTGTAGTTTACACATGAAGATGCTGAGATAAGACAGTGGAAAGACCACCGAGCTCTTGATTTCATTGACCATTGGAAGTTAGTATGCTCCGGCACTCCATTGTAGTTGTTTATTTGTATTCATGCTTCTAAGGAAGGGAAGGTGGGGTGCCACCCTTTATCGTAGATCTTTGAAATTTAAACATAGGAATGGTACTGTGAACGAAAATGTAAAATTCAATATGCTGATTCTGTTGAGCTTTGCCTCAGGGCATGGGTGTAGGGAGGTTTTACTCTTGCTGTTGCTGAGGCAATTGACATCTCTTGTGTCTGTTTGCTCTTAACATTTGCCTTAGTTCTCACTGGGCATGAGCTGATAGCTCGGGGGCTTGTTGGAAATCTAAAAAAGTTGTCTTATTATTTCTTTCCCTGCTCTTCTATGAACCAATCGGCTATTGAAGATGAAAAATCTATAATTTTTCTTGTTCCCCTTTCTGCATGGCTGAGCCAAAGTCTTAGGTGCCAGTACTTTTATTTCTTTCTTTAATCATTTAAAAATGCAGATGTGAATTTAAAATTATTTAACTAGTCTTCCTTATGCAAGACATGGCTGATTTTCTGAACTACCTTTCATGTTATTGCTTTATAATTTTATTTCTTGTTCTTGTTTGTTTGCATTTATTATACTGGATTTGGAATGCGTTCAGAATGGAAGTGATGCCAAAGAAAATGTAAAGGAGTGGTTATGCAGGAGTGATGCTGATAACCGCGATAAATTATTAGCCTGTGGGGTCCTTATTGTTGCAGAACTTAGAATGCAAGTTCTAAAGGAGACTGAGTTCTCGTGTTCTGCTGGTGTTGCTCATAACAAGGTGTGAAGCAGTCCTTTCATTTTTGCTTGTTCCTCAAATAAGTATCATCTTGCATATATGCTTGCCTTTGTAACTTGGATTTTGTTTTGTGTGCTTATATATAAATTTTTTGGCAGATGCTGGCCAAACTCGCAAGTGCTATGAATAAACCAGCACAACAAACTGTTGTACCCTTCTCATCTGTTAGAGAACTGCTTGACTCGCTGCCAGTTAAAAAAATGTAGGTTTAATACAGTTACAGTTCTTTTTGTGCTTATGATCTGAATTGCAATAGCGGGATAAAAGTTATATTTTAATGCATCCTGGATTTGAATAATAATATAACTTTTTACTTTTATTTTTTATTTGTTTAAGGTAGAGTTGCTGTTTGGCATGATCTTATGTGATGAATTATTTATTTTTCTAATGCTTAATTTCATCTGCAGGAAACAGCTAGGTGGAAAGCTGGGAACATCTTTACAAAATGAATTGGGTGTAAGCACTGTTGGAGATCTACTAAAATTTTCAGAGGATAAATTGCAAGAACTCTATGGTGTTAATAGTGGGTGAGTATCAGCTAGACAACAATAATTGAATGTTCTAATTCTCATTTCATTAACAGCTTCTTTTTCTCCCCACCTTTTTATTTTGTAGAGGTGCTTAGATTTTCTTTAAAACAAAGTTGCTTTTTACTTAAACTACCAAAATTCAGTGTCCTTTTGAATGTCACATTGGTGTGAGTTTGACGAGAGTGCTAAGAGGAGGTTTGAGAGAGTGAAGAGGAGAGTGGGAAGTAAGGCTAGAAGCAGTGACAGGCGCGATTTGATTGTGCTGGTTGAGCATGTGCATACTGCCAGCGAAGGCAGTGTTATTTGCTGGTTTGGCGCGCTGGTTGAACAGGCGCAGGCTGGCAGCGAATACACTGATTTTGGATGGTTATACTGCCAGTAAAGGAAGTGTTGTTTGCTGGTTTGGCGTGCTGGTTGAATAAGTGCAGGATGGCAGTGAACTACACTGATTTTTCATGGTTGCAATGGGTTACTGGATTGATTGAGTTTCTTTTTTCATTATGTTTTGGAATACAATTTTCTTTTATTTGTTTGATAGTATTTCCTTTATGTTTTGATAATATTTCTTTTTCAGATTTCTTTTCTAATTTTGGATTAGGAAGGTAGAGTTTTTCTCCTAAAAGAAATCTTGTTTTCTAAAGGAACTAGGGGGCTAGTTTTGCTATAAATAGAAGATTTAAGTTAGGGTTTGTATTCTTTTGGCTATTATTAATGAAATCTTGCAATTTGCGAGACAAAGCTCGTTTTAATTTTATTCGGCTTTTCCGAGAATTCTTGCTTTGGTTAGAATTAGGTCAATCTTGTAATTTAATTTTCGATGATCAATCTACCTATACTGTGGACTGATTTATTTCGATTTGTAACCTAATGTGGGGCATAAGTCAGGGTGGTTAGGATTTGTTGTTGGATTTATAGTTATGTCCTCAACAGAGTTTTAATGAAATTTGTATGCTTATTATTTTTCTCAAACTTATTGTGATATTTTCTGTATAAGTTGTTAGGGGAAACTTTATTTTAATCATTGAAGTTTTGAATGTTAGGAGAAACTTTATTTTAGTCATTGACGTTTCGAAAAATATCGAAGTTTTAAAGCTTTTTTGGAAATAACTCTTTTTATCTCTCACTATTCCAAAACTTTTCAAAAAAGCCTAAAGCATCAGTCAACTAACTGTCAACATTAACAAAATGTGGTTAAAAATATTTTTGCCATTGATGATTGTTAGTGACGCATAAATTACCGGATTACCTTAATAAAATAATGAATTTACAAGTTAATTGTCTAAAATGTCTCAGAATTTAAATTGTTAAATTTCAATATAAATTGTTTAAAGTTATCGATAACTGTTAGTTGACTGACGGTTTGAAATTTTTTGAAGGGTTTTGGAAAAGTTAGGGATAAAAAAAATTATTTTTAAAAGAGTTTTAAAAATTTGATATTTTCTGAAACCTCTTAGACTAAAATGAAATTTCCCCTATTTGCTATAGTTGCACTTCTATGTAGAATCTGTCTAACAATGGTTAGGATATTATTTTTTATATATTTTTGGTTTGCGCTGCAGTACTTGGTTATGGAATATTGCAAGAGGAATTAGCGGTGAAGAAGTTCAGGCACGGCTTCTACCCAAAAGCCATGGCTCTGGGAAGTCATTTCCTGGTCCTCGGGCTTTAAAGACAGTTGATTCTGTAAGAACTTTTCCTTTAATTAACTAAATGTGTTTTATGTATCATGTTGTACATTAAGTGGATGGTTGCAAATAATCTAGGTTGTATGTTCGTGTCTTTCCATGCCCTTAAATAATTGTGTTGGTTTAGGGTTTAGTCTTACAATAGAAAGAATGTTTGTGAACATCTGTCCTTTTTAGGTGTGTTCTAGTATCTGTTATATGTCTGAATGAGTGTCTGTTTTCTAATAACTGTATAGTTGAGAAAGGTTTGTTGTTTTTTGAAGAAAAGCTGCGAAGTTTTTGTTCCCATCATTATATCTGGATTTATATATGTTTTCTGAATTGTAATGTATTGGATCTTCCATTGTGAACCTTTTATGTATGGGACATATGACTAAGTTCTATTCATAGTAATGAAAGGCGCACCTAGGCGCAAGGCTCCACAAGGTGCAGTCCTTGCACCTTTAGCCAGGCCAGATGCAGCGTCTGCACCCAGGCTGCAACTTCTTATGTAGACTTCATTCACACACACTCTGAGCAATGGGTTTTCTCTCCTCCAAATCACTCGAACGCCGCTGCCTATCTCTCTTAAGGCTCAACTTCTCTTCTCTACTCTCTCCATCTCTAAGGCTTCAACTTCCTCCAGCAGCCAGCTCCAAGTCTGCCACCTGGCCCAATCTTCAACCTCCTTTGACAGCCGGCTCCTCTATGCTCTTCTCTTTGATTCACCATCATGGTTGCTTGTCTTCATTCATGCAAAGTCTGCCGCCCAGCCCTCATCACTTAACAGCTGATTGCTCTACTCCATGTCTGCCGCCCGATCCTACTTAATTTCAGCCCTAGTTAGAGCCCTGAAACTAAGAAGTTGGAATTTTTTGTTGCTAGCACTTAGTATAAATGTATGCTGATCGTATGATGATTGCATTTGTTTGAGCTAGTAGTTTTTCTAAATGTGTTTGAAGGTGATGCATAATGATTGGATGTTAGATTGTTAGTTATTTTTATGAATTATATCTTATTATTGATAGTTTTTACATTTAGCTTGTTATTTATTTAATGATTTAGTCTTTATACAATCTTTAGGGATTTTTCAAAAAGGTGCACCTCGCATAAAAAAGGCATGCCTTGCACCTTATGCTTCAGGCTCCAAGGCATCCTTCTTCCATGATGCGTCTTTCGCCTTTCACAACTATGGTTCTATTGGATTTTAAACTTAATTAGTTGACACCATTCTGTAACTTTATCTAAGATTTTTTTTTTTTTTTTAACAGGTCAACCTTTGACTTAAATGCTTTATAGTAGACTTAATGCATGCCAAATATCGTTTTAGTTGGATACGTGTGGCTTTTTGATTCATACAATGAGTCTTTTAATTTCTTAACCAATTTTAACTTATAGCTTCAATTTTAAAGGTGACATTAAATGGGTTTCTGCTGCAATTTGATGTCCTTTCTCTGTCTCTTTTGATACACAATTTTTCACAATGACACACATGTACACATGCACTCTCACAGTCTCACATGTAATGCAAGTTTTATAATTTTATTTGTCATAAAATTTTTTTGAAAAATATGTATTTTTAATCTCTAAAATGAAGAAATGCTTGGCTTCTAAACATCAAAGTGATTATGGTAAATTATTCTCTATTACTTTTTCCTCCAGGTTAAGCACTGGCTCAATCAACTCTGTGAAGAACTCAGCGAACGCCTTTGCACTGACTTGGAGCACAACAAGCGGATTGCACGGACGCTCACTCTGCATGCTAGTGCCTTCAAGGTGCATATATTCTGCCTGATCTTATTGCTGACACCTGTACATCTCTGGATGTTTGTATATTGCATGTAAATCTTTGTCCTGATTGTCAATTAATTGCAGTCAAGTGACTCAGAGTCTTTTAAAAAGTTCCCTTCAAAGTCTTGTCCATTAAGGTATGGGGCTGCTAAGATGCAAGAAGATGCCTTTAACCTATTTCAAGCTGGATTACGTGAATATTTGGGTTCGTGCGGAGCTAGGACTCAAGGAGCTCATTATAACGGATGGGGAATAACGGCTTTGTCTATTTCTGCTAGTAAAATTATGCCTATGCTGTCTGTAAGTTCAAGTTGCTTTTTTGACTGTAATTTATATTCAAATGTTCATGTTCTTTGGAAATTCTTTGGTGTTTTTAAGTATGTTATTATCATTTTTATTCTCTACTAATAACATGGTGCTAAGAGATCGTCACCTGTTTGGTAATTGGTATGGAGATATTTGTCATGGGACTTATTTTTTATAATAATTTTCTGCTGTAATTCAGTAGGAGGGGCCTGGTCTTTCTGCTGAGTGGTTTTTGTTTTCTCAGCTGCCTCGAGTTTCAGCCTTCTAGTGGACCTCTGGCTCACTATTACATGTTTTTCTACTTTTCTCTATTTATCTTTCTTTTTTTTTTTAAATAATTTCTGATAAAAAATAATAATTTTCTGGATTTGGTTTTCTGCTATCTAGTTAGTCTGATGATCAGCACTTTGTATCACTAGACTAGTGAATATAAAACTAAAAATTGATTATTATTTGTTTTGATGTAACGGTGATATTGATTCAGTTATCTAGCTATCCACTTGGTTGTCGTTGAATTTTTTTTTTTTTTTTTGTTGGGATGCATTACATCTCAATGGCCAAGTATTCTGACAGGGGAACTGTTCAATCATGAAATACTTTCATGGTCAAGATAAATCTGGCTCTTCTTCTAAACAATTAGAAGATAACTTCATCCAAGATGCACCATTGTCACCGTCAGGTGGTTTCCGTTCTTCTGACTTTCACTTCTGGGTCATTTATTGTCAAGTTTCTTACATTTCCATTTTCAGGTAGTGAAAATTTTTCAGAACTTAATTCAAACCAGCCACAAGTTGAGTTCTCTGCTGAAGAAGCCACAATTAGCGATTCTGTATCTGGTTTGAACCAACAAGAAGTGAAAACCATTGCATGGAAAGAACAGGTTTCGATATAAGCATTATGTCTCCCTTCTCAAGGATGAGTTGTTTTCATGGTTGTTAATATGTTTTCATGAGGACTTTGATAATTTGACTAGAAGGGTTTTAACTGCTTATATTGGGTGAAAAGCCTGCTTAGGTTGTTTGAAAATAAATTAGAAATGACGTGGATGAATATTTGCAATTTTTTTACGGTTGCCATCTTAACTAAACCAAGATTTTTAGCTCTTACAAAATATTTGAAAATAATTCCGTTATCAAGCAATTCAGATTTCCTTATTTAGTAATGATATTTATTCTTCATATTGCCTATATGACGGCAGGTACAAAGATAGAATATAAATTATTTTTCAATTTATAATTCTTGATGTCTTGGCAAATGTTTATGGTTGTTGGAATGTTTATTATGAGGTTTTTTTAAATACGCAGGATTCATCTTGTGCTGCACTAAACAAGGCAACAGATAGCTCCACCCGAGAAAATTCACCATTTTTGTCCTCAGGTTGTAACTTATGCTGGGTGCTCCTCCTAACTCCCAAATAATACTTTTTAATTTTTCATTCTTCATTGTAACCATGGGCATCTGTTCACATAGGAACTCCAACCTGTTCAGTCCTAAACCAAAGTAAGCTATCAACAGAGGGGGATGATTCTGGGGATAAGTCTATGATGGTTAGTTTGAAGCAGCAGCAGGAACAAAAGAGAGATGCATCAAAAGACAAGGTTCAATCATGCACTTATGTTATTAATTCACTAATTTATTGCTATAACTATTTATTGTATGCCACTTCAATTATTTGTGTTTATTGACCCATTAAAGAGTTTTGTGTTGGAGAAGGATTCTTTTGAAGGTTTAATGCTTTGATGGATTTAATAGTTGGAGTTCAGAAATTGTATAATCTATATTGTTGTGTAGAGATGAATGATCTAATCAATCCTCTGGGATACACGACCATAGTACTTTCAGTTGGAATTTATATTTATGAAGTTATCATGGCCGGAGTTTATGCAAATTGCTCAACCCCTAACATCTTTCAGTTCAAGCATTCTTTCCAAAATACAGAGGGTTTTAAGTGATAGATTGTGGATTTTACGACCAGTTTTGGTATCCAAGTTGAATCAAGGGTAGAATTTGAATAATGAAAGTTTGATTTTTGTTTAGACACAAAGGAAACTCTTTAGATAACATTTGCAGGTTTATCCTCTTGAAATAACATGTTCCAATACCTTTTTGGAAGGATCCTTCTTGTATGTAGGAGAATTGTCACAATTATAAATGATCAAACATTTTGTGGCCCTTTCATAATGATGTCAATGTCCATATGTTTTCTTGTTTTTGATTTTTCAAAAACAAAGAACTAAAATACAGGATCTGTCTGTTCTTTTATGGATCATAAATTTGATTAAGGAAAATTTGGTTTTTTGCCAAATATTGGTGTAAATAATATTTCAGCTGTAAGCGAATCACTCTAGCTTGTTCTTTGCACTTGTGGCAGGGAAAATCATCAATCTTGAATTTCTTTAAAAGTCACAATCCCTCTTGCTCTTCCTGGACACCGCTGCACGACAAAACTATTCAAAATGCTAAATCTTCATCAACCTTAGGTATGAACTGATTTATAGGTTACGATTGCTAGGTTCTTTTTCTTTTGAAACTTATTCAGGTCCAACTTTTCGACCTACAGGTGATTGGGGTGCGGAACTGAATCAAGTTCAGCTGCCGAAAGAGAGCCTTGTCGAGGATTCCTTGACAAATGTTGATGGATGTGGTTCAGAGCAAAGTCAACAAAGAAGGGAAGCATGGAATTACAGGATTGAGGATATTGATCCATCTGTGATTGACGAATTGCCACCTGAAATCCAAAATGAATTTCGAGCTTGGTTCCGGCCTAATAAGCGTCCTAACCCTGTTAAACCAGGCTCTATCATTACTCATTATTTTTTACCATCAAAAAATACATAGGACTGTTCCAAGCGACATCATTCCGTACAAAGGCTTTATTCTCGGAGTTGAAGTGTGGATGCTGCTGGATTTCCATGGGAGTTTTTAACACCTGAAGATCTCCAGAGGAAATCTAATGAATTCATTTGTATCTGGAGGCATGTTCATTCATCGTCCTAAACTACCATCTCATACTGACTGATACTCAAGAGGTAAATGAAGAGCTCATTGCGTGAGATAAAAAAAGTCACTGTTGTCATTGATGCAGCTTGTGGCTGCGGCTGCTCCTGTGTAAGTACAATGTTAGTTACATTTTAATTTGTAAATATATCTATCAAAGTCTCAAAAAAAAAAAAAAAAAATCTATCATACTGACACTGTAGATGAACTCAGTTTTGTTAAAGTATAGTGGTATGTTTATGACCATGTAGATAAACTAGAATGTTTGTAAAATAAATGAAGAACAGCTAGCCAACAAATAAAAGTTTTGTTGAAGGATTTAAGATTGAATTGAACTCACAAGTTCACACCAGGATTTGGCGAATCAGCTTACATTTGATCTTATTTGATAAAGGTATACATTTGATCTGTATTTGAAAAAGGGTAGGAGCTGTCATTTGATGATGATTCGCTCTAAGCAAGTGGTTTGAGACAACTTCAATAGAGGGGTGGCCAAAGGAGTATGGTTTCCTTGATGGTTAGAACGCCACAATGCCAACCTTAGCACAAAGAGTAACAAGCTCATTTTTCTGCTGGTTCCATATCTACCTCAGGAAAATGTTATCATTCTATTATCTGCATTTATAGTCCTCTTTAATTGAAACTTGTTCTCCTCCCAGTCAGCTTGAAAGATCTTAATTTTTCTATACGATTGTAGTTCTACTTCCTTTTTAAGTTGTTTAAAGCCAGGTGATGCATGTGACTTAAGCGGATAAAGCCATGTAAATTTGGTACATGCATCAACAAAGATGATGTAATACTTAAATCCCTCAACAGATAGCCTTGAAAAAGGTAATCTATGTAATATTCCCAACCTGCAGGAATCACACAATGAAGGAGCATGAACATTTTACTGAATATGCATTGAATTCGGAACTTCTTGAAGAATCAAGGGAGCTGGATGGCCCAGCTTAGCATGCCACAAAACTGAGTTGGTTTTAGCAGCAATGAAGACATCGAACTTAGAACTATTTGGACTATCAAAAGTTTAAGAGAATCCAACCTTATTACAAGTATCAACTTTCAGATTGGCTCTAAACATAGACAAATGTTAAGACCTCTTGGATTAGCTTAAATCAGGTGTAATTTGTACAAGCCATTAGTGAGAGTACCTTGCAACGGAATTCTCTTAGTTTTCTGATTCTTTATGACACTACCATTAACAGAAAACTCAACATAAGCATCATTATCTTTAGTATACTTAAATATACTAAGTAGATTCTTAGTGATAGAAGGTACACAAAGAAGATGCTTTAAATATAACTCACGATGAGGTGAGTTGTGTGCTTGAACCTTAGAGTGACCAACATGAGATATGGACAACTGATCACCATTTCCAACATGAGATATGAATTCTCTGATTAGATCTACCTCCATATCTACCACCTCTACCTGTTCCTTTATTTCCTCATCTGCCATTGTAGCTGCCTCTTGAACTGTTACCTCTACCATTATTGTAGAAAACAGAATTGTTTGAAGCAAGATGTGTAGTAGGATTAACACGTGTTGAAGAGTTCAGTTGATCTATTCTCTGCTCATGCATGAGAAACAGAAACTGAGCGTCCTCTAAGGTCATTGTCCTATGTTGGGTGAAATCAACACAACAACCATCGCATACTTGTGTCCTACACCGTTCATCAAACTAAGAATCATATCTCTCTCACTCACTTAATACCATATTTTGTTGATTAGATTTTTTTTTTTTTTTTATATCCATATTTTGAAGTATATTATAGGTTGTCTCATTAGTGAAAACCAATATTTATCTCGTTTATATTTTTGCCAGAATGTCGTTTATGCAGGCATGTTCTTGTGATTCAAGAACAAGCTGACAGATTGAAGACTTGACCATCAACAAAATTTGTAGAGAGCAACATCAAGGAAGGACAACTGACAACATTACTCGTCATCGATGATCATATGGATAATCAGACAAGACAAGACAAGGAAAATCTTCAAGAGTAGATTATGTTTCGATACGTATTGACATAATTTCTGGTAAAATGTATTTCAAAAGGCACAGTTGGTGAAAATCTAACATGTAGCATGTGTCTCGAAGGGTGGAGTCTTTAAGAGTAGAATGTGTTTCAAATGGCAAAATGGAGAAATTCTTTGCTTGTAGAAAGTTTTTTTGAAGGGTCATGTGTCTGATTTACTATTGTGACATGAAGTTCAGTTGCGGCAATCACTGGTAAGATAGTAAATCCTGTAACGTAAATTAAGATTGTGTTAGAACATGTATGAACTTTTTCTATAATAGACTGGTTTTGTTAAACAAGGTCCCATGATTTTGGTCCCAGAAGAATTTCCAAGTAAAATCCTTCTTATGTTATTTTTGTTTAATTTATTTGTTTCTCTATATATCTGATTTTACTAGTCTTAAATTCAGACATAATATTAAAAATGATAAAAATATATATTATCAGATGTTAACGTATCATAATCTCAAAGCTTAAATACCATAGTTTGATCAATTTCTATTAACTTAAACTTTTAAATTTGATGGTAATTATTATGGTATCAAAATTTAAAGATCTCTGGTTCAAACGCTTTCTCTCATCTTTATCTTAAATTATTTTTGACATATATTATACAGTAGAGTGTGTTAACTTATTATGACCTTAACGTTTAAATATTATAGTTGAGTAATTTCCTATCAGCATAAATTTTTGGATCTGATGGTAACTAACATCAGGTTTTATGTTTTTAATCATCTAAGTATTGCATGACCGGAAAATTGTTTTGAGTTCTAATTAGTCTAAACATAGAACAACAGTACTTAAATTCTGCATATTAACGTAAGGTTAAAATTTTCATGACTAATTGATTTAATCAAGGATGGCAAAGTTCGAAAGAATTAAATAAATACCTATTCACCCACCTCTATCAATACTGTGTTCACAACTTCACTTGCCCATCAGGCCAACTAACACAAAATTCCAAAAAAATGTAGTATAAATAATTTTAATGAATACTTTATTTCGATATATGTTTAATTTCTAATTGACTCTTATTAGAAAATGGTCATAAATAATCATTTTCATGGTTGATTAAATGAATGAGAAATTGAATCTCAAATTACACTCTTTGATGCAAGGAATGATCATTAATCCCATATTGGAAGATGAAAAGGGATTTGAGTTGTTTTTCATTCAAATTCTTTGTTTCAATTTAAATTAAATTGTCATTAATTGATTTTAATAATTTTCAGTTGACAAATAAAATTTTAATGATTTTGTAACTGAATTATGAGTTAATGGATGTGTTTAAATTTTGATTTTAAATTAAAATTGTAACAATCATGTTTTAATGATTTTCAGTTAACAAATCAATTTTAATGACAAATTAATTTAAATAAATTTTGTAACCATTAATAAAATGATGGATGGAATTGAATGGAGGCATTTAAATTCTGATTTTAAATCAGAATTGTAACAACCATGAGTAATGACCATAATTGTTAGAATATAATTATAATTTAAGGTGATTAAATTCTGATTTTAAATCAGAATTGTAACAGTCAAAATAATGACCATAATTGAGAGTTTTAATTCCCCAAAAGTTGAATGATTTATATTGGCATCCAAGTTGAAGAAAGGGAGTGATTTTTTGAGAAATAATCTTCTTTGTTTTCTTACACTTTCAACTCTAATTTAGGCTTCCAGTGTGATAGAGATCAGATTCAACTTGGTTCGCCGGACGGTTTCAGTCACTATATCTTGGGAGACGAACGCAAGTAATACACCGCGAATTCGTTTTAAGGACACTGTAATTCTTATAGGCCTCGACCGCTTCAAGTTATATTCAAAAGCTTATTGTATCTTTGATGTAATTTGTTGTTTAGTTTTTGCTTTTGTATTGTTTGTTTCTTTTTCCTTTACTTTGCGTATGTGCAGAAACATAATCTTGTAATCTGTAACTGACTTTCAACAACTCTTAATATATAGCTTAATCAACAGGGGAGACTCTAAGCAAGTTAAAGTGTCTAAGAAATTATTATTAAAAAACATAGAAACCTGACAAGATATGCTTTTTTTTTTTTTTTTTTTTTTTGAAATAAAGATATGCCAATTTTATGGGCGGGACATTTTGCAACTTGGCCTAAAATTGTATCGACATTTTTAGAATTAATTAACATTTTTCAAAAAAAAAAAAAAAAAATCAAGGAGTAAATAATTAATGATAGAATAATGTGAAAGCGTACGGTCCTTACTATGATATTCGCTATGTCAAATAACACCTTTTAAATTTGCAAAGGTTTTAATAAATATATATTTTAATTGGCAAAGCATTTGCCCAAATATAATTATATTAGAATTTGTTAGATAAATCGTTCTTATATCAATAGATGTTTAAAGTTATTAATCCATATTAGTGCCAAGGATAGAATATATGAGATGATACATTGTGTAGTTGAAAATATGCCAAATGTTAGGAAGTTTTTTGAAATAGAAACAACAATTCCTTATTGGTACAACATACACGTGTCTTTATAAAAGACTCAAAGGGTCAAAGAATTACTCCCTTTGAACTTGGGATCCAGAGTGCACCTCCCTTATACTATGTCATATATATAATATTAATATGTCAAAGATTGAGAAAGTTAGTTGCCCATTGGTATGGCTATTGACCCTTGTGCCTTGAAGGCACAAGTTTTATTCTCGTCAAAAACACGTCTCTCATCATATAAAAATGTGTAGGTTATCTCTCCATCTTATGTGGATCATTCTCTTCACCAATGTATGAGTTGCTCTTTCCCTATGGAAATCATTCATCGGGTTATGCCACAAAATCAAAAAATCTCGTTTGATCTCAGTTAATCTCTGGGCTGATCATAATTATAAACAATTAATATGTCAAATAAGGCCCTTGGGATGACTTAGTTCGTTGGCAAATGGATAATAGGAGCAATTTCTCAGTTAAGAGTGCTTATAGAGTTGCATTACAAATGTTGAGTTCAGAAGTTGCAACAAGTTCACAACCCCTCTCTTCTCTGTGGAACTTGCCAAGCAAGATCAGAATCTTCAGTTGGAGGGCTTGCAAATAGATCCTTTCGATATGGAATTTGCTTGCAAAAAGGGGCATTTTGGTAATTGGACAGTGCACTTTGTGCGGGTTGGAAACAGAAACAATAGACCATGTTAGACTATCTGATTTTTCTATAAAAGTTAATTTTTTGTCTATTTTATTTTGTTGTACAAATTTTATTGTCAAACTTTTGGTTGAAAACTTATGATTATCCATGTGTTAAGGGTATGGTCCTCTTGTATTTTGTAACTGGGTTATGATGATGTTTTACCAATATTTTTGTATCTAATAATTTGTCTTATATATGTATATAAACTATTAAATGAATGAAAAAATCGATTTTTTTTTTCTTTGCATTTTCTTTGTTATCATTCAACTCTTAGTTCTATTTTGCATCGGCTGTGACATGGCATCAGAGCAAAAAGTGATTTTTTAAGGGCTGTGACTTGCGGTGAAAACCAGCAAGGCTTATGTTCATTAACACTCTTAATTCACCTGAGAATCTATCATGGTTTCAAAGATTTTTTCAACTCCAACATTTACGGGTGAAAATTATCAAATTTGGGTAGTGAAAATGAAGACTTTCTTGAGAGTATTCGACTTGTAGGAGGTAGTAGAAACTAGAGTTGAACCACCTCTATTGAGAGCAAATCCAACAGTTGCTCAGATTAAGCAACACAGGGAAAAGTGTGCTAAGAAATATAAAGTCTTATCTGCCATCCATATTGTAGTTTCAGATGTAATCTTTATAAGAATCATAGCTTGTGAAATAGCAAAAGAAGCTTGGGATAAGCTTAAAGAAGAGTTTCAAGACAGTAACAAGACAAGGCAGATGCAAGTGTTAAATTTGAAGTTCTTAAGATGAAGGAAAGTGAGACTGTCAAAGAGTACACAGACAGGTTTATGAAGATTGTAAATCAAATTAGGCTACTTGGAGAAGAGTTAACTGAGAAGAGAATTGTTGAGAAGGTGCTTGTTAGTGTACCAAATAGGTTTGAGCCAAAAATATCCAACTTAGAAGACTCAAAAGACATATTTCAGCCAACATTGTCAAAAGTGAACAATGTTCTTCAAGCTTTTGAGTAAAAGAGAGCATTTAGATTTGAAGAAACTTTAGAAAAGGGCTTTTCAAGCAACGTTGAAGGAAAAACAACCAAGTAGTAATATAGGAAGAAAGCAACCTAGAGAGAAAAAAGAGAAGAAAAAGAAAGAGAGTGTCAACTACAAAGGTAGAGCTAGAAAAGGAAAGTATTCACTTTGTCATTACTGTAAAAAGACCAACCATACAAAAAATTTTTGTCAGTACAAACTTGGAGTAAGATGCAAAACATGCAATCAGTTTGGTCACATATATAAGTTAACTAGCAAGGACAACAAGCAAAAGTTGTTGAGAATTAGGAACAGGTAGAAGAAAACTTATTTGTTGCTTCTTGTTAAAAAAAACCTGGTTTATTGACAATGGTTGCACAAACCACATGACTTACAATATTGAACTCTTCAAGGAGCTAAACAGGTTTTATACCTCCAAAGTAAAGATTGGCAATGAAGATTATGTTGATGTGCTGGGAAAAAGAGTTGTTGCATTGTTGTAGTTGAGACTCCCTCAAGTACAAAATTCATTCATGATGTTTTATTTGTTTCTGAGATAAATCAAAATTTGCTAAGTATTGGACAAATGCTTGAAAAAAAATATGCTTTGCGTTTTCAAGATAAGTCAACCCTTATGGCTGTAAGCTTGTGATAGTATGAGAGACAAAGGTTTCTGAGTTGAATTGAAAAAACTTGCTTTGTATGCTAATTTTAGTGTTGTTGATGATTCCATCGTTTGCACAAAAAGTTTGGACATTACAATTATACTTCTTTAAAGTATGTGCATATGCGAATTAGCTCAAAATATGCCACTTATTCACGATGATCAAAGAGTGTGTGATGTGTGTCAATATGGGAAGCAAAGCAAGCTACCATTCTCTTTAAAACAAAGTTGGAGAGCTTTTGAAAAATAGCAATTAATCTACACTGACTTGTATGATAATGAGTACTCCTTTGAATAGGAGTAAATATTTTTTTCTTTTCATAGATGATTGTATAAGGATGTGTTGGGTCTTCTTTGAAGCAAAAGTCAGAAGCATTTGATGCATTTCAGAAGTTCAAAGCTTATATTGAAAACCAATCAGGATGTCAAATAAAGAAGCTAATATCTGACAATGGAACAGAATATACATCTAAAGATTTCAATAGTTTTGTAATGCAGCTAACATACAACACCAGCTTATTATACTTTACACTCCTCAACAAAATGGAGTGAGTGAAAAGAAAAATAGAACAGTGGTGTAGATGTCTAGATGCTTGTTGTTTGAGAAAAATCTACAAAAAACCTTTTAGGCAGCGACAATTAATACTTCAATAAACTTGCTGAACATGCTTTCTGTTGGATCGAAATTCTCACTAAAACAAAAAATAAAACTTTTACAACACTCAAAACACCTCACAATACAAAGCTTTGCTTTGTTTCTCACACACTCACTAGAAGCTTTGCTTCTCTTATGTTTTCTTCTTCTTTGTGATGCTTAGACCTCATGCAAGAGGGGCTATATATAGTGCTAGAAAATTAATCTAAACCATTCAAATTAACAAATACAAATAAATCCTAACCACACAATTTCACCAACCAAACAAATACTTTTAAATTGACTCACCTAACCTTACACCTAACCTTACACCTAACCTTACACCTAACATTATACCTAACCTTAGAAGGTTCTTCTTGATGGACTTGGGCTTGGAAATGGGCTTGGTAATGGGCTTGCTCAAAACAAGTTTATATTTTCAACACCCCCTCTTAAACTTGTTTTACCATGCCAAGCAAACTTCTTAATCTCGCAAAATCTTCAAACTTTAGTGGTTTGGTGAAGATATCTGCGATCTGATCCTTTGACCTTACGTATTCCATTTGCACATTTCTTTTTGCTATGCATTCTCGTATGAAGTGATAACGAGTATCGATATGTTTGCTTCTGTCATGGAACACCGGATTCTTTGCTAAGGCGATGGCTGACTTATTGTCTACACAAATCTCAGTTGGTTCTTCTTGTGGCAAGCTTAATTCCTTCAATAAATTTCTGAGCCAAATTGCATGACAAACACACGAAGTAGCAGCTACGTATTCGGCTTCACAGGTGGATAGTGTGACAATGGGTTGCTTCCTTGACATCCATGTGAAAGCTGTGTTTCCCATGAAGAATGCAAACCCACTGGTGCTCTTTCTATCATCTGTATCTCTACCCCAATCGCTATCGTTATATCCAATAAGTTTGAAGTCATTTGAAATTGAATAGAACAAACCAAATTCAATTGTACCTTCGATATAGCGAAGGATTCTCTTAGCTGCCTTGAAATGGGTAGTTATTGGATTCTCCATATAACGACTCACCAGTCCAACTGCATAAAGGATGTCAGGTCTTGTACAAGTCAAGTACCTCAAACTTCCAACCAAACTCTTAAAGAGTGTTGGATCCACTTTTTCTGCTTCATCATGCTTAGACAGTTTGACTCCACATTCCACCGGTGTGCTTATTGGATTGCAATCATCAAACTTGAATTTCTTAAGTATCTCCCTTGCATAGCTTTCTTGGGAGATAAAGATGCCATCTTCATTTTGCTTGACTTCGATACCAAGGTAGTATGCCATCAATCCGATGTCGGTCATCTCGAATTCCTTGGCCATTGCTTTCTTGAATTCTTCAAAAAAACTTGGATTATTACCGGTGAAGATTAAATCATCTACATACAAACATACAATCAAAACATCTCCATCTTTGAATTTGATGTAGAGAGCATGTTCATGAGGACATTTGGTGAAGCCATTCTCTTTGAAGTATTTGTCAATCCGATTGTTCCACGCCCTTGGTGCTTGCTTCAACCCGTAAAGAGCTTTCTTTAGTTTTAGAACTTTGTCTTCGTGGCCTTTGACTTCATAGCCTGATGGTTGCTGAATGTAGACTTCTTCTTCAAGGACTCCATTTAGGAAGGCAGATTTTACATCCATCTGATGAATCTTCCACTTATTCTGAGCTGCCAAAGAAATTATTAGTCTTATAGTTTCTAATCGAGCAACAGGAGCAAATACCTCATCATAGTCAATTCCAGCTTTTTGACTATAGCCTTTTGCAACAAGTCTTGCCTTATGTTTTTCTATCTCTCCCTTAGCATTTCTCTTTATCTTGTACACCCATTTGACACCAATTGCTTTGTGTCCTTTTGGAAGTATTACGAGCTTTCAAGTATCATTCCTTTCAATGGACTTGATTTCTTCATTCATTGCATCTTTCCACTTCTTATTTTGTACAGTTTCTTCAAAGCTCACTGGTTCGGAATCAGCAAAGAGACAGAAAAGTGTGAGATTATCAAGTTGTTCAGTTACCTCATAAAGATCTTGCAGGCTTCTTGTACGCTCCACATCTCTTTCATTCAGAAATGATGGTGGTGAGTTTCCATTATCTGTTGAGGCTGGTGATGCTGGTGGTGTAGTGGGTTCTTGTTCTGCTTGCTCCATTCTTGGTTGCTCCTCCTTTTCTTCTTCAAAGTAGGGAAGGAAACTGTAATCTTCATCATGTGTTTTCCAATTCCATGTGCTTTCTTCGTCAAATACAACATCACGACTAATGATAGTCTTTCCATTGTTTGGATTATACATCTTGTAGCCTTTAGAATAATTATCGTACCCGATGAAGATGAACTTCTCACTTTTGTCATCAAGCTTACTTCTTCTCTCGTCTGGTACATGTACATGAGCTATGCTTCCAAAGACTCTCAGGTGGGAAATACCTGGCTTCCTTCCATTCCATGCTTCTTGTGGTGTCTTTCTCAACACACTTCTTGTTGGAGATCGATTTGATAGGTATACTGCGCAAGCTACATCTTCCGCCCAAAATTCCTTCGGTAATCTTTTGCTTTTCAACATACTTCGTGCCATATTGAGAATTGTTCTGTTCTTTCTTTCTGCAACACCGTTTTGATGAGGGGATCTCGGAACGGTTAGAGGACGTCTGATTCCATTTGCTTCGCAGAACTCTCGGAACTCTTTTTAGGTGAACTCTCCTCCTCGATCAGATCTCATTGCTTTTATCTGGTAGCCACTTTCTTTCTCCACAGCAGTTTTAAATTTCTTGAATACTTCAAAGACTTCTGATTTCTGTTTCAAGAAATATACCCACGTTTTTCTTGAAAAATCATCAATGAAGAGAAGGAAATAATTACTATTACCGAGAGAGTTTGGCTTGATTGGACCGCACATATCAGTATGGATGAGCTCGAGTGGTTTCTTGGCTCTTGATTCTGACTGTTTTGGGAAACCTTTTCTGAATTGCTTCCCAAGTAGACACCCTTCACAAAGTTGGTCAGGATGATTAATACGAGGTAGTCCTCTCACCATTTCATTCTTAGACAACATTTCCAATCCTCTAAAGTTGAGATGCCCAAATCGAAGATGCCATAACCATGATGCATCTTTGTAACAAGCTTTCAAACACTTTGCAACATCATTTTGAATGTTCAACGAAAACATTCTATTCTTTGACATTTTCA
The DNA here is from genome assembly GCA_022984855.1 of Dimocarpus longan. Taxonomy (NCBI): domain Eukaryota; kingdom Viridiplantae; phylum Streptophyta; class Magnoliopsida; order Sapindales; family Sapindaceae; genus Dimocarpus; species Dimocarpus longan. The sequence goes on from CM041017.1 coordinate 29,725,887, forward strand.
CTTTAGCAATTAAATTTCCTATGTCATTTCTTATAAAAAGACTACAATCTTTCATGTGAATATCATAGCCTTTTTCTAAAAGTTGACCTAAACTCAAGATGTTGCTTGTCATGTTGGGCACATAATAAACATTTGAAATCAATTGGTGACTACCATCTTTAGCACGAATAAGAATGTTACCTTTTCCTTCCACCGAAATTTTAGAACTATCTCCAAATGAGACATTGCCACTCACAGATTCGTTGAGCTCTATGAACATGTTTTTCCTTCCACACATGTGGTTGCTCGCACCAGTGTCGAGATACCAAGTATTCTCTTGGTCACCATCATTGCCTCTATGTGCTAATAACAGAATTTCTCTCTCCTCTGCTCTTGCTTCCATAAAATTTGTCTTCTCTTCAACCTTGTTATTTAGAGCTCTACATTCTGAAGCATAATGTCCAAATTTCTGACAATTATAACACTGAACTTGAGATTTTTCGTACTTCGTGTTCGAATTGGCTCTCCCACGACCTCTTGTTGAATTTTCTCCTCTCTCATGGCTATTGTTGGAATTGTTGTTGTTATAATTCCAACCTCGTCCACGACCACGACCTGTACCTCGTCCTCGGCTTCTTCCTCTGCCTCGACCACGTTGGTATCTCTCGTGGCTTTGGATTTCTTCCTTCTCTTTGAGTTGGGACTTGAGGAGTTGTTCATTGATACCTTGCTTCATTTTATGCTTTTCTTCGTAAGCTTGCAACGATCCTTGAAGTTGCTCAATTGTCATGGTTGTCAAATCTTTAGTCTCTTCTATCGTCACAACGATATATTCAAATTTGGAATCCAACGAGCGGAGTATCTTCTCCATTATTCTGGTATCTTCCAGTGTCTCACCGTTTCTTTTTAATTGATTAGAAACGGTTAACACTCTTGTGAAGTAGTCAGAAATAGATTCAGATGCTTTCATATGTAATGATTCAAACTCACCTCTTAAAATCTGAAGATGAACTTTCTTCACTTGTTCAGATCCTTTGCAAGAGGTTTGTAGCTTATTCCACGCTTCTTTAGCGGACTTTGCACTTGAAATTTTCTCAAAGCCATCATCATCTAATGTTTGATAGATGAGATAGAGAGCCTTTTTGTCTCTCTTCCTTGAGTCTTTTAAACTATCCTTTTGAGTTTGGGATAGTGTCGACTCATCTTCTGATTCGGTGTAGCCTTTTTCTACGACATCCCAGACATCGTGTGCTCCAAGAAGTGCTTTCATTTTGATACTCCAATTATCATAGTTGTCGTTCTTGAGTGTTGGAACTTGAAAGGATACCATACCATTAGCCATACCTTTTAATATGTTTAGAATTTCGAAATTCTGATTGCACGGATGGATTCAGAACATCGAGAAACTTCAACCAGAACTTGAACCAAAAAGTCAACTTTTGGTCAACGGTCAACTCGGTCAACGGTCAAAGTCAACGGTCAACTAGGTCAACGGTCAAAGTCAACGGACCTATTTGGCTTTGTCAGCAGCGGCTCGGCTCTATTCCGGCTCGGCTGGGGTTCGGCTCGGCTCGGTCTATTAACCCGGTTCAACTCGTTTGAGTTGACTCAGTTTTCTGCAGCGATTTTCCGGCGGCGTGTGCGGGCGCGTGGAACCTCCGATTGGGATGATTTTTGCGGCGTTGTGCTCCTCTCGTCGAGAGCTTCGATTTGGTATATTACACGACACTTAGCCTTGCTCTGATACCACTTTGTTGGATCGAAATTCTCACTAAAACAAAAAATAAAACTTTTACAACACTCAAAACACCTCACAATACAAAACTTTGCTTTGTTTCTCACACACTCACTAGAAGCTTTGCTTCTCTTATGTTTTCTTCTTCTTTGTGATGCTTAGACCTCATGCAAGAGGGGCTATATATAGTGCTAGAAAATTAATCTAAACCATTCAAATTAACAAATACAAATAAATCCTAACCACACAATTTCACCAACCAAACAAATACTTTTAAATTGACTCACCTAACCTTACACCTAACCTTACACCTAACATTATACCTAACCTTAGAAGGTTCTTCTTGATGGACTTGGGCTTGGAAATGGGCTTGGTAATGGGCTTGCTCAAAACAAGTTTATATTTTCAACACTTTCAACAGAAGCTTTGAAAGGAAAAACACCATTTGAAGCTTGGTTTGGTGTAAAGCCTTCGGTAGAGCATGTCAAAGTGTTTCGAATGTTAAAAGAGACAACCTAGATCAAAAGTCAAAGGTTGGAATCTTTTCAAGTTATAGCAGCAATTCAAAAGGCTACAAAATTTTCAACTTGAAGACTGAGAAAGTTTTGGTTAACAAAAATGTGAAGTTTGATAAAGTTGTAAAATGGAATTGGGATAAGAATAAAGTTGATGCAACATCTAAATGTCAAAGCAATGGAATAGTTTTATAATAAGAACAAGCTGCTAACACTGAAAGTGATTCAAACAATGATTTTGGGATGGCTGTTAAGGGCAGTAGACATTTGGATGATGTATATGCAAGATGTAATGTTAAAAACTTAGAACTAGTAAGCTATGACGAAGCTGCAAAGTCACATGATTGGAGAGTTGCAATGAAGGAGGAGATCAACACAATTGAGAAAAATAGAATATGGCTGCTCGTTGACGACCTAAAGATAAGAAAGTCATTGGTGTGAAGTAGTGATAAACATAATTTACATATATTTATTACCCTTAAATATAGATTTATTAGTCCAATTTTATGTTGAATTTATTTTAATTAATTATTTTTTTTCGTAAAACATGAATGAAAGAGGATTTGAATGTTGAACGAGGAAAAGTTACAATTTTTGTCAAGTAAAAATCCAAGTCAATCAAGGATTCAAGTCTTTCCCAAAATCTTTGTCAAACAATTAGGAAATTGGTTGAGACAAGGAAACAAATCAATGAAGGAAAAAAAAAAAAACAAATTTGGAATAAATCAATTTTAAGTGATTTTTGGTGCTTAAAAAGGAAGCAAATCAAGAAAAAAAGAAAAAAGTTGCAAATTTTGAGAGAAAAATCAGGGCTCACTATGTAGTTTTATGGATAGACAAAAACAATGTCTTAATTGAGAAATATAATAGCAGTTTTAAGTTTATAAATTAAGACTAGCAGCAACAGTATAAAGGAGAGAAGAAAGGAGCAGTTATTGGGACGATTTAGGAGAAACAAGTGAGTAGCTTTGGTGGAGAAAAAAAGACGAACAAGAGCGCAGTAGCAACAAGACAAGAATAGTAGCCAAAGTTCATAAAAGTTATGCCGAGTTTTGATTTGTTTGTTCTTGTTATCACCACGTTTGTTTAATTTTCTTTTCTGAGATGTAGGATAAAACCGTTATTAACTTTATAATGATTTTACTGTTTGAATATTATTCTCAATTTTGTTTTTAATGTTTAATATTTCTTAGTTTCATCAAGTGATAAAATAAAAATTGTTTCACCTTAAATATTAAATATTTTTGGTAGTTACAAAATTATTTTATTAATATGACTTTGAATTGAAATAGCTTAAATATAATATTTTTGATTATGTGTTTTTTAGTATTGGATACATATAATACTTAGATTTATAAATTTTAAGTATTGAAGTAAGAATTTACATAAAATTTATTTTTAAAGTTTAACTGACAAATCCTGAGAAAACAACAGATTAATTTCTAATTTGTTTCTTTAATTTTTTATAATAATAATTTGAATAGTAAAACATTATAAGTTGATAATGGTGGATTTTAAACCTCAAATTTTTCGTCTATCGTGTGAATTTTGCAATTTAATATTATTTCGTTAATTTAGAATTTTATTTGCTTTAGTTTTAATTAATTCTCAATTTTCAAATATTGTTAATTAGATTAGAATTAAATTTAATTTGGATTTAGATTAATATTTTCTCATTCTCTATGGATCGATCTTGTACTTATATAATCTGTTTTACAATAGATTCGTGTACTTACGAGTACTAAGATTTACATAACAAGTAGGTTTATAGAATTAAGCTGAACCAAATGGTTCTATAAACAAACTAAAAGCTAGGCTTATAGTTAAGAGGTTTTTTCAACAATAAGGTGTTGATTACTCAAACATTTTTGCACTTATGGCAAGACATGATACAATAAGGCTATTGATAGCCTTAATAGCAAAATTAGGTTAGCAAATAAACCATTTGAATGTCAAGTCAGCTTTCTTAAATGGTGGTTTTGATGAAAAGTATATGTAGAACAACGAGAAGGTTTTGTGGTTACTGGTTGTTAAGAAAAGTTTACAAGCTTAACAAAGCTTTCTATGACTTAAAATAAGCTTCAAAAGCTTGGTTTAGCAGGATTGATAATTATTTGCTAAAATAAGGATTCAAAAAAAGTGATAATGAGGCTACCTTGTATGTGAAAAAAAGTGGAGATGATGTGCAACTTGTTGTTTCCTTGTATGTTGATGACCTTCTTGTTATAGGAGGAGACACAAAATGGTTGAAAGAATTCAAGACTTGCATGGAGAGTGAGTTTGAAATATCAGACTTAGGTGAGATGAGTTATTTTCTACGAATCGAAGTATGTCAATCAAATGCAGGTATTTTCATCTCATAGTCAAAGCATGCCAAGGAGATTTTGAAGGGATTTCAGATGAAAAATTGCAAACCAATAGCTACCCCACTGGTTATTAGTGAAAAACTCATTTTAAAGGATGAAGAAAGCAATGTAAATGTTTTAACTTATAGAAGTTTGATCAGTAATTTGTTGTATTTGACAATTTTTTTGAATAAATTTTCGACAATATTTTTCCATGCTTTACATGTCTTGAAACCTCTAAATAAATAGAAAACAATACAACCAGATTTTCTACTAATTACAGCAAGATTTTCTCTCAATTCTACTAATTATTAACAAGATATTCTCTCAATCTCCTAGTTGTACATTACACTAATTACTCTCAATCTCCTAACTATACATTCTACTAATTACTCCTATTAACATCCCCCCTCAAATTGATGTGGGTGGATAAAAAAGTATCAACTTGTCAATCATAAACTGGTATCTATGTTGAGTAAGAGCCTTAGTGAACACATTGGCTGTCTGAAAATCAGTGAAAATGTGAGGGAGAGTAATTGCACCATTATTAAAAGCTTCACATATGGAGTGACAGTCTACTTCAATGTGCTTGGTCCACTCATGAAAGATTGGGTTAGTAGCAATTTGAATAGCACTTGTGTTGTCGGCATGAAACGAAATAGGCTGGCGTTGAGGAAAACCAAGTTCTGCTAATAACCCACGAAGCCACACAATCTTAGAATAGGCAGAAGACGTAGCACGATTCTTAGATTCTGTAGAAGATTTCGAAATGCGAGATTGTTCTTACTTTTCCAAGAGATAAGAGCATTACCGAGAAACATAAACCACTCTGTGATTGAAAGACGAGTGTCCACACATTCTACCAATCTGTATCACTATATCTTGATAACAAAATAGGAGATCTAACTGGAAAGAATAGCCCACGTAGAGAAGTTCCCTTCAGATAATGAATTATGAGGCGAACAACAACAAAATGAAGGTGGTGAGGTGCTTGCATAAACCGACTAACCTGTTGGACAGCAAAGGAAATATCAGGTTTGGTTATTGTTAAATAGTTTAAGCTCCTAACCAATTGCCAATAGAAAGAGGGATCAGAAAGAAGCTCTTATTCTCCTTATTGCAGTTTTAAATTCACCTCTAAAGGTGTAAGAACTGAATTTCTTTCCTGAAGACTAGCTAAGGTAATGACCTCCTGTGTATATTTGTGCTGATGCAAATATGTACCTTCTGGTGTGGATTGAACCTCAAGACCAAGGAAATATTGTAGAAGACCCAGATCTTTCATATAAAAAGAAGCTTTAAGATGTTGTTTTAATTGTTGAATCAAATCAGAGTCCATTCTTGTAATTACAATGTCATCCACATATACCAAAAGCAAGACAGTCCCTGTAGCACTCTTTTGAAGAAAGAGAGATTAGTCAAAATTACTCTGAACAAAGTTGAAATCAAGAAAAGTGGAACGAAACTTATCAAACCAAGTACGTGGTGCCTGCTTTAAGTCATACAAAGATCATTTTAGGCAACAAACATCTGAAGATATCTGAAGATGGTGTAGAAAATAGACCTTGAGGAGGAGTCATATAGATTTCCTCTTTGAGATCTCTATTTAGAAAAGCGTTCTGGACATCCATTTGCCAGATAGCTTAGCCTTTGGAGGCAGCAGTGGCCAAGACCATTCGTACTGTGGTCATTTTAGCGACAGGTGCAAACATATCTTCATAATCAACGCCATACTCCTGACGATTTCCAAGGTCTACAATACGAGCTTTATATCTTTCTAAAGAGCCATCTGAGCGGAACTTAACTGAGTAGACCTATTTACACCCAATAGGTTTCACACCAAGTGGACAAAATATAAAATTCCAAGTATGATTTTTTTGTAGTGCTTGAAGCTCTTCTTGCATAGTTTGCTGCCAACACATATGCTGAGATGCCTGAGAATAAGAACGAGGTAATGCAATAGTATCCATAGTCATAGTGAGTGACATATAAGAAAAATCATACCTATCTGGGGGTCAAATAACTCTGCTAGATCTTTGAGGTTCAATATGCACTGGATCAGATAGAGAATTAGTGTCTGGAAGGGTTGTTGTTGAGTGTGGGCGATGTCTATAATACATAAAGCCTGACTTAAATCGTTCAACATGTGGTACATTATCAAAATTGGGAAGTATGGCAAGATCATATGTCGAAGGAATGTGAGACTGGAAGAAATATTGATTCTTAAAAAAAAAAAAATCTCATTTCTAGATACACGAAGTTTGTTAGCAGTAGCATCAAAACAAACAAAACCTTTTTGAGTAGTACTATATCCCATAAAGGCACATCGAATAGATTGAGCAACAAGTTTGTAACGTTCAGTAGGTGTAGGTGAACAAAACAAACACACCCAAAAGTATAAATATAATGATATTGAGGATAGCTTCCAAAAAGGCCAAAATAAAGAGACTCATATTGCAATGTTGGTGTCGGCAAGCAATTGATCAAGTAGGCTGCAGTAGACAAGGCTTTAACCCAAAATTTAGATGAAACAGAAGATTCAATTAACAAAGTACAAACAATATCTAAGAGATGTTGATTCTTACACTCAGTGACCCTATTTTGCTGTGGGGTGTAAGGGCAAGATTGTTGAGAAATAATTCTCTTTTGTTGTAAGTAGTTCTAAAAATTATTAGACATATATATTCCCCTCCTGAGTCAGAACGTAAGACTTTAATATAAGTGGAAAATTATGTTTCAATAAGAGCAACAAATTTCTGAAACATAGAGAACACATATGTTTTATATCAAAGAAAATACACCTAAGTGAAACGACTATACTCATCAATGAAAGTTACAAAGTACTTGTATTGAGCATATGAAATGACCAAACTAACACCCCAAACATTAGAATGAATAATCTCAAAGCATTTTGTAACACGGCTGTCATGTTTGGGAAAAGGTAAGGTCTTACTTTTGCCAAGTTTACAAAAAGCACAATCTATGCACAAATTTACAGATGAAAATTGATCTTTATTCCCTAAATGACCATGTTTTATTAGATGTGCTAAAATTACAAAATTTGAATGACCCAATCTTTTATGCCATACTTCACTTGTATTAGCTACTTTAATACAAGTCAAAGACATTAAATTAGGAATAGAAAAAGGGGAAGGAAATAAACATCTCACTTTAGGCCCCTTCGTGATCACATTCTCGGACATATGATCCTACACAATACAACCATAATGAGAAAAATGAACATCACAATTAGTGTCCACCAATTGGCTGATGGAAATTAAATTTATAGATAACCTTAGTGACATAAAAACATCATTGAAACCATGTTCTAAATTACCAATAGCAGCAATAGGAAGTGTACTACCATTGGCAATCTAGATATGTTTTGCACCTTTATACTTGTGAATAACATGTAACATTTATGCATTTCCAGTCATATGATTCGAGGCTCCCGAATCCACAAACCAAGGTGTGAGTTTGAGAATTTTACCTTGAAGTCCAAAAGCAGAGAAAACAAATATAATCATTTGTTGTACCATTTCTGTTATTAGTCTAAGCTGATTAACACCAGATGATCCAGTAGAAGTGGTTATAGTATTCTATGAATGATCTATAACGCTTGGTGAGGTTTGAATTGTTGCGTGAAATGCCTATGTCTGTCCATTTTGGGGTCGTATTAGACATTCCTTAATGATATGACCATTCTTCTTGCAATAGTTGCAAAATTTCTTGCTACAATTTCATGTAATATGCCTATATTCCTTGTAACTGTAGCATTGAATTTGTGATTGGTTTCTTCCTCTTCCGTAAGCAGCATAAGCCACATTAACAACCTCAGAATGAATTACATCTTGTGTCATTCCAAGTTGAGTGGCTAGCCATTGTTCCTTGTTTAACAATTCACCCTAGGATCACAATTTAGCAAACTTGCTCGTGTAGTCTCAAATTCTGGTCTTAGCTTCATTAGAAATTGATCTCTCTGACTTGCTGCATGAACATTCTGAAGTGCACCTAGTACTTCTTTAGGAACATTGGCATAAACAATGCCCGAATACTCGCTCCATAAAGTAAGAAACCCACCATAGAATTGTTCAATGGACTGATTACCTTGGCTGAAATTTGCAATCTCCAACTCTAACTGAAACCTTCGAGCGTTGTTGTCTTGATTGTAGATACGCTTTAGATACTCCCACATCTCTTTAGCAGTTGTGAAAGAACGAAGATTATTCACCATGTAAGGCTCAATAGATCCCAACAGCCAAGACACAACTCATGTATCTTTGCTTTCCCATTGAATAAGATCTGTTCCGTTGACAAGAGCTTTGCTTGTGCCATCTATATGACCCCATAACTCGTTCCCTTTCACATACATCTTAAATTGAAATTCCCAAGCTAATAATTTTTTCCATTAAAACTAACAATAGTATTTTTGTCTTCTTTAGACATCTTCAAACTTCAAACAAACAAACCAAAAAAAAAAAAAAAAAACAAAACAAAAACTACCAAGAGCTTAAACAAAATCCTCCAAGAAAACCCACCACCAAGAAAAACCGATAGGGTTAAATCAAGAGACTATGAGACACGATGAAGAATTCTGGTTCAAAGTGCAGATTCTGATACCATGACAATTTTTTTGAATAAATTTTCAATAATATTTTTCCATGCTTTACATGTCTTGAAAACTCAAAATAAATAGAAAACAATACAACCAGATTTTTTGCTAATTAAATCAAAATTTTTTCTTAATTCCACTAATTACTACCAAGATATTCTCACAATCTCCTAGTTGTACATTACACTAATTACTCTCAATCTCCTAACTGTGCATTCCACTAATTACTCCTATTCACAGTATTTCTCTACCATCAAACTAGACTTGATGTTTGCAGCAAGTTTGCTTTCAAGATTTATGAATTCTCCTAGCCAAACTCACTTTGGTGTAGCAAAGAGAGTCCTAAGATACATAAAAGGGACTACTGATTTTGGTATTTTGTATGAGAAGAAAGAAAGGGAAATTGTAAGGTTATACTAACAGTGATTGGGCTGGAAGCTTTCATGATTCCAAAGTACTTCTGATTATGTTTTTTCATTTGGAAGTAGTGTTTTCTCTTGGAACTCAGAGAAATAAGAAGTTGTTGCTCAGTCAACAACTGAAGCTGAATATATATCTGCAACAGCAGCAGCAAAATCAAGCCATTTGGCTTAGAAAAGTGTTGGTAGATATTGGGCAAAAACAATATGAAGCTGCTATTATTTGGGTAGGTAACAAGTCAGCCATTACAATCACTAAGAATCCAGTACAGCATGATAAAACAAGGCACGTTAAAGTTTCATGCCATCAAAGAAGTTGAAAAGCTTGGGGAAGTCACTTTTGTTCACCGCACCTCTGAAGAATAGATTGCAGACATTTTGACCAAAACACTTCCTAAAAGAAAGTTTGAGCTCATGAGAGCAAAGCTTGGTTTGTCTGAGAAAAATCTCAATGAGTATTAGACTATGAGATTTTTCCATAAAAGTTATTTTTTGTCTCTTTTATTTTGTTGTATAAGTTTCATTATCAAAATTTTTAGTTGAAAACTTATACAACTTTATGGTCCTCTTGTATTTGGTAATGGGTTGGTTATGATGATATTTTACCAATCTCTTTATACCTAATAATTTGTCTTCTATGTGTATATAAACCATTAAACGAATGATAAAGTCAGTTCTACCGTTAAACGAATGAAAAAGTCAGGTTTTTTTTTTTTTTTTTGTCTCTGCATTTTCTTTGTTATCATTCAACTCCCAGTTCTGTTTTGCATCAGCTGTGACACCATGCCGTGGTGACTTGTGTTGAAGCTGCAAAAAGCGTGGAGCCAATGTCCTGTTTTCCACCATCTGCGCTCCTCTAACCCTGTTGACTTTTTCGATAGGTGAATCAAATCACAGGAGTAAAAAGCAAGGTGGACTTGAGTGAGTTTCTTATTGTGTGCTGGCTAATATGGTAGAGGAGAAATATGATAGTGAGGGGTCTTGAGGATGGCTTGGTTGATGCTATTTGGGCACAAACAAGAGAGATTTTGAACAGCATAGAGGAGTCAATTATTGCTTCTGGTTCATCTGCTCAAGTTGTTGATCAAAGTCAAAGAGGTACTAGGTGGACTCCCCCTTCTCAAGTTGAATGTAGATGCAGCAGTACATGTTGGAAGGAAAAGGGCTGGCTTTGGCATTGTGGTGCGAAATGAAGAAGGCTTACGTGTATTAGCAGCAGCGTGTAGCAGCAGATCCTGAAATTGTAGAGGCAACTACACTTCTCAAGGGAATCCTTCTTGTTGCAAGCAAAGGTTTAAGGAATGTTATTGTTGAATCTGATGCATTGAATATTGTTAACTTGTGTAAGGGTCTGTTAGCTGTTAGAAGGGATGTATTTTGTTTTTTTGTTTTTTTTTTTTTAGAGGGGATGTAGATAACATTGTTTATGACATAGGAGTGCTAATTCTGCAGCTCATGGAGTTGCAAAATGGGCTCTTAATCATGTTTCTTCGACTGTTTGAGCTGGTGTATTACCAAACTGGTTGATACACCTACTGCATAATGATGTTTTACTTTGTCCTCTTTATAATATTAATGAAATCCATTTTCTTTTAAGGCCCTTAGGCCTTATTGAGCCATATATATGTGTGTGAGAGTGTATACATACATATATGTATGTATGTATGTATTTATATATATACATTTATATATGTATGTATATATGTATGTATTTTCTGAATTTAAATGTAAATTAAATTTAAATTTTTGTTTTCAGACAAAGGTGCATTGCTTTAAGTGGACACAACTTTTTTGGAAACCTATATCAATGCTTATATAATCGGATTTTTATTCTTAGTTAATGACAACTTTTCCTTTTAATTTTATCAGTTTTCTAAAAATCACTCTAGGTGGCCTAAATGTCAATTAGACGCTAAGAGATCGCTAGTCGGAGTGAAAAGCCTCTAGGCATCGTTGTTAGGATCTTACTAATCAACCCTAGATGGCGCCTAGGCACGTTAAATAGTCTCCATGGTGTAGTCACCGTAGAGACGAGGGTTCTCTTCCCTTCCCATTTTGAGAGTTTCAATTTTCTTTTAAAACACATCTCAAAATGGCATTGTTTTGGGTGTTTCAAAGAAAACTTCCCAAACAATGTCGTTTTCTAATATATATATTTCAAACACAACCAAATGGCACCGTTTGGATGTTTTAAAAAGATACCTAAAACGATGTTGTTTTGGGTGCACCTTTTAGGGGAAAAAAATGCAAATAATAGATTTTTTTTTTTTCCTAAATTAAAATTTGAATTGAATTTAAAATTTTGGCTAAAGAGTTGCTACTATTCAAACAAAGGTGCATTGCTTCAAGTGGACACAACTTTTTTGGAAAGCAATATCAATGCTTATATAATTAGACATTTATTCTGGTTAATGACATTGTTTTTTTTTTTCTTTTTTTTTTCTTTATCAATCTTCTAAAGATCACCCTAAGTGGCCGCTTAGGCGCCAACTAGGTGCTAAGTGGTCGTTGGTTGTGGTGAAAAGCCTCTAGGCATCACTATAAGGATTCTATTAATATGCCTACTATTTAGACAAAGGTGCATTGCTTCAAATGGACACAACATTTTTAGAAAGCTATATCAATGCTTATATAATCAAACATTTATTCCTAGTTAATGACAACTTTTCCTTCTATTTTATAAGTGTTTTAAAAATTACCCTAGGTGGCCGTCTAGGCCCTGGCCGGGCGCTAAGTGGTCGTGGTCGCTGGTCATGGTGAAAAGCCTCCAAGCACCTCTATTAGGATCCTACTAATTAACACTTGATGGGACCTAGGTAGGTTAAGCAATCTTTGTGGCATAATAACCACATAGATGAGGGTTTTTTTATTTTGGGTTCACCATTTTAGGAGTTTCAATTTTCTTTTAAAACACCCCCCGAAATGGCTTCGTTTTGGGTGTTTTAGAAAAAAAAAAATCTCATAATGACATCGTTTGGGAGTTCTATTTTTTTTTTTTTGACACACTCAAATGGCATTGTTTTTGATGTTGTAAATATATAACCAAAAACAATGCATATCTAAACGAAACCCTAAATCTTTAACCCTTCAACTCTTACCTTCTGTGGCTTGCTTTCTTGACCATTGAGGAATTCCCCAGGTACAGCCTAGGCGACTGGCCACCACCTAACCATTGTTTTAGAATATTGATTTTTATTCAGTTTCCGCACATCATATGAATTGTAAAACCTTAAATTTTATAAAGGGTGAAATTGAAATATTATGAAAAATTTATGTAGAAGTGTAAGGGTCAAAAAGTTAGACTTCTAAAGTTTTAAATTAAAATTGTGATTTTTAAACAGTTGAAACAGTTGAGGGGGTCAAATTGTAATTTGATCGGATTGCATCTCCTTCTTCAACCTCCAGCCGACCAGTTCTCTCTCTCTCCTCATTTTCTCTCCAGCAGCTCCATTTTTGCGAGCTCGACTTTGGCTCGTCGTTCCGACCTGGTCCGACCTCCGTTTTGCCCAAATTTGGTACCGTTGGAAAGCTCGTGCAACGTAGATTCCATAGGTACCAATTTTGTCAAGTTTTATCATCGTTTGGGTGTTCGTTTCAGCAGAGAAAGGTCTGCCATTAACCAACTTTTATTTTTCTAGATCCCGATGAAACTAGGCGGTTTCGACTCCGGTCAACCCCATTTTCATGATAAGCATGTCGAGGACAACAAAACCCGCCTACCGTGGTCGTCGAAATTCGCCGTCGACTGCCATTTACGGCGAAGGTGAGTTTTCGACCTCCCGAACTTGAGATTTAGTTCCGGACGCGTCTACGAACTCGTTTTTAAGTGTATAATCCATTTTTATAGGTATTTTTTCTATAGGGCAGCCGTGTTAAAAATTATTTATCTTACGTTACCGTGTAGATTCGATCCGGAACGGCGATAATTACTTTAGGAATTGAGGTTTTTGGAGTGACCAATAGCTTACATTGAGGTAGGAGTTCGATCCTAATCTTTTAATAGTTTTTATGCTGAAGTGGAATTTATTTAAAGTATATATATGTATAATTTTGAAAATATGGTGATTTTATACGGATATATATATTGTGGATTGCTTTTGGAAGTATTTGTGGTTTATTTGGTGAAAATTTGTGGTTTTATGACAGGTTTATAAATTTTGGCTTATCGAATTAGCAGTCGTTATGCTGCCGAAATTATATAAATAAAAAGGAAAGTTTTCAAGATATTGAATTATAAACATATATTGCATTGATTGCATGGTGACTCATTGGAATCGTTTTGTTAACTTACATAAGGTGAAAATCCACCGTCCTAGTCATTGTGTGATGCTATCAATAGCTATTCAAATGATACGACTTTATGTCGGGGTTACTATACTGGTTACTGCGCAGGGTATTTTTTGGTATGGCTACCAGGTTACTGTATTTTCTGCTATTCATATGATACGACTTTATATCTGGGTCACTGTGCGGGTTATTGCGCAGGGTATTTTCTGATATTGCTACCAGGGTCACGGTGTGTCAAATGTTGTTTTCTTATTCAAAATAATTTACTGAAAACTATGGGCCACCGGGTATATGACTAGGGGACGGGATTTACCTTGATGTGAAAATGACATGATTTTTTTTATAAACTCTTAAATGTTGTATGACGATTCTAGTACCCTATTATTTTATGAAATGGTTTATTGTATTTATTAAATAATTGAGTATGTAGAGTTTTAAATAATGATTTTAGAAAGCAGTTTCCAGAACCTTATCGGGAATGAAATCTTACTGAGCACTAGCTCACCCCTCCTTTATTTTTTTTTCCCTTTCCAGGAAATGTGCAAGGTGACTTAGGTGGTCATCAGGCGGATTAGGTAGAGGGCCAAGGAAATCAGGGATTATGCCCATGACATAAATGTTTAGTTTATTTCATTTCAAGTTTTGTATTTGGAATTGAATGTCCTTGCAACTTATTTAAAGGGTTTGCATTCGATGTATTTAAGACCTTGTGTTAAGAACACCAGAGTGTTGAAATTTTATTTGAGATTCTAAATGAATTTGAATGCTGAATTATGATAAGTTGATTACGCAACTAAGTGTTTATGATTTTATTATTTACTCTGAATTTATGACTTCTAGCAGGTGTTTACATATCTGTGGGAATGGTTCCCACCGGGATTAAAGTTTTTGAATATTTATAATTCTACCGCGGCCCAGGGTCCTGGTCGTGACATGAATAACAATAAAACAGAAAAATTCTCCAATTTGCCAAGTTCTTAAGTTAAGTGCTACAATTTAAGAACAAATAGATGAATCCTAGAAGGCAAACCCCAATTGTCTTCAAGCATAACAAATGAGAGAAAATTTTGTCTTTAGAATATTGTACATTTACTACAAGCCTCTATCTATTATATTTATTAAAGTCAATAAATTTATTTTTACTGCTATAATTTCGTTTTTGTATTTAATGCTTTCAATTTTGCTATCTTGTTTTTTTACTTAAAACATTGCAGGTTTTTTTTTGTACAAATTAATCGTTCACCTACTGATTGTTTATTCAACACCACATAATTCAATGATTGCAATCGTGTTATAATAATAAGATCAATAAATAAAATTTATGTATTGACACTTCCATAAATATTAGTAAAAATGAATTATTTTTTCCTGGAATGACATGTGGGCCGTGGTTGAGTTGACAACGGGGCCACACATCTCATTGATTGAACAATCCTAACAATTAAATTGATATATCATATATTCTTCAAAAAAAAAAATTGATATATCATATATGCATGTGGTAAATCATTTATTATATATTAGTTCAAGATGGTGGAAATAAAATTGATTGGCTACAATCCTAACATGATATCAATTGTGTATGTATGATTTTGTTATTGGAGTAAAATTGCAATGTAATTTATATGTTAAATCATTTATTGTATATTACTTCAAGATGGTGGACATATATTAATATGGTAAAACATGTATAATCATTTATGCATGAACAGTTTTGTTGTTGGAGTAGAATTGCAATGTAATGTATTGGGTTATTATTATTTTACCCTCTAAAATTAAAAATAATATCAAACCATAATTAGTATTGAAAATAATAGCTAAAATGATCTAGTTGTTAAATGACAAAATAATTCCGTTAATGAACTGATGGATCCATTAATTTGGATGGTAAAAAAGTTACTTTATTCTCCTTCTCCCACTAGTCACCATCTCTCTCTCCCTCTCACTTTTCTTCTTCTTCAGAAACTCAGATGAGATCTGAGTTAGAACTAACGAACCAAAATGAAGGTCCATCTAGGTTCGTCACTTAGAGATTTTTTTTTTTTTTTCAATTGAATCTTAGAGCTCTTATTGTTGATCAATTTTTTCAAATGCTGGGATGATTGATGGTGGTGTTTTTTTATGGGTAGTTTCATTTTATTAGGATCTAGTTTGGTTGGTGTCTAATGAAAGAAGAACACGGGTTGAAGGGTTTTTTTTGACCTATTCTTCAATCTCGTTTAGAGGGTTTCATTTTCTTGAAGGTTTTCTTTTCTTTTCTTTTCATCTTTTTTTGTTTTTTTTTTCTTTTTCATTTTTTGAGGATTGAAGATCTAGGTTCAAAACCTAGATCTTCAACTTCATTTTTTTATATATATAAAAATATATATATGTTTTAAGATTTGGGTAGATCTCTAAGTTAATTATGGGAGATTGATGATTCCAATGATGATGATGTTGGGTTTGATTGATGATGTTTGCTTTTAGATTGATGATATTGGGTTTGATTGATGATGTTTGCTTTTGGATTAATGATGTTGGGAGATTGATTGATGATGGTTGGGGGCTATTTTTGAGTATTTTAAGGTGGATTGGGAGATGATTGGAGAGATGAGTAAAGATCATTAAGGATGGAGATCCAATCTCCAGATTAGATTTTTATCGTCCACCATGTTGATGGACCATATTTATATTATTTTTTTAAAAGACTTTTTTTTCATCTTTATTTATTTATTTATTTTTGTCCTTTTTCCCATTTTTAATTATTTTGATATTTATATTTTTTATTTTAATTTTTTTAGTTTTTTCTTAAAAAATGGAGAGGGCATTTTGGTCTTTTAGTGTTTTTGTTAGAAAATCACTAAAGATTTGGATGAAAACCGCTTCTGGGTTGACAATAAGAGATTTTGTGGCTAATATTTTAAGAAGTTAGGATAAATTGATTATTTATCATTTCGAGAGGGATTTTTAGTTTTTTTCCTAATTTATTTATCAAAAATGTTATCTAAATTACCTCAAATATTATTTAGCATTATCATATTACAGTCTACACGAATTGATGGTATAAAATAACTAGAATAACCTTATCACATAATCATGATCCATGATAATGGTCGGGCTTATAAAAGTCATAAACATTGCCATTAAGAAACTGGCTCCCTCACTGGGGAGGATTTTCTAGAGGACATGAAGAGGATGAGGCCCACCTAACCATTACAATCACGGTAATATGTTCAAAAAATTAGAAATTTACGTATTGAACTTTTTTAGTTTTTCCTACAATAGAATTGCATGTGGCTTAGTTGATAATATGCCACACATCTCATTGATTGGCTACAGTCCTAACAATCAAATTAATATGTCCAATGTGCATATGTTAAATCAGTTATTGTATATTAGCACAAGATGGTGGAGATGTATTAACCTCAGTTAAAGTACATACAATCAATTGTGCACTTATTATTTTATTATTAGTGTAGAATTGCGATATAATTTATTTATATGAAATTTTATTATTTACCATGATTGTATTAGAGTCTACATCAACTAATAATGATGACACAAAATAACTAGAATAACCTTGTTGTTATAAAACAAGTGCAATGTGTCAAAATATTGCAGATTACTAGAAAGAGAAAATAAGAAACCACAAGAGAAATGTTAGGAAACAGTAATTTTCTATTCTTTCATTTTACTTGAAGGGATAAACAATACATATCATGTCTTCTCACTTTATAGGCTAAGAGCCATAAGTAAAGGTAATAGAAGAGTCTCAAGTTACATATAATATTAAGGCACTATTAAAAAGATCATTATTGAGAGACAATGACGAAGGTTATGAAATGTCAAAGGGTGACATCCACACAATTGATTTATAACACTATCCCTTGGATGTCCACTGTACAAAGAATAGGTCTCGTTAAAAAACTTATCGAGAAAAACCTGATGAGAAAAAATCCTAGTAAAGGAAAAAAGAGTATATTATTCTTGTAGCATTTACAGTCAAAATTGTCTCATTAAAACTTTACTAATAAAATCCAATGGGAAAAACTTTGACTAAGGGAAAAAGAGTACGGTATGCACTAGTCTCCCCATCATGCCAATATGTCTTCTTTTAGCAATTTCAATAAAAATCTTTGAGTTGACATATGCCAATTTAGTTCACCAATTTCTCAAATGTCATTGTAGAAAGTGCTTGTGTAAATGAATATGCCACATTGTCACAAGAACAAATTTGATGCACATTTATCTATCTTTTATTCTGAAGTTCATAAATAAAAAAGAACTTTAATGAATGTGCTTGGTACTATCTTTTTTTATGTAACCTCCTTTGCGTTGAATGATATAGATTGCATTATCCTCATATAAGACTGTTGGACTTCTTTTGAAGATCACAAGTTTCTTGTATATATTAAACCAAAGATCTTAACCATATGTATTCTCAACTTACGTCATGGATTATCGGTAATTCAACATTATTCAAAGATGTGACAATCACAGTTTGCTTTGTAGAACACCAAGATATAACAATATCCCGATAAGTAAACAAATAATCTATCTGATGTTCCGCGAAGATAACAAAATACTTGTTTAATATCATTCCAATGTCTTCGAGTTGGTGAAGAACTATATCTTGTTAGTAAACTAATAGAGAATGCTATATCAAGTCTTATGCAATTAGTAAGATATATTAATGCGATAATAGCACTAAGATATGATACTTCTGATTAAGAATTTCTTCATTATCATCTCGAAGATGAACAAGATTTTTTTTTTTTTTTTTTCACATCAAGATATCAAACAACTATGAGAGAACTCATTGGAAGAGACATATCCATGTTAAAACACTTTAATACCTTTTCGGTATAAGTTACTTGATGAGAAAAAAAAAAATCATTTAGATAGATGTTCAATCTATAAATCGAAATAGAACTTTGTTTTTCCCAAATCTATTATTTCAAACTCATTTTTCAAAAATATTATAAGCTTTTCAAAATTCCTGATAATATTCAGGTCATCAATCATAAATTGCAATAATAGCAAATAAAAACATATAGGCAAATTAGATTGTTAATGTATCCTTCAAAAGACATTCATTGAGGTGATTATACCACGTGTATTTAGATTACTTTAATTCATAGAAAGATCTTTATAATTTAATCGAATAAATATACTGGGTTTTCAAATTGCATGTTTTAAGTATTTTCAGTCCTTCAAGGACTTTCACGTAAATTTTACTATCAAGTTATCTATACAGATAATTTGTTACAATATTCATTAAACACATATGAAGTCCTTTCGAAATTGCCAATCTTATTTTTTTTTTTAAAAAAATAAAATAAAATAAAATGTAAATGTAATTGCATCCACCGTTAGAGAATAAGTCTCTTTTTAATTAATAACAAGTCATTATAAGAAACATTGTGCTTCAAATTGTGCTTTGTACCCTCCAACTTCAATTTTCTCATAACATTTTCATGCAAGTACTTATTTGTAGCATATAGATTTCACATCTTCAAGTGTTTGGATAACAAGTCTAAAGACTTAGATTTCTTCAAATAAACATAATTTTGCCTGAATAGTATATTTCCATTTTGGCCAATCAGTTTTACATCGATATTTATCAACGGACTTCAGTTCAAGATCGTCATTTTCTTTTGTAATATCAAAAGCTAATACATATACAAAAATGTTATCAACAATAATTTCCTTTCGATTCTATCTTTTTCTTGAAGTGACATAACTTAATGGGATCTCTTAACTATTTTTATTTTCAAGTACTTGAATCTTTTCTAGGGTTATTTGTTTAGTTGTGTCAACTATTTCTATTATGGACTCTTCAGAAGTATTAATAACTTCATAAATGTCAACTTGCTTATTTTGCTCCTTTTACTTTTTATGAATTTTATCCTTAAAACCCATTGGTGTGGGCATTTATACAAGCAGAAGCACTAATGACTGGTTTATGGGACTTTGTCGCTTTTCCAACATCAGTAAATATATCTGGTAATTATTTGCAACCTTTTGCTAGTAACTGGTTTTTGATTCATACTTATTTGTATAAGGATCAAAAGTAGATAATGATGATGTATTCTATAAAAATTTTCTTTACAGTTGCTGTTTCTCTCTCTCTAATGCCAGGAAAACAATCTCATCAAATTGATAGTCGGCAAACCATTATGTTTGTCAGGAGTTTGAGATGTTTAATAGCTTACGTGAATTCAAATACAATATAAATTCCCAATCTTCTTTATGGATCCATCTTAGTGCATTATGGTGGAGCAATTATAACATATACCGTGCAACAAAAACCCTTAGATGATATATATATATATATATATATATATATTAGTTTCTTAACTAGAAACAAGTAATAATGAGAAGTATTTGTGATATGCAGTTGGCATTATGTGAATAAATGCTACAAAATGTAATATGACACACCCCCAAGCAAACTAGGCAACTTTGTTTTCATAACTAAAAAGCCTAATAATCAATTTAAACCTTTTAATAGAAAAAAAAAAAAATCTACCGGCCTATTTTGTATGTGTGTGAGCAATAGGAATCTCAACTACAACCCCAATTGACATGCAATATTCATTGAAAACTTTAGATGTCAATTCTTCAGCATTATTAATACAAATTTTCTTGATTTTATATATAATTCGAGGATTGGGCCCATAATTGGATTATCTCAGCAAGCAATCTCACAAATATGATATTACGAGTAGATAATAGACAAAAATGTGACCAACATGTTAATGCATCTATTAATATTATAAAATATTGAAATGGTCCACATGATAGATTAATAGATCCATATATATCTCGTTATAGATTAATAGATCCATAAATATCTCGTTGAATTCGTTCTAAAAATGCAAGAGATTCAATTGCAACTTTCATTAAGGATGGCCTTGTAATTAGTTTCCCTTGAAAAGAAGCAACACATGAAATATCTTTGGACAAAAGAATCTTTTGCTTCTTTAAACAATGTCCATGTGAATTTTTTTTATAATTTTTTGCATTATTATTGAATACAAATGACCTAACCGGTCATGCCAAATGATATAAAACCTTGAATTCAATGACTCTTGGTTTATCAGCATATAGTATTGCATAGGATTTATAAACGTATAATGTAACTAGGAAGAGTATGTTGGTAATATTTTCAATATATGTTTCTCCCTAAGACAACAGACGTATTATAAAGATATTCAACTTTTTTTTTATTCGTTGTTTTAATGTGATAACCATCACAACGTTTGTCTATAAAACTTAGTATATTTCTTTTTTATCCACTAGAAAACATAGCATCATTAATTATAAACTTTGTGTCACTAGACAATAATATATTAGCTCTTTAGAACGTTCAATATGGTTTGCAAGATCAAATATTATGCTAACATTAGCTTCAACCAATACAAAATTAGAAAATATATTTTATCTTTAAGTATGGTGTGTGTTGTTTCACTTTCCGCTTCACCATTGACTTTAGCACTAGTCATGTGATCAATCATAAGCATGTTTCCTTATAAAAAAAAAAAAAGAAACAAAACAAACTAAAAATTAAAACACATTGAAAACAACACACTTGGGAATAGCTTATTGCTAGAATATCATTTTAAGCCACATTAATGTTCCCATCACCAATCAAATTCCAAAATTTCCATCGTAATTTTTAGAGAAATTTGCAACATCTAAGTACTTCAAATCCATAAAATCATGGTGCTCACACAAATTTTATTTTGTACACCTTTTCCTTTTTCTTTTAAGGAAGCTTAGTAAATATCAACAAGATGTTTTGATGTAAGACATATACACCTCTAATGTCATTTCATGCCATATCTATAACAAGTACTCACTACCATGCCTAGGATCATTAACAGATGCAACATTCACTTTAAGGAATGACATCGATCCAATTGGGTGGGATTGATGATTTTTCATCAATAGTTCATTACTTTGTTTGGCGACAATAAATAATAATATTAACTCAGAATTTTTTTTAAAAACATCATTCTCAATATTGCTGTTATATGAGCACATTAAAGGCATGAAAATACTATTGTTTTTTTTTTTTTTCAATATATATTCATCGGTAACACTTTCTCCACGTAATTTTAATTGATAAGTAATCTTTAACATTGCGGAAGTATATTCACTTAAACTTTTAAAATCTTATAACCATGGATGCATTCAATTATAGCTAGTTTTTGGAAGTATTACGGTCTTTTGATGGTTATATATTTCTTTGAAATTATTCTAAGAGACAAATGAATCTTTTACTATCAAATATTCATTTAAAAAAAAAAAAAAACTTTTATGGAGGTGATTGTGAAGCAATATCATTGCCTTCACATAATTTTGCGAGGATGCCTTATTCCCC
Source organism: Dimocarpus longan (assembly GCA_022984855.1). Taxonomy (NCBI): domain Eukaryota; kingdom Viridiplantae; phylum Streptophyta; class Magnoliopsida; order Sapindales; family Sapindaceae; genus Dimocarpus; species Dimocarpus longan. The sequence continues at coordinate 29,748,147 of CM041017.1, forward strand.
TCTTTTATTATATCTCCAAGATTCATGACATCCAAGTGAATTTTAGCATCAGGAGTCTATGTCAAATAATTATTGCCAAAAATATCAAGGGTAGTGAACTCGAGCTTTGTTAGATTTGACATGATAACAAAATATAATAGAGATTATAAAAGATATATTAACAACAGTGCTATAACTATATGTCAGTATATAATTAATATATTGATTTGCCGCAAAAAGAAAACCAATACATAATGAAGTTAATCAACACACTAAATTATATTTGATAAAAAGAACTGTATAATCTATTGTATAAACAAATAAATGATTAAGATGATAAGGAATTGACAGCATAACCCATCAAATAACATAATATTAATTTGTAACCAAATATATAAATTATCATGAGAATGATAAGAATATAAAATCTATATAGACCAAGTAGAAGAAACACAATTCATGATAATAAATATCTAAATTCGTAAAATATAGTAGAAACAAAGGGTGCTAAATAAATCATTTTAAAGCACTATATACCAATAACATAAAAAAAGAAATAAACAAATATTACAAAAAAAATTATTTGACTCAGATTCTACCTTGATTTGAAACAAACAGTTAGAACTTTGTTGATAACATATTATAAAACAAGTGCAATATCAAAATATTGTGGTTTACTAGAAAAAATAATAATAAGAAGAAACCACAAGATAAATGTAGGGAAAGAGTAATTTCAAATTTGTTCATTTTATTTGTAGAAGGGATAAACAATACATATCATGTATCCTTTATTTATAGGCTAAGAGTCATAAGTAGAGATAATCGAAAAGTCTCAAGTTACATATCATATTAAAGCACTATTAAAGAAAACATTATTGAGAGATAATGATGAAGGTTATGGATTTTCAAAGGTGGCATCCAGACAATTGATTTATAACACTTGCCACATAATTATGATTCATGATGATGGTTGGGCTTATTAAAGTCATAGACATTACCATTGAGGAACTGGCTCCTTATAGTTGGGGAGGATTTTCTAGAGGACATGAAGAGGACGAGGCCAATCCACTTCCAAAACTCTTTTCATTCAATTTAATCCTTAAGTTCTTGATTAACTCTTCATAGTTCTTATCCATCTGATGCAATTCTTCCAAGCTGCATTGATCCAGAGGGGCTTCCCACCAGCCTTGAGTTCCTTTCCCTTTAGATATCTCTTCTAGCGTCTTCTCACGCTTCTTTTCAGTATCTAGTTGGCGGAGAAGCTGATTGTGGTATTGGTTTAGTTCATCGATTTTGACTTTGCGGTGAGCCTCAAACAGAGAGTGGATGTTGTCATCTTCTAATGGGTTCACTCCTTGAAAGCGATTTGAAATAGCTTCCATAGATGGGTGAGCAAACGAGTAAGGTTTCCCCGTTGGTGAGAACACTAGAACGCCCACCTCAGCACCAGTTAAAGTGACCAGCTCATTTGCTTTTTTGTAAATCCCAGATTTACGTTTGGCAAATGTTGTCATTCTATCGTCAGAGTTTTGAATCCTTTTTATTTCAATTTTTTGTTTGCCTTTGGTTTTCTTTCTTGATTCAGCCATGATCAACAAATTCTGCAAAAGACAATAATCAATTAGAAATATGCAAATATGTTACATATGTGAAAGAATGTGATATTGTGTTTGTCTGGTATGATACGATTGAAGAAGTATTTACAAGACATGAAACTCAAAAACTATTATTAAGCCAAGGTCATGACTGTGTATATCTAAGTTGTCTTCTTACCATCTATTTTAAACTTTTAATCCTCTGATAATCTATTTGATAAGCACTATAAACATTTGTTCTATTTACTATATATTTGAATGTAGTATATTTATATTTACTTTGATTTCTTATTTAAAGTTATGGTTTCAATATCCAAATATTTGTCAGGAAATTAGTTCGGCAATCACTGAGTTAGTTTTGTGTTTGTATATGTATTCATTTACATAATCATAAACTCTCTCGTACCCTTTTATTAAAATTATATATTAAACAATAGGTGTCGATATTGCCACCCATAAAACACTAATATTTTAAGTAAAAATTTAGTTACACAATCATCCCATCCTCAATAACTCATACGGATAACTTGTTTTATTTTTTATTTTTTTATTTTTTTTGAGAAATATAACTTGTTTTAATTCATGTAATTTAACTACTATGTAGACCCAATAATTTTACCCAATTAGAGCCCTTTACTTAGAAAGACAAAAGAGGAAAAAAAAGTTCATAAACCCTATGTCGATTTCAAGTATCGAATGTATTCATGAAATATGCAATCATCATATAATGAAGTAATGAAAAATAAATTTCAGACAACTTTAATCATACAACGATTAGTTAGTATGATTCTTAAAAGAGACAAAGTTGAGGGAAATACGTTTGGTTGTGGCAGCGAAGGGTATCTTATAAATCAAAGTATAACATTTACATGTATGCACGACTTAAAAGAATAGTTGATCAAGAATTGGTAACTGAAATTGTTTTTTCCTGAAGACATACAACAACAACATTAAGCATTATGTGTTCAACAAGTACATGAAAAGATCAAACAAAAGTAGCAAATTGACAACAAAAACAATAATAATAAAACTTCAAATGATCTCATGTATGCTAAGAGAGTTACGTATGAGTCTACTATTGGCATTAAATTAGATGTTTATAGTGATAATTTAATTTTTATCTCGTAAAATAGGTGTATAAACCATATTTATAGGTGACAATATCACCACCCTGAACAACAAGATGTTGATGCTGTAAATTACGTCAACATGTCTTTACCATTTCATACTAATATACAACAATAAGATTTAATATCGTACCAAATTTGATTGATTAATTTAATTCAAAAGGCTACATTATGATAAAGGCAGTGTATTGTATATTGTCAACTATGCCATGTGTTATTGTAAAAAAAATAAAAAATAAAAAACCAAAAAAAAATAAAAAACCATCCTTGATACTAATAGTTAAGGAAGAATTTAATTTATAAACGTATTCATCAATTAGATTGTTTATTATGATCCAACCTACTTTATCAAAAAAAAATCTACCATTTGCAGTAATTAAAGGTTTTATTATTAAAAAAAAAAAAAAAAAAACATACTAAAACATACGCAGAAATCCCTGAAGATTTTTTTATCATTAACAACAACCAAGAAAAGAAAAATATGATTATAAGAGAAAAGACTTAAGATAGAAAAAGGGGCCGGAGTACATAACCTAAGAAATATAATTTCCCTAAGGATCATGCATATGTTATTAGATTCAAAAACATAAGAGAGATTAGATCATACCAAGAGTTGATTCGTATACAACTCAAAAAATTTCCAAAAAGCCTTTTTGGATCCTAGCTGCAACACCTTTCTGTTTTACAATTTTTTGTTTTTCACTGCAATCAACAAAAGTCTTCCTTCTAATTCTTGATTTCTCAAGTGACTAAATGTGTGATTAGTTTTGGTTAATTGAAGACCTTTAATGTAGCAATCTATAAATCAATCCTTGAAGACTAATGATTTAGGAAGTATTTACAAGACATGAAATTCAAAAAATAACATTCATGAATGTATATCTCTAAGTTGTCTTCTTACCATCTATTTTAAACTTTTAATGCTCGGATAATCTATTTGGTAAGCACAAAAATTATTTGTTCTATTTACCATAAATTTGATGGTAGGTATATTTATTTTTATCTTACTTTCTTATTTAAAGTTATCCAACTATTTGTCAGGAAATTAATACACAATAAACGCCATCCACAATAATTAATGCAAATAACTTGTTTTAATTGAAATGATTTAAATACTATGTTGACCCAGTGACGGATCCAGAAAATTTGTTCAAGGGGCACATGAATAAAGTAATAAAAATATCGAAAATTAAGAATTTACTAAATATATAATGTTTTTATGTAAAAAAAAAAAAAAAATTGATAACACTATATATTTTAAATAAAATAAAACATACATTATATTTAGGAAAAACAAATAGTTTTATGCTTAAAAATCCTAATGAAATCATTAAAATAAATAAAAAAGGAAAAAAACATAAATTATATAAAATTATAATTTTCCTCGACGATACTTCATATCTTGAAACCGTTTCATGATAATTTCTTTGTCAATTTTGTCAAAAATATCTTTCTCCACATATGCAAGCAAGTTATAATTTAACCAGTGATCTCTCATTTGATTACGTAATTCAGTATTCACAATATTCATAGTAGAAAATGCTCTTTCAACAATAGTAGTTGCAACAAGTAGTAATAATGTCAATGTCAAAAACAAGTACACTAATGGGAAAATTTTATCTTATTTTTCGCAACTATCTTTTGTGTCAAATCTGTAAAGCCATTTAATTATGAGAATTCAATATTAGAGCGCATGAAAATAAAGAGAAGTCAAAATAAAGATAAACTATAAATTTAGGAGACTAATCTGACAAATCACAAGATGTCAAAGTGAAAATAAAGAGAAGTCAAAAACAGATGAAGAGAAAAAAAACAATTATTTATTAAACTTGTAAATTGTCAATGAATTTTGTATAACACATAAAAAGTAAAAATAAATAGAACTTATATAGGAGAGAATTAAAAAAATAAAATTAAAAAAGGAAACTATAAATTAATTAGGAGTAGGAAAAATATTAGAAGTAGGAAAACTAGGTTTAATAAAAGTAATAAATAAGAAAGGAAATTAATTCTATTAGAAATAAAAAAATAAATAATTAAATAAAAATAATGAACAATTAAAAAAAAAAAAGAAATAAAGCATGGAATTTGGATAAAAAGTTGGCATCACAAGCAAATTTTGTAACATATAAATTAGTTTTTAAATAAAATAATATAAGATAAATAATAATAATAATAATTAAAAATAAAAAATAAAAATTCAATTGAAATGGACAACTCAAGCATTAATTACACAGCATCTATGGATTACACTCACTATTGCATGTCTGCTGTCTGCAGACTGCAACAGTAAACTTAGTTTTTTTCTTTTATCTTTTTTTGCCTGCAAAGTAAATTAAGTAATTTTTTTTTTTCAAATTCCGGGGGGGCACGTGTCCGCCCTGGCCTAGGGATGGGTCCGCCCCTGTGTTGACCTATTAATTTTACCCAGTGTTTAAAAACTCGGTTGAGTTGACCGAATTCTCACCGGGAACTCGCCGCTCGACCGGCTTCCTAGACGAGAACCCCTAGATCGGGAGTTTCAACTCGGTTGCTGTCCAAAATTGGTCCAACTCGGGTCGACTCGGGCTGACTCGGCCCAACTCGGCTCGACTCGGCCCGACTCGAAATCGGTCTACTCGATTTTCGAGCACTCAGTCAGTCTTCAGTTCTGTTCTGCATTTCTACTGCATTCTATTCAGCTGTCGTGCTGCTTTTGCCACCGTGCTGCTTCTGCCGCGTTCTGTTCTGCATTTCTGCCTGCTGCCGTGCTGCTTCTGTCGATCCTGCTGAGGCTGGTTCTACTATCGCCGGTCGACTTCTGCTGCGCTGTCTTCTCGTTGTCCTCCGTCGCTCCTTCCGTCGCAGTTGCTGTCTCTGTATGTGAAGTGATCAAGTGAAGAAGAAGAAGAAGACATGAAGATCGAAAGAAGAAGAAGAAGAAAGAAATGAGAACAAACAGAGAGAACAGAGAAGTGAAGGAGACAAATGAACAATATAATCAATTTATTTATCCGAAAATGTCACTCAGTTTTTTAGTTTTTGGACAAAATTACCCTTCATTATTTCTCATTATTTCAAAAAAACCATTATCTTTAATAATATAATCATTTGTATTATTTTCAATTAGCCCCTTTCTTTATGATATTTATAGTTTTTTTATACTTTTTATAATTTTTACCAATTTTACCCCTAACCGAGTACTCACCGAGTTTCCGAGTACTCGTTGCTCACTACCTCGCTGATCGAGTAGCGAGTAGCGAGTTTTAGAACACTGATTTTACCCAATTAAAGCCCTTTACATAAAAAGACAAAATAGAAAAAAATAAATAAATCGTAAACCCTAGGGCGATTTCAGGTATCAAAGGTATTCATGAAATACACAATCGTCATATAATAAAATAATGAAAAAAATAAATTTTAGACCAGTTTGATCATACAATGATTAGTTAGTATGGGTCCTAAAAGGAACAGAGCAAAGAAAAAAAATCTTATTGTATGTTTGGTTGTGGCAGTGAAAGGAATCTGATAAATCAAAGCATAACATGTACGTATATGCACGGCTTAAAGAGAGAATAGTTTATCAAGAATTGGTAACTGAAATGGGTTTTATTTTTCTTAATACATACAACAACAATCGAAAGCACAAGTACAGGAAAAGATCAAGCAAAAGCCGAGAATTGACAAACAATAAAACTTCAAGTGATCTCATGTATGCTAAGAGAGTTAAATAGAAGTGTACTTATAAAAAGGTGTAAATCCTATTTATTGGTGGATAAAGGATATTATTGGCATTAATTTGGGTGTTTATAGTGATGATTTAATTTTTATACTTATAAAATAGGTTATAAACCATATTTATGTTTGACAATCTTGCCATCCTAAACAACAAGATATTGATGTTGTGAATTATGTCAACATGTCTTTACCATCTAGTACTAATATACAACTATAAGATTTAATATTGTACCAAATTTGATTGATTGATTAATTCAAAAGGAAACATTATAATAAAAGCAGTGTGTGGCATATTTTCAGCTATAGTAATATTTAAGGAAGAATTTAATTCATAATTATATTTATCAATCAGATTGATTATTATGATGCAACTTACTTTGCCAAAAAAAAAAAGAAAAAACTACCATTTGCACTAGTTAATGGTTTTATTATAATAAAACCATACTAAAACATACATAGATATCCCTAAGGATTTTTTTATGTTTAACAGCAATTAAGAGAAGAAAAATATGATAATAAAGAGCAAAACGTGCAAAACCCCTCTTGAGATAAGACTTTAAAGACGTGAAAATAAAGTTTGAGTTTTATAACCAGATAGCTATAACTTAAGAGTTAAAAGATGTTAAATTTGATGGTTAATTTTGGTTTGAAGGACAAAGACGAAAATGCCCTTAGTTTTTAAATTAATTTTCTTTTCTTTTAAAATGTAAAATCATAACTGTTAACTTAATAAAAAATAAATTAAAATAATAATAATTAATTTAATAAGAAATAAATTAAAAAATCAATAAATCTTTATAAGACATCTTTTCAGATGGATAGTCGAGATAAAATGAGAAAAGAAACCGAAAAAAAAAAATGGTAAACAAAATTTTCAATTCATCTATTCATCCTCTCTATATCTTCATCTCTAAAATAACGAAAAAAAAAAAAAAAAAAAAACTGGAACAATTTTTTTCAATTAATTTGTTCACCCATATTATTCTCCAGATCTTCATCTCTAAATGTATAAACCCAGACCTATAAATTATCCACCATTTCCTCTTCTTCTCCACTCCTTGCATCCCCTGCCGCCCCCCACCTACAATAACAATCTGCAAAAAACCCATTCAGACATTAATTTGCAAAAACCCACACACATTATTAATCCTCTATAAAAACCCAAGAACATTATCAATCAATCGATCGTCTACTGCATCAACCCCAATCACCCACCCATTGTAAAACCATCCAGACATCACTACAACAAAAATGGCATAATATAGCATGAGATGAATGCTATAATAGGTAATAGATAGCATTTCAACTAACGCTATGACAGCCCATGCTATCAAAAGTCCCCTTTCATTGATAGCAATTTATAAATGCTATGCATGATGTTCTAATTAAAAGCTATCATAGGTGTGATCACAACTTTTTATAAATGCTATAATTGTGTCTCCATCACATTTTGAAATTCTATAAATATTTGATTAAGTTAGTAGCTTTTCTATGTTATAGCTTTTTTTTTTTTTTTATGCTATGAAAATTATTTGATTGGCAATTTATAGAAGTTATAAATAATGTCCTTTATTTTTACATTTTTTTGAAAAATAAAATTAGATTTCATTATATTCTAATTATGAACATTGGAATTCTTCTAAATACATAAAAAGGACTATAGACATAAAAGAGTTCAAGTCATTCCATTATACTACCAAAATCTTTACATTGTCCATCATAACAATATATGGAGATTTCATGATAGCTATACATCAACTATAACTAAAGTAGCTAAATATGGATTCTTCATATACAAAAGTATAAGTCTAAACTAAAAAGATGGTTCCAAAAATCTACAAAAGTGAAGAATCGACTACCATTCATCTTCAACATATGTTCAGTGCAATTGACAAAAAACTTGTATTCCCATATTGACAACAGCCAATGCGATTGATAATATCATGTCCACGTACTTAATTACAACCTGAATTTATGATTTTAAAGGAATTAAAATCCAATAAAAAAAAACAAAATTTATTCAATAATCAATATTAGAAATATCAACAAAAACAAATAAATATTATAGATTGCTTGAATAAAACTTCCTACACCAGTAAACCACATATACAAAAAATATATTCAACAATAAACATTACATATATTCAAGTCAAAGAAGTTAAACTCCCAAACATATTACCGTTTTATAATTTTTTTTTCAATATATCAAGCTATAAAGTATATATATAACTTAAAACTAAAATGATCAAGAAATAAAAATAAATTTAAGCTCACAAATGAAAAATGAAAATAAACAAAAGACACGATCCTAAGTCAATTTGCAAAATCCATATTTTTAACATATATTCAAGCCAATGCAATTCAACTCTCAAACATATAACTATTTCATCATTTATTTCATGTCTCATTCTATAAAATACATAACTTAAAACCAAAATGATCAAGCAATCTAAAAAAATTTAAGGTCATAGATTAAAATGCAAATAAATTACCTAAACGAAAGAGAAGACCCAAAGTCAATTTGCAAAACCCATATCAACTTTGTCAACAGGCCATGCAACTGTACTACCCACAACATCTTCTACAAAAGTCATTTCTCATGTAGGCCTCCACAAAAATGCTTCACCTTTCTTTACCACATCTACCCATACTCTCATGGCATTTGGTCTAATAGGGATATGATGGATTAGTGAATATGGATCACTTGAAGACCAACGCCCTTCAACTACTACTTCCCCAGACCTTAACCAATCTAATAACTTGCATTTCTTATTTTGTAGGTTGGTATTCACACCCTTTATCAAAACAAAACATTGATTTTGGGCAACTAACACTAATGTTGTATAAAAAAACATGAATGCACAAATGTATAATAAATCTTCCATGTAAACATAGAAGAAATATCCTTACCAGCATAGTAGTAACAGGTGCATTTAAAGTTTCCTCACAATTTAGAAGTTTGGCCTCGCATATCCTGATATTAAGAAAAGATAATGTTAATATTTTTAAGGAAAAGGTTTTACACAAATTTGTTTACATACTTGCCTGATTTTTTAGAAAAGTTGTGACAACAGCAGCAAGGTTTTTCACTTGTTCCTTCAATTTATTTTGTTCTTCTTTCATTTGAGCTATGGTGTTGTCCCTTTGTCAAAGTATTGTTAATTGAGATAAAGTAACTCCTTTTCCAAGTCCTCTCAGACATCCACGATTTTTAACACGAAGTACTCTTGAAAGAGCATCTTCTTCCAAGTCAGTTTTGGACACTAATGGATCATTTTCAGCTTTTTTCAATTTTTCCTATCGCACAAAAAAAAAAAAAAAAAAAAAAAAAAAGATAAAAAGTAGCTTATGAGAAAAACAACAATTAAATTGCTTGTAAAAAACTGCTTACAGTAGTTTTAGCAGTTGTTGTGTTCACAAGATCACCATTGTTTCTCTTATATGCTTTAACCCAAATTACAACTCTAGATACAGGTTGATTTCCTCTACTCTTGCTCTACAAATACATGTACAATTGAATTGATCAATGATTAAAATAGCAATATGATTATAATAACTATACAAATATATTTGATATTACCATCTCATCAGCTAACCGAGCAAATCCTTTACGACTTGTTGTATGAGGAATTTGCTTGTCCTTCATATCTCGAAAGTGTTTGCTCTTAGCCTAAAACAATTAAGTTATTTTAGTTAAACATAAACAATATTTTTTTTTACAAATAAAATAAATAAATATATGTATCTAGATATACTGACCTTGAAAGCAGCACTATTTTTTAATTTAAGAAAATTCTTCCATTCAGTAGTTGTTTTAATGTTACCGGGTTTCAGCTCCAGCCTTTCTTCCTCATTTGCTGCCTTTCTTATTTTACTAACAAGTCTTGACGTTGAAGCCCTCCAAAGTTCACCCATCTCCTTAAATATGTAATCTTTTTGCCATCCTTCTGTTACTTTATATCTTGCCTACAAAACAAAAGCATAAAATGAAATAACTCATTTGAATTGAAAGAATACTTTTTAACCCATCTTCAAACTACTACCTGAATACATTTCCATAAAATTTCTTTTATATCTGAAGGAATTTTTTTCCAATCAGATATAGTAAAAGGTACAATTTCCCGAACTAAAGGGCCTAAATATGAGGACAAACTAATAGACTCTTCACCAATAAGTTGACCAATGCCATTGTCTTTGATTTCAATTCTACTAGCACCTTCCATAGCAATGGTCTTCATTTTAGTAGAACCTCTCTTTTTTCTTTTAGGTACTCGCATCTCCTCTAAGTTGTTAGCGATATTCTCAACTTGAGCATCTTGTGATACTTCTGGAGATTCTGCATCAACTCTCAATCTCCGACATGACTCTTCTTTACTACCAGTAGCCATGACAATTTAGCTATTCAAAAAAAAAAAAAAAAAAAGAAGGATAAATTCTACACAAACATAAGTTATAATACAGTAAAGAAAAACAAGTATAATCTCAACAAATTTGAAACTAGAGGATGATGAAAAGACCACAAGGTAAGTTTAACAAAAGTAATCAAATCTACCATTAACACTTTATATAGATACTAGTATTCGAAGATAGAAAATTACAATAAACATCTATTCATTCTTGTAAGTAAAACTTTAAAAAAAAAACACAAAATCATCAACAATAAATCAAAAGGAACATAAATCATATAAGGATGCCCTCACAGTCCTTTCTTACATAACTATCTTCCTCATTATCATCATCGTTATTTGTATGAAGTAAGGAAGTGTTTTGTGGTGTGGAACTAATTTCTTCATTCTTATTATGCATTTCCAACTCATAGTATCCCCTTGGTGGTGCCTTTAATAGAACATACCAATTAGATGACTCATTTTCTCTAGAATAAAAAACTTGTTTTGCTTTTAAGGCTAGAATAAAAGACTCTCTCGAATAGAGGTTTTGACTTTGATGTAGGTTAACAAGTGCAAAACCATCTTCAAGTTTAACACCACGACCCAAATTTGTCCAATCACAATTGAATATTGGAAGTTGAAACTTATGATAATCTAATAAAATTATATCTTTTATCAACCCATAATATGCAATCACATCAACAACTTGAGAAGTGTCTTTTGTACTTGCTCTGCATATGGTTATGGCTTCAATAGAAACACCACTGTTTTGTATTGATTTTTCAGCCTCTTTAGTGTGAAATTGATATCCATTAATGATATACCCAGAATAGCTCATGGCATGATTTCTAGGTCCAAATGCGAACCATTTCAATGTATCTTCATTGCTTGTACAATTATCAAAGTGAATCTGTGCAAACAGACAAAAAAAAAGTTATGTTAACACACATCTAATTCCTAGCTTATGGGAAAAGAAAAAATATGCACACACACATGAACTTAACTTCACCTAAATAAAATAGACAGCTTGTAACCTAATTAAAAAATATATATATATAACCTTTTTCTTTAGCCAAGTTGGAAATTTCTCTAAATGTTGCTTCCAAAGTAAATTTTTATTTTTCTCAAGACTTTTGTTGGATTGTTTTAACTCTTCCAGATGCGTCCTTACAAAACAGAAAATTAAATTAAATTAAATAATAAGCAATAGAGACTTTTAAGTTGTCCTACCAAAACTCAAACTTATAATTTATAGTTAAATGCACTTACTCTAAATATGGCTCCACTATAGCAGTATTGAATAACACATATCGATGAGCATTTTCCAACACTTCATCACTCAATATAATAGAGGTTCCAGCTGAAATTGTACGACCTTCCGAAATGACATCGTAAGAGAAATCTTGATTGCGACGCTCTTGACAATTTAATTTAGCCAACTGTCTCATATACATACTACAAAATCTCATACACTCATATGCAAGATAGCATTCTACAATACAACCTTCAGGTCTCGCACGATTCTTTACATACCCTTTAAGTACCTTCATATATCTAAATACATATAATGTCAAAATAGTATTATTTGTATTAAAAAAAATAAAAGCAAAAGCAAAAACTGGGTAAATTAAAAGAATATTACGAATAGAGTTTGTACGTTTCGAAGGGGTACATTCAATGGCATTGAACAGGTCCAGCTAATCGTGTTTCTCGTCCCAAATGAATTGGTAAGTGAATCATGATATCAAAAAATGAAGGTGGAAAAAAACCTTTCGAACATACATAATATTTCCACAACTTCATCTTCAAGGGTTGTAATTTTATCTCTATCAACAATGCATTAACATATTTTGTTGAAAAAGGCACACAACTGAAATATTGCCTTCCTCGGTCCTTTTGGCAGCATACCTCTTAAAGTTAATGGTAGTAATTGCTACATCAAAATGTGACAGTCATGAGATTTTATACCTGTAATTTTCAACCCTTCCATTGACACACATCTCCCAATGTTTGAACTATACCCATCAGGCACCTCTAAATTGAATAGCCTTTTGCCAAGTAATTCTTTCTCAACCTTGGACAACGTATGCGGGGCTGGAGAAAGATATGTTTTAGTTTCACGATATTGAGGATGCAACTCTTGTCGAATTCCCATATCTTCTAAATCCTTACGGACATTGATTCCATCTTTGGTTTTTCCATTAATGTCCAATAATGTGTCAAGTATGCTCTCACAAACATTTTTTTCTATGTGTATTACATCTAAGTTATGACATAATGTCAAGACCTGAAAAATAAATAAGAGAAATAATTATTAGAAATTGCATAGTAACTTATTCGAATATAAAAAAAATAAATAACATAATACAAGTAGCATTTACCTTCCAATATGGTAGATCGAAGAAAATGGATTTTTTTTCCAAATTTGTGTAGTATGACCATCCTCTTTCCGTTTTCTCTTTTTAAGTTTACCCCATTCATTTTCAAAATCTTTAAGAGCAATGAAATATTGGTGCCAATCATGATTCTAGGACTCTGTCATTTCTCTTCTTTTCCATTAAATCAGGACTTTTTTTTCGATAAGGATGAGATGGTGATAAAAATCATCTATGTCCCATATATGCAAATTTTTGACTAAATTTTAACCATTTTGAATTTGTTTTTTCAGCACATATAGGACATGTTGTTTTACCATTCGTTGTACAGCCAACAAGATTTCCATAGATTGAAAAATCATTTATTGTCCACATCAAAATTGCTCTCAAATTGAAATTTGTTTTACTAAAAGCATCAAAAGTATCCACTCCCTTGTTCCACAACTCATCTAACTCTTCAATAAGGGGTTGTAAATATATATCAATATCATTTCCAGACTGTTTAGGTCTTGGAATCAGTAAAGTCAACAAAATATTTTCTTTTTTCATGCATAACCAAGGTGTTAAATTGTATGTAACGAGCATTACAGGCCAACAACTATATTTAGAGCTCAAATTGCCAAAAGGATTAAAACCATTTGTAGCAAGAGCAAGTCTAAGGTTTCATGGGTCTGATGCAAAGGAAGGCCACTTATCATTAACTAATTCCCATGCTAAAGAATCTACAAGATGACGCATTTTGGTATCTTCACTTTTATGAGTAAAATGCCACCTTAAATCTTCTGTCATTTTTTATGACTTAAACATTCTCTTCAGCCTTGGTATAATAGGAAAGTATCTCAAAACCTTTGTTGGAACACCTTTTTTTATTTTCTTGCTATGCTTATCTGCCATCCATCTTGAAAACTTACATTTTGGACATTTATCTAACTTTTCTTTCTTTTTCCTAAACAAACAACAATCATTCACATAGGCATGTATCTTTTCATATCCTAAATCAAATGACTTGAGAAATTTTCTCACTAAATAAACAAACTTGGGAATCACATTTTCCATTGGTAACATATCATGCAACAACTCTAAAAGGCTATTGAAAGTCTTATCAGACCATCCGTATGTGGCTTTAAGTTTATAAAAAGCCACAATTGATGATAATTTTGTATATTTTGTGCAATTTGGGTACAAAGGAGTTTTAGCATCATCTAGTAATTTGGTAAAATCCTCATAATTTCTTTCTTCTAAAGGTGTATTAAATTTTACATCATGCATATAAGTAGCTTCATACAAGTTATATGCATTTGAAACTTCCCTACTTTCTATTGGATCAACTATAGTTATTCCTCACGATGAAACCAGCTTGTGTATGTAAGGTCCATTCCCTTTATAACCAAATGCTCATAAACAGTCTCAATATCATGGTGGCTTAAATTTCAACAATGTTTACATGGACAGAGAATTTTATCAGGATTCCCTACATTGTTTTGAGCTATTTTCACAAACTTCCTTACTGTATCCATGTACTCTTTAGTGGTTCTAATAAACCAAAGAGTTATAAATAAAGTAATAATATTATCAACTATTTATAATAGAGACTACACATTTGTATATTTACCTGCTAAGATGCACCCATTCTTTATCCATAATTTTTATATGGGTGATAAAATTGTATCCGCCTATCTTGTTTAAATAATTAAAATGTTAAATGTCGATAATAACGACAACCAATTTTATAAAACAACTAACACAATCAACCAAACAAACTAAGTTGTACTGCAACTTGAAGATAGCTTTTCAAAATCAAATCGCATTAAAGCAATCTGCCCTAAAAATATTGGTAACTAAACCCAATTAACCAAACAAAGCTCACAAAGTATAAAAAAGAAAAAAAAAAAAACTAAAAAGCTGCATCAATAACAAAACTCCATAACAAATTGCAAACATTTGATGATAGAGATCACAAGATTTGCTACTTAATATGCCTAAGAAACATATCAAAACTATGAGTAGTACTTGTAAGAATACATATAATATAGCAAAAGTGAACTTAATACTTTGGTTTATTGGACAATAAACTTGGATCAGCTTCTACTAATTCAAAACTAATATATTGCATGTGCATCTACCTTCTTATTTTCGTCATTTCATAGGTGACCTACAAAAAAAAAAAAAAAATAGAACCATACTCCTAACTCTAAGAATCAGTAATCTTATTTTCAAGTAAAATAGTAAAAAATTAGCCAAAAATGAAGCAAGTTTGTAGAGTAAATTTTAAAATTCAGATTGTGCATTCAAAAGTGTTTCATTCTTTGTTGGCTAAAAATTAGACTAGTATGGTATATATATAACTTTTCACAAGATATTTATATATATATATATATCTTTGAATCAAAAAACACTAACTATATGTGTTATGTTACAAACATTTTTAACGTAATTTTGAAAACACTTTTATTCGGCAAACATTATCTACAAAAGTATTGTCCACTGTAGAGTTTAACACATTGAAATGTTATCATTTGTCATATTGGAAAATCCTATCACTTGTCATCACAAAATGAAGGATTCCAAAATCTTGAGTGTAACACATTGATTGAAATATTGGTTGAATCTAATTGTTGATAGTCCTTGCCTTGCTTTTTTTTTTTTTTTTTTGTTTATCGAAGTCAAAAGTGGTATCAACCCAAACGTAGGCACAATAACTATAAGTTCTCAAAATATTTTGAGAAGTGGGGTGAATGTTTAGAGTAAATATGAAAATGGGTATGGCTTAATGCTTGAGAAAGACCATCCAAAGAATTTATGACAAATTAGTGTTGACAATGTTAATATCAATAAGTCATCATTTTATGGCATAAGAATTTATTGAAAACAAGGCACATAGATGCTGTTATATTATAGATAAAATTCGTGTTCATATTAGAAGTAGATAGTTTCAGAATCAGAATTTAAATTGTGGATACTTTTAGTTTTGATTATTTTATCAAAACCTTCAAGTTGGAGAGTTGTACAATTTTATGAGAAAAGGGAACCAAAAAGCTTATTAACACTAAGATTATGCAGAGTCAAATTCTCATAATCTATTATTAGTTAAGGAATTGCACCATTCCAATTATGTTGAGAAAGGTCAAGTTGGTCTAAAGCCTTGGATTTTCCTAGGTTGGTAGGAACATACCCATAAAAAAAGATTGTATCTAAGATTCAAGCTTTTGACACTAACTAATTTACCTAACTCTACACCAATTTTTCCATACAAAAGATTAAAAGATAAATTCAAGGATTCTAATCCAATAAAACCACAAAAAGTAGGTAAATAACCAACCTACTTGTTCCTACTAAAGTTCTACAACTTCAACCCATCAAACTCTCTGCAACTTATGATGAACTTATTTGGGATTAAGCTCAGTTGGTTGTTGGAAACATCAATAGCTTGCAATGTTCCTCTATATTTAGAAAACCCATGAAAGAAAGATTAAAATAAAAGAAATTGAAGTTTGACTCATAAGTATTTATTGATAATAAGAAAGATTGGACAAAAATACCTCATTAATCTTTAAAACCCAACCATTTTATATTTGTACAAGTTCTATTTTTTTCAAGTTTATTACAAAAGTCTTTGCTAACTAAGTAAATAGAAGAAATATAAATGAAAGCATCAAATGTTCTTTAAGTAGCATACAAAAAAATGTATTACAAAAAAAAGACACTTAGAAACCAATTCTTAAATAACCCAGCAACCAAGAACGACACATAATCAAATAAATGTAAGCATGAGAAAGTATCGGTTAATTCCAGAATCCATAAAAGCTAGCTGGAATTTCTTTCCAACAACGAAGAACAACGACAAAGAATTTGGGCAAACAAAGAAGCTGATGAACAAAAAAGATGATGAAGAACAGTGAACAAATAAGCAGAAGAAGGGTAGCAATTGTGGGACAGATGATAAAGATAGTCTATTAGCAGAACGTGGAAGGTTCTAGGAAGAAGAGACAAGTAGTTCAGACAAGTTAATTAGTGATGTATAGCTGAGTGATGACAAAGAAGCTGAGTGAAAGATAATATGATAACATTAAAGTAGTATTTGAGCTATCATTCATGCTTCTGTGCAGGTGCAATTTTTGGCAGGCTTTTACTTTCTTTCCCGCTATTGACTTTTCAGAGCCAATTACTTTGTCTTATTTTATGTTGATTGCATATTCAAAATGCTATAATATTCAATATAAACAGTGAATTCATTAATTATTGTGTAGCATTCATGGAATGCTATATTATTACCATTAAAAAATAATAAAAAATATATCGATACCAACCAAGCATCCATAATAGCATTTTGTATCAAAAATCAATTATATATGAGAAAGTTATTGCTTTTCAAAATGAATGTTATTAAGTAGTGCAATAAAATGTAACATTTGTTATAGTGCATCATCTTCAAATGCATATAGGCGAAAAACCCCAAATGCCATCTTCAAACACATTATCTGCAAAAGCCCTAAACATCATCTTCAATCAAACCTAAATAATAAAACCCAAATTTATTGATTTCCAAGTGTACTCGAAAATACCTAGGGAGAAAAAAAAAAGGGATAGAGAGAGAAGTGCACTGTTTCCATCACTGTCCTACAACTCTAGCTACTGTATTTCTCCCTCTATCTAAATTGGATCATCAATAAAGGAGTCCTAAGGTTCTCCATCACCTTAGAGATGATGCATTATTTGGGATGAACCCAAATGATGTTGATGAACATCATCCGAACCCAGATGATGTTCATCAACATCATCAGGGTTCATCCTATATAGTGGATTGGAACCCAGATAAGAAAGAGAGATATTGGATGAAAGAAAGGAAGGTTGAGTTAAGAGAGGTCTCCATCGCCCGAAAGAAAGAGATTGGAGTTTGACCAGAGAGAGAGAGAGACGGAGATAGGGATGAGGAAAGATTTGAAGATGGGGTGTTGATGAGAGGTCTACATCGCAGATTAGGTTGAGTTGAGAGAGAGAGAAATGTAGATAGGGATGGGAAAAGATTTGAAAATGGTGTTTTGATGGGAGCAAAAATTAACTACGAGATTTGAGAAAGGATGATAAAGATTTTAAAGAACTCAATTTTTTTTTTCCTTGTTTTTTTAGTTGTTGATGAACTAGAGAATGATGAACCTAGTTTTTTTTATTATTTTTTAATTTTTTAGAGAGAGAGAGGGGGTGAAAAGAAAAGGAAAGGAAGGGAAAAAATATTTTGTTATTATTATTTTTTTATTTTCCTTATAAATGGACCGAAATACCCTTCACCCTATTGACTATGACTACCGTTAACCATTAAGATGACGCTATCTTGCTATAAAACCCAAACTTTGTTCCACGTCTTTAAAACCTTACTTCAGGGGAGGTCTTATGCGTTTTGCTCTAAGAAAAAATATTTAAGGTAGAAAAAGGGGTAGAGTGCATGAACGTAAGAAATATCATTTCTATAAGGATCACGCATATGTAATTAAATTCAAAAACATAAAAGATTAGATTATACCAAGAATTGATTCATATACAACTCAAAAAAATTCTGAAAAGCTTTCTTGGACCTATCTATAGCACTTTTCTATTTTGCAGTTTTTTGTTTTTCCCTACAATCAACAAAAGTCTTCCTTCTAATACTTGATTTCTCAAGTGACTAAATGTGTGGTTATTTTGGCTTAATTGAAGTCCTTTAATGTAGCAGACTAGAAATCAATCCCACAAGGCTAAGGTCTCTTTCTCTCTCTCTCTCTCTCTCTCTCTCTTCAGGAACAAGAAGAGCAAGGAGAAGAAGAACAGATGGGGCAACACACACTCTTTCTCTTTTCTCACACACTAGCCAACTTTAGTTTGCCTAGGGTTTTTGAGTTTAATAAAACTATTGCTTTTCAAACCATAAGGTTTATATTTTATATTATCAATTAGAGTTTCCAAACCTAAATTATATTTGGCTTATAAGTCCTTCAATTTAAGTAAAATCACTAGTAATTAATTTTTAATTATTTAATAATCAAGCTCTATAAAAAAACTTTAGGACAATATTGAAATTGAATTCCTTAAATATAAATTGTTAAATATATATAAATATCATGCATAAATTTGATTGTCGTAATTCATATTTTCTTAGTTGTTAGTTATGCCACTATAAAATTATAACTAAGCTTATAATATTGAAGTAGTTAAATGAATTTCCAAATTATCTTTGATAGGTTATACGTTGTATAGAATCAACCTTTACTCAGATATCTATAATAAAGGAAGAGTATAAATTACTATCAACCACATATGATTTCATCTTCATTTTGGTTTCTCGAGTCACACTAATTTCAAAAGTATGACTATTATGATATCTCCAAATATCATAATTATTCTATTACGACCACTTGAATATGGATTTTCTAGTCATAAACCCACATAATTTTCCAACATGGTAATTATACCACATATGTTAGTAAAATTCCTTTGAGTGTGCATTGTCTCCATATTGAAATAATGAGCTCACCGACCTATTAAGGTATTGATCGTATTACAGAATTCACACATTCATAGATCAAATGAGTCTATTACATACTATGATTTCATCAGCCTCTCCTAATTAATATGAGCATCACTATAATTTCTATGCTACTTGTTATTTGCTTAGATAGTAATCTTTATGCAGATGGTTACACGCAAGTATTTTAGTTCAATGCATTGTCATGCAATATTATTTCGCCTCCGAGTGAAGACTTCCACTGCGGTAACTCGAACACCACTATTCCATGGATTTTTAAGTTACGAGTATTATAACATCACTTCATAGATGATCAAGATCCATAAATTGTTGGAGCTAACCATTTGATCATTTAAACAAAAAAAAAAAAAAAAATCTATGTTTGTCCATATTCCACTTGTGTTTTCCCAAACATGTATGAATCAAATACCTTGTATAATAAACCGAGGAGCTTATAAAATGTATATCGGTACACAATGGATAATGGATAATGCTATATGATATACATTTATTTATTTCAAAAACGAATAAGTAACAAATATTATTCATTTTGATTTTTCTGGGGCATAATTCTAACAGTAGTATCTATGGATGTATTTAAACATATTCAAAGAAAATATGAATTTTATCACTAAAGTTAAATGACATTAGGTTTAGGCAACTCCAATACAAACAAAATATGTATTTATTAACGATTCTTCAAAGTGAATGGGGGTGGTTTGACAAAATTAAAGTCACGTACGGTAAGAAATCATAAGCTAGCTTGCACATAAACGCATATATAATTAAACTTTTATTCCAGGCTAATGACAACGTTTCCTTCTACTTTTACTTCGTTTCTGCACATCATACGAATTACATTCAAAGGAAGAAAATACTCTAGTTTGCCAGTATTTTTTTTTGTTTTTTTGGTTTAGTGTTAGAATTCAAGAAATCATAGTTGAATCCAAGCAGGCATACCCAAACTGTTCTACAAGCATTGCAAAGGGGCAGAAATTTCATGTTTTGGACATTGCACATTTACTGCAAGTCTCTATCTTTGACGTTCATTCGAGTCAGTAAATTTATTTTTATTGCTATGATTTCGATTTTATGTTTAGTGCTTTCAGTTTTGCTTTTCTTCTCCAGTTTGATTAATATGGTGTTTATTTAAATTACTATTTAATTTTGCTTGCACGAATTAATGGTTCACATACTGATTGTTTATTCAACACTAGATAACCAAACTATTGCAATCGTGCTAATATGTTCAATAAATGAAACATATGTATTGAACTTTTTCATAATATAAAGATAAATGAATAGTTTTTCCCAGAATAGAAAGACATGTGGCTTAGTTGACAATATGCCAAACATCTAATTGACTGGCTACAGTCATAACAATCAAATTGATATGTCAAATATGCATGTGTTAAATAATTTATTGTATGTTAGTTCAAAATGGTGGAGATATATTAACGTCAGTCACATGCTGTCAATTGTGCACGTATTACTTCGTTATTAGTATAGAATTGCTATGTAATTTTTTTATTGGAAATGTTATCTAAATTACCTCAACTATTATTTAGCATTATTGTATTAGAGTCTACACGAACTACTAATGATGACACAACATAACTAGAATAACCTTAATTATCACATAATCATGATTCATGATGATGTCTAGGCTTATTAAAGTCATAAGCATTGCCATGGAGAAACTGGCTCCTAGTTAGGGAGGCTTTTCTAGAGGACCTGAAGAGGATGAGGCCCATCCACCTCCGAGACTCTTTTCGTTCACTATAATGCCCAAGTTTTTCAATAACTCTTCATAGTTCTTATCCATCTGATGCAATTCTTCCAAGCTTAATTGATGCAGAGGGGCTTCCCACCAGCCTTGACTTTCCTTTCCCTTCGATTTCTCTTTTAGCGTCTTCTCATGCTCCTTTTCAGTATCTAGTTGGCGAAGAAGCTGATTGTGGTATTGGTTTAGCTCGTCGATTTTCACTTTGCGGTGAGCCTCAGTAAGAGAGTGGATATTGCCATTTTCTGATGGGTCCACTCCTTGAAAGCGATTTGAAATAGCTTCCATAGATGGTTGAGCAAATGAGTAGGCTTTCCCCGCTGGTGAGAACACCAGAACCCCCACCTCAGCACCAGTTAGAGTGGCCAGCTCACTTGCTTTTTTGTAAATCCCAGATTTACGTTTGGTAAATGTTGTCATTCTATCGCTAGGGTTTTCAATCCTCTTAATTTCAATTTTTTGTTTGCCTTTGGATTTCCTGCTTGATCCAGCCATGATCAACAAATTCTGCAAAACACGATAATAAATTAGAAATACGTAAATATGTTACATTTGTGAAAGAAGTGACATTGTGCTAGTCTGGTATGATATGATTTAGGAAGTATATACAAGACATGAAACTCAAAAAGTATTCTTTCAAAAAAAAAAGGTCAAAATGTATTATTAAGCCAAGGTCATGAATGTATATCTCGTAGTTGTCTCCTTACCAACTATTTTAGCCTTATAGCTTGGATAATCTATTTGGTAAGCACAATAAATATTTGTTCAATTTACCGTAAATTTGATGGCTGGTATATTTATATTTATTTTAAGTTCTTATTTAAAGTTAAGATTTCAATATCCAAATATTTGTATCAAAACTAATACACAATAATTGCCATCCACAATAACTAACACGGAAAAAATTTTTAATTGAAGTAATTTAAATTCTATGTAGACGCATATATTTATTTTACCCCATTAAAGCCCTATACTTAAAAAGAAAAAAGAGGAAAAAAATATATCATACACCCTAAGTCAATTTCCAGTGTCAAGGTTGTTCATGACATACACAATCATCATATAATAAAGTAATGAAAAAAATAAAATCTCCCAAAAATAAATAAATAAATAAAGTAATGAAAAAAATAAATTTTAGACAAGTTTGATCACACAATGATTAGTTAGTATGGATCTTAAGAGGGATGGAGTAGAGGAAAAATCCCATTGTATGTTTGATTGTGGCAGCTGTGAAGGGAATCTGATAAATCAAATTATAATATATACGTATATGCACAACTTAAAGAGAGAATAGTTTATCAAGAATTGGTAATTGAAATGGGTTTTTTCTTAAGACATACAACAACAACAAAAAGCATAAGATGTTCAACAAGTGCAGGAAAAGATCAAACAAAAGCCAAAATTGATAAACAATAAAACTTCAAGTGATCTCATGTACGCTAAGAGAGTTATACAAGCCTGTACTTATAAAAATGTGTGTAAATCCTATTTATCGGCGGAGAAGGGTATTATTGACATTAAATTGGTTTTTTATAGTGATGATTTAATATTTGTACTTATAAAATAGATTTATAAACCATATTTATTTGTGACAATCTTGCCGCCCTAAACAATAAGATATTGATGCCGTAAATTACGTCAACATGTCTTTACCATCTTGTACTAATATAAAACTATAAGATTTAATATCGTACCAAATTTGATCTGTTAATTTAATTCAAAAGGCTACATTATAATAAAGGCGGCGCGCGGCGTGTTGTTAACTATACTTATGTTTAAGGAAGAATTTAATTCATAAATATATTTATCAATCAAATTGATCATTATGATGCAACCTACTTTGCCAACAAAAAAAGAAAAAAAAAATCTACCATTTGCACTAATTAAAGGTTTTATAATAATAAAACCATCCTAAAACATACACAAAAATCCGACTTGTTTATGATTAACAGCAATCAAGAGGAGAAAAATATGATAATAAGAGAAAAGACATAAACCTAAGAAACATAATTTCCCCAAGGATCATGCATATGTAATTAGATTAAAAAATAATAATAATAAGAGAGATTAGATTATACCAAGAGGAGATTTGTATACAACTCAAAAAATTTCCAAAAAACCTTTTTGGATCCTAGCTGCAACACCTTTCTGTTCTGCAACTTTTTGTTTTTCACTTCAATCAATAGCAGTCTTCCTTCTAATCCTTGAATTCTCAAGTGACTAAATGTGTTGTTATTGACTGAATTGAATACATTTAGTGTAGCAATCTAGAAATCAATCCTTAAAAGCTAAGGTCTCTTTTTCCTTGAAAGAAAAAAAGAGCAAGGAGAAGAAGAACCAAAGGGGCAACACACTCTCTTTCTCTTTTCTCACACACTAGCCAACTTTAGTTTGCCTAGGGTTTGTTAGTTTCTTACAACCCATAAGTTTGTATTTATAGCATCACATATGGTTTCTAAACCTAAATCACCTTTTCTCATAAGTCCTTCAATTTAAGTAAAATCACTTGTAAATAATCAAATTTTAAATATTTAATAATCAAGCTCCAAAAAAAAAAAAAAATTATGACAATATTGATTGTGGATTCCATAAATGTAAATTATCATATGTATCATAAATTTGATTGTCATAATTCATATTTTTTTAGTCGTAAACTATACCACTATAAAACTATAAGTAAGCTCCAAATGTGCATGTATATGTGTTTATATACATATACATATACATAAATACATATATACATACATATATATAGTATTGAAGTAATTTATTGAATTATCAAATTGTCATTGATAGGTTATATTTACTCAGATATCTATAATATAAACCACATATGATTCCATCCTCAGTTTGGTTTATGAAGTCACATTAATGTCAAAATTCTGACTATTATGATATCTCCAAATATCTAAATTGTTCTATTACGATGGCTTGCATGTGTATTTCCTAGTCATAAACCTGAAGGAAAAAAATCGATTTATGATTAAAGAGGAAACATTTATCTTAACAATTTTTCCAAACAAAAACGTGTCTGTTAGATGTTACTAATATCAATTCGATAATTTTAAATAAATAAGATCGAATCTTACATTGTGTTAAGATTGAATTGATCCCTATTGATTTACAAATTATTAACCACTTGATCTTTCTCATTATGACTCTTTATCAAGGAATCGTGTGTAGGCACGATCTTGAAAAATCCATTTACTTTTCTTTTCTCAAAAAAAAAAAATAAATAAATAAATTCTACAACAAAAGAAAATGGTTAATGACTAAACACAAGAGAGGGTTCAGCCAACCGTCTTCCCTCCTTCTATGATGTGTAGCCAATCCTAAACC
Organism: Dimocarpus longan; assembly: GCA_022984855.1. Taxonomy (NCBI): domain Eukaryota; kingdom Viridiplantae; phylum Streptophyta; class Magnoliopsida; order Sapindales; family Sapindaceae; genus Dimocarpus; species Dimocarpus longan. The sequence continues at coordinate 29,772,946 of CM041017.1, forward strand.
TCTTAGGGTTTTCTATTTTCTTTTATGTGATATGCAGCTAGGGTGAGAAAGTTATATAAAAGTCAAAATTGATCAAATTGATTTGCAATATAAAACATCCTTTTATATAATCAATTTAAGGTTTTCTAATTTGACAAGGAAACATATTTCCTCATTAATTAGAATATTTAATTTCCAATTTAGAAAATCTAATTCATAATTAGATGATCTAATTTTTAAATTGGAAAATCTAATTCATAATTACATAATTTGTTTTCCAATTGGAAAATCTAATTCATAATCAAATGATTTTTTTTCCAATTAAAAAATCTAATTCATAATTAAATGATCCAATTTCCAAATCAATGAACATTCATAATCTTCGATTAATTGACTTTGAGCTTTTCAAATCTAATGATTATTAAATTAAATTATTCAAAATCATTCTTTAACCACAAATATTTGAACCATATCCTATTTAAATAATCAATAATATATAAATATTAAGTTAATGTAATGGTATTACACGTGTAACACATATAATTGGACACTCTAATTGGTTTTCGAATACTTTTCAGGAAATAAAATCGGAAATGGTGAGTGAGCATAAAACGTGAAGGTTTGGCGAAGAAGTGATGGGAAAGCATCATCGAGCAAGCAAGGATCACTAAGGCAAATGGACAGAATTTGGAACAAGCACGTGAGCCAGCCCACGCTCCCAATTTTTGCAAACTAACCAGCCAGTTTTCTATGTAGCCCTTACATGTCACAGCCCAGGTCCAAGCCTCCGCGCGTGCATCCCAGCTAACCAATCTCCACAACAGTGTACAGACTAACCAAAACAGCTCACCCGCACCTCCACAGTAGCTTTTGTGCATGCCAGCACGCAAGACACTGCGTCCATCCCTGTTCACAGCCTGCAGCGCGCTGATTTGCATGCTCTCATGTCCAACAGCCTCTCAAGCAGCGCGTATCAATTACACCAGCCTGCCAGCACCCAAATGCACATCTTTGCACTCTCACCTGCCATCCTCCGTACCAACCAGTATGCCAGCACCTTCCTAAGTAGTGGGCGTGCTCACCTAGATACCTTTCACCAGCCCAGCACACAGACCAGCCTTTCAGAGCACAACACACTGCCTTGTGTGCACAACAGCGTGCTTCCTCATCCGTTAGCCCCCAACCAAGCATGTATCCACTAGCCTTCTTGCACCAGTGCGCTGCCTTGAGCGCTTCCACACCAACATGGGTGCTAAGAGGCACGAGATACTGCCACAATCGTGATTAGCTATATGTCTTTTCATCTACTATTGCACAAGGGGGCTGCCAAGGTTGTTTTCGACTTTTCACTCTTCAATCCGTCCTTAACTTCCATACCTTTAAAGATGGACCAAAGATCACTTTTTTAGGAGTTTCAAGGGGCTAAGAATGGGGCTCTCATACCCCTTCTCTGACCCTTGATTCTCAACCGAAATTACCACCATTTCACTTTCAAACTTCACCCACCAACTTCACATCCACCTCTTTGGAGATAAAGCTTTGTATGAGCAAAGAAGAGGATGCAAGGGTTCGAACTCGGAAGAGAGGAGCTATATGGATTCAAACTCGAAAGAGGGAGGTTCATGGGTTGTTTTCTCAACTTCTCTTGTGTATTTGTGACTTTTCCTTCATATGTATCCATGTATTTCATGTTGTGTTAGGATGATGATGGATTTTAATTATTAATATTAATAGAATTGATTGTTATTGCTTGAGGATGGTTTGTGCAAGTTGATCAGTAGGATTTTAGAACTTAACGCTTGTATGTGATTGGTCACCATATGCATAATTTGAGTTTGTGTGTTGAGTAATGTGCTCAATAAAATGTCTACCCTAGGTTTAGGAGAGGGAAGTGCTCAAGTGATAGCTGAGTATTACATAAAATTACCAATTCAACTTAGATAGTAGATTATCCTGAACCTAATGAGTTTTCGTTCATCTGATAGCCCTCAGAAGGTAGGTGCCGGTGAATAAGAGTATGTTCAATGCATTATCAAAAGAGATGTGTTGAGAGGATTAGTGATAAACTAGCGACAAACACAACCGATAAATCTTCGATGCTTTGATGGTTAATTACTCTATCTAAGTCGAATTCGGAATTGTTAGTGCACATGTGTGTGACGTATTGTAGTTGACATCTTATGGCATTGAAGTTGATCTTATAGCATTGAGATTCATTGTATAACCCTGCTAATTGACTTTATGTGTGCATGCAAGAAAACTTACATGGATTGCGGTGTGTTTGTATACTATGTTGAATATTATCTGAGTTATAATATGCAGGTCTATATTACAACATCAGTTTTGATGTTTTAATGAATTTTTCTTGACAGTACACATTGTAGGTTCTAGTGCAACTTTTCTGAATAATTTTATACGTACTTTATTCTCATTTGTATAATGTTTGTTTGACTTATTGAGTAATTCTATGATTATTTAATATTGTTATTACGATGAATAAAGTACATAATTTCCTTATAGCTTTGAATTTATTGTAATATCTTTTTATAAGAAAATTTCTTTATTGTTGATTTGTAAAATTTGGAAAATATCTTTTCTTGGTTATAGAAAGTATTTTATTTGTCAACTAAGATTTTATAGTGCAGTAAACTTAATTCATTCCCTAGTTTCTAAGTTTGGATGAGTAGAGATATTATTCAATTGTGCATTTGATCAAAAGAGATAAAATAAGGAAGTTTCCTTCTTTAGCTTTGATTTTTATTAATGCAGATTTTATTCTCTATTGATTAATTTCTAGAAATAACTTTTAGTTTATTTTTTTTATAGAAAAGGTGCAACGTTTATGGCATATAAAGGAGATAGAGAATGAAAACTGTGATGTGGATTTTAAGGGAAAGCAAGTTGTGTGTTTCATGTGAGCATCAGGTAGAGAGATTGCAGCATTTTATATGTAGTTTCAAGTGTAGAATGAGAGAGATGTTATTTTATCAAATTGTATTTGTAACTTAGAGTTTCACATTTCTAGTTAGTTTATTTATGTGGTTTTCATGAGTGAAAACAATGCATATTTATCGAGAGAAAACAAGATATCGTTTATAACAGTTAGAGATGTTTGTTTTTTAAGTTTGTGTGTTAGAATTGCGCTGATAAGACTTTTGAGTCTATAGTAAGTGCTAGTTGGGATAACAAGACGTTTGGCCACAGGGAAAGCAGACAAGTTTACAGACTGAAGGAAGTTCAAGCTGCTGTCACCTATAAAGGCAAGAGGAGCTTGTTAAAACAATACCAATGAACGTGTACTTCATCTTACATCAATTCTAAGAGAGAGTTTTAGATTGAATATGTCAAGTAGGCTATACCTATTTAAGTTCATTAACAGTTAATCTATCTAGACAAGGCCTTATGCATGGATATAAGGTAACACTGAACCACGTACGCTAAAAATGTTATTGTATTGATTTTACTTTATTGTTGTTTCTGTTTTCGCATTATATTTGTTACAATACACAGTTTATATGTTATGACATTTAACTAGAGTTATAGTATAACATATTAAGTTATAACATTGATTAAACCTAATATTTGAAAAAATTAAGTAGTTTATAGCAAACAAGCATTTTCAGGAATCCTAGCACACTTTACTTGTTTTGTTTATTTATTTTCGACTGGTACTGGTTTGATAATCGATTCCTACATCCTTATGCAGACGATCTTACAACCATTGTATGACATCTATACAATTCATATTTTTGCGAGGTTTTATTACTAAATGAGAACTGAAAAGTAACCAACAAATATGAGCTAGGAAAGAGATCAAATAGACCTACAATTTTGAACTTCAATAGCTCTTTAATTAAATAATTCACTACTATTAATGAAGTTGCAGTGTTAAAAATGCAAATGTTTTACACAATTTAAAGTCTTCAGTGTCCATCAATATAATCATTGCATATGGTTCGACTCTTCACAAGTAAGTCATAATTAGAGCTCTAGATCATAAAGTTTGTTATAAATTTCTAATTATATCTTATTCCTTTAAGTATCATTGATTCTCTAATAAACAAAAGAATATTATGAGAAGCCCTCCCTAAAAGTAAACTAATCATAATTGGACTCATTTTTGTAATAGGTAAACCGCCCCCACCTTCTAAAAAACCTAATTGGTATTAAAATTTGAGAGCAAAATAGTAATCTAATAACAAATTAAAATTTTAAAATTAGAAAAATTTGTTTTGATAACTCTATTAATTAATAACAATAAAAAATTAAAACACACAAAATTACAAAAAAAAAAATATACGCCGTCCATATTAGAGATGGATTGTAGAGATAAAAATAATTTAAAAATTAAAAATTTTAAAATAAAATAAAATTAATAATTTTCACCCAAAAAAATTAAAATATTTCCACCATCCAATGGATGATAGACATCATTGAAAAAATAATAATTTTTTTTTTTAGATTTAAAAAGAAATTAGAGGTAAAATGGATGGTAGAGATCTAGTCTACAGATTAAATCTCCAACTCTAATTAATCATTAGCCATCATCATCTCCAGTTTGGGTTCGACATTAGCACCACTAGCATTTTATCAACCAAACACATTATCACTACCATCAGCATTTCATAGTGTATAAACACCATCGGCATTTCATTAGAATAAAGAATAAATAAGAAAAAAAATTAAACCATAACAACCAAATCAGGCATAAACTCAAACATAGTATCATTGTCATATCACCAACATTTCATCAACACTATCAAGGCACCACTCCTTTCGGTCAAATCAGGCATAAATCAAACCCAATATCTTTCACCATCACCACTAGCATTTCATCAAACACCTTTAAGACACCATTGCCTCTAGTAACCCATCCTACTATCAACACCACCCAATCAACCAGCAAAACAACACAACCCAACCAACAACCAAATGAAACTCTCAAATGATAGTGGCAAAATTGAAAACTAGACTCGACCTAACCAAATGAACATATAATCGAATCTAGATCATCTAGGTTCGATTTAAACCCAGATAAGGTAGGTCATTTAGGATGAACCCAAATGATGTTTATCTAAGTTATTCAAACCTAAATGAACATTGTCTAAGACAAACCCAGATAATGTTCATTCTACTTATTCAAATCCATATGAATATCATTTGTGTTTGCCCTAAATGATGTTCATTTGGGTTCTAATCGAACCCAAATCATCTGGGTTCAATTGGAATAAGGTGAGTCCTTTAGCACGAACCTAGATAAATATCATCTGGGTTCATTCTAGATGATCCACCGCCATTATCAACAAAAAAGAGGAAAAAAAAAAAAGAAACAAAAAGAGTAAGAATTAGAGAGAACAAATGACAAAGAGGAAATTAGAGAGAAAAGAAAATCAGATAGAAGAATGAGAGAGAAAAGGCTTTTTTTTTTTCTACTTGTTTTTTTAATATTGTTATTAATTAATAATTTAAAAGACATGTCAATCATTACATAAGTTTAAAATATATGATAAAAAATTTATAGAATCTTGGTAAGGGTAATTTGGTTATTTCATGATTTTGGATGAAAATATTAATTTTTTAGATGAAAAGGTAACAGTAAGGGGTAGCTCGTCTAATAAAAAAATGGGGGTCTAATCATGATTAGGTTACTTTCTAAGGGGGATTTTCCTAATATCCAAATGAACAATATATTCACAACAATTTACGAATTTATCTTTTGTCTACTAATGAACAAAAAGTCGAGGCTCAATTATTGTTCAAGACACGAACAAACACTTAAAGAAACTACTCATCTATTTCTTACATGAGGGAGTGAATTCCACTATTATGTAGAATATTCTCAATCACTTATTAAATCATATCTCTAAAATACGAAACTTATTGACCATAAATCTATAACGGTCTCACTCATGTGAATAAAATGATATGACCCAATATAAGAGTCTATAACGCACTAGGAATTAGGGGTGGCAATCCGGGTTAACAGGTTGGGTTGGACACGATCCAAACACGACACGATAATTTTTGACACCCAAACACGACACGATAACTAAACGGGTTGAACTCCTTCAACACGAACACGACACGATTCATAACGAGTTGACACGAAAACGACCCGATTAATCGTTTATTTACTGGTTATTTATCAACCCGTTAATCGAAAACGACCCGTTCATCTGACATGTTATCAACCCGTTTAACTGACACGATATCAACATGATATCAACCCGTTTAATGACCCTATAGAAATTAATCTTTCCTTTTTTCAAGTCACATAAAGGCAATATTACCGTAATATACTTCTTACAACAAAACACAAAATTATAATCCTCAACTCCAAATGTACACTGGTTATAGATCATGAAGCTAAAGAACTTAGACAGCAAGTGTGCAAGAATGCAAATTGGCTACATACAGATCATGATGATCAATGGTTAAATCACCTCACGACAAATTTGCTTCACTAATTTCTTAAAGGGAACAATCAAGTAAGCAATAATTAGAACATTGACTGTAAGCAACAATCAGAATATTGACTGTAAACAACAATCAAAATAGTAAGCAACAATCAAAATAATCAAAAGGAGACAATGCGGATGAGATGCGGATGCAACGACAGAAAGAGATCGACGAGGAGGCCACTCGAAGGAGACGATCGACGGAAAGAGATGTGACGGCGATAGAAGGAGACCCCGTGGCGACGATCGAATGAGACGATGGGTGACAAAAGAGATGCGGCGCAGCGACCAAATGAGACGCGTGGCAGTGGGAGCTACGGCAGCTGTACAAGTGGACAGTGGACTGGTGGAGTGGAGGGGGGCGGCGGCTATTTGTAACAAATGTGTAGTGTAGGTGACGACCGAAGGAGACGATGGGTGACGAAGGAGATGCGACGCAACCGCACGACGACCAAACGAGATGCATGGCGGTGGGAGTTGCAGCGACTATGGAGGTGGACATTGAACTTGTGGAGTAGAGGGGGGCGGTGGCTGCTTGTAACAAATGTGTAGTGTAGGGTTTGGAAATTGGACTTTGAAGAATGCAGAGTTGAAGACTATATATATCTCTAATTAAAATTACATTAATACCCTATAATATCAAATTACATTTTTACCCTCACTTAACGGGTCAACCCGTGACACGATTAACCCGACACGATTAGTTAACGGGTTCAACGGGTTGACCCGTTAATTTACCCAACCCGTTTACATTCAACCCTAACCCATAATTATCGTGTCAGTTTCGTGTCGACCCGTCGTATCGGATGTCAAATTGCCACCTCTACTAGGAATTAAGATCAATTCATATATGATCATCAGATTGATAAATATGAATTTATTTATTTAGCGGATATTACTAAAAAATTCATTTTTATTGTGGTCTAATCCTATTTAATCTCTATTAAATAAGGTTTCTCTATTTCCATGTTACCATATAACTGATCTCAGACAAGATCATAGTATTAAATACAAAAACGACCATAGCTATAGATTTACAACAGACAAAATATCCAGCTTTGTTTCCTTTTTACGGACTCAATAAATTACTTATCTTAAACTAAATCCTTTTGTATATTACACTTAATAGACTTAGTTTAAAACTATATAAATAATCATAAATGTTTTATGATATTCATACGAAACAAACATTTCATAAATACATATAAATTAGATAAAATAAACATGTTTTATTATTATTGCGTTAAGCGTTCATAAATTATAAGCTCTTAAGGTACAAACCCTAACAAACCCACATAATTTCATAAAGGAATATTCATACTAAATATGTTGGTAAAAATTCCTTTAAGTGTGTGTTGCCTCCATATGGAAATAGTGAGCTCACTAACCTATTAAGGTATTGACCATGTTATAGAACTCACACATTCATAAACCAAATGAGTCTATTACATACTACGATTTCATCATTCTCTCCTAATTAAGATAAGCATCACTATAATTGATATGCTACTTCTTATTTGTTTGGGTAATATTCTTTATGAAAATGGTTTCATTTATGTATTTTGGTTCAATTTATTGCCATATACTAATATTTTAAGTCCAATTGAAGACTCCCACTCAGATAAATCAGACACCGTTATTCCATGAACTTGTAAGTTATAGTATTATAACATCATTTTGTACATGGTCTAGATCCATAAACTATTGGAGCAAAACATTTGTTTATTTATAATGATCATTCTATTCATGTTCATCCATGTGTATTTTCTCAAATATGTATGGATCAAATACCTTGTATAATGAACTGAAAAGCTTATAAAATGTATATTGGTACACTAGTGACAATGGATAATGTTATATGATACACATTCATTTATTTAAAAAATGAATAAATATTTAGGGGGGTGTATTCAGTCATGATTTTAAATAACTTTTATAGACTTCTATAAATTTGAAAGTTTGAGTGTATTTAATTATGACTTTTAAAAATTCTATAAAAGTCATGAGATATTTAATATAGATTTTTATAGACTTTAAAAAAGCATATAAAAGTCTTGAGATATTCAATATAGACTTTTATATACTTTAAAAATGTGCATAAAAATCATAAGGTATTCAATATAGACTTTTAAAGAGTCAATAAAAGTTTTGTTGTATTAAAAATATCCATGATTTCTATGAAATTTTCCATATGGTAGACTTTTGAATAATCAATGTAAATACCCACATTCATAAATTGTCTCTCATTCACCCCCAAAACTTTTCAAGACTTTCAAAACCCTAGCTTCTTTGGTATGTCTTTTCTTTTTCCCTTTTCTTGCTTCTATTGATTGTTTATTATAATCAAACAATATACCTAGTTTCCAAGTCAACAAAATCATGTTGTTTTGGTACGTTTTTGCCATATGTTTTGCTTTTTCTTTTTTTAATTTTTTGGTACAACATTTACTGATATCAAGTACTAGTGAGATTGCGAGATTGAAATCAAAGCTTTACAAATCGCAATACAAAATTCATGTGTTCAACCAAAGTTATAAAAATATTAATAATATTATTATTAGAGTCATACTATAAAACAATAATATGATTTCTTAAATGGTTTATAATTTATGCTTATTCACGAGTATTATTAGAGCCATACTATAAAATAGTAATATGTTTCTTAAACAGTAATACTATTCATGTGACTTTTGTATGATATAGTTTAGGGTTTACGTTAGGGTTTGTATTAAACGGTTTATAATTTCTGCTTATTCACGATTGGTTTGTGTGGTGCTCAATATATTGTAAGTTTTTTGAATATTTGTACTCTATTTATGCTTTGTTATGTAAGCTTTTTATATACTACATGCACTAGGGAAGTCAAAGTTGTGTTGCATTAAGGAGGGATAAAATCAGCCATGTATATATTTCAAAAATAAAAAATCAGCTATGAACAGGGGTTGTTCAATGATTCATGTGTTTTTTTATTTGGTATGAATGCCGGTTATTGGTGGATTACAATTTGATTTTAATATTATTAATACTAGTATAAATTTTTACTGTTATCATCTCCCAAACCCAAAACACTTTTCTTTTTTGTTTTTGTTTTTGTAAAAAAAAGATTGGAACTTTATTGTATGTGTGAAGTTATTTTCTCTATTATATATCCCTTTCTGTGTTTGTTTCACTTATCAAGACTTGAAACTAGTTCAAGTGTACTCAGTTCACTCACTGTTTTATTAGAACTATGTTTTCTTAAATTTATTTTATTATATAAATTACCATTAAAAGTAATAATTAATTGATACAATAAGTTTTTCACACTTTTATACGTCCAAATACATATAAGAACCAATTTGATAGAGTTTGTATAAGATAACTAATATAATTACAAGAACATGATAATTAACAAATATTAGAGGAAATTACTTGTTACTGACATGACCTAACATTTATTGTAGAAACAGAGGTAGTCGACCCAATTGATGATTAGTACTTATTAAAGATGATTTACCTTTGACCAGTACTGATCAAAAGACAAAACAAAACAACATATTTTAGGAGCAAAACTTTAATTTGTATAATTAATTGAACATAATTTTCAATTATAAATTATAGAATCTTGGTAAATTACATCCAAAATCTTTTATGCATGTTAGGAGCATATACTATAGATAAGATGAAGAAAATAAAACTTTAATTTAATTGTGCAAGGTTCCATAATTATACCCGGCACTGAAGACAAAAAAAACAACATATATTTAAGATTTAAAAACAATATATGTTTATTAGAAAACAATATTGTTTGGATAGTATGTCATTATTACTGTGCTCATATATACCTATTTTGATAATCGATTTTCTTTAGCTATGTTAATTAATATATAAGATCTGCTTGTATTTTCTTATGTTATTTTATTTTTAATTGTTTATAATATTGACATGTACAATCTAGTAATCAATGGGAGATTCACAACAAGAAAATGAAAAAAGAAAGGGAAAGGAAAAAATTTATAAAGTATGGACTTTGGAAGAGAGCAATGAGTTGCTTAAACTTATGGTTGATGCCGTCACTCATGGATGGCGTGATAGTAATAGTTTATTGAGTAAGATAACTATTGAAAAAAAGATATTCCCCATTCTTAATAAAAAACTTAGCTGTCAAAAAACTTATCCCCAATATCTAAGCCGTTTGAAATGGTTTAAACAACATTATAACAATTATTCCGAGCTTGTGTGTCATAGTTCTGGGTTTGGATGGGACCCTATCACAAAGAAATTCACTACTAGTGATGAAGTATGGGAAGATTATTTTTAGTGATCTTTTTATTTATTTATTTATTTTTAACACAATACATATAATTGAAAATTGATTGTTATGTTTTGTATTCATTTCATATATTAACACTTATTATATTTTTGTTTTTTTACTAGTCTCATCCTACCCATAAACATTATCGTACGGACTCTTTTACAGACTATGAAGATTTAAGAATTGCAATTGGAAATGGAACTACATTTGGGATACACTCGATTGGATTAGGGGAGGACATTGATGCAAAAACATTTGGTATCGAAGAAAGCAGAGGTGCTAACTTAGATGAGTTCATATATGATCATGCTACCTAGGCTTTTATGCAAAATGATAAACAAGATCCTCTATATCAGCCTTTATCTCCTGAGCATGTTAATTCACCATTAGCTTTTCAACCCAATAATTCAAATGTTCCCCCACCAATTAGGAAACGAACTAGAGCAGAGTGTGAAGAAAAATCTAGCTCAGTTGAAACCAATAAAACTCAACCAAATGTTATAGACAACCTCACTCATAGCATTGACAAGATTGCTCAGACTATCGAGTCATTTGCTACTAGAGAGCAGAGTTATTGGAAGCTTATTAGGGAGATTCCAAACTTGAATAATCATACTCGTTTCAAGATGCTTAATTTGCTTAATACTACAGCAAAGAAGATGGAGTTTCTAGAAATGACATCTGAAGATCATTCTGAATGGATAGCTTTCCAATTGATGGAATGAGTGGCTAGTTAATTTGAAGATAATCCATTGAGATTTTGGAACTATAACATTTAATTAACCTAGGGACTAGTCTTTGATTTGTTGAGTTGGCAAATTTATTATTTATTTGTGAATTATATGTTACTTTATTTGGCAAATTTACTATTGAACTGAGGTTTTGGAAATGATTGTGTTTATTTCCAAACTATGTTACTTTATTGTCATACGATGTCGTATTATTCAAATAGTAGATGAGTTTTGAAAGCACAATTAAACTCCCATAATTTCTATATGTACATACCAACAATTTTTTTTTTCCTTCAGATGGTTTCATTATTATAATGCCTCATTTTAATATACATGGAAATGAGGAAGTAAAGGAAGAAGAAATGAAAGAAGAGATGGACGAAAAATTTGATGAAATGATTGGGTATTCACTAATTGCAATTCAAGCAATTCTCGTTGTGATAAAGGAGCTTAAAGTTATTATGCATCGTGAACGTGTCTGACGTTCGTTAACTAGGCGACCAAAGACTACACATGGGTATGTTTATATTCATAACATATTGCATAAGGATCTAGAACATTTTGGACAAGTTTATAGAATGTATCTTAACGTATTTTTGAAGTTATGTAGTATAATTAGAGAAAAAATACTCTTACGGGATACTAGGTACATTTGTGTTTGAAGAAATGCTTATAGCATTTTTACTTACTGTTGGACAAAATTCTCGATATTGTTTAATTCGTAAAACATTTGGTCAATCACATTTTACTATTAGTCGAAGTTTCAACAAGATTTTAAAGCATTGAACACAATTGCAAAAGAATAATGGTCAAACCTGGATCCACAGTGCTAGAAAGAATAAGGGAAAGTACATGATTTTACCCTTACTTTAAAGTAAGTGATAAGATTATTATTATTGTTGTTGTTGTTGTTGTTATTACTACTTTAGGATTGCGTTGGAGCTATTGATGGCACCAATTAGGGGTGGGCACTACCATGTTCGGTTCGGTTCCTATTGAAATCGACCCGAACATGATAAATTCGCGGATCGTCACTTTTGGATCCGAACATGGTCCGATGAGGGAGAAGAACAGACCTGAACCGAACACCCAGTGTTCGGTTCGATTCGGATCTGTTTCCATGTTTGGGCCCAAATTTGGGCTTCATTTTTTGGGCCAAAATTTTTATTAATTTTTAATTGTTTTTGAGTCCATTACTGTTGGACCTTTAAATTTAAGTGTTTTTGGACTCTTTAAACTTACTTTATGCTGTGGATGATACCAAAAAAATTAAATGGATAAAGAAAAATATTACACAAAAAAATGCTCACATCAACACATCAACAATATTCAATGTCCACATCCACGTATTACACAAAATAGTAGGCATAAACATACAACAAAATATTCAATGTTCAAAACAGATTGATTATTAAAACTGTAAAAGATTGGAACAGATCTGAAATATGTAAACTGAAATAGATCTGAAATATGTAAAAGATTGATGAGTACCGAGCTGCTGAATGCTGATGGCGACGGCGAGAAGAGCTGATGGAAACTTTTGCTTCACGGCCATGGCTTCACAGTGACGCCGACGAGGAAAAGGGATTGACAGCCACGGCTAGTCGACTACGGCGAGGAGTACTCCACGTTTTGAAAACAATGTCAAAACAAATTGATGAGTACCAATGAGTACCAATGTCGGCCCTAGACTGCTGAGGATCAAAGTTACTGCTTCAATGTCAAAACAAATTGATGATTAAAACTAAAAGACTGAAACTGAAAGTCTGAAACAGATTGATGAGTACCAAACTAGTGATGGCGACGGTAACGGCAAGGAGAATACCCTTACGGCGACGGCGAGAAGAGGTGACATGGAAAAGAGCTTTACGGCGATGACGAGGAGAGGTGACGGGGACTTTTGCTTTATGGCGGCGACGTCGATGAGGAGAAGGGACTGACAACCACAGCTACGACGAGAAATGAGAGACGACATATGAGAGGGCTTCACTGCCACGACGCTGACGAGGAAAAGCTTGGCCACGATAAGGAGAGCGTGACTGACGGCGGCGCAAACTGTTAGAGATGACAGACGGCGTCGAGAGAAACAGCAACGGCAACGGGCACGGCAATGTAACGCCGATGCGATGACGAGGAGAGTGTGACTGACGGGCACAACAATGGCGAGGATTTAAAACAACAGAAGGCGACAGAAGGCGACAGATGGGAGGAAGAAGGGGAGGGCTGCGGCGACAGGAAGAAGGAAGAGAGAATGGCCAGTAATAAAAGCTAGGGTTGAATGGTTTTATATTGGGGTATGCGAAATTACGCATGTACCCCTATTCACGGGTCGGATCGGTTTTGACCATGTGGAACCGATCCGACCCGTAAAACATGGTGTTTTTCGTTTTTAGGAACCGAACACCTTCATTTTAAACTTGGGAACCGATCTGAACACCCACGGATCTGTTCGGATCGGGTTGTTCGGGTCGGTTCCATGTTTTTGTGCCCACCCCTAGCACCAATATTCTAGCAATGGTCACCAAACGTGATATAAGCAACTATCATAATCGTCATGGAACAATTTCACAAAATGTTTTAATAGCTTGTAATTTTGATTTGGAATTTATATATGTGCTCAGTGGGTGAGAGGGATCTACATATGATTCAAAAGTGTTAAATGATGCTTTATCAAGGAGAAATGGATTGAAAGTGCCCTAAGGTATAATTTATTAATTTTAATTTTATCGACACTTATTATTATTTTTAGCTTTTGTTTACCATTTTTTTTAGATTAATTTTAGGTGAATATTTTTTGGTGGATTGTGGGTTTTCAAATCAACGTCAATTCTTAACTCCTTTTCGAGATATACATTATCATCTTCAAAATTTTATTGGCCAAGGTCGTGATCCTGAAAATGCAAACAAATTGTTTAATCTTCATCATGCTTCCTTAAGAAACATAATTAAGAGAATATTTGGTATATTTAAATCATAGTTCACAATTTTCAAAACAGCTCCTCCATTTCCATATAAAACATAAGTAGAGCTAGTGTTAGCTTGTATAGGATTACACAACTTTCTTTGCAAGGAGTGTTGCTCTGATAAATTTCCGATTGAACTAGATAATGAAGCTTCATCATCTTCATCATTACTAGTAAATGAAGAGAATGATTTTAACTTATTTATTGAGACTCAAAAACATTAAAGAGAGCATGCTAATGAATGGAGGGCTACTATAACTACTGATATGTGGAACGATATTGGCGTTATTAACAATAATGGACAATAGAGATTTTATTTTTTATAGAAGATATAAATTGAATAATGAAACGTTTGAAATAATGTTTTGGTTATCTATTTATATAGTTGAGTTGACTATACTTTTATTATTATTATTATTATTATTTTGAAATGACTATACTTTTATGTGCCATGTTTTTTAATTAATTATTGACATGATAAATATAGTTTTATTAACTTATAAGATAAATATTATATTAATTAGTGAAAGTTTATTAATGTCTATGAAAGTCTATAGAAGTATATTGGAAGTTTATGAAAGTCTTTGGTATTGTGTTTTTAGAAGTTTATAACAATCTATACAAGTTAATGAAAGTTTTTTAAAAAGAATTTTTAAAAGTCTCTGAAAGTTTTTTATAAATCTGTAAAATTATTAAAAGTTTATAAAATTCTACAAAAGTCACTCACTAAAAAAAGTCTATACAAGTTTTTTCATAGTCATGATTGAATACATCCTCCTTAATCGTCATGATGTTTCTAGGGCATAATTCTAACACTAGTGTCTATGAATGACTTTAAACATATTCAATGAAAAGGATGAATTTTATCAATAAAATTTGGCTTATATGTTGCATGGTTAGTGCCACTTCTTCTAGTTTTTTGCATGGCAACTTATCTCACCTCAGCTCCAAGCATTTGCATGGCAGCTACTCTACTTATCATACATGCATCATTGACCTTAATATATTTCAAAAATGTCTTGAAAATTTACAATTAAATCACCATTTATCACCCTCGACTCACCTGAATTAGACATATAAAAACATTAAATAAATACTAAACTTTACTCAAGAAATCATCACAAACGATAGGTAATTAAATATAAAATCACAATATTTTTTAGTGTGATTAAATACCTTCAAACCTTGCTTGGCTTTGAGCAAATCCGGGAAATGAGAAAGAAACAAAAACACACAAAATAAAAACAAATCCATTTTCATAAGTAAACATGATGGTATTGAGTGTATATCACAAGTCTTTAAACTTCTAGGTATCTCTAATATGAAGAGTTATGTCTTTTAAGGATACCAGCTATGATACTCACAAACGTCTTTCCACAATCATGAACAACCAAAAAATCAAACTAGAATGTTAGTCATTAATAATTTAGATGCTCAATCAATAAGTGGAGTGTAATCCCACAAATTCAATTCATGTCTCTCATGGTGTGAAAGCCAACACCCAAAACACCATAACTTCAAGAATTACACCCTCAAGTATTAGGATTCAGTTCGCTTCAATTCTAACTCTCATAGGATATCTTTCTTTAAATTCACTAGAGCCTAGGTAGGAACACTCTTACAACACATGCGAGACGGAAGTTATACATAATAAAATAGTCAATATTATACAATGCATATGAAAAATTAATAGAAACTCATATGTATTCAAAAGACCTCATGGAAAGAATCAAATATCAATAACATATCAAACATTATTTACTTTAATGAAACAGTGGAACTTCTTAAGAAGTCTAGTAGGTCTTTTCATTGGGTTGTAATGGGGCCAGGGAGTAAATGGTTAAAAACAAAGAAAGGATAAAGAAGTTTTCAAATGAACTTAAGATCACAAAATGAGCTCTAAGAATTTAAAAATTATGACACTGAACTTTTATTAACTGTTCAACTCTCCTAAGTTTCTTCTCCTTCTTTGACTACTTTTCAATTTCAATTCATGTTTTTTGCTTTCGATCTTTCTTTATTTTTTTTTTCTCTTTTTCATTCATCATTTTCTTTTCTTTTTTGTGCTTATGCTTACACATTTAAAATTTTCATGCATTCATGATATTTGTAAGTATGCACAAGAAGTCTCATTCACCTTAACTTCCAATTTATCAAATATTATTTTTTTTCACCCCCACCTTTCTTTTGCAATTTGAGTCTTAACATATGAATTCAAGCTCTAAAAGGGTAAGACTAACTTATTTTGGGCTTTGACATGGATTTATATGGGTAAAGAACGAAAACAAATAGGCTAATTATGCGTTTGGCTCCAAATTTGGTTATTTGAGCATACACACAAATGTAAGGAAAAATATTTTGGCCTTCTATTAGTTAAAGCACACAAAGCCTAGTATTACTTCTTAAAAGTCGTCAAACTTTTCATTTAAAGTAAATGGTTTATTGGATGCGAAACCTACTATTTCCTTCTAAAATAAAACCTATAAAAGTTAATCTACACAATTCAAAAATATAAGAGTGTTAGGAATAACAAAGAAAATTTTCCCTCAAAAGTAAACATTAACGACTCAAATCATTCACATGAGAAATCTCCATTACAAATTCTGGACTACTCAAACATGCATTCTGTTCACTATAATGTCAACAGTGTGGAAATTGATAACCGAAAAAAATACAATTACATAGTATTCTTAAATTAAATTTTTGTGATGAGAACTTAGGTAATTGCTAGTATTTTTGATGAATTTTGAGGATTTTGTACAAATTAAGGAAAATATAGGCAAGTTTGTTGGATAAAATTTTGTGTTTATTTGAGATTTTGGGGAGTTTTAGTTTGCATCAAAATCCTTCAAGTGAAAAAGAGTTCAATTCAAATTAGAAGGTTATCCAAAAAAATTTGATTAGGATTAAAAATTTATTTGAAAGAGTTGGAGATAAAATTGAATTCTGGAATGGATAAAGATAGAATTTGATGGGAATAAGGATAGAATTTGATGGAGATAAGGATTAAATTTGGGAAAGCATAAATACAAAATTAGAAGGTTAAATATCGAATTGGAAAGATAGATAAACGTTGAAGGAGAAGTTGCAATTAATTAGGAGAGTTAAAAATTAATTTGAGATGAAAATGAATTGAAAAATAATAAGAATAATAAAAAGAAAATAATGGGAAATAACGGAAAATTAACTGGGGCTAGAGGCTATTTTTGATTCACAGCCTTCAACCCCACACTCAAAAGCTCGCTAACTCTCTCCTCTCAAGGCTGTGTTGTGGGATCTATGGCTCTCTCTCTGTTCAAAGTTGTGCATCCCTCTCTAAAAGCTCCTATTTATAAAGTGCGAAATAAGGTTGAAACGATTCACGTTTGATAAACCTCGCGACATTTTCTCATAGATTTGATACGCCTTATGTGAGATTGTATGCGAGACTTTCTCCTCTTGAGATATGTCGTATCGTGACACATTATCACGAATCTTTCACTCGCAAGCTTGCCTCGCGATGCAGTTGTTTGGTCGAAGGGGAGTATGGATCGCGAGTAGTCTCCTCACCATAGTGGCTCGCAATAGCTTTCATCTTCTTGAGAGGAGCCTTCCTTGCTAGGAGCTGTCTTCCCAATATAACTCGCCATCCATGGTAAGCCTTGGTCATGAAATGTGTCCTTACCATAGCCTCTCGTAGCTACCTTGTTGTGTATCATGAATAATGCATGGTTACGATCTGCTGCTTCGCCATGCTCTTGTTACTGCATCGCTAGTCCATGTCGCAACTTCCTCCTCTGCTGTAGCTCGCCATCTCAACTTGCGTCAGTTTATGCTTTCATGTGTCATGGGCTGGACAATTTAGAGACCTGCAGCAGCAACCAACATGGTCTGGACAATCTATTTGGCTTATTTGTTGCATGGTTGGTGCATTTGGCAATCAAGTCTTGCCACATCTTCTAGCTTTTTGGATGGTAACTCATCACACCTGAGCTCCAAGAATTTGCATGGCAGCTATTCTACTTGTCACACATGCATCATTGATCTTAAAATATTTTAAAATACCTTGAAAATTTACAATTAAATCACCATTTGTCACAATTGACTCACCTGAATAAAACATATAAAAACATTAAATAAATATCTTACTTTAACCGGGAAATCATCGCAAACATTAGGTAATTAAGTATAAAATCATGGTATATATTAATGTGACCACTAGTGCCTAACAGTTGCCCTCCTAAAGGTATTGACTCCCCTAGAAGTGTTACCAGCAAAAGGGTCAACCCATTTCAGTTTGCAGTCCATCCCAACAAACTCACCCTTTTGAGAACTGAGGCTCACCTTTTGTTCAAAACAAAAAAGCTACTCTGTAACAACGAGAAAACCATTAGCCACGTAATTCTCCAAGATCACTAGTTTTTTAGCTAACCTCTTAGAAAGATCAAGCTCGCGAATCCGAGCCAAAACCTTACTATCCTCCTCAATGATCTGAGGAGCACAAACACCTAAACCACCTGAAAAAGACAAGTAAACATGCATTAAGAAAAACAAGTTATTACATCTAAGGAAAGACCAAAGTATAAGACATATTCTTATTGGGAGATAGCACAAAATTGTAATTACAATAGGCCACAAGCAAATTCTTGACCTAGAAATATCGGGACTAGAATTCCCCGAAGGTGGACTTAATATCAATAATTAAGCCTGTGAAAGTGTTCATCCAGCTAGTTAGATAACAAAATCCCTTATTAGAGTTGGGGTTCTTCTTTAACTGAAATAGATACTAGACCACGTCTGGACTGGGAACTAGTGGTTCGCAATGTAAAAAAGTATAAAAGAGCACAAAGGAGATAGTTTTTAGGAGAGAGTCGGAAAGGGGGAACCCCAAAGAGATCCAACACCTTTTGGAATCGAAATGGAGGGGAAGTGCCTTCAATTGAGAGTCGCCTAAGGCAGCGTAGCCCTCTGGAGAATAGTAGCTAAGCCATGAAAATTAGGAACAAGATAGTCAACATCATCAAGGAACTTGAGTTTAATAGATAGATATAATATATCCTACTCCGTCATAGAAATGCCAACCCCAAAGAAAATAGTGTCGCGAGAGTGAGTGGATCACGTACTGTGAGTCACCCTCCTAATGGTGATTGTCTCAATCTCACCAACGTTAACTTCATCTACAACCTCCATACATGCACTCTCCCTATCAGAAACGTCCACGTCTTTTGCCTAGGCCCAGTAAAGGGTAGACTATCAGATAATTTAGGCTCCTCGTCATCTCCAAGCACGTGTCTACAATAGCCACCACTTGATATTTATAACGGAAACCTACTATCAGCATAGGCTCGAACAAGAACTAGTTAGTTAGAAAACCCTAAAATCGGCCGTCCGAGTGTCCTAAAAGCTTACTTGACAAGAAGGTCAACTAAGGATTGCTTTAAGGACAAAATTATAACAACGACATTTTGTACATGTAAACTAAACAAGCAAATTCTCAAGCATCATGGCGATATAATGAACCAAACAACTAAATAACCTGGCAAGAGAAAAGAAATAGTACTCAAAAAGGATGGGAGCTTGGGCTTACCTTGAGAAAAAAGATAGTGCGAAGCGGAAGTAATTGAGAGAAATAACAAATGAGAGTCAGCGACGTAGGAAGAAGGGATGTTCAAGAGAAAAAAAGAGTTTCATGTGCTCGAGAGTTCTTAAAAAGGAGAAAATCGCAAAAACATGACTCTTTTTCATTTTTTTTATGAACCCATCAAAACTATTAGATTTAAGCAATAATAACCATCACCCATCCAACGATTAGGATAAAACCTCGTATCACATCTGCATAGGGGATAGGAAATAGCATCTTGTATGGTGCACATCGTATTTAATGGAATATGATGGTTATAGCTAGTGCCTGAAAGCTGTTCACTAGATTAACTAGCCTGCAGAAATCCAAATGCTTTACAGAAACTCAAAGGATCAAGCTTCCAATGCAACCAAAAGGATCAGCTCGCGTTGAAAGATGGAAGGCTTATATTGCGCTAAAAAATAGTTAGAAGAAACCTAATAAAAGCTCGATAGGCTAACCAACCTAATGGGCCAAATGAAGAATAAAACAATCTAAAGCCATCATACCATGACACATTAGCAAGAATACCAAACGAGTTCAATTGTGTCAGGACAATGAATCAGCTCAAGATAAAGAACTTGCATAAAGCATAGCTTAAGGTCACAGTCATAGAACACTGATGGCACATCCATAGCTCACTATTTTCTTAATAATGAGAAAAACTTGAAAAACGACAATTTCCTACCAATTAGTAGAAGCTAACATATTTCTTTATTTCAATGAATCATTGAAAAAAAGAAACAGTAGGTTATCAAATAGGAAGATTCCTATAATGCATAGAAAATTTTTCTGAACTGGAAACTATCAGAATTGCATAATAAGTCAAATATAGACATAATTAATTACAGTTTGATTTAGTATCTAAATGTTTAATATAGTTTAATATAAAAGAGAAAAGAGAAATCTTAACATTTTCTTATTTGTAGCAGTCAAATTGTATGAAAACAAGGAACCTAGTGGATAAATTTCTGATGTGTTTTATAAGCTCATTTAAGAGATGGGCTATTTTCTAATGGATAAAATACACATACTCGAAATACATGTAAGTATACACGGTCCACAAGTAATACAATAATAAGTAGAGTTGTAGTTCCTATGAGGATTGCTCAAATTATTTATGTCAAGTTTTAAACTAATCAAGACTAAACCTCATCCAACCAATGGAGAATAAATTCTGGAGTTACAGTCTCACCCTACCAATTTACTCAACTTATATTTCTATCATTAATAATTAAATATCCTAAACTATTCATAAATCTCTTCCAAACGGTTGAGTGGAATTATCTAAATCACTTAACCAACTATATTCCTATGATGATCAATTAATTTAGACACATTAAGCATCGACTACTCATTATGACCACAAAAATCATACACGTATATTCCTATCCTATATAATTTGTATCATCTTATTTAGATCTAAAACATGAATACATTTTCCAAGCACACTCAATGTTACTAAATCAATTGTATTAGTGGCCAATTAACTTAAAAACATTAGGCATAAAATAGAGTAAAACACAATAATAAGAAATTAATTTAAAACAATATTATATACGCGAGTTCAAGGTTTTAGGGCTGCAATGTAACTCTAGATCTTAGATCTAGTTCATCATCAATTTACAAACTAAATTATCAAATTAGGAATCAATCTATACATTTAATTGAATAAAAATAAGGAAAAAGAAAATCTCGTTGAACATGACTTGATCTCCTGTTGGTTCGTGACTTATGTCTCTAATGTTGATGATGATGTGATGTGTGCTTGCTGAATCCTTCTCCAAAGCTGTTGCAATATGTGTGGTTAAAGGGTTGTAGATGAGAGTTTACACTAAAGCCTAAAGCTCCCCCATCCCTCTCGCTCTTACGACTGTGTACGTGTCTCTCTTTGTGAATTAGATACTTTTTCACGTTGAAGCAACTCTCTTTATATAGAGCTTTGAGCAAGAGTCGCCAAAGAAAATATTTCCAAAAACAATCTTGTAAAACTTCTATATTGGAATTTCCAAATTAAATTTCGGCCACAAATTCTTCTTTTAGCTGTCGGATTTGCTTGATGAATAAAGATTCTGTTGACGTTCGGATTTGGTCAACTGAGATTCTTGATGCCCAAAACTGCAGATAACATAAATAAAGCGAAAAATAAAAGAAGCAATGCAGAGAGAAAGAAGAAAACCACAAGTTTTACGTGGTTCAGCCTTAAAAGAGTCTACGTCCACGGTGCCTGCTATGCTTAGAGAGGCAATATTTTCTATTCAATTCTGTGTGTTTTTTCAGCCAGCCCTTTACAATGATTTTTAGCTCCTTATTTATAAAGAGTGAGATGTTACAGTTGTAATACAATAGGAAATAATTAATTACACTTTTCAATGTTGACACTCATTAAATGTTTAGTCAAATCCCGTGAAATCCAGGTCTTGTTTGGTAATTGTGTTTTCCTTAATTTGCATTGTTACCATTCTGTGAAAGGCTGAACGTGTACACCAAGTAACGAACTGATTCTGCTCTGGACGAGTAAGAGCTCATTTTGGACGAGCTGATGAGCTCGTTTTGGACAAGCTGATGAGTTGATGGATGAGCTTATATATAGAGCTGATCAGCTGATGAACGAGCTCATGTTGAGAGCTGATGAACTAATGAACAAGCTCATGTAGAGAGCTGATAAGCTGATGGATAAGCTCATATAAAGAGCTTATGGACGAGCTCATTGCTAACCAGTTAGACATCTACCCGCTAAGTCAATTTATTAGATCATTTTCGTTAAGTTTTTACCAGCCCATTTAGGCAGTCCAGAAAATACCCATAACAAATTCTTATTCACCGCAGGATCTACTTGTCAAACACGGCCAACTTTCCATTTGCCACTTAGGTCGTAACCTTAAATTGTGGGCTCATTCTCACAACAGCAGCTTGCTACTGGCCTAGGTAGTAGTGGTCGCAAGCTTTTTCTTCATGTTCACGCCCCACGACTACCTTGGTGAACATCAACTGCGAGCTTCATGCTCTCTATCCATTCTCGCACCTTGTCGCGAGGCACTACCACAAACACCTCGCTCGCAGTCAAGACTTGCCTCTTATGGCGAGCATATTCAGCGGATGGCTTGCTCTCGGTCTTTTTTTACTGCCAATTTAAACTTCAACTTCCATATTCTTGATTAATTACCATTTAAACTTCAACTTCCATATTTTTGTACATATGCCTTGGAAAGTTATCTTTTTACTCAGCAATACCTCTCATGTCTCACTTGAAAATATTCACCAAATAAATACTAAAATCATATGTAATTACTTGAATTTTTATCACAAAAGTTAGGTAAATGAATATAAAATCACTGTATCTTTAAACATGATCAGAACCCTAACACTATATAAAAGGTTTTTTGCATGTACATAAACATCTGGCATCTGTAAATCGTATCCTAAAAAAAGCTCTTATATGCTTATTAATATCCTCTCTCCTACTAAAAATTCTATTAAACCCAGTTTCCTCCCCAACAATAACACAACTATAGACGTAGGCATTATTTTTTGGGTCGAACTATGTCAAAAATATGTTTATCTATTTTGTCTCCTCGTCTCTCTCTGTTTTATATATCTCTATTTCTTTATATTCATTCTATTTTCCTTTTTGGATGGAGAAGATGAATAGAGATTTTTTTATATCTTTTTGGAATTTTTTTTATATATGTTTCGACTTTCTTCTTCCTTTTCTTTTATATATATTTTTTCTAATATGGTCTCTACTGTCCATCTTTTTTAGATGAACTAGATGAACGATATTAATCCATTTTAATTAAATAGATTTTTTTAAAAAAAAGTTTAGTGTTTTTACAAAATGGAGGGGTGCCTTGATAGTTTTACACTTCCACATCAATGGTCAAACTTTGATTTTTTACATTGACTTTGAGCATAAGGACTTTTCTGGAATTTTTTTTTAAAAGTAATTGCACCAAACTCCTATGAGGTTTGCCAATAAGCAGATGAAAACATATTTACCCTTTTATTATACCAAACTCTCATGTCATCGGTTGACTTCCGTCAAATTTAACGGTTTGACTAGGATTTTAAAGTAATACCTATAATACCCTCAACATTGTAACTTGAATATCTGGATTCCAAATCTTTAATTTGAATATCTGTCCAGATCTTAAAAAAAAAATCAACGTTAAGCATGGGGGTTTTGTGTAATAAAATGATAATTATATTTTTATCTGTTTTTAGACAAACCTCGAGGGATTGTTGCGTAATTCACTCTTTTTTTAAAACTATAAAGGGTATTTTGTTTATCAATCGAACCATTGGGGGATTTAAGTGATTTCCCAAACTAACAGAGGTGTTTAGCTATTATTTAAGGGAAAAAAATTATCCCATAAATTTATTTAAAAGGCAAGCAGCCTCTCTCCCACATTTTCTTGGTCGCTTGGCAAACTCGGTTCTCTTCCTTTTTCAGGTCTGTTTTCTTTATACAAATCTATCATGTAACACATTTGTGTTTGTACAAATCTGCTAGATGGGATTTTGATTTTTAGTTTTTCGGTTATCTGTACTTAATTTAATTTAATCTTACTGGTTAACGACCTGTTTGGTTGCCAAGAAAATGGGGACAAAAGAGACGGAATTGAGTTCTGTTATTTGTGTTTTCAGCTAGAAAAAAGTGAGTTTAGAAGAGGGTTTTCTTTAATTTTAGCGTTTAATGTAATACAATGTGTTGATTTGCATCTTATATGTTGACGACTTTTCGCTTTTTTCTTATTAGAATTTTATATTGGTTGAAAATGTTTAGGGCAATTTAATTTCACCTTAAAAACTCGAAAGTTTGGATCTTTGTTCTGTGTTTCTGAGGAAAATTAGAAAAGCTAGGATATATGTATCCCCAGAGAGGAATTATATGTTTAAATGTTTGTTTTAAGCACAAACCATATAGGCAGTTTTAATGTCTATTTTTTTTTTCTTTTTCTTTTTCTTTTTCTTTTTAAATTGACATGATTATAAACTGCTAAAGCAGTGAGTTGAATAGTGTTTTGATGAATGCCATCTTGGAATCTGCTTTTATTGTGTATATATTTTTCATTGGTAATGTCTGCTTTGTTCGGAGATGTAATTGTTGATTAGGTGGGTTGGTGCTAGCAAATTTTGCACCCACTAGATTTGGTTCAGGTGGTGCAGCCAGTGTATTAATGGACCTTTTAGGATCTGTTTTTTTTTTTTTAGCATTGTCGTTAGTGCTTTCTTGCTCTAGAGGACGGATGAAGGGTGTTTTGTAAGTTATTTTTCTGTTGGGTGGTCCTAAATTTAAGTTCATATCATCTAAATGTGCTAGTTAGTTGGAGTGGTGAATTTCTGAACTATGGATTGTTCTTAGTTCGCAATTTACTTCATGGATCTTTACCATTTGGCTTTAAACTCTTTAGGGAATCTATCACATTCTGTACCATGTCTTGCTATGATTGATCTTACGCTATTCCCATCTTGGAATGGCTCCTTAGTAGTATGTAGTATCACTAATTATTTTCAACATACTGGAAGTCAATTCCTTGTAGACCAATGGTATTGCTTTGCTGGATGTTGTCGGAGCTATCCATTTAAGATGTAAGATCATTTGATGGCTTGTCTATTTTTCCTCTTTTTTTTGTTTTTTATATTCATTAGCTTATGGAAGTCCACTTTTTGACTGAATAATCAGATTACTTGTTCAGTTATGAGTGACTGTTAGGAAAAGCAATTACTTAAATGGTATTTGTCAACTCAAACAGATAAAGCATCAGTTTATTCAGGGAAGGAAATTAATATTTTTGAAGATATAGAGAAAAATAATTGTATCTTGCTGTGAAGCTGTATATGTTATCATTTTTTCACTTCTTTTAAAGAAAAAATTTCCGTTGCTTCCTTTGACCAATGCTTTAAAGGAAATTCATGGTTTTGAGAAATTTATGTTCGAAATTATTGAATTATTTATTCTATAAACTTCACTTGGGCCTGACTTTTGTTTTGATTTCGCAAACATAGCGGTTGAAGTATGCAGGTGTGATTTGAGGATCGAATACATTTGTTAAATAGCATAATCATATGGAATATTGACCCCATACCGAATAGCATTTAGTAAAGGAATCTTCCTGATTGAAAAAAAATAATTCACTGTAGTGTTTGGCGATCTGCATTTTTAGTCTGGTTTAAGTTTTTTGGTGGTTTTTGTTCATCGCAAATTCTTGAGTTTTTAATTACAGCTGATATATTTTAAAATTGTAACAATGGTATCTACGCTGTTAAGCTTGAAAATTTAATACACCTGTGATAGAATTTTTTGTTATGCTCAATTTTTTATTTTTCGAATGCATCATATTGGTCAATTCATTTGCTGGTAGAGATGAATTCTTGTGCTATGAGGAATGGTGCTTTACCCATCGTCTGATTTATTGAATCTTTCAAAAAGTATTATACAGGCTAAACTTTCATGCTCCTTATGCATAATAGTCAAAAAAAGAGATTTAAATAACTTTGAAAGCTTTGGAGAGCATTCTGTTGGTTAATTTGTTAATCAAATTGAAATTTTGGTATAGGTCAGAGTATTTAAATGATATGATATGATGGACTGGTAAATGATGATTTTGAAGATAAAGTACTTTTTGGGCTTGGCACAATTTTTCGTAGGCAGATTGTGAACAACAACATTTGAAAATTGCTTCTGAACTAGGGAAAAAAAAGATTCAGAGAGAGAAGGGATATCGTTATGATTGATAGTAGACTTAGTACATACATTGGATCTGGTCATGTCTGTATGTGTCGTGTAGTTTCGAGATTGTGGCCTTTCATTTTGACTGGTTTTCCTTTTATCTTTAGTGTGACACAAAATGTCTCGAAGGTATGATAGCCGTACGACAATCTTCTCGCCAGAAGGTCGCTTATACCAAGTTGAGTATGCTATGGAGGCCATTGGAAATGCAGGATCAGCAATTGGGATATTGGCTAAAGACGGGGTTGTTTTAGTTGGTGAGAAGAAGGTCACTTCCAAGCTTCTTCAAACCTCAACATCTACTGAAAAGATGTACAAGATTGATGATCATGTAGCATGTGCTGTGGCTGGGATAATGTCTGATGCCAACATCCTTATCAACACTGCCAGAGTCCAAGCCCAGCGATACACTTATGCTTACCAAGAACCAATGCCTGTTGAACAGCTTGTCCAATCTCTCTGTGACACCAAACAAGGTTACACACAGTTTGGTGGCCTTCGTCCATTTGGTGTCTCGTTTCTCTTTGCAGGATGGGACAAAAACTATGGTTTTCAACTCTATATGAGTGATCCAAGTGGAAACTATGGTGGATGGAAGGCTGCAGCAATCGGAGCGAACAACCAGGCAGCACAATCAATGCTAAAGCAGGACTATAAGGATGACATCACGAGAGAAGAGGCAGTTCAGCTTGTGCTCAAGGTGCTTAGCAAGACTATGGACAGCACAAGTCTTACTTCAGAAAAGCTTGAATTGGCTGAGGTCTTCCTTTTGCCTTCGGGAAAAGTGAAGTACCAGATATGCTCTCCAGAGTCCCTTAGTAAGTTGTTAGTAAAGGTTGGCGTGACTCAACCGACTTCTGAAACCTCCTAGGTTACTGTGTTTCAATTAGATCCAAGTTTGAGGACTAGTATGGCATGATTCCGTGTGTCGGATCATATATTTTACTGCTTATGACTTTCCGCTGAACATTGTCTATGATTCTTGCTTTGAAACAATTGCTGCCCTTGTTGAAAGCAAGTGAAGGAACCCGATTGGTTTAGTTTATGTTCTTTGCAACTAGATGACCAGATTCTAAGTAACAAATCATCACCAGATGGCTAAAAATATTTAGTACATGAGCTCTTGTAAGAGGTCTTTGAATCTGATTATCTGAAAAAAGCACTTGCAATCTATTTAAAGGTAACAACTACTTTTACAATCGTGCTTTTCTTTTATCTAATACCATTTGCTGGTCAAACATATGAAGTAGAATATCAGTGTTATCAAATCTATTCATTCTTAATCCGATCCTCTATATCTAGGTCTACTTATTTGATTGGACCTTTGATCGACTTTTGAAAATTATATCAATATCATGTCTTATAATGCCATTCATACATATAATATGATTTGTGAGTCAAGAATCTCTAAACTAGAGCAACTCGCACTAACTTTTCTGTACTTTATATGAATTTGCATTCCACCTGAAGTATTAGTTTGACTACCAGTCTTGCTACATTTAATCTGGGGAGTGGATGCCTGTTGCATTTTCAGTAGTTTTGGTGGGATTTTGTGATGTTCATAGGTAGTCACTGACATTCAGAATTGACATTTGAAACCAAAATATGTAGTTCAAATTCGTCAATACAAAGGCAATGATTCCTTTTCAGATGTAAACAATTGGTTCTAGTTGTAATCTGATCTATATTGAGCAGTACTATATCTGCATCAAGATATGTTTTCTTGGTCTAGTTTTGGATTGTATTGTTAGTACTATAGAAAAGCTAAATATTGAGTTTGAAATAAATTGAGCAATTGATCTTTTATATAAAATAAATTATATAAATATGGCAGTAATTAGTATAGGTATACAGCTCTAAAAATTTATTAAAAAGTTAATGCAGGTAGTGCGTTAAGTTATCTGTTTTGGACGATTCATTTGTTACATTATTTTGGTTCATTTTGGATTTCTTTTTGGACTCGTATCATTACATCAGTATCAATGCATTCAAAATAGCTTTCATTGTTCAACTTTATTATAAATACAAATCATATTGAAAATAGTACTAACAATTTTATTTTTTTTTTACCAATCAAATCTATTCATTACATAAAAATAATAGTTACACACTTAAATAATTTTTTTTTTTTAAAGTTTCGTAGGAATAGTTGTTTCTTATTCATGATAATAAATATTGCACATATAGTATTTGGTCTCAGTAGATCCTTGTAAATCTCTCACTTGTTCAGTTTCAACATTAAACAAAAGGAAAAAAATCCAAATTTGAGTCCATAAATTATCATCAAAATGTAAATTATCAAGCACAAACAAAGCAAACATGATTTTGTGTAGTGGGATGAAAATGACTCCCATAAATAAGGATCAAAGTTGTTGTACATAGTACAATTTTCTTATGGATTTGCACTTTTATCTCAAAGTCAATAATTAAGTTCAAATCTCATTTTACTCTTCAAAAAGAAATTTGAGACACCTCTCCATGTGTTGTGGGAGTAATTTCAATATTGTATGATTCAGACAGATTTCACTAATCTCATTCAATTTTGGTATCTGTTCTGAAACTAGATAAAAGTGACATTGAATTATATCTGGACTAAATACCAAACTTTATAATGACATTACCGTTCGATTAAAGTTTCTCCTTAATCATGGGGTTCCCTTAAACACTGGACTGAATTCCCAAATTTTGTCAAATTCCTTTCGATTGTGAGATTGTGATCACTTCCTAACCAATAATGCCATGACTACTTTCATATCCGATCGGTTAAAAGGAGTACCAAATCAAGATCAAAAGAATATAACAAGCACAACACTTATCAAAATTTGTCTGTCATTGCCAAACACTTTGTCAAAATTATAAAAATATAACATAAAGTTATTTTTATTTTTCCCATTACGATTTATGAATCATTATTTTTCCCTATTGATTTAGAAAACATTTTCTATCCCATTCTTTTAACTAGAGTTAACAATAATTTAGGTGGTTTTTGACATTTTTTAAATCATCAAGAGGAATTCTAATTGTCAAGAGAGAAAATAAAAATGACTCTAAAAGCATATACAACTACTATAATAATATATAGTTCTTTCACTCGAAAGCCCGTGAATTTTCTCTTCGAATTTCTTCTTCTTCTTCAGGAGTGAAATCATTCTTGATATTGAACAACTTCCGAAAATCTCATCAGGCGATTTTAATTTGATCATGTCTGCCACCTTTTGACAACAACAATCCAGTAACGCCTTGACGTTCAAATAGTTGGCCGCTAACATCACATCATGGAGGTCATCCAGGTGCAGAGCCAGAGAGTCCATGAATTCTGCCTCCCACTTTTTGATCAGCTCCATCTCGTTATTCTTGCCATCTTCTTCATGGTTGTTGCACCATTCGAGAACCATTGAGAGTACCCTGGCAGTCACCAGTGGAATATCGCCCTCAGTGCAGCAGCCATCCGTTTCGCTACTTCTGACTGCACTGCCACTGTTTCTTTCACTTGGAAGAGCTCCCCATCTGACGATTTCAGCGTCCAAACCTTTGTGGGGGTTGACGTCAGTGGAGGAGGAAGAGTATGGAGTCCACTGTGTATATATATATATATATGGGGTGCATCTAAAGTACACCAGGCATATATTCTTGATAAAAAAATTCGTAATTATATTCTAAAACATGTGATTATAATTTATTATATATGATTATAATTAAACATGTATTATTACGATTAGTAAATGTGATCACATTTACTAATTGTAATTAATGTGATCATATTTACTGATTGTAATTACATGTATGTAGTTGTATTCACATCTAATAAATTATAATCACAAATTTTAAATGAAATCACATATTATTATTATTATTATTATTGTCTTAAGTTTATGCACACACCAGATCACACAATATGACCCATATTTATATACACGAATCCTAACATACATTTGGATATATATACATTTGATCCAAAAAAAATATAATTGTATTTTAAAAGATGTTATTTTAATTTATTATATGTGATTACACCAAATATATATAATTATAATCAGTATATATGATCACATTTACTGATTTACTGATTATAATCAAATATGTTTGATTATAATTGCATATAATAAATTAAAATCACACATTTTAGAATATACTCACACATTTTTTGTCAAGCGCATGCATACTTAAGTATACTCAATGGGACCATATATGTATATGGAGTCCTTTTGACTGTACTTGGGTATATATACACTTTATAGAAAAAATGTGTGACTATATTATAAAATGTATAATTATATTTTATTATTAATGATTACAACTAAACATGTTTGATTACCATTAGTAAATGTGATCACAATCCGTAAATCAATAAATGTGATCATATTTATAGATTGTAATTATATATATTTAGTTGTAATCACATATAATAAATTACAATCACATATTTTATTATGCAATCACACTTATTTTTTTTATCAAGTGTATGTATACCCAGATGTATGCTTAAATATGTGTGTATATATATATGGAACAAATTGTGTTATAATATTTGGAATATTAATTCTAATTCTGCTTTTGCTTCTAGTTTGTATATGGATAGGATATACATGATATGTTTATCATTACAATACAAAAGAATAATTCAAATTTGTTTCATAATATAGAGATTTTCTTTACCATATTTTAATTCAAATTAGAATAATGTTTATTTTTCATTTACGAACTTATACCATTAATTAAAATACCATATAAAAAAATATTAATTAATATATAAGGCTTAAAAAAAAAATTAATTGGTTCTATTTTGTTACAAAATATTTTTTGAATTATCGAGACCTCCACATTCATAGATTGCCATGA
Organism: Dimocarpus longan; assembly: GCA_022984855.1. Classification (NCBI taxonomy): domain Eukaryota; kingdom Viridiplantae; phylum Streptophyta; class Magnoliopsida; order Sapindales; family Sapindaceae; genus Dimocarpus; species Dimocarpus longan. The sequence continues at coordinate 29,804,542 of CM041017.1, forward strand.
CCAAGTGGAGAAACCATGCTCAGGAGTCAGGAATCCATCCAGCCATTGAAATTTCAGCATACAGGCGAAAAATATGCTGATCGGAAAAGGAGTCCACTAATAATATTTATGTACTCCAACATTTTCTTACCCAAAAATTTGCTTAAACTTGAACAAAGCGCATTGAATGAAAATAATTTTAAAAGAATAAAAAATAAAAAAATAAAAAAGACACTCAAAGTAAGTATGGCCAGTTGGTCGACCTATGACTTTTTGGGCCAAACAAATAGGTCAGAACCACTCACTTCGACTACCAGCCAAAAAAATAATAATAATCAAATTTATTATTGGGACGGATTGTGGTGCAGTTCGAAACGTTGTTTCCGTATGAAAAAGATCGATTCACATAAAGATGGGGGAGAGACTCATACAACAGTAGTAGAAAGTATTATTATTAGATGTAGAATTCATGTTATAAAACACGGAGATGATGGTGTTTACCAACTATGCTAATAGCTAACTACGGATGTATTAGAGTTAACATTTTATACAAAATAATACTTTTTTTTTTTTGTTTTCAAAATCTCTACTTTGTAATGTTATCAAACGAATCAGTCAACCTTTTCTAACTCAAAAATTTGCTTTAACTTGAAAAAAACGCATGGAATGAAAATAATTTTAAAAGAATAAAAAATAAAAAGACACTCAAAGTGAGTATGGCCAGTTGGTCGACCTATGACTTTTGGGCCAAGTTTGGGCCTAACAAATAGGTCACAACCACTCACTTCAATTATAAGCCAAAAAAAAAAAAAAAATCAAATTTATTATTAGGACTGGTCGTGGTGCAGTCTGGAGAACTGCTTTCATATGGAGGAGATCGACCTATACAAATGTGGGAGAGAGACCCATACGAAGGTGGAGAGTATTATTACTTATGTAGAACTCATGTTATAAAGTATGGGGGCTGGTGGTGTTTACCAACTGTGCTAATCGTTACCTACTAATGTATCATAATTAAAATTTTATATAAAATAATACTTTTTTAAAAAAAAAAAATCTCTATTGTTGTAGGTATATTCGGGACTACGTAAATGGGCTGGTAAAAACTCAAAGAACTGATCTATTGGATTAATCCAATAGATAAAAGTCCAAGTTTGCCAACATCTAATTCGCGCAGAGACGAGCTCTCAATTCGCAATTGTATCTCTCAGGTCGCTGGTCAACTATTGTCAAGACTGCCTTATGCTCAGTCCTAGATCATCCACAACGAGGTCTAGCTCGCAGAACGAGGTCCAGCTCACAACTCGAAATACTTATTAAATGATTTCTTTCAGAAAAGAAATACCTTATTTTAAGGAAAAATTTACTGTCAAAATTGGAAACAAACTTAAATTTCTATTTCGACTGATTCGATTCCTAAATTGACAAACACGGTTTTGAAAGCTAATTAATATCGAATTTTTTCCTGTTTACATTATACTCAAATTGTAACACATCCCACACTATAAATAGAGATAAAAAAATTTATTATAAAGAAACACATACACATAAACAATCAATAATATACTGCGACTCTGTTAAAATAACTAGAGAAGTAGTCGTCGACGTAGACATCTTTATAGGTCGAACCACGTAAAAATTCCCTTGCATCAGTGTTTTTCCTCTTCTTCTTTATTGTCTTTTGCTTTGGTATTACTTTGTTTATATATATTGGATCAAGAACTTGAGTCGACCGATTTTAGACGTCAACATCTACTTTGTAACGTTGTCAAACAAATCAAATACAGTCAAATTTTGTACATAAAAACATGTGGAATACGTTTATTCTTTTTCTAATTTGGTCATCTGTCTAAAATAACCAAGCAACAATTTTGCAACATTACAACTAAGCAAAATTGTACTAATTTATTATTTATATACAAAAGATTCTTTAATGGCACAATCCTCCCCTAAATTTTGTTGACCAAACATTGAAATGAGTGATTGACCAGCTTGACCTCGGAAGAACCAAGTACATTTACCGCTGGCCTCAATTTAAAGGTCACAGATACCCCTTACATATTCCTCTAATAATTAATTAAATATTATAATTAAATAAAAAACCTCCATTGTCGATGAATATGCTTGGGATATCTCATAAGTCTTTGATTTCTTTAACATCATATTTAAGAAGTCCAGTTTGCCCTTATCATTATTTTTTCTATGAATCAACTGTTTTAATTTAGGGGAGGTTCGTGCAATATTAGAAAATATAATTTAAAGTAAGCTTAAGAGCATAAGTGCTATTGTCCCTATTATAAATATTTCAGTAGAAAGCATTTTATTTATTACAATTTTGATTAAAATTCAACTGTTTATAAAATATAATTTAATCTAAAATTTCTTTTCTTTTTGCAATCTAAATATTAAAATTCACTTGCATTCTAAAATTAACTTTGTCATCTAAAGGGCATCCTATTTCCCAATTCTGTTGCTTGGGATGACAGTTTCATAATTCGATTTTGTAAAATCAAAATTTTGATCAAATCAGACATCACAATATATTAGACTTTCTAATTCTTTAAGAGGTTTATTATTTAAACGATTTGGGATATAATTAGGAAGGCATTTCAAATACCTATTGATAACGCGTTCTGGATCACTACTCTCATAACCAGGGAGAGGATAACTCCCCATTAAGAGGAGATTCACAACTCGCACCTTATGTTTTATAAGATAATAATGAGATATAAATTCTTGACCTTTGTGGATCAAGATGAGTATTTAATCACTCATATTAAAGAGTGATTTTTTTTAAATTTTGAAATTGTGCTTTTGTGTTGATATTCCATATCTACTATATATTACAAATTATTGCAATTTGACAAATTTTATCTTTTATAAAATCAAATTTTCATTGATGGAGAAATTATTAATGGAAGCGTAAGTATGATGCCATTTGTATATATATTTTGTCACACCAAGCATAAATTGTGTTGAAAACTAACAATCCTGCGATGAACTTGAATTTATGTTTATATATCATTACATAGATTACGAAATACTGTTGGTCGAACAATTAAGTGATACATGTATCCCATGAAAAGTAGGTCGGCTTGAAAATTGATATGGGCCTACTAATGTAATTAATCGTCATTGATAACACAGTCAGAAGTAGATATGCCACTAATGCACCCACCGAAATAGTAAACAGGATTTGGGCAATAATCCATTGGAGCTCATGGTTTCGATGCTCACAGAAAGATAATAACGTTTTACATGGCTTGTAAAAAGGTTTGGCGGCTTCAGCTTTAGAACTTTTTGAAATTCAAAAACTGGTTTTGTTTTTTCAAAACCAGAGGCAACCGTCCCCGGTTTTTAGTGGTTTTCCTTGTAAGGATGTTTATAACTGGATCCACTTCTATTTTGGTAATGTTTGTTTCTGACCCAATGCTTTTAACTTCTATTCATCCATACCCTCTGATCAAATTACTGAAATTACTTCTTGCATTCCTTTATTTCTGTTTTCTCTCTGTTCACTCCGGTGAAGATTGATGTGATAAAACTCACGGTTGAGAACGTAGTCAGGATTTAATATCAAAGTGGATTAGAATAATTTTTTTTTAAAAAAATATAAGCATACCTAATTAAATGAGATATACTAAGTTTTATCCCTCAAAATTTATATTATAAATATGCTAATAAAACTAAAAGTCAAAAGATTAAGCAAATTATTTAAATAATAAAATTTATCAAATAAGAATGATAGTTAATACTATGATATCAACGATATTTCTTTAAATATAAACAATCTATATTTTAACAATCATAACTTATTACTACTACACTTCAAATTAAAAAGCATATTAAGAAAAATACTAAAGTATTAAATTTAAATAATATATTATGTAACTTATGATATAAAAAAAGTAAAATAGAGAAAACTTAAATAAAATTTTACATTTAATATATGAAATAAAGTTATTACATATATAATATTTGAATAGAAATATAAATAAAAAAAATACATTCGATAGGTTTGGAATGTATTTTTTAATCACAAAAATTAATAAATAAAATATATAATTTAAAATAAATATAACATAAAAATTTTTAGGAGGGCTTGGTTAGGCTTGAGCCTACCCCTAGCCCCCACAACCCTACATCCCTACTCACAGCTGAGATTAAAATGCATAAATTTTGTCAAGATAAAAAAATTTGAAATTTGTATTTTAAAAATCTAATCCTTGACTATTTTCTTAGTATATTCACCACAAAGAGTTTAGATATCAATTTAATTTAATCTTTAAATTAATAAACACTTCAAATTGCAAAAATAAATGATCTTTTAGGCTTTCAAAGTGTACTAAGTTAGTAACCGACTAAGTTAATGTGTAAAAAATTAATTACAATTATAATAAATACGTATTAATCTAATATTCATATAATATATCTAAAGATACATAATTTTAACTATTTTTAGGGCTTGCAAAGATTCAAAACACTTTCTGGTCCAAATTTTGAAAAAGCACATGAATGATTTATTTTCAACAAATTTTACATATTAAATTTAGTTTAAAATTAACTTATAGGCGATGTATATTAGTTGGAAAGTTAGCAATAAATGATGCAGGACATGATTCATTTTCTTTTGTGGTATTTGATGGCAATAATTTGATACTTCTCAGTTTTAACAATGAAAACTTCAACTTCTATTATTTGCAATTTTGGGAGTAGATTGAAAAAAAATTCATCAACTATCTGTCAAGCTTTTTTCTTTTTAGTGATCCAAATGCTAGGTATACAATTTTTCTTATATTCGAATATCGATTTAAATATTAATATCTTTTTAGTAAAATATAATTGAGCTGTTGTTTGGTAGAGTTTTATTTATTTATTTTTCCCTCAAAATATTACAAACATCCAAAAATCTAAAATAAAATTTTACCAAAAATAAACTAGATGTTATAATCAAAATTATGATAATATAATTTTATTTCCTAAAACTAACATTTTACTATTAAAATTTTGACAGTAATATTTAAAAATTAAATAAATCATTTATAAATAATTTTAAATTTTTAAATAGTTAAAACGGGATGTATTAGAGAAAAGTCAAATTTTGAGGTGCTATGCAATCTAAATAAGTTATTTTTTTTTGACTTGATGTCTAAATAAATTTTAAAAATGTTTTTCTTTAGAAATTTCAATTAAATAATCATAAAAAATTTAATTAATTTTAAATAATTTTAATATAATATATAAGCCAAAGTCAAATTTTGAGGTGCTAAAAATTAACTATATATATATATATATTTAAACTTGAAGTCCAAATAAATTTTAAAACGCTTTTTATTTAAAGAAATTTTAACTAAATAATCATAAAAAATTTAAGTATAATTTTATATTTCTAAACAATTTTTCCAAACTCTTTATTCAAATAATATGGTAAATAAGATGATTTGTAGTAACTATCTTAACATTGATAATATGATAGTTAAATATAACTTATCTTATGATTTAAATAATAAATTTGAATAAAATTTTAAATAGTATAATAATATAGTAAGATGATCTGTAATAACTATCTTAATTATAGGCTAACGTATATGATAATTATATATAAGTTTACAATCCACATTATTTAGATAATAAATTTAGATAAACTTTACATAATATAAAATTACTCAAAATTTAATTCTATAAAATAATTATAAGAATCATCAAGTATAAAATTTTGTATACATTTCTTCTTGTGAATTAAAAATTATTGTACAAAGCTACCAAATCAACACGTAAAATCAATTATTCTTTTATGAGAATTATCTGACACCATTTTCTTATATTTAATACTTAAATTCGTTGATTCTAAAAAGGAAAAAAAAATGAAAAATCGGTGTTTTGGGAGAGAAAGCCTCTCTGCATGCTGTAACACTTGTTCAAAAGTTTCAAAACTAGACGTCAAAAATAACCAAAATTATACCAAAAAGTGAATAATACAGGCACTGAGGTGCAAAAAAGACAAGACTTGTACGTTTGTCCCTCTCCCAAGTCTCAACTGCGTCAGATATATACGTATGTGCACCTCTGAAGTCCCATGGAAGTGTGGTTGAAGCAGGGTTGGTCCACTTCATAAACCAAAATAATCTGGTCTTGGTTTCCCTTCGCTTCTGCTTCTTCTGGGTATGTCTTCTTTTTCCCTTTTATGGTTATTCTTTTACAATCTGATCTCTGGTTTGACATTGCCATTTCTCTCTTTTTATTTTTCTTCACTTGTTATAACTTGATCAAGTACCTGTCTTTTCGTCTGATATTCATAGTATGACTTGATTTTGATAGTTGCTGCTCAAATATTTTTTCATTTTAGCTTCTGGGTATGTCTTATTATCATTGTTATATTTTTTTCCTTTCTGGGTTTCTTTGATCTCTGGCTTGCTTTGACATTTCTCTCTCTCTATTTCTGTCTCTTTATATTTTTAGTTTGTTGATTTTCTTGAAAAAATAAATTTTGATTTGTTGTTTGCCATTTATTTGGGGAAATGGATTTTGTTAATTATTAAGGTTGGAGGTGAACAAGTCATATACATTGTTGTTTAATGTTTATATCGGGTATGATTGAATCGATTTTTTTCTGTGGTTAAGGTTGTATTTTCGCTGTTATTAAGTCAGAGTCTTGCGTTTGATTAATTAAATATGTGGAAAGAAAAATTTAATGTTAAAGGTGTGAAGCTATTTATTGGTTTGAATTGGTTTGAATGAGGTAAGAAATCATTGACACAGTCTTAAAGAATTACTGAAGTAAAAAAAAAAAAAATTATGAAAATAAAGCCACTGTTTTGATTAGCTTAAATTGATGTTGCCTTAGTTTTGAAGAATGATTATATATTAATCTAATCAATGCTTCATATAAGCCAATCAAATCAGTGGTTTTATTGTTAGTAATATATATTTTTTCACCATTCAGCACATTGACCAAAGTCAATAATTCCACCTCTCATTCAAGCTAATAAATGGCTTCACACTTTTAACATTATATATTAATCTAATCAATGCTTCATGGTGAATCATCAGTAACCGGCATTGCTGAAGGCTAAAGCATATCACTGCCATTGCTAATTGATTTGCACCATCATGCCTTGCCTATAAAATAGGCAGTTGTACTTAATTCTTCATCATCCCATTCTCAAGTTAAGCTTGGAGAATTTTCTCTTCTCGCTCTTGTAATTCTCTCCTAAAATTATAGAGAGAGGTTATAGTTTTGTTGGTTTAATAAAATCCCTCTAATCTTGGTCCGTCAATATTTCCCTCACATTAGGGGTTTTACCACGTAAACTTTGTGCCCACTGTTTTTATATTTTATTACTTCCATTTTCTTTTAATATTATTTTTGATTTCATATTAACATTGTGATTATGATAGTATTGGTTGTAATAACAATTAACAATCTTTTCTGAGTTTCTTGACTAAATTAGGGCTCTAGGTTGAGCTTTTCTTTATTAAGATGATAATTTTGGGCAGTGTGGGTAAGATGTGTTTGTGTTTTGCGGAGTGTTTTGCCTGTTGATTGAGTTGAGGTGGTTGTGGATGGTTGGATTGGTTTGTATTTGCTGATATATAGTGATTTAAACTGATGGATTAGTCATGTGGTTAAACAATTTTTGTGCTTGAAGAAGAATGTTTCCTGGGAAATTTAGTTTAGTGTAGGTTTATACACTAATAAGGGGACATCATGAATGGTAAACGTGAACAAGAAGGTAAGTAGATTTGCAGCATTTGAGAGGTGAGAGTAACATTCCTGGCTTCATGTTGACAATAAATTAATTTCTAGGTGATAATAAGTAAAATTTGTACACAGGCATTGAACCTCTCAAATTTATTGTTAGAGCACCGTTTTGATAATGGTAGTTTATAGTCTAACATTTGATGTAGTTTGAATTGTGAGTAGGGTCCCTGCATTTTAGTTTTTTTTATCTTTCTGAGATACGGTGTTGACAAGATGGTGCTCCATTAATATAAAGAAACCGCACAATAATCTGCTATAGCTCCTTTTGTGCCAAAGTGAGGCAACTCCTATTGTATAAGGAAAAGAAAATGAAGTAGGTATGAGAATTCAGATGCGTATTGAGTATCCTAAATAGGATTGCAAATCATAATTCTTTGGTTATATAATATATGTGTCATAGAATGTATTGAAATTAAGAATTATAGACGGTAAAATATTGAATGTTATTATAGATTGTTGTGTTTCTCATACTACAAATTTGATTAAATTGTAGTTGTCTTTCCTAATAAGAACACCAAGTTTATTGTTATGTATATATAAGAAATAACAAAAAACACTATTGAATTATGCAGAGGCAAACTTGTTTGATTGACTGAAGTTACTGGTTGGTCCACTATGTAGAAGGTTCCTTTTCGTGCTAAGAACAAAACGTACTGATTTTGGTGGGCTTATTGTGACTTTGTTCAGTTTTGAGAAACTGCTGCACATTTGTTGTTGCTATGTCTTTGTTGTCGAGACTACGCTGTATCACTGTGGATGTTACTGGTACTCTCATGGCTTACAAAGGGGAGCTTGGTGACTACTATTGCATGGCAGCCAAATCCGTTGGATTACCTTGCCCTGATTACAAAAGAGTGCATGAAGGCTTTAAACTGGCATATAAAGAAATGGCAACGAAGTATCCATGTTTTGGATTTGCAGCAAAAATGCCCAACATTGTCTGGTGGAAAACATGTGTGAGAGATTCCTTTGTCAGGGTAAGATAGTTGATTCTCTATTTTAAATTAAACATTTGTGAAACTTTTCTTAGTCATGACAATGATGAGCTTTGCCATTATAATTGCATGCAGCATTTCAGTTTTAGGCATTTTCATTGTCCTTTCTAGTGTGGATGGACTTCTTTATAAATCACTTATTTTTCAACCATTAGATTAATGGCAGCAGCCCTGATCTTTGATCTGTTACAATGTTCTGTGATTATAATGATATTAAGGGGAAAAAAAAAAACTCTAGAGTCATAATTACAACCCATTGTGTTCTATGATTTACAATTAGATATTGTATGACATGAATCAATCTCTTGTCACACTAACAGGCAGGGTATGATTATGATGAGGAGACATTTGAGAAGATATTTAGACGAATATATGCATCTTTTGGTTCATCTGCACCTTATTCTGTCTTTCCTGACTCTCAACCATTCCTAAGATGGGCACACAAAAAGAATTTGAAAGTTGGGATTATCAGCAATGCTGAATACCGTTATCAGGATGTAATTCTTCCAGCCTTGGGTTTGAACAAGGTAAACAACAACCTATTTTCTTTTCAAATTGTGATATGTCAGTGAATCTTAAATTCTTTACTGTAGTTGCTTTTACATAATCCAGTTTTGAACTTAACAGGACTTTCACTTTGCTAGAAAGCTACCAGTTCAAATCATAACATTTGCATGTCTACTTATGCCAATACATGTGACTCTTGCATAATATGGTGTTACACATCTGAGAGAATTTTCAAGAACTGGTGATGTTAAACACCTGGTTTTCTCTCATCTGCAGCATGCAAATGCAGTAAATTTTCCTTTTTAGCTACATCAAGCTGATGTTTTCGGAAAATACATGATCAAAACTATATGCACGAGCACAAATCTCTATAGGTTTCTAAAACCTTAGCGCAACCAATTGCTTTGTTTCTCTCTCTTGATCATTCAAATTCCTAACAGCCTCATGTGATCAACAATATAGGGGACCGAGTGGGACTTTGGTGTGTTTTCCGGTCTTGAAGGTATAGAGAAACCAGACCCAAGAATATATGAGATTGCCCTCAAAAGAGCTGGGGATATTGCACCCGAGGAAACTCTGCACATTGGAGATAGCATGCGCAAAGACTATTTGCCTGCAAAGAGTGTGGGGATGCATGCATTACTAATAGATAGGTTCAAGACACCTGATGCTGAAGAATGGCGAAAATCCGGTGCAATTGTGCTTCCAGACTTGGTGGCGGTACAAAATTTTCTTACTTCAGAGAAGTTGACTTCTTAACCGGCTTCTCTTTTTCCTGAAATGTACCGCTATATGTTTAATTTATTTAATTTTTACCTTTCAAATGATGAATATATGCTCAGTAAGTACTACAGCTCTGGTCCGGTGTGGTGTATTTTAACACCCTGTGACCTTAAAATTTACGATTGTAATGGTGGAGAGGGATATGCTAATTTTGTAATATCAGTGTTTACACAGATTAAGATGTCCTTCATGTTATTCGAACTTCAATTTTCAAGTGTCTTATACATTTCTGTTAGCACTGTATTCTCCGGTCAAAACGTCCAAAATTCTTGTTTAGGTTCATTTTTTCTACAACGGTACGAAATTAGTTTTACAATGTTATAAAATTGGTTCTACATCATTGCAGAACGAACACACCTGAAAAGATTTTAAGTCGTCCTGACTGTAGAATTATTCCACGTTTATTCATTGGAGTTGTTCTGTCTAAACAAAATTTGAAGTCAAAGCTGCTTGTGAGTTGTCTGATTCTCTTAGAGATGGTCCATAAACATCAGTGGATCAAACAATGTTCAAGTACTGAAGTGAACATCCAAGTGGAATTAACTATCCAGTGCAGCCAGACATACTTATTCGGCAGCATCATAAATTGTGATGTCAACAGCCTTTAATCAAAGAATTTTTGTATTTATCTTTTGTCATTGAGACACCCATTTGCAGCAAATTTTGTATGTATATGTAGTAACTGCAATTGCCATAAAATTATTAATATTACTAGTCATATCATCAATTTTGATTTAGAACTCTCTCATAAAATGACATCTTCATTCAAATTTGGTTTAACAGATTTAATGTAGAATTTTAACTAATTTCAAAAATCACCTTTTTCTTTGGAATTTCAACAAATAATTTTATTGTTTCTGCAATAAACTTCTATGCATTTGACAAATATATCTATATATCAAGGAGGGATTTAGTGAACAAATTCATAATTATTTTATATTGCTTATTCGTTTAAAACGCATCAAATCTTACTTTTTTATTAATTTCAAAAAGTAAAAAAATCTCTTTATTATTATTATTATATAAAAGAGAGGAGCAAATTTCGTATATAAAATTTCAATTTACACTAACATTAATTAGATTAAGCGAACGTTTGTTACAATTTATCTATTGATCAAAAGTACTTTTTTTAATGCTAAAAGCGTGGACCTCCATCCATGCTGCCCAAAGTCTTTGATTTCAAGTTGCATGTCTCTTGTTATTATCTTGGTTTCTTCCCCTCACGTATATGGGTTGCTTCTCTCTTTGGGAGTTGGTCCCCAAACTATGCCATCAGAGTTTTATCTCATTTGATCCAGGTTTATTATTGAAAAAAATAATAAAAAATAAAATATACATATAACAGTATAATTAGAACAATAGTCAAACTATCAAAAATCATAAATATTTCACAGGAGAGATCACGAGACAATGGGACACAGTAAGGGTGCAAGTGTACTTTCCAAGTCCAAGATTTTTTATCTCCCGTTGAAAGACATTAAAAAATGAATTCGTATCGAATCCAAAAGTACCAACCTATTTCTTAAATGAATTCGTGTTGAATTAGTCGAATTCATAAACGAACCGAATTGAATTCAGCTCAACCCGATTTGTCAACCCTTTTTACCATCCCTATTTTTTATCCCCTATTGAGAGACATTTACTGAGAGTAACGATCAATGTTTGTTTTGTGGTGGATTGAAATTTTTATTTGTAATGATTGATTTTTTTATTTATTTTATGTATAATTTTTATGATGGATTGAATCAGATCCGATCAATCCAACCCTAGTATTATTAAATTGAATTGAGTTGATGAATTTATTAAATTGGATAGGGTTGAAAACCAAATTGGGTTGGCAGATTACCAATCCAACCATGACCTGGACCCCAAAACAAAAACACCCATCCCTAGTTTAAAGCCCATAACTCTGACATCAATCTCTAATTACTTTTTTTTTTTTTTTTTTTTTTATAATATATTAAAATAGTACGTATTCGTCTACCCAGTTGAAGCCCAACTGTTCGATGAAACGCCTCTGAGAAAACATATGCATTGCTGTGGTTTTCTTTAAATTTGGCCTTCTTGAAATTGTTGTTTTTTCTTAATGGTTAGTGGTATGAAAAATGGAGAATGAGAAGAAAGCTGAGGTAACAAAGTTTTTGAAAGATGTTCCTCCTGTAGAGTTTTGTTGCGTTTATGGTTCTTCTCTTCACCCCAACAACAAAGACAAGGTGGTCACTCTTTCTTTTGTCATTCATCTATCTATTTATTATTATTATTCTAGGTTTCTAAAAGTGTGTGTGTTTTTCTTTACTTCGAATTCTGTAGTCAGCTATGGTAGATTACATTCTGGGCGTAGCAGACCCTCTGCAATGGCATTCTCAGGTCAGTTTATAAGCATCAGAGTATTTGTTTTTGTATCATATTCATTCAATAAAACATTTTCGTTAATGTAATGATGTTTGTTGTGTAATGAAGAATCTGAAAATGAATCCAGATCATTATGCAACATGGTTGATGCTGCTTGGTGGGGCAAAACTGGTGCTTTTCTCTCTCAATCACACATGCTGTAAAATTATTCATTCTATTAACGGTGAGACTGGAATTTGATTGGTTGTTTTAGATTACCCAAGTTGCAGATGAAATAGGCGTCGGAGTACATTTCAACCCGTTTGTTGCATGGAATGGCAAGGTATTTACCTTTCCAAACCTAATGAGTTAAGTGAAAGGAGGTTTATATGATTTTTGACTTTCATTTGGGTGGCATAGTTCGGTGCATGTGCAAGGGGCACGATGATTTCTTATGGCTCCTTAACATGAAAACTATTATGGGCAGATGTTGAAGTATGGGGTTGTTCGGATGCATGACTTGGTTCAGGACATACTAAACTGGGAGAGATTCTATTTGAGTGGTCGTCTACAGAAACCGGTGTGTCTTCCCAATCTTTGATCTTTCTTTCGTTTCTTTCTTTTAATTGTAATATGTTATATGTGTTGCTTTTTTGTCCTTGGCGAAAATATTGAATATAACCAATGTATGTTGGAGTAGAAAATTTATCCTCTTCATAGCTGACTTCTTTGTGTTTTTTTTTTTTGTAATGCATTAAACTCTTTTTTTCTGGTAAAAGATTCATACAAAAGATTGTGAAATGAATTTCTCAGATAAAAATTTTAAAAATGCCTACAGTAAAACCACATATAGCTTTTTCGGTTTTCATGCTTGCTTATTTCTTTAAATTCATTTCTTTTTTTTTTTAAAAAAAAAAGAAATTGTTGTGTGTAATAGTATGTGATGCAGGAGAAATAATGCCTGCTGAACCACCGTCTAAAGTTCATTTATATGAGTATAAACAAATGAAATTGATAATTAATGCTGGATAATGAAATTGAAAGCTGTAGAAAAATGTGGGAGAAAGACAAAGATAAGCCTAAGAAATCAGGACTAGGGTTCCAAAACAATCATGCCTTTTAGAGGATAAAAGATTGTTAAAAATCTTGTTCGATGCTATCAATTATAAAAATGACAGCCATAGGCAAAGGTTAATTCCAGAGCAAAAATTGTTATCATCAGAATAATGTTGTCTTTTCTCATACACATTACTTTAACATTTTCCTATTTAAATAGCTAAATTTCTCCTAATTTGTATACCAATACAACTATATGATAACATTTCCAAAATCAGATTGCCAGACTTAAGCATGTCAAGTGCTCGGAAAAGATTCCAAGAAACAAGTTCCTTTTGAGAAACCGGGATTAATAATGTTTGTCTGTAGTAAGAGAGCAAGAGGCTCACAGTTGAAGAAGTATGATGGACATGGACTAACAACTAAATGACTGCTAGAGGGTGTGTGTATATGTTGGTAGGTTCTCTTTCGATGAGTGATGATATCAGTGAAAATGAAAATTATGCTAATATGATTAGATTCTATATGCCTCTATGCCGGAAATTGTGCTTTGCACTTGCCATCTTGTTCTCCTTCCACTACTTTTTTCTCTTATTTCTGATCCTATATTTAAATTAGGTTGTTTTCTTGTAATCAATGTCATATACTAATATCGGGGATTTGGAATGTTGCCTTGCAGGTACACATACTTGTGGATAATCTTGATATTCAAAATTTGAACTTTGTTAATCTGAGGGCTGCAGTGTCTGCTGCTCTTCTCCTCCTGCCATCCAACTTCACTCAGGTTTGCTTTGATGTCACAGCTCAGTCAAAATAGAGAGGAATAGAATAAGCTCAATTCCATGTTTGTGCAGGAAGATCTGTTTGCCAAAGTATGTAGCCTTTCGTATATGGGTGACTTGCGTATGCTTTTTGCTGAGGACAAAAATAAGGTAAAGCTTGAGCACATCTCAAAAATAATGTTGTAGAAGAATTGTTAATTTGTGTCCACGATTCATGTGCACTAGTAGAGATAAAAAGATGAAATTGTAATGTAATAGGTAATAATTGCTAAATTTATGAACGACCTCTACTTTTGATTCGCACTTATTTTCGTCACACCCATAACTAGGCAGATATATTGAAGATATAAGTGGTGAAGTTATTCTACAAACTGACCAGTATAAACTGATATATTGAAAATATGCCTGGTGAAGTTACACATGTGCACATGCATTGTTGTAGTTGTAAACTTTTGTTGTAGTATTAAACATAACATTGTTGCAACACCCTTCCATAACATTGTAGTCATAAATATCTGAGTGTGAAAATTTGTCGTGTCTGATGCATGTAATATGGTACTTGATGAATGGCCAAAGACAGGATTTGTAAAAGAGCAAACAGATGGTTTCTGATGGGTTCAAAAATACCAAATGTATTTATTTATTCTTACATTGGACAAGAATGAATCTCTCCCACTGTCGCTTTTTATGTATAATGCCTTTTTAATATGGCATAGTTGATGACGATGGAACACATGATCTATCCAGGTGACAAAGATTGTGCAAGGGCAGTTTGATTTATTCCAGTCAATGTACAAGCCGCTTCTTCAAGAGTATGAGGCCAAGGAGTTCTTGAGATTCTCATCGTCTGGAAATCACCAGCTCTCTCAGGTTTGTATCAACCTTGAAATTCTCATTTCTCAATCCAAAGATGGTTGTCTAAATTTACCTTCATTATATCTTTGTTCCCCTTCCCTGGTGGAGTTCCTTGTTTTACCGGTTACTCTGTAGTCAATGATTTGTATTGGTTATCATCAGTATAGCTACTGCATTTAACTTTTTTTTTTTTGGTTAAATGCCTTTATGAAGCAACTAATTAAAAATCAAATCAGTTCTCTGAAAATTATGCTATTGGCAGTCTTTTTATGATTATAATAGTAGCTTCTTTTGTCACTCAAATATTGAATTTTCTTCTTCAAAATACATGGTCTAAAACCAGGATTGCAGTTTACCAGTCACTTGTTCCCTTGTCTCTTCTCTTCCACCTGCAATTAGAAGCCAAATGGGGACGAAGCTCGGAGAGAGAAGAATAATGTCCAAATATGGTATGAAGTTAACCTTAACTCATTTTGCAGAATATGTTACATTGAATGAAAACTATTATATGTATTACTGCCTTTTGCAGGTCAAGTTATAAATGAAGTCATAATCAGTTCAAGAGAAGAGGCTGCCAAGTGCATGCAGAGGGTTCTTAGGCGAACAGTAATAGTTTCAAGTGCAAGGCAGGCTGTCTCTGGTCTACTTTCTGCTGGTGGTGTTAATGCTGCTAGATATGTCGCTAAAAAGATGCAGAAGGCTTGGAAATCCTGGACATAATTTTGTGATTTTGGGAGCAACTCAGTTGTTGTAATCTTCCTCAGTTTGATTTTTGAGATTTTGGAAACATGTCACAGTAATAATGTAACATTATAATAATTTAATATTATTTATTTATAGAGAAATTGCATTTTACATTGTTTCAAAAAAAAAAAAAAAAAAAATTGCATTCTACATTTTGAGACTTGGCTCTAGCACATTGCAATTTGAGGAAAAAAAAAAAAAGAATCTTTGGAAGTACATTTTTCGTTCAGGTACTCAGTGTCATAAAAAATGGCAAAGTCCTTTGAATTTGCAAAATAATCTATCATAGCATCCGTCCAGCTTTGATCTCTACTCTCTGCTTCTTCCCAATCCTTGATACAGAAAAGACTCTCCACAATATCTGCAGGTAGCATGCTTCTTTGATTGTTCAACTCCCGATTTCCTGCTTTAAAAAGCATATTTCGAAACCATCGTAGACATTGGAAGCGTTAGTGGATCAGGTGCCATCGTGGATAGCATAGGGAAAGCCCTTCTGTGCATTTTCCACCATGCCGAAACATCAGACTCTTCCAAGTCTTCCAAAGTTAGAAAGGATGTAAAATCAGTTGCCAAGTATTTTTCAAGTTCGGAGTGTACGCACATACCACCACATTTTTGTTCATCGACCCTAGACCAAACACCATCCTCTCTACTTGTAGAAGAAGCAAAAGAAGAAGAAGCTACATCACTTGAAAACTTTGAATTATATGCATTGTTGCATTGTTAACGATAAAATCGCTAATGGGTACCACAATTAATTGTCGAAGGAAGGAGGAGAAAATATGATAAGTAAAAGATAATACTAAGGCAAAAAATGGAAGCACTTGAGGGCAAACGGACCAGAGGGTGTTCTTTTACATCCTAGGAGAAGCTCACAAGACGTTCAAAAGATGAAAATCTCATAGGAAAGACTAGGGTGCATGTTCTATCTACCCTTTCTTCGAACTACATGGATTAATGAGCTTGTATTCCCTAAAATGCCCTCAAAAAGAAAAACTTGGGGGGAAGGAAGACAATAAAAATAAAGGCAAAAGTAAGATAGTGTGTCACTTGGTTGCTGGTGCCGTTGGTTGGCACCAGCCACCACCCATGCCTCCTTTGTTAGAGGCAAGAGTTCGCCACCCATTTCCCTAATATCAAAATATAATATATCATATATATATAATATAATAATACTTATACTAACTATTCGATCTCCCACCCTTATGTGTGGGTTGCTCTCCCACCTTCGTATGAGTTTTCTCCTTATTTCTGGGCGAGTGGATCCCTCTTAATTGAGAGTTGTCATTCAGGTCGTGCCCTATTGTCCTATCTTGGTTGGTCTTAGTCATCCTCTGGGTTCGTCTCAGTTACAGTTCATATACTCCAAAAAAAAAAAAAAAAGAAGTAAGATAGTGTCGATGTTCAGAGTTAGTTGACCCAAGTTTTTCAACCCAATACTTCAATCAAAGTAAAAGCAAAGCAAATACAGGAGAAGAGGCAGAGAGGAAGAACAGAAGGCAAAAAGATTTTTACGTGATTCGGCTTAAAAAGATACCTAAGTCTACGGTTATTCCTCTGGTTAATTTTCAGCAAAGTAACAGTATGTTATTTCTTATGTGTTTTGGTTCGTCGCCTTTTACAATGGGCTTCAACCCATATTTATAGAGAGAGGGGTGCTACAGTTTAAATTCAACTAAAATAAGAAATAATTTAATATCAATTACATTTCTCAAAACTAGTACCCATTAGTGTAGAATCAAATCCCGTAAAATAGAATATTGATATTATCTCCATACTGAGTAGTTGAGTTTTCCTTAAATTGTGCTGCTACCATTCTGGAAAAGCTCAACCTGCATGCCATGTCACGAGCTAGATCTTGCTTTGGGCGAGTTGAAGCCAGGTATTAAATAGCTTTGATTATGACTGAGTAGCGACCTAAGAGAGAGCTCTTTTTTATAAGCTGGACGACTTGAGATTAGTGAATTGGGAGCTCCTCTATGTGAGTTGAGTGTCATGGGGATTGAAAGTTTGTCTGCGAGCTGGATGTTTTATGATCTAAGGGCTTGCTTTTGTGAGCTGAACGCTGGCAAACTAGGTCTTTGTCTATTGGGCCGGCCTATTAAACCATTTCATTGGGCTTTTACCAATCCATTTATGTAGTCCTGAAAATACCCATAACAGATGGTATCACAACGGGGAAGGGGGGACCATTTGGGAGACATCTGTACATACCAACACAAAAAAAGGGAAACAGTGAGTCATCCTTCTAATAGCCTCTACAAGATTTGTTACCAGATAGGGGGCGGTGTTATCGATAAGGATATTTGATAGCTATTGGATGGACAACCTTGAGGAGGACATGTCAACCTGTGAGGAAATCAAGGGAAGCAAATCAAATGACTTGGCTAAATGTTAGGATTAGATCCATCACGTGAGCCTCGAAAAGGTTGGCACCAATTAAAGGTGAAAGGCATCCAAGTAGATTCTATCAAGTAGAAAGAGGAGCATGTAAGCACAATGATGATCCAATCGAAAGGAGACAACTAAGCATGACACATTAATACACCCAGAGGGTCCAGTCGACATATGTCTTGATAGAGGAATGAGATCAACTTTGGGAGTGTGTTAGAGTGTGTCAAGTAGTAGTGTTGAGAAGGTGGCAAGAGTGGCCAAGGGAAAGAGAGGATGAATGAAGAATCAACACCGATTCAAAAGAGTATCCAAATTTGCCTATATAAACCCTCATGCATCCTCATTTGGGCTCTTCATCTTCCACTGTTCTCATCTTTTTACATGTTTTCTCTAGTTTTCATCTTATTCATCTCCATTCATTTATGCTAGCATATTTTAGAGGTGCCTCCTCTCGATCACTAACTGACTTAACCATTGGAGTGTGATCGCTGGACCTTATTGGCATCATCTTGATCAGTTCTCTCTCTTGCAGGTGATCGGAGCTCCCTTACGTTCATTGGTTAGTTTCTTTATCGGAAGACAAGCTGAACCACGATCTAGCTTTCATAAACTCACCAACCAACCCATAAATATTGTTTTATTGTTCATTTTACTTACTTAAACATTCTTTAATCTCATCCATTCAAGAGTTTCCTTTGCTCTATTATATTATTACTATCAAGCAAAAATCCGGTGTTAATAGTTGACATCGTCTATACCTAATGGCCATACGTGGTTTCTTACAATCATGATCATCAAGTTTTATGAGTCGTTTACATTGATTGCATTTGAAGTCGACGCTAAAGCTTGTGTCCAAATTCAAAGAAGTATAAAAGATGGTTAGAGATAAAGCTCTGCTAGTGAAAGGACTGAGAACCTATTCCCATAGTAGTATTGGGGGAAGAGAAAACTCCTCAACTGAACTCACCCTTAGATGAATAAGGGTGAAAGAGTAGACCGAGAGAAGATAGGGTAGAGTCCTTGGAATGAAGTACAGGTTGTCCTGGGCAATCAAGGAAAATAAACGTAGACATGGAAAAAGCAATAAATGCGGTACTGAGAACCCAGGACGTGCAACAACACTTCATAGGGAGCCAAAACCCTAATGGGGCAGGATTAATTCTAGGGGACATGAGTCCTAGTTAGGAATGTCAAAAATCCCCACCGGTATGGGGGCTTGGGGATTCACCCTGTTTGGGATAAATTTGGTACATGATAATTAAGGCATATGGAGAGAGGATGAGATTGAATGTTAAAAGCCATTTTGTTTTGGAGCAAGGAATGGTATTTTGATCCCTACTCTATTTTCGGGTAGCTTCCATTCAGGGTTTTTAATGCTATTGATGTCACCCATTTGAAAAGCAAATATACAAGGTTGCTCTTTGTTGCTACATGTAAAGATGAGACGAGTATAATTTATCCCATCGCTTTTAGATTTAGTGATGGTGAATCGGACTGTTCATGGATTTGGTGATGATGAATCAACCATTCATGGACTTGTGATAGTTCTTTCATCCATTTGAAAAGCAACTAAGTTTTCTTATGCACAAACACTAATGCATCCTCATTTTGGTTAAATTCCCAACAAGTTTTTGGCTCCCTTATTAAGGATTGTGCCAAGTTGTCGTTGATATTAATACTAGTCAAGACTTCCTTAATTTAAATATTTATTTATTTATTTATTTTCATTTTTATTTGTTTTTGTTTTTGTTTTTCAGGGAATGACTTACAAAAACTACGAGTGGTATAATGCTAGTTAGTGGTGATGATTGGAGTGGTAGACAATGGAGTGATGATCATTGGAGCAATGAAGTGACAAACCATTATTTATCTGACTTCAATGAGCAATACCTTTATCCTAATCCGAACTTTTACAACCTAAGGTAGAGTATTCAACCGAGTTTCGTATGGGGCAAAGATTTAGATCAAGTCTCAGATATGTATCCATCATATTCATTAGATTTTCAAAACCAATTTCCATAACCTTATAATCCTCTACATTGGCTACAGTCATCAGTTCTACACAGTGTTCTAAAACTCGCTACTCGCGACTCTATCGGCGAGGCAGCGAGCAACGATTACTTGGCAACTCGGAGAGTACTCGATTTGACCATCGATCAACGGTCAAATTGTAATCCCTTAATTTTAATTTTAATCTCCTAGTGCTAGAGACTAGATTATGAGATATAGATAATAAATGTTGTTATTATTATCTTTACAAGTGATAGTGAAATGCGAAAAATTTACACCAACCTAATGATTTTAAAAGGAAATATAAAGTTTTGTGTTAATGCAAGTAAACGGGCTAAGCAAGAGTTAAGGGTTTGCTTCTCGGATTTCTCCAAGACGAGTAGGATTCAGGAGGTCCGTTGAAGTGCCCGATGGGATCCTCCAGACGAGAGCCTAGAGAAGGTTTGGATCGGGTCCTGTCACAAATCGTTGACCCACGGTCAAATCAGGTTAAATTTGTAAAAAATAAAATTTTAAAATTTTCTATAGGATTAAAATATAATCATATGACCATAAAAACCTATTAAATCTATCTCATGTAACCTTCAAAACCACTTTAGCACAATTATGTAATTATAACTTTAAAAATTTCGACAATATAACTATTATTTTTTCAACAATTCCATTTGTAATATACAAAAATAACAACATTTCAAAAATCTATCACACCTAAACTACTTAAAATCTCTCATTCTGCTTTCATTCTCAAACACAAGTACACAACCAATAAGATGAATTGAAACATATAGCACAAGAATTTAAATCTCTATATAACAAATGTACAAAACCCTAAATAAATATAGTTTGTATAATCTATTAATCCATCAATATTCAATTATAAATTTATCATCCGGGCCTAAAAAATATATATAAAAAACATAAAAGAGTGGTAAAACTTGAAAGCAAAAAAAAAAAAAAAAAAAATTGAAGGAAGAAAAAAAACTGAGTTTGAGTTGGACTAAATCGGTCCGAGTCTGGCTGAGTTGGACCAATTTTATACGGACCAAAACGATGCCGTTTTGGCAAAAAAAATGTGAAAAAAAAATGTCGAGTTTGAGTCACACCGAGTTGGGTCGAGTAGGCCAGAGTTGGGCTCGAGTTGAGTCGATTTTGCATATGAACAGAGTTTAGCCGCCGATTTGGAAGACCTTGGATCGAAAACCGATCGAGCGGGGATTTCTCGACGAGAACTCGGCCAACTCAATCGAGTTTTTAAACAATAGTTCTATATCTTTCCTCGAGAAGAGAAACCATCTACAATGGAAATGATGGACATTTTACTTCAGGAACAACAGGCTATGCTGCAAGAACAACAAGCTTCAATGCTATAAGAAGCTATACAAGTTCAGATAGATCAGTTCTTAAGCACATGTTATAGTAGCCAACGAGAAACACATCCCGAGAAGGAAAAAGATGAGCTTATGAAGTTCATGAAACGAAATTATATGTCCATGGAGAGGACAGGCAGTTTATTACAAGAACAAGAGGTTGCGATTCAAAACTTACAAGTTCAGGTGGATCAATTGATTAGCGCACTTAATATTTGTCAACATGAAGCACTTCCTGATGAGTTAGAAAACAATCCTAAATAGGAGAATGAAGAATAGTATCAAGAGATTGTTTGGAGCAATGGTGAAGATTTAAACATAAGCAACTTGGGTGATGAAGAGCTTACTTTTAGCAATTAAATGTCTAATTGACGATGAATGGGCCGATAATAAAAAGGAAGATGAATTTGAGAAGATCTCGAGTCAAGAAGAAGAATCGATGGAGTCAACTCAAGCTGAAATTACACAATATGTTTTCACCATAATCCATATCCAAGAGATTAGGTTTGGGGGTGTTCGAGCCTACCTATGTTACTCAACCAACATAAGGAAGTCATTGATGAGAAGGTAGATGTGCATAGGTAGAAGTTAAATGGACGAAAGAACTATCACAATATCCCTATGGTTATTTAAGGGAAAACGATACTTTCGATTTCATCTATATGACAAAGGAAGACGATTCAAAAAGAATATCAACGGGTGGAATAGCCAAGAGCTTTGGAAAGTTCATCCTACATCACGCGCCAATAAAGGCAGATCTTCATTGCTCAAGATTAAATGTCATGGAGCAAATTCAAGCATAAGGGGGAAAAGGTCGTTTCTTTGCGGAAAGATTTACTCGTAAAAGCCAGATTGAGAGTCATAAAAGAAGTCGACCTAAAGACTTTAAAACTAGTGCTTTTTAGGAGGCAACCCAAGAGTTTTTAAAACTAGTATATTTTTATTTATTTCTTTGAGTCTTTTAATTTTTAATTTTTGTGTTTAGTATTGTTTTGTAAAGGCACACAAAAGAAAAGAGGATAATACATATTTCAAGATTATCAAGCCTAAACTTGCGAGGAAGTTTTCTTAAACTTCACTTTTATTGTGCTTATTAGCAATGACTTTGCAACATTTACGTTTAGGGGTAACCTATTTATTTTGTTTTAGATTGTTAGTCTTTGTATATTCTTAGGAATAGTTTAGTATTCATCATAAATTGTGGTATAGCTTGAGTTGAGAATTGGAAGTTCAATTAATGATGTAGCATGCAAATTTCATTGAGTGGATTTTGCTTTGAATGCTTTCAAGATTTATACTTTCTCACATGCATGCATTCACATCCACATTCTTGACAGTGTAGTGGAAATGATGCATTTTTGAGTAGTCTAGGATTTGTAGTGGAGATTTTCCGTGTGAGTGATTTGAGCCATCATTGTTTATTTCTAAGAGAATTTTTTTTTTTTTTACTCTTAAACACTCTTCTCATGTTCTTAAATTGAATAGGTTAACTTCTATAGGCTTTGTGTAGGAAGGATATTTGTGTCTTGCATTCAGTAACCCATTTACTTTTAATGGAAAGTTTGACAACTTTTCAGAAGTGATACTAAGGGATCGTTTGTTTTTTCATCTAAAAACTGAATAGTGCTACTGAAGATTGAAAGCTGAATAGTGACTGAAATCTGAAATCTGATAGATATGTTTGTTTTTTCTTTTCTTACCTTTGAATGTATAATAATCTTGTTTGTTTTTTAAAGTTAAAATTATCTGATTACTAGTAATTTGACATTTATATCATTTTACTATTAGTTGTTGTGTAATTTTATTTAATATGATACAAACAATTGTAATAAATTATTTAACAAATATTAAAACACTTATATATATAATATTTTTATTCATAATTAAAATAAGATTAATTATTATAGTAGAATAAATTAAGTTTATATGTTCAAATAAAAATAAACAAAATAATTTTAAATTGAATTACTATTATAACAAAAGTTGAAATTGTAACTTATATATATAGTATTTTTATTCATAATTAAAATAAGATTAATTAAAATAGTAGAGTCATTTAAATTTATATATTCAAATAAAAATAAATAAAATGATTTTAAATTAAATTACTATTACAACGAAAATTGAAATTGTAAAGTAATATATATTTTCTGATATAATTAAATAAGAATAATCAAATACTTAAACAAATTGATTTATAATTTGATCTCTGAGTTATTGCATAAATATTTTGTCAATAAAGATTCTTAAAGAAATTTAGTAATCCAGCTATAAAATAAAATTGATGTTGAGATGTTTAGAGTTTTTATTTTTCAATGTTGTTTGTTAAAGTATTAAAATTTCTTTTTATAATATAAAACTAAAAAAAACTTGGAAACATATTATTTTAGGAAGGATAAACTTGAAATAATATATTTATAAAATCATTAAGTGATTTTGTATTAAGTGAAAAGTCAGAAAATGTCATTTTTTTTTTCAATGGTTTTTGGGTGGTTTTAAGTGGTTTGACCACTTAAAAAAACTACAAAAATATATGAATTAACTAAATTCAGCACCATTAAGTGTTAAGTACAAAAAACGAACAACCCATAAGCTCTGTGAAATCAGTAAAACACTTTTTTCATCCCAAATGTGTGTGCACCATTAGCTAAATTTGGAGCTAAACACACAAACAACCTAATTATTTTTGTTCTTAATAACCTTAAAAAAAAAAAAAAAAAAATCCAAGTCCAAACCTGGAATATTTTAGCTTTACCCTTTAGAACTTAGATTCACTTTTAAGATGTAAGGATTAGGCAAAAGAAGGTTAGGGTGAAGAAAAAGAAATGTAAATATTTGATAGAAGATTAAAGTGGTGGTGGATAAGAAATACTTTGTGCTTGTAGTTGACATGAAAAATTTTTGAATGTGCAAGCACGAGAATGAATTGAAAAAAAAAAAAAAAAAAAGGAAAAAGAGAGAGAGAGAGGAGAAAGGAAAGTGCAAAAGCAAAATTCGAAATTGAAAAGCAAAGTAGTTGAAAAAGAAATCAAAAGAAAAAGAAACTTAGGAGGATGAATATATTGCAAGAGTTCAATTCCTAATTAATCAAATCCTTGAAATTCATTGTATGATCCTAAGTTTATTTGAATATTATTTTATATGGTTTCTTTTCAATAATTTACCTTTTGGCCCCATTACAATCATTTAAAAAGACCTAGTTGATCTCTTACCAAGTTGAACTATTTTGTTGAGGTAAACAATGTTTGATATGTTATTGATATGTGATTCCTTCTATAAGGTTCTTTGAATGCATCTTAACAGTCTTTCAGTTATTTGATCACATGCATTGTAAAATTTTGATAATTTTCTTGTGTTAAATCTAGATTTTGAATGAATTAAAGAGTGATATCCTTTAAGGCTTAAAATCAAAGTGAATTGGATCATGGGGCTTGAATGTGTATTTCTTGAAGCTATGGTCTTTTAAATGTGGCATTCATAGGCCATGAGAGACATAAATTGGATTTGCATGATTTCACTTACTTATTGATCGAGCATGTGATTTGTTGTTGATTGGCATTCCAGTTCAATCATCTTGTGTGTTCCATGATTTGTGAAAAGATATTTATGAGAAAAGGTAAACTCTCATAAATGTCTTACTATGGACATCTAGAGGTTTAAATGTTTATAGTATACGCTAAATGTCATTGTATTTACCTACGAAAACAAATTTATTTTTTGTTTTATATGTTTCAGTTTTTAGTTGTTTTCGGGTTTGCTAGAGGACGATCAAATGTGAAGTATAGGGTATTTGCTCACGATAAAATATATCATAATTTTATGCTTTTAAAACTTATTTTTGTGATGAGAACTTGAATGAATCCTTGTTATTTTGATGTATTTTTATTTATTTTATGTAAATGAGTCATGAAGTGTTGATGAGAAAAATGATGAATTTCCAAGGCATTTATAAATATTTTAAGGGTTATAATTAGAAAAAACAATGAATTACATGGAGTTGTGATTACAATAACAAATCAAGACCAACCTACAAGATAGAAGAAATCATTAAACAAATTTTATATGAATTGAAAATAAAGTGAAGCCAACCATGTGTAAAAACATACAATCAACGTTTAAAGAGGAAAAGTAAACAAATTGCACATGAATTGAAGACAACGTGAGGCCAAGCTATCAACTTTTGAAGTTCTTTGAATGCATATCCGATTCCTTCCATGAGTAAAAATAAATTGCAAATGAATTGAAGACAAAGTGAAGCCAGACCCAGATCCAGACTATGTCATAATTCAAAGGAGTAACCCATGTGCAAACACATGCAATCAACCATGTAGATAAAGAAGACATGCAAGCTATCATGAGCGTCATGGAGGAATTTTTTTGGTGATGATTTCGGACTACAAATAGACTGTTTTGAAGCCACACTTGGACCTTATAGATATATGATTTAGAGGAGAGAAAAGCAGCTTTGAGGGAGCTAGATACAGGAGTGAAAACACAACCAAAAGAGGAAGTTTTAGGCGTGGTTCGAGGGTGCTAAGGGCCACATTCTGCAAATCATAGAATAGCCCTTGAACCCATTCTTGGCTGTAGTATTTCTGCACTTTTTGCAGATTCTTGAGTGCAGTTTTTGTAGGTCTTGGACATAAAAGTGAAGGCTAAAAAACGAGGGTGTAAATTCTACACAAAAACAGTACCTATTCTACAGTGTTTAATAGTCTTTCAAGTCGAAGCAGAATCGATTTTGCAACAATCTTTTGACCTACTTTGACATGATTTTTGGAGGCTTTGAAGTGAAGTTTCAAGGCTGGTTTTAGAGTGTAAATTCAGCATATAACAACCACCAACAGTTGATAGCCCATAATCATGCCTCGGAATAGTCCGTGGAGATGAGATTTTAAAGCTGAAAATTAGTCTATTCATTCTTTTTGAAGATCAATTGCAGCTCATCATCACCCACAAATTTAACGCATAAAAGGCATGGGAGATGTGAGGATTTCGGTAACCGATTCTTGATGATAGAAAGATCAAGCCATGACATGAGATTTTTTATTCTTGATTTAAATTATTTAATGATGGTGTTCGTTATTCGTTTAATTGATTTAATTTACATGATATTGATGGTGTCCTAAACTTGTTGTATAGGGTTGCAATGAATTCTCGTCCGTGAAACTCACCTATATCATTATGTATTCCATTTTATTTTGGTCTTAATGTTTCTAAATTAATTTATCACTATTTTAGTTGGTTTGATGATCTTTAATGCACTTAGAAAAGGTATTCATAGTTTAGATCTGAATAAAATTGCATCGATTGCACATGATAAGAATATACTTGTGTATTTTGTGTGGTTTTTATGAGTTATTAAAGGCAATGTACTTAGGTTAATTAATCATCATAGTAATATAGTCGGTTGATTAATTTAGGTGATTCCACTTGACTGTTCGGAAGAGATTTGTGAATAATTTAGTGCTCGATCAAATACAAGATGAGATTAAATATAGGTTGAGTAAATGGATAGGGTAAAGTTGTAACTCTAGAATCTATTTTCCTAGGTTGTGATTAAATTTACTTATTTGTTTCTTGTTATTTTATTTTATTTTTATTTTAATTCCACAATTTATTATTTTCATAGTTTGGATAAGGTATAGTTTTGATTGGTTTAGAAATTAACACATGTGATTTGGACAAACCTCATGGGAACACTTTACTTATCATTATATTATTTGTGGATCATGTATACTTAAACGTATTTCTAATGTGAATTTGGTGGTGTTTTATTGAGAATTTATATATTAGAAAATTTCCAACAAGTTTTTCAACACCAAATTTACACTAAAAACATGTTTATACACAGTCTACAAGTAATGTAATAATAATAAGTAAAGTATCGTTTTTACGAAGATTGTTCAAATCACATGTGATTAAACACAAGACGAGACCAATAAAGCTTAATCCAATTTGGGGATGAAGAATTGATGTTGAAAAGATTTGTAGTTGCAGAGAAAGTGAGAGGAAGCTGGAGAGAGAATTTGAATTTATGAGGGTAAGTTAAATGAAGAGGAGTTGGGGCTTACCTGTATGGCTAAAATTACATATTTAGCCCTCGAAGTAGCCGTTGTTATGTGTGTTAGGATGGGTACATTGGTCTTTTTAGTAGTTCATATGGAAATAGCTATTGCGTGTACCAGAAGAATGGCCTTTGCCTTATTATTATTATTATTATTATTAAACTATCATTACTTATGACCATTATTAATTTTTTATTAACCAAATTGCTCCTTATTCACTTGAGCAAGTCATGAAGATGAGATGTGGAATTTGCTTGCGGCTGCGAAAAGGTGTGAGTTTTGAATTGCTACAATAATTTTGTGTTGTCATCCGTCACCTTCTTAAAAGAAAGGTTTTTTTTTTTTTTTTTTTTTTTTTCAGGTTTTTTTTTTCAATACTTATTATTTTTTTAAAAGATAAAAGAAGTATTAATATCATTTATCTTCAATTTTTCACTTTTTAAGAAAGTATTTATCAAATTTTCATTTGTAAAGAATAACCAAAAAAAAAAAAAAATTATTCATTGAGGATACTTTTATTATTTAATGAAAAAAATCATGACTAACTGCTAAACTTAATAGAGGTTGAATGATAGAGTAGGGGTATTTTGTTATAAAATAGTAAACTTGTTTTCACGTGAACAAAGGGATATCTCTGCCGTGCAATTTGTTCTTATGTTGAGTTTTATATAGAATGTTTTTGTTGGTATAGGATTGGGAACACAACAAACACAAATGGGTGCCATGTAATCATTAATATGAGTTTCATATTAATATATTCAAAAGATAATTACATTTTATTAAAAATATTTTTAAAATGAGTAATTTTAATATCAATTAAAAATGTTATTTTACTTATAATTAATTGTAAATATTTCTAATTTTTTAGAAAAAAATATTTAAATTTTTATTAAAAATCAATTTAACCTAATATTAATTTAATTTAATCTAATTCAATTTTAATTACATCAAACACGCTTCAATCTTATAATGGGGTTGTGTAGTTAATATAAGTGACCTTAAATTTCCGTAGTCTAATGTAAAATCTGTTAAAAATGTCTTCCGATTGGTATTCAGTCAAATGGGGTTGCGCAGTTAATATTGGACCTTATAAAAGTGACCTTAAATTTCCATACTCTAACATAAAATCTGTTAAAAATATGTTATAATTGGGATTCAGTCAGATGGGGCTGCGTAGTTAATATTGAACTTTATAAAAGTGACCTTAAATTTCCGTAGTCTAATATAAAATCTGTTAAAAATACCTTATGATTGGGAAGTCAATGCTTACAAAAAAGTTAATGACATCTTGAATGTTTTTTCGACCATCACTTCATCATTTAGTCAGAAAATATTTTTACATTGGACTTTATAGAAGTGACCTTAAACTTCCGTAGTCTAAATAAAATCTGTTAAAAATACCTGATGACTGGGAAGTCAATGCTTACAAAAAGGTTAATGATATCTTGAATGTTTTTTCGACCATCACTTCATCGTTTAGTAAGAAAATATTTTTACACGTAAGCATTTGTGTAGACTTTAGGGGCATATTGGCTTTAAATATACGTGGGCAGCAGCTTCAAAGGCAGCCTCCACCGTTCTTCGATTTGAAAAGTCAGCCCGCAGTTTCGTTTCAAAGGCAGCCTCCACTTTTCTTCGATTTGAAAGTCATTGTTGGGGTGTGATGTGATGTCAGCCCTGCAAGGGTAGAGACACATGTTAGGATTCTCTAGCCACTGCTGTCAAAACAGAAAATAATGACTGGAGTGTTTTCCATGTGCTAAAAAACTATTTTTTGATATCCACATAGTAAATAAGGAAGTATTTAACAAAAACTGCTCTCAAAAATGGCACTTCTCGACTTCACTGATCTCATTCTGTATACAAATATACAATATATCTCCCACGTACAATTCAACTACAATTTCTTGAACTAGCAGTCACTTGGGTATTGAGGCAGAAAACAAGATGAGCTTATCATGCACAAATAAATAAGATCCCATGACAAAACATATAATCCATTTTGCAAACACGTTTCTTTAACAACCCTGTCGATGCGAAATATTTCAATTTCATTTTAAAATGAGAAAATACACCAAGTTTCCCGTAATATGCCACGGCCAATGCAATGCAAGACACATGTTTGTTTTTGTTTTGGTATTTTATAATGCATCAAATAATTGAAGGGGCAGCATCAAAAGGAAACACACTAGCTGAAAGGAAGGAATCTGCACATAAATTGAGAAGCTCATTTGTATCAAAA
Source organism: Dimocarpus longan (assembly GCA_022984855.1). NCBI lineage: Eukaryota > Viridiplantae > Streptophyta > Magnoliopsida > Sapindales > Sapindaceae > Dimocarpus > Dimocarpus longan. The sequence continues at coordinate 29,834,417 of CM041017.1, forward strand.
AAACATCACACCTAGTTCCAAAACATATGCCTAGTTTTTCAGGCAACTTGAACAAAAATCCAGAAACAATAACATACGACCGTAGTACAATTATCAATGTCTCCAGTTTTGCCTTAGTCTTCAAGAAATGAAGTCACCTATAGCACAGTATTCGTCCTATTACATCAATAATGGAGGAAAAAATAACTTTAAGACTTTCAAATTTTTTGTTCCAATGACATGGTATATAAATTATTAATATCATATAAATCACAAAATAATGTGATAATAATAAAGTTAACAATTCATGCACCGTGTCATTTAAGTAAGAATTTGAATAAAAAATTTGGAAACCTATCTTTACTTGCAAGCATAAGATGTATAAATAAATAAGAACCTTGCATTGCTCACATAGCTTACAGTTGTTAGAAACCAGTAATGGGTTCCATAGAAGAGGCGGGTGATGAGGTCCAACGAAGGAGTTATTGGAGATGGAGCAAACAAGATTTCTTACCAGAAGAATCCTTCCAAAGCTGGGGGAACTACCGTCGTGCATTGTCACAAACATGTTTTCGGTTCCAGGACCGTCTTACAAGCCGATCAGATGATGCCAATGAGATTGGAGAGCTAAGGAAACAAAGCGAGAATGAGATGAGACGTTGCTTAACCTGGTGGGATCTCATGTGGATTGGGTTTGCCTCAGTCTTTGGAGCAGGCATCTTTGTGCTCACAGGCCAGGAAGCCAATCAAGATGCTGGACCAGCCATAGTGTTATCCTATGTTGTTTCTGCTATTTCAGCTATGCTGTCTGTCTTCTGCTACGCAGAATTTGCGGTAGAAATCCCTGTAGCAGGAGGATCATTTGCTTATTTAAGAGTTGAATTAGGGGACTTTGTAGCATTCATCACGGCTGCAAACATACTTCTCAAAAGTATTCTTGGAGTTGCTGCTGTTGCCAGGGCATGGACCTCTTACTTCGCACCTCTTTTGAACCGTGAACCCAACTCATTGCGCATCCACACGAATCTCAGCGAGGGATACAATCTCCTGGATCCTATAGCGGTTGCAGTACTGGCTATTGCTGCAACGACTGCGATGATCAGCACAAGGAAAACTTCATATTTAAATTGGGTAGCATCTGCAGTCAACACCATTGTAATCTTGTTTGTGATAATTGCAGGGTTTTCTCATGCAGACACTTCAAATCTGAAACCCTTTTTGCCTTTCGGGCCCAAGGGAGTCTTCAAAGCAGCTGCAGTTGTTTACTTTGCCTATGGAGGGTTCGACTACATCGCCACAATGGCAGAAGAAACAAAAAACCCATCAAGAGATATACCAATAGGACTGCTTGGATCAATGTCACTCACCACAGTGATTTATTGCTTAATGGCACTTTCACTGAGCATGATGCAGAAATACACAGATATAGATCAAAATGCAGCTTATCCTGTTGCATTCGAGAAAGTAGGGATGAAATGGGCAAAATACGTGGTAGCTCTTGGTGCCCTGCAGGGAATGACCACTGGTCTTCTCGTAGGGGCACTTGGACCGGCACGGTACACTACTCACATTGCACGAGCTCACATGATCCCACCGTGGTTTGCCCTCGTTCATCCCAAGACCGAAACTCCAATATACGCGACTCTCCTGATTTCAATTTCAAGTGCAGTCATTGCTTTCTTTTCGGGCTTGGATGCCCTGGCAACGTTATTATCAGTGAGCACACTCTTTATCTTCACGATGATGGCACTTGCAATTCTTGTGAGGCGATATTATGTGAGTGAGATCACACCACAAAGACACCTCTTGAAGCTCATCATCCTCCTGCTGATCATTATTGCTTCCTCTATAGGTACCTCAGCTTATTGGGGACTAAAGCCCAATGGTTGGGTTGGATATGTGATCACAGTTCCTCTTTGGTTCTTGGCAACATTGGGGATAGCAGTGCTTCTGCCTCAGCAGAGAAAACCGAATGTATGGGGGGTTCCACTTGTTCCATGGTTTCCATCCTTATCAATTGCAATAAATATCTTATTAATGGGATCTCTAGGTTATCAGGCCTTCATCAGATTTGGAATCTGCACACTTGTAATGCTGGTTTACTATTTCTTCTTCGGTCTCCATGCGACTTATGATATGGCTCATCAGCAAGGCAAGACAGAATCCCTGAAGGTTATTCATGAAGACAGGAAGGCGAATGCAGGGCCCTGAAATTGTTGCATTCCACACACATCAATCTCCCTATCCTACCCAAGAATGCTTTTATGTTTCATTCACAGTAGTTGTGCAAGATTCTGATACAAGTTCTCATTTCAATGTAAGATATCCTTAAAGAAAATTAGCATACTTCTACTACTGTGAATGAAAGAAATATTAATGAATGAGAAACTAATAAATCCTCAGGTTGATTTTGGATTGATATACTTGTATATGTCATGTGTGTAAGTATAAAGGAATTGTATTATTTCACTGTGAATCTAACTTACAATATGAAGCCTATTTATAGACACATTACAAGAATGGAAACAAAACAATATAATACAAATATGGTAACATAAATATATTACAATAATTATGGCACAATTATGGAAGTGATTGATATGTGATTGATATGAATGTTAACATTCTCCCGCAAACTCAAGATGGCGAGATAGATGCAAGTTTGAGTTTGGAAATCAATTCATGAAAACGGCCTGGATGATGAGCTTGGGTGAAGATATCAGCAAGTTGATCAGCAAAAGAAATAGAATAAAGTTTGATAGTACCCTGATGAACATGTTGTTGAACAAAATAACAGTCAATCTCAATTTGTTTGGTACGTTCATGAAAGACATCATTGTGAGCAATCTGAATAGCACTATGATTGTCACAATATAAAAGAGTAGTTGTGACATGTTGAATTCCCATATCTGAAAGTAACCGACATAGCCAAACAAGTTCCTGAGTAGTGTCAGCAAGGGCCCGGTATTCAGCTTTAGTACTAGATCGAGCTATAACAATCTGTTTCTTACTACGACATGAGATAAGAGAATCACTAAGAAAGAAGTAGAAACTAGTGGTAGATCATCGATCAGTAGGATCGCTAGCCCAATCAGCATCATAATAAGCACGTAACTCTAAAGAAGAGTTAGCAGAAAAGTGAGCAGAAAAGTGAAGTCCATAAAACATCGTGCCCTTGAGATATCGGAGAAGATGAATGACAGCAGCAAAGTGAGTGGAATGAGGAGAAGACATAAATTAACTGACAACATGTACAACATACGCGATATCCAGTCGAGTCACGGTTAAATATACGAGACTATCAACCAGTTGTCGATAAAGAGTGAGATCACTTAATGGTATGCCTTCAAAAGGTGTCAGTCTAACATTGGCTTCTAAGGGACTAGTACTGATTTTACTATCAGTTAGGCCAGCACGAGTAAGAAGATCCAAAATGTATTTTGCTTGTGAAAGATAATACCCATCAGAATCAGAAAATACCTCAAGACCAAGAAAATAACTAAAAGAGCTAAGATCTTTCATCTCAAATTGCTATTGAAGATAAGTCTTAAGATCAGAAATACCAGTAATATCATCACCTGTAATAATCATATCATCCATATAGAGTAAGAAGAAAACAGAACCATGATTGGTTTTACGAAGAAACAGGACAGAATTATAAGAGCTAGAGGCAAAACCAAAATGTCTAATGGTGGAAGAGAATTTGGCAAGCCAAGTTCTAAGAGCCTGCTTTAGACTATATAGTGCCCGACGAAAATGACAAACCTGGTGTGGAGAGTGTGGATGCCCTGGTGGTGGTGTCATATATACCTATTCAGTAAGATCCCCATTAAGAAAGGCATTTTTCACATCCATTTGAAATAAATTTGATCGTTTGATTGCAACGACTGCTAGTAAGTTGCGGACAGATGTAACTATAGTAACTGGTGCAAAAGTCTCCTCATAATCAATTCCATATTTTTGGGTAAAACCTTTGGCCACAAGACGGGCTTTATGTCGTTCAACAGATCCATCTGATTTTTTTTTTATTTTATATACCAATTTGCACCCAATAGCAGATTTATTAGAAGGAAGATCAACCATATCCCAAGTGTGAGTCTTCTCAAGAGCTTGTAGTTCTTCAGCTATAGCTTGCTGCCAAACAGGGTTAGTACTAGCCTCTTTATATGATTGAAGCTTATATAAAGAAAGAATGGTAGAAAAACAATGAAAATCTTGAAGAGTTACAGGAAGTTCCCTTACCCAATTAGAACGATGGGGAGGAGGATCAACAGGTGAGATTAGACAAGAGAACTCTGATACGGGATCAACATGGAAGTGAGACTGCTCTGGAATGGGCCGATCAGCATTAGAAGCATCTATTTGAGGCTCAGGCATACTATAAATAGGAAACAAAGGAATTATAGAATCTATAAAAAGTTTATCATAAGAAGTATGTGATATGTGAAATTTGGATATGGATGAAAACATTGTATGTTCCCAGAAGACAACATGACGAGAGATGCGAAGACAATTAGAGATGGAATCCCAACAACGATAACCTTTATGTTCAATCTCATACCCAAGAAAACAACACAAACGAGCTCAAGACTCTAATTTACTTCGTTCGTGAGGAGAAAGAAGAACGAAGCAAGCACATCCAAAAACTTTAAGATTTTGATAGTTTGAAGGAGTGCCATACAGTCGTTCATAAGGAGTTTGATTATCAATGACAGAGGAAGGAACACGATTGATGGTATATACTGCTGTTAACGCAGCTTCTCTCCAAAACTTTTCAGGACAAGAGGCAGATATGAGAAGTGTACGAACAGTTTCAAGAATGTGTCTGTGTTTGCGTTCAGCATGACCATTTTATTGGGATGTATCGGGACATGAGCGATGGCATATGGTACCCATTTGACTCAATAGATTAAAAAAAGAAGTATCCCTATATTCCATGACATTATCAGTGCGTAAAACTTTGATAGATTTGGAGAACTGAGTCTGAATCATTTTAATAAAATCAGAATAAATCTTAAATAATTCAGACCTATTATGCATAAGATAAAGTCATGTATAACGAGAATAATCATCCACAAAAATAACAAAATATTTGGATCCCTCCACAGTAGTTATTGGTGAAGGTCCCCAAATATCTGAATGAATTAAATCAAAAGGTGCATGAGAAACTGAATCACTATTATTAAAAGATAAAGTATGTTGTTTAGACAACTGACAAGATAAACAATTATTGTGATCATCAGTTATAGAACCTAAATGTCCACTAGACAATAAATAACGTAAACGATTAAATGAAACATGATGTAACCGTGAGTGCTAAAGACTCAATGGTAAAGACAAAGGTGTAGCAACAGACTAATGAGAAGATGAGACCTTTGAAGGAAGTTGAAGATGAATGAGCTCAAACAAACGTCTAACTTTACTGTCTATCCCATGAATCTTCCCCGTTTGTGGATCCTGCACACGACAACCAGAAGAAGTAAAGTGTACATCAAAACCAAGTTCACACAATTGACCCATGAAGATAAGATTTAAAGTAAGCTTAGGAATGAAAAATATATTTTGTAAAGATAAATTATCTGTAGAGATATGACCTACATGTTGAATAGACATGGGTGAGCCATTGACAGTAGAAATTACAGGTAAAGAAGAAGATGATGAATGGACAGAAAAATTTGTAAGATTAGAGGTCATATGATTACAACAAGCTGAATCAAAATACCAAGAGGAATTACCTACTGATACAGAGGAAGCAAAGATGGAAGAGTTACCAGATTTGGAAAGGATTTGATGAAGCATGGATTCAAGATCATTAACAGAAAAGGAAGAAGAACCAGCAGTACCCTGTGTGTCATCAGCTATAGCAGCAAAAAATTGCTTATTATTCTTAAAATGATTGAGAGAAACATCCTTGGATTTGGCTGAAGACCTTCATGAGTAGGATTTTGTGGACAATCATCATTGTAGTGATCGGATCTATATTTATGGCAATATTTATAGCGTCGAGTAGGACAATGAAGAACGCCATGTCCTGGCAGCTTGCAATAATGACAATGAGATTTCTTGATATCAAATTGCTTAGAATGAGTGGCAAGTATAGTGTTCGTACGAGGAGGCTGCAATGTGGCAAGACGAGTCTCTTCGGAAATAAGTTCAGAGATAGCCTGCTCAAGAGTCGTTAGAGGATGACGATAAAGAAAAGATGCACAAGTGGGTTCAAAAATATCAATGAGAGCCATGAGAAATTGTATTAAGCGTTGGTGATCTTTGTGAGTATTGAATTTTTCAGCATCTCCATTATCAGTCCAAGTGGGCTCAGGAAGTGCCAGTTGATCCCAAAGAAATTGCATCTTTGAGTGAAAATCAGCAATTGCCTGATAAGATTCCTGTCGTAATTGATGCAAATTATGTAATAAATGATATTGATGAGAGAGATCGGAGGTAGTATACCTGTGAGTCAAGAAAGTCCAGAGAGATTGGGCAGTGTCAAAGCGACCAAACTGAAGATTGATTGATGGAATCGAGGTGTTGCGAAACCAAGTGATAATTTGATGATTTTTACTATCCCAATCATTAAGTTGTTCATTATATTTTTCATCAGTCTCATTTTCAAGTTTTATGAGCTTTTGATAACCTCCAGTAACATACCGTAATAATTTATTGCCTTTGAGAAAACTAGACATTACTTGAGCCCACAGAATATAGTTTGGGCCATATAAAATTATTTGAATGGGCTGAGTCACGTCTAATTTCTAAGTATTCTTCATAATAAAAATTAATAAAAGAAGCAAGCCCAAATAAATTGAATAAATGGAGAATTGAGCCCAATAAGCAAGTAGCCGCAAATAATAACAGATCGTAGCAAAAAAAATGCGAGCAGACGAGAAACAATACCAAACTGTCGTGGAGAGGATGCTGACCAAAAAATAAATAATGCAGAACAGCAACCAGAACAGTGGCACACGATGATGCTGCTGTGAAGACTGACAGTGGCACACATGATGCAGAACAACAACCAGAACAGTGCAGAGACAGACGATGGTGCAACACGGCAGTGGTGAATCAACAGTAGCGAGGCTGGCGTGATTTGCAGCCGGTGATATATGATAGTTGTACAGCGCCGTGATGCAGCAGCGGCAGCGGAACAATGGTGACAACGGCGTGGCAAATGCGAGACAAGCAGAACAACGATAGGTTGATAATGGTGGAGATGTGAAACAGACCAGAGGCAGTGTGATTGAACTAGATGCAAAACAGACCAAAAGACCAGATGTGACGGCAGCGGAACAACATCGGAAGCGAGACAGAGGCAACAGAACAGTGCCGGAACAACAAAAAAAAACAAAAAAATTGCAGACCGGATGCGACAGAACAGCACAGGTAATGGAAGCAAACTAGATCGTGATAGTGATAGTGAATGACGACAGTGTTTGGGTGGTGGTGTTTGGGTGACAGTGGTGACAGTGCAATGTGGTGGACGCGATAGTTGCTGTGGTTTGGTTGGCTAGAAAACAAAAATACCATGTTAAGTATAAAGGAACTGTATTATTTTACTGTGAATCTAACTTACAATATGAAACCTATTTATAGGTAAATTACAATAATGAAAACAAAACAATATACTATAAATATGGTAACATAAATATATTATAATAATTATGGTACAATTATGAAAGTGATTAATATATGATTGATATGAACGTTAACAGTATACAAAACTAAAAATTGCCAAAAATAGATAAATAATTCTTGGCATCCTTCCATATCTGGTGCTAAGTTGACATGCCAAAATAATAGTTTATGGGTTTGATAATAAGCATCAAAGCTTCCCAATCCGGTCCTAAATTTTCAAAAATTTGGATAAATGTCTAGAGAGAATAAAAAACTTTTGTTGTTGGGTGCTGATTGAAGGTTGGCAAAATCACATGAGACGTAACTAATAGAGATGTAGAGAACCTTAAGTGTCATCAGGGACGGACCCACCCTTGGGCCATGGGGGACGCTGAAATTTGAAAAAAAATTATTTAATTTACTTTGCAAGCAAAAAAAGATAAGAGAAAAAAACTAAGCTTATTGTTGCAGTCTGTAGTTTGCAGACAAAAGACGTGCAACAGTGAGTGTGATCCATAGATACTGTGTAATTAATGCTTGAGCTGTCAACTTCATTTGATTTTTTTAATTTTTAATTGTTATTATTATTATTTATCTTATATTATTTTATTTAAAACCTAATTTATATGTTAGAAAATTTGTCTGTGATGCCAACTTTTTATCCAAATTCCACACTTTATTTCTTTTTTTTTTAATTGTTCATTATTTTTATTTAATTATTTATTTTTTCTATTTCCAATCAAATTAATTTCCTTTCTTATTTATTACTTTTATTAAACTTAATTTTTCCTACTTCTAATTAATTTATAATTTCATTTTTTAATTTTATTTTTATAATTCTCTCCTATATAAGTTCTATTTATTTCTACTTTTTATGTGCTATACAAAATTCATTTATAATTTACAAGTTTAATAAATAATTTTTTTTTTCTCTTCATCTATTTTTGACTTCTCTTTATTTTCATTTTGACATCTTATGATTTATCAGGTTAGTTTCCTAAATTTATAGTTTATCTTTATTTTGACTTCTCTTTATTTTCATGCGCTCTAGTATTGAATTCTCATAATTAAATGGCCTTACAGATTTAACACAAAAGATGGTTGCGAAAAAAATAAGATAAAGTTTTCCCATTAGTTTACTTGTTTTTGACATTAACATTATTACAATTTGTTGGAATTACTACCGTTAAAAGAGCATTTTCTACCATGAATATTATGAAGACTGAATTACGTAATTGAATGAGAGATCAATGGTTAAATTATAGCTTGCTTACATATGTGGAGAAAGATATTTTTGACAAAATTGACAAAGAAATTATCATGAAACAATTTCAAGATATGAAACCTTATCAAGGAAAATTATAATTTTATATAATTTATATTTTTTTTCTTTTTTTATTTATTTTAATGATTTCATTAGAATTTTTAAGCATAAAACTATTTATTTTGCTTAAATATAATATATATTTTATTTTATTTAAATTATATATAGTGTTATTATTTTTTTTTTCATAAAAATATTATATATTTAATATATTTTTAACTGTCGATATTTTTATTATTTTATTCATGTGTCTCCTAAATAAATTTTTTAGATCCGTCGGTGAATGTCACTAGAACTTCAATTAATAAAGAGAGAAAATAAAGGGATGATTGATAAGCATGAACAAAAAGTTGACGGCAAGCCAAAGGTAAATGAAAACAATCATGATATTCTGACAAGAAATATTTGATTCAGACTAAATCAGAAGCACCGTCTGTCAGTTTTGTCTTGTATATCGAATTAGTTGGATAACAGTCTCAAGTCTGTGCCACCTTAGAACCAGTAATATATTCAGAAGATAGATATCATGATTGTAGTACCAATAACACCACAACACAACCCCATATTAAGGTGATTGCAGTTATCTTAAGAATGTCCCCTTCTTAGGCTGCAAACTATCCTGGTAAATTTGAGCAATATTAATACTGAGGTTCTGATGCTCAAACAATTCTAATGCCTTTGAATAAGGATAAATGAGATTATAGCCGGGTTGTATAATGTATTTTGCTTCTATTAATTTGGAAGTAATAACAGAGTTAACTTCCAATTAAAGAAGATTTTAGCCAAGATCAAGATGCTTTTTTGCATCTATGATTTAAGCAAAGACTTCGCCTGTTACAATATTAACACAATTTTATGCTTCTTGCTCGATTTAGGATGAGAGTTGATTTTACAGTAGATGAAACTTAATGGCTCCACAAAAAACTATTTGCCCAAAAAATGATATTAAGGAACATGTATCTACATGGATACCTCAATATACCTCACTTTGGAGTTGGAAGTATTGTCTTGCTCCTTCAAATTCTCATTTCAGTGACTTATTTATCTCAACTTTCTTTCATCCACAATCTCCGTATGGTTTGCAGAGTACAGTCTCTGCATCTAAAAGTAAGGGGAATCATGTGTCACAGAAATTAGAATCAGTGAAATCATGGTCAAAGAAAGATTTAGAAGCACATCCTGAAAGATCTGTTTGAGAGAGGGGAAAAAAAAAAAAAAGAATTGATAAACTTATAGCACAATGACAAAAATCAAAGAAAATTATGTTCTCTGCTCTACTGAGTTGTTTTGTAATTAGTGATGTAATTCTGGTTTCAAGAAAACATTTGCAATAATGGAGTTTAGAAGAGTTTTTAATAGAATTATACCATGAAACAGCCTCACCAAAAGAATCAGCAAAACATGTTGCTCCAGCACTTGTCATTGGCTGCCTGAATTTTCTTAGGTTTGCAAAGCTCTTGAACTACTCTTTGCCAAGTAGAAGCTTTGGGTGACAAAAACTTCTGTGGCATCACTTATACAATATTTAAAGCACCAAAGTTCTCTGTCGCTTAAATAGCCGAACTACAAGCTCATCTAAAAACTCTCTCCCGTCTTGGGGTGGGTCTAACTTCTCTCTCAAAGCAGTCAAAAAAATGTTGCATGTGGCTATGTCAGGATCACAACCGCTGTCCATCATACCATTTAAAAGATCAATGGCATGAGAGATACTGCTTTGCTTGCACAAAGCATTGAATAGTATGTTATAAGTGACAACATCAGGTTGAGACTTAGGCTCCTGGCAAAGCATCTCATTGAAAAGTTCCAAAGCTTCTTCAATCGAGCCAGCATTGCAGAGACCATGAATCATTGAACCATAAGCAATAACGTCAGGTTTACATCCTCTGCTCAACATTTGTGGCCACACCATCATAGCCTTCCTGAGCTTCCCATCCTTACAGAGGCCATGAATGAGCACACTGTAACAAACATCATTGCATATATAGTTAACATTTGCGATCTCTTTCCAAATCTGAATAGCCTTATCACTTTTACCCATCTCAAAGAAACCTCTCATCAAGGAGCTAAAAGTAAAAGCATTGGGTGTACAACCCCGGTTTACCATTTTAGTGAAAATTTCCTCAGCTTCATCTAGTTTTCCCACTCGACATAACTCATCTATAAGAGCACTATAAACCACAGCATTTGGTTTACAACCTTTTTCCACCATTTCCTTCCACAGCTTCATTCCATCCTCAGACTTCCCCTCCTTAAACAACCCACTAACCAGAGTCGAATAAATATACTCATTCACATGATACTGTCTTTCCTCCAAAGAAACCAACAAACAAACCCCATCAGCTGCCCTCCCTTGCTTCACTAGCCCATTAATAATCGTCCCATACGTAACTTCATTAGGCACATATTTATTCGATACCATCCGATCCAACAGATTAACCGCCTTATCCAAATTCCCCTTGAGACACAAACCATGAATAAGAGCATTATACGTCACTTCATTTGGTTCACACCTTTTAAGAAACATGTTGCTGCACGTGCCAAGTCACCTTTCCTGCACAACCCATTAATCAAAACATTGAATGTAACTAGAGTAGGAAAACAACCCTCAACTTGCATCTCATCAAGTAACAAAACCGCCTCCTCAATTCTATTCTCTTTGCACAACCCATCCATCAATGCACAATAAGTATACACATCTGGCACACATCTCCTAACCGGTATCTCCCTAAAAACTTCAATAGCATCATCCACTAATCCTAACCTACACATTGTCTTGATAACCAAATTAAAACTCAACGTATTCGGCAAAATGTTCATATGTTTAGCATTTACAACATACTTATAAAACTCCAACGCACGACAATAAAGACCCTTTTGTATTATAACATTAAGAACCGAATTAAACCACTTAACAGTCCTTCTACACTGAAATTCATCAACCATTCTACTAAACAAGCCAATAGCTTCCTCAACTAAATGGGTTCTACCATAAGCCTTGAATATCACAATAAAACTCTTCTCTATAAACACTCTCTTTTCGCGTTTCATTCAACACAAAACCATCTCTAGACCCTTAAAATCACCAGAATTCGCATGGTTTTCAATGAGAGTATAAAAGGTTGAATCACCAGTTCTATAAGAACCCATTTTAGAACCAGACTTAAAGATATGGTTGGAGATTCGTTGGTCAAATTCATGATTGTTTTCATGTTCAGTTTGCATATGTTTAGTAGTTGACCACAATGAAGTAAGAAGAGAAAAGCGGTGATGAGAAGACTTACATGGAATTGTGATTGAAGACCGTTTGTTGATAAGTGAGGCTGTGAGAAGGGTTTTTGTGTGCCATTTTCGCATGGGTTTAACTGGGTTTTCAATGACACAACACAAACCTTCAATTCGGTTTCTCCTCTGTTTCGTAAGAAACTATTGTTTCGGCTACCTTTGTTTTCTTCCTTCTCACTATATTTTTAATTTTTCTACTTTTTATATCCTCATATTGGAACACACAACTACTGAAAAACCTAACTGAAACAAGAGTCGCATGACGCAAATGTCATTCCTATAAGCCCAAAGACGTCTCCCACGTTGTAGTGGAAAAATTACTCACTTTTTTGTGGGCTTAGTGCTTCAAAGGGTAAGGTGATTTGGTAGCAGGATATTAACACGTTTGAATCACAAACGTTCAAAGCGCTCATGATGAGATTAATATTCTTCTTCTTCCTCATCATAACAATGTCGTAGACGTTCCAGGTCATACAAGTTAATTAACCGACTATATTACTTTGGCGATTAATTAACGTAAGTCCGTTAAGCGTTTAATAACTCATAAAGACCATATGAACTATACATGTATATTCCTATCATGTGCAATCAATGTCATCTTGTTCAGATCTAAATCATGAATACCTTTTTCAAGTGCATTCAAGATTATCAAATCAACTAAACTGTGATCAATTAATTTAGAAGCATTGAGACCAAAATAAAATGAAACACAATAATGAGAATTCTAATTAAAAATAACATCACATATGTGAGTTTTATGGACGAGGATTCATTGCAACCCTAGACAATAGGTTTAAGACATCATCAATATCATACAAATTAAATAAAAAAAAAAAAAAACAACGAACACCATATCATTAAATAATTCAAATCAAAGTAAAAGGATAGAAAATCTCATGTCATAGCGTGATCCTCCTATCACAAGGAACTGGCCACCGAAATCTCCATGTCTCCCATGCCTTGTATGCATTAAATTTGTGGGTGATGATGAGCTGTTGTTGATCTTAAAAAAAGATTGGTGATGAACTAATTTTTGGCTCCGAAATCGCCTCTGCAAGGACTATTCTGAGGCATGATTATCGGCTGTCAACACCTACTGTTGGTGGCTATTATAAGCTGATTTTACACTCCAAAACCCGCCTTGAAACTCCACTTCAAAGCCTCCAAAAATCATGTCAAAAAAGGTTAAAATATTGCTGCAAAATCAGTTCTGCTTCGACTTGAAAGACCATCGAACACTGTAAAATAGATGCTGTATTTGTGCAGAATTTACACCCCCATTCCAGCCTTCACTTTCGCATTCAAGACCTGTAAAAATTACACTCAAGAATCTGCAAAAAAGTGCAGAAATACAACAACCAAGAATGGGTTCAAGGGGCTGTTCTATGATCTACAGAATGTGGCCCCTGGCACCCTTGAACCATGCCTAAAACTTCCCCATCGGTTTGTGTTTTCACTCCTATATCTGGCTCCCTCAAAGCTGCTTTTCTTTCTTTTAAATCATGTATTTATAGGGTATAAGTAGACATGGCCACGGTTCGATTTAATTCCGGTTTTGGTTCCAAACCAACGGTTCCGGTTCTGAAAAAGCTATAACCAGAACCTTAACCTTAACTGAGGTAAAACGGTTCTAGTTCGGTTCTGGAACCGACGGTTCTGTAATGGTTCTGATTTCGGTTCTATAACGGTTTCGGTTCCGGTTTCGGAACCTTTTTTAAATAAAAATGGAATGTAAAAATTATTATTAAACTATATTTTGCTATTAAAAAAATAAATCTATACACAAAAGAAATAATAAATTTAATTATTTGAACTTTGATTTAATAAAAAAATAAAATAAAAACATTGAGCTTGCACATAATTTGTCACCATAATTAAGTTGCTTACGTATCCTCTTAAATTTTTGAGGAATCAAAGCCCACATAGTTTTCTTACCTTTTATTACATAACGTTTAATAAATTAAAATTTTGATATTTAAAAGTAATAACTAATAAATTAAAATTTTAGATTTAAAAATATAAATTGAAATCAAAATTTATAAGTAAAAAAATATTATAAATTGAAAATTTGAAATTTATAAATATTATAAATTGACAATTTGAAATTTAAAAATAATAAAATAAGATTTTGAAATTTAAAAATAATAAATTAAGAATTTGAAACTTCAAATAATAAATTGAAAATGATAATTTATAGATATAATTAAAAAAAAATTAAAGGAAATTAAGATTGAGAATTAAGAGAATATTGAAACTAAGAGTTGAAATTGAGAGAGAGTTGAGATTAATGGATAGAAAGAGAGTTGAGATTAAGAGATATAGGTGTGAGAAAAAATTAAGAATGAGATGGGTATTTATAGATAGAGGAAAGGGAGAGGTTAAAAGAGAAATTAAGGGGATGAGTGAAATATAAAAAAAAAAAGGTAACCTTTTGTCACTTTTAATTTTTTTTTTTTAAAGAACCGGAACTGTCGGTTCAAAGCGGTTCCTATTCCATCGATTATTTGAACCAACGGTTCCGATTATAATAATAGAAGAACCGGAACCGGAACCGTTACAGTAGCGATTTCGATCCGATTTTTAACCGGAACCAGAACATAGTGGTCATGTCGAGGTATAAGTATGGTTTCAAAACAGTTTATGTGCTGCCCGAAATCATCACCAAAAATTCCTCCATGTCTGCTTATGATAGCTTGTATATCTTCCTTCTCTATATGTTGATTGCATATGTTTGCACATGAGCTACTCCTTTGAATTATGACATGGGTTGAATGTGGGTCTACTTGGCTTAATTTTGTCTTCAATTCATGTGTAATTTATTTACTCATGGAAGGAAACAAATATGCATTCAAAGAGCCTCAAAGGTTTATAGCTTGGCTTCACTTTGTCTTCAATTCATGTGCAATTTGTTTACTGGAACTCTTTACACATTGATTGCATGCTTTTGCACATGGTTGGCTTCACTTTGTCGCCAATTCATGTGCAATTTCATTCAATGATTTCTTGTATTTTATGGGCTGGTCTTGATTGGTTCTTGTAATCACAACTCCATATAATCCATTATTTTTTCTAATTGTAACCTATGCTTCAATTGGCCGTAAAATATTTTATAAATGCCTTAAAAATTCATTATTTTGCTCATCAACCCTGTTATGACTCACCTACACAAAATAAATAAAAATCACGATATATGTGATCAAATACCCCTAAACCTAACATTTGATCTTTCTCGAGCAATAGAAAAGCAACTAAAAACTGAAACATATAAAACAAAAAAATAAATCAGTTTTTGTCGGTAAACACGATGGTATTTAGCGTATGCCACAAACTTAAAACCTTTAGGTATCTCTAGTAGAAAGAGTTGTACATGAGGGTTTACCAGCTACGATACCAACAAATATCTTTTCACAAATCATGAAACACATAAGAGAATTGAATTAGAATGCCAATCAACAACAAATCACATGCTCAATCAACAAGTAGAGTGTAATCTTACAAATCCAATTCATGCCTCTTGTGTCTTATGAATAACAACGTTCAAAACAAGCAGCTTCAAGAAATACATATTCAGGTGCCAGAATTCATTCAAGTGCCAAGATTCAGTTCGCTTTGACCCAACCCTCCCTTTCTTGGACTGCCTTTAGGTCTGGCCCTTAATGACTCAAAAGAAATTCGTGAGGGTTTTCGGAGTTGGGTTAGCCGAAAACGGACAGTACAGTTAAGTGGTGGGTCAGCTCACGAATACCTTGAGGGTCAGGCCAACCCTCCCTTTCTTGAGTTGCCCTTAAGTCTGGCTCTCAAGGTATTCTCAGGCTGACTCACTACTTAATTGTGTTGTCTGTTTTAGGTAGCCCAACTCCGAAGACCCTTAAAATTTTTTTTTGAGTCTCTTCCCCTCGAGTTGGTTGGTACCAAGTTAAGATTTTGGTACTACTTAAAGTGGTGCCAAGTTCGAGGGGATAGGATTCGTAAGGGCCTTCAGAGTTGGGTTAGCCCAAAACGGATAGTACGATTGAGTAGTGGGTCAGCCTAGGAATACCTTAAGGGTCTAGCCTGAGGGTAGCTTAAGAAAGGGAGGGTTGGCTCGCTACAATAATTTTACATATTTTCTCTAATTTATATCTTATCCATCTCTGTTCGTTTATGCATATTTTAAAGATGCCACCTCTTGATCACCAACTAACTTAACGGTTGGAGTGTCATCATCAGCACCTCGCTGGTGTCACCTCGACCGGTTCTCTCTCTTATAGGTGATCGGGAGCTCCCTTACATCCACTAATTAGTTCCTCTATTGGAAGACAACTGAACCACAATCTGGCTTTCATACACTCACCAACTGACTCATAAACACTATTTTATGGTCCATTTTACTTCCGTAAACAACCTTCAACCTCATCCATTCAAAATAGTTTCCGTTACTTTCTTCTACCATTAATATCGTGCAAAAGTCCATTGTTAACAGGCATTAAAAGAATAATCTAACACATTTTTAAATTCATTCATATTTGTAAAAGATGACAAGCATAGATTTTGAGAAAGTTCATTCAACAAAACCTCAAGACCTTCTAATTTAATTCTAGCATCCATTATTGTTGCAAGAGACATGCTCCAAATATTTTCACAATTTATTTGCCATCATTTTACAAATATCAATAAGTCTCAAATGATCTTTGTATTTAGTGAAAACACAACTAATATTATACAATTCAACAAGTAACAACATAAGACGTAGGAAAATAAACACCAGAAAAAACAACCATAGTAGCATTGTAGAAGACTCCAAGAAATTCTGAATCCAAAACTCATTTCCCAATCTACTTTGTAAAAAATGATATTCGTGTTGCACACGATTGTAAAAATCAATGATCCATGAATTATAGTTCGAACAAGACTACATATGATAAGTTGAATTCTAATTTGTTTCGACATCAGGTTTAAAACTTCTAGCTTCTAAACTGTGATATTCACATAAATCAACAACTTCCTTTTGCCTACTAGAACATGAAGAAATATAAAGCATAGTTTCCTTGATCATAAACAATCAAATTAATGGTCTCACAAACACAACTTTCAAGAAAAACCCAATCGCCATTAGAAGGCTCTAAATAATTACTAAACATATTGATAACAATATCATTAGCAGCAAGATCATCAAATGTTATACTAAAAACCCTATCAATAACATTATGAAATTCTTTCAAAACATTCATCACAAGTTGTAAACTTTGAACCAAATTTAACGGATATTCCAGCAAATGAAAAGCAAGAATTTGCTTCTGCATCATCCAATCAGAATCAATAAAATATAATGTAGTCCAATCTAGTGCAACAACTCCACAAGTCACAAGCAAACTTAAATAGTGCCACTAAAATTTGAAAGCTCAGAAACCAAATTCTTTTTTCATTTCATCGAAAACTTTTATGCAGTCAGACTCGATAACATGTTTCGAGACCACCCTAAACCAGGTTGAATATAAATCTGAATAAATTTTTCAAATTTGACTTTATTAACAAATGAGAGAGGTAGCTCTGCACAAGCTATGTATTTGACCAAACCTTCTCTTACCTCGAGCTTGGAATAGTGAAAATGTCACTGCTTGCAACAAATTCTGATGAAACCCTTGAAGGGTTGGAATTAAGAGGAGGAAGAGGATCCATTTTTACCTACAAAAACCACCAAAATTGATCAGTAATCATGTACTGTTAATAATGATGACAACAGTGATAATAAGAATTGATTTTACAATGATCAAGCAATTTTCAAGTTTCAACGAACTACGTTTCAAACCCGGAACCAATAATGCTTAATCCAATCTGGGGATGAAGAATTGATGTTGAAGAGATTTGTAGTTACAGGGAAAGTGAGAGGAAGTTGAAGAGAGAATTTGAATTTCTGAGGGTAAGTAAAATGAAGATGAGCTAGGGCTTACATGTATGGCTAAAATTACATATTTAGCCCTCGAAGTAGCCGTTGTTATATATGTCAAAGTGGGTACATTGGTCTTTTTAGTAGTATTTATATGGAAATAGTCGTTGCGTATACTAGAAGAAGGGTGAAGTGAATTGCATAATACTTTCCCGAATTTTGGCCAAAAACAGATGAAAACATAGTTATGCTTTTATTACACAAAAACCCACTATACTTAACGTGACTTTTGTCAACATTAACTGAGTGAAAGACATTTAGGTCTTTTCTCTTGGGATCACTAAGTTAGTGGAAGATGACTCTCTCTCTTTCTCATCATTAATAGAACCACTCACCATCACAGGTTCTCACCCACCCACCTACCATCGTCGGTTCTCACCCACCATAAAACTTTCCATTTCTCTCTCTTCTCTCTTTTTTCTCTTCCTCCAGTTCGTTCCTCCAATCTGTTCGTCTCCACTGTCGTACAACTCTAGCTTCACTCTCTTCCCTCTTCACCATTGCATAAATTTGGCTTTCCGTTCCTCCAGTTTGTCCAGCTCCACCACTTGTACAACGATATCTCACTCTCATTTCAAATTGGAGAAGGTCATCATCACCACCGATGAAGAGGACGATGACGCCATTCTTAATCTTGTCTCTTTCAACGCGATCTCCCATTCCTTCTCCGCTCTTCCCCCGCCGACTACCTCCCCCGATGATCTCTTGGTTTTTATGTTTATTTTTGGTTTCTATGATTGGTGTCTGTGTGTATGTTTGGGTTTTGCGTTTGTAGATGATGAAGATGATTTTTTTTTAGTGTTTGATTTTCTGTGTTTGGTTTGCGTGGTGGATGTGTGATGTAACTAAACGGACTGGAAAAGGGAAGTGTTTGTAGATGATGAAGTTGATTTTTTTTTTTTTGGTGTTTGGTTTTCTGTGTTTGGTTTGCATGATGAACGTGTGATGGACCTGGATGGACTGGAGAGGGAAGAGAGAAGAGAGAGAAATGAAGAGTTTTGAAGGTGGGTGAAAGGTGATGAAGCTGACCGGCGACGGTGAGTGGGTGAGATGAGAAAGAGACAGATCTTCTAGTAACCTCATCGATCCCGAGTGAAAGGACCAAAATTCCTTTCATTAAGTTAATGTTGATTTTTGTCAACGTTAAGCATTGGAGTTTCGTGCAATAAAAACATAACTATATTTTCATCTGTTTTTGGACAAACCTCGAGGGAGTGTTGTGCAATTCACTCAAGAAGGGTGTTGCCTTATTATTATTATTATTAAACTATCATTACTTATGACCATTGTTAATTTTTTAGAATCACAAATTGACAGCCATTGATATACTTTGTTGTCAGCTAGTCACTTAAGTGCCTCTCTTGGATTAAAGAGACTGCTCATCAACGCACATACAATTCTAGTCATCTAGATCATTTTCAACGAAAATAATGGAATACTGTGCAAAATTCTTAACCACTACTACGCAAAATATCACAAGGATTTATATATTTTTCGCCTTTAATTTCTTCAATCAATTTTGAGGGTTCTATGGTGGAATCTATGAAGTGTCACTATAATGAAAGTCAATAATCTTGTCGTTTCCTTGATATTTGCTATGGAAAAGCATGGAATCTGACTATGAATGCTTCATGGGGAAAATCTTTGGCACTCTGTGTCAACGACGCGTTATTGAACGAGTCATGAAGATGAGATATGGAATTTGCCTACGGCTGTGGAAAGGTGAGTTTTGAATTGCTAATATATTTTTGTGTTGTCATCCATCACCTTCTTAAAAGAAAGTTTTTTCTTTTTCTTTTTCAGGTTTTTTTTTTCAATACTTGTTATTTTTTTAAAAGATAAAAGAAGTAGTTAATATCATTTCTCTTCAATTTTTCATTTTTTAAGAAAGTATTTATCAAATTTTCATTTGTAAAGAATAAAAAAAAAAAAAATCATTGAGGTTACTTTTATCATTTAATAAAAAAAATCATGACTAACTGCTAAAGTTAACGGAGATTGAATGATGGAGCTGGGGTATTTTGTGACAAAATGGTAAACTTGTTTTCATGTGAATAAAGAGATATCTCAAGGGGGTGTCGTACAATTTGTTCTTATGTTAGAGTTTCATATTAACTTATAGGATGTTTTTGTTTGTATAGGATTGGAAACACAACAAACACAAGAGGGTGCCATGCAATTATTAGTAAGAGTTTCATATTTATATATTCAGAAGTTAATTATGTTTTATTAAAAATATTTTTAAAATGAGTAATTTTAATATCAATTAAAAATGTTATTTTACTTATAATTAATTGTAAACATTTCTAAATTTTTTAGATAAAAAATTATTTAAATTTTTATTAAAAATCAATTTAACCTAATATTAATTTAATATAATCTAAATCAATTTTAATTACATCAAACACGCTACAATCTTATCTGATCTTATCCTCAAACAGGACTGTATGGTTAATATTGGACTTTATAAAATTGACCTGAAATTTCTATATTCTAATATAAAATCTATTAAAAATACCTTATGATTGGGATTCACCGATGTTTACAAAAGAGTCAATGATATCTTTAATGTTTTTTCTACCATCTTAAATGCTTGCAAAAAAAAAGTCAATGGTATCTTATATGTTTTTTCTACGTTTAGTAAGAAAATATTTTTATATGTAGGCCATTTTCAACGTATGGATACCAAATTTCATACCATTTTTATGTTTATATCAAATTTTTCTACACTTCAATGTATTTTATATTAAATTGATGTAAATGATATCTTCAAAGAATATTTTATATATAATTCTTTAATTAAAAATATATTAAAATATATTCAATATTATACTCATTTTAAAGATCTCAACAAAATATTTTATATGATATATTTTTTTTATAATAATTTAATATATATTTTTATTTAAATTAATTTATAAATCAAAAATATATTTGATATTATAAATAATACAACATAAATTTAACGTCATACTATTTATTGACACAAAAAAAGGCGCCTCCAAATTAGACATGACCTCGGTTCGGTTCGGTTCCGGTTCCGAACCGACGGTTCCGGTTCTAAAAAAACTAGAACCGGAACCTTAACCGAAATAACACGGTTCCGGTTCGGTTCTGGAACCGACGGTTCTATAACGGTTTAGGTTCCGGTTCCGGTTTCGGTTCTATAACGGTTTCGATTCCGGTTCTGGAACCTTTTTTTAAAATGACAATTTGAAATTTAAAAAATAATATTAAATTATATTTTAAAATTAAAAAATAAATTTATACACAAATGACAAACCAAATAAAATCCCCATTTAGCCTCACTGATTCGTTCTTCTCTCTCCTCTCTCTGTCTCTCTCTCTCTGTCTGACTCTCTCGTGACTGGTCTAATCTCCCTCTTCTTCTTCTTTTCTATTTCTCTATTCTCTTCTCTTTCTCTCTTCTCTCTTCTTCTTCTTCTTCTTCTCTTTGTTTTGTTTGTCTTCTTCACCAGTCGAACCCAGATCGGCGGCGTCGATCTGGGTTTCCCCGAGACGCCAGATCTGGGTTTCCAGAACCCAGTTCGGCGTCTGGGTGGAAACCCAGATCTGGGTTTCCAGATGGAAACCCAGACGGAGTCTGACCGTCTGGGTTTCTTGTTTTTTTGTTTTTTGTTTTTTTTTTAAATGTATTTAAGAACCGGAACCGAACCGGAACCGCCGGTTCAAGGCGGTTCCGGTTCCTTTAAGGTTAGAACCGGAATCGGAACCGCTACAGTGACGGTTTCGGTTCGGTTCCAAATCGGAACCAGAACCTTATGTTCTAGTTCCGGTTCTACAGTGACGGTTCGGTTCGAACCGCACGGTTCGAACCGAATCGTGGTCATGTCTACTCCAAATTGACACTTTGATATATACAACGATGAGGAAAAATGTACCCATTTTGGTTTTTACACCATTTTGGTGTATTCATGGGAGAAACCGGGGTATATTGACTTTAAAAATGCATGTGGGCAGCAATTTAAAGGCAGCCCCCACTTTTCTTGGATTTGAAAGGTCATCGTTGGGGGTGTGATGTGATGGCAGCCGTAGGTAGAGACACAGGTTATGATTCTCTGGCTCTCAAAGCAGAAAATAATGATCGGAGGGTTTTTCATGTTGGGTTCAAAAACCATTTTTTCACATCCATATCGTAAATAAGTAAGTATTTAATAAAAAAATTGCTATTAAAAACGGCACTCCTCCACCTCACTGATCTCATTCTGTATACAAATATACAATCTATCCCCCACGTACAATTCAACTACAATTTCTTGAACTAGCAGTCACTTGGCTATTGAGGCATAAAAAAGGATGAGCTTATCATGCACAAATGAATAAGATCCCATGACAAAACAAATAATCCATTTTACAAACAAACACATTTCATAACAACTCTGTCCATACGAAATATTTTAATTTTATTTTGAAATGAGAAAATACATGATGTTTCCGGTAAGATGCCACGGCCAAAGCAATGCAAGACACATGATTTGTTTTTGTTTTGGTATTTTATGATGCATCAAATGATTGGAGGGGGAACATCCAATGGGAAAGGACTAGCCGAAAGGAAGGAATCTGCACATAAATTGAGAAAGCAGGTAGCTCGTTTTACTACTTCAATCACGCTTAGTTCTTGTATAAAAAAAAATCACGCTCAGTTCCAAAACATATGCCAAGTTTATCAGGCAACTTGAACAAAAATCCAAAAACGATAACATACGACGGCGCAATTATCAATGTCTCCAGTTTTGTCTCAGTCTTCGATAAATGAAGTCAACTATAGCGCAGTATTCATCCTATTACATCAATAATAGAGGAAAGAGTAAAGTCATACTTTCACATTTTTTTTTCAAATAATACAGTGTATAAATTATTAAGATTATATAGATCATAACATAATATAATAATAATAATAATATTAACGGTTCACGTGTGGTGTCATTTGGTAAGAATTTAAACAAAAAATTTGAAAGCTATCGTTACTACCAAGCATAAGATGTATAAATAAATAAGAACCTTGCATTGCTCACATAGCTTACAGTTGTTGGAAACCAGTGATGGGTTCCATAGTAGAGCCGGGTGATGAGGTCCAACGAAGGAGTTATTGGAGATGGAGCAAACAAGATTTCTTACCAGAAGAATCCTTCCAAAGCTGGGGGAACTACCGTCGTGCATTGTCACAAACATGTTTTCGGTTCCAGGACCGTCTCACAAGCCGATCAGATGATGCCAATGAGATTGGAGAGCTAAGGAAACAAAGCGAGAATGAAATGAAACGTTGCTTAACCTGGTGGGATCTCATCTGGTTTGGGTTTGGCTCAGTCATTGGAGCAGGTATCTTTGTGCTCACAGGCCACGAAGCCAATCTAGATGCTGGACCGGCCATAGTGTTATCCTATGTTGCTTCTGGTATTTCAGCAATGCTCTCTGTCTTCTGCTACACGGAATTCGCAGTAGAAATCCCTGTGGCAGGAGGATCATTTGCTTATTTAAGAATTGAATTAGGGGACTTTGTAGCATTCATCACGGCTGCAAACATACTTCTCGAAAGTATTGTTGGAGGTGCTGCAGTTGCCAGGGCATGGACCTCTTACTTTGCAACTCTTTTGAACCGTGAACCCAACTCATTGCGCATCCACACGAATCTCAGCAAGGGATACAATCTCCTGGATCCTATAGCGGTTGCAGTTCTGGCTATTGCTGCAACGATTGCGATGATCAGCACAAGGAAAACTTCATATTTAAATTGGGTAGCATCTGCAGTCAACACCATTGTAATCTTGTTTGTGATAATTGCAGGGTTTTCTCATGCAGACACTTCAAATCTGAAACCCTTTTTGCCTTTCGGGCCCGAGGGTGTCTTCAAAGCAGCTGCAGTTGTCTACTTCGCCTATGGAGGGTTCGACAACATCGCCACAATGGCAGAAGAAACAAAAAACCCATCAAGAGATATACCAATAGGACTGCTTGGATCGATGTCAATCACCACAGTGATTTATTGCTTAATGGCACTTGCACTCAGCATGATGCAGAAATACACAGATATAGATCAAAATGCAGCTTATTCTGTTGCATTCGAGAAAGTAGGGATGAAATGGGCAAAATACCTGGTAGCTCTTGGTGCCCTAAAGGGAATGACCACCGTTCTTCTCGTAGGGGCACTTGGACAGGCACGGTATACCACTCACATTGCACGAGCTCACATGATCCCACCGTGGTTTGCCCTCGTTCATCCCAAGACCGGAACTCCAATAAATGCGACTCTCCTGATTTCAATTTCAAGTGCAGTCATTGCTTTCTTTTCAGGCTTGGATATCCTGGCAACGTTATTATCAGTGAGCACACTCTTTATCTTCATGATGATGGCAGTTGCACTTCTTGTGAGGCGATATTATGTGAGAGAGATCACACCACAAAGACACCTCTTGAAGCTCATCATCCTCCTGCTGATCATTGTTGCTTCCTCTATGGGTACCTCAGCTTACTGGGGACTAAAGCCCAATGGTTGGGTTGGATATGTGATCACAGTTCCTCTTTGGTTCTTGGCAACATTGGGGATAGCAGTGCTTCTGCCTCAGCAGAGAAAACCGAAAGTATGGGGGGTTCCACTTGTTCCATGGTTTCCATCCTTATCAATTGCAATAAATATCTTCTTAATGGGATCTCTGGGTTATCAGGCCTTCATCAGATTTGGAATCTGCACATTTGTAATGCTTGTTTACTATTTCTTCTTCGGTCTCCATGCGACTTATGATATGGCTCATCAGCAAAGCAAGACAGAATCCCCGAAGGTTATTGATGAAGACAAAAAGGCGAATACAGGGCCCTGAAATTGTTGCATTCCACACACTTCAATCTGCCTATCCTGCCCAAGAATGCTTTTATGTTTCATTCACAGTAGTTGTGCAAGATTCTGATACAAGTTCTCTAAGATATCCTTAAAGAAAATTAGTCTACTTCTACTGCTGTGAATGAAAGAAATATTATTGAATAAGAAACTAATATATCCTCAAGTTGATTTTGGATTGATATACTTGTATATGTCATATGTGTGTATACAGAACTAAAAATTGCCAAAAATGGATAAATAAATTCTTGGCATCCTTCCACATCTGTTGCTCAGTTGACATGGCAAAATAATAGTTTATGGGTTTGATAATACGCATCAAAACTTCCCAATCCGGTCCTAAATTTTCAAAAATATGGACAAATGTCTAGAGAGAAGCAATTAACAATCAAAAACTTTTGTTGTTGGCTGCTGATTGAAGACTGGCAAAATCACATAAGACGTAACTAATAGAGATGCAGAGAACCTTAAGTGTCACTAGAACTTCAATTAATAAAGAGAAAAAATAAAGGGATGATTAATAAAAAGTTGACGGCAAGCCAAAGGTAAATGAAACCAATCATGATATTCTGACAAGAAACATTTGATTCAGATTAAATCAGAAGCACCGCATGTCAGTTTTGTCTTTCATATCAAATTAGTTGGATAACAGTCTCAAGTCTGTGCCACCCTAGAACCAGTAACATATTCAGAAGATAAAGATCATGATTGTAGTACCAGTAACACCACAACACAGACCCATATTAAGGTGATTGCAGTTATCTGAAGAATGTCCCCTTCCTAGGCTGTAAACTATCCTCGTAAATTTGAGCAATATTAATATAGAGGTTCTGATGCTCAAAATTCATGCCAAACAATTCTAACGCCTTTGAATAAGGATAAATGAGATTATAGCCGGGTTGTCTAATGTATTTTGCTTCTATTAATTTGCAAGTAATAACAGAGTTACCTTCTAATTAAAGAAGATTTTAGCCAAGATCAAGATGCTTTTTTGCATCTGTGATTTAAGCAAAGACTTCGCCTGTTACAATATTAACACAATTTTATGCTTCTTGCTCGATTTAGGATGAGAGTTGATTTTACATTAGATGAAACTTAATGGCCCCACATAAAACTATTTGCACAAAAAATGATATTAAGTAACATGCATCTACATGGATACCTCAGTATACCTCACTTTGGAGTTTGAAGTATTGTCTTGCTCCTTCAAATTCTCATTTCAGTGACTTATTTATCTCAACTTTCTTTCATCCACAATCTCCATATGGTTTGCAGAGTACAGTCTCTGCATCTAAAAAGTAAGGGGAATCATGTGTCACAGAAATTAGAATCAGTGAAATCATGGTCCAAGAAAGATTTAGAAGCACATCCTGAAAGATCTGTTTGAGAGAGGGAAAAAAAATAAAAGAATTGATAAACTTACAGCACAATGACAAAAATCAATGAAAATTATGTTCTCTGCTCTACTGAGTTGTTTTGTAATTAGAGATGTAATTCTGGTTTCAAGAAAACATTTGCAATAAATGGAGTTTAGAAGAGTTTTTAATAGAATTATACCATGAAACAGCCTCACCAAAAGAATCAGCGAAACATGTTGCTCCAGCACTTGTCAATGGCTGCTTGAATTTTCTTAGGTTTGCAAAGCTCTTGAACTACTCTTTGCCAAGTAGAAGCTTTGGGTGACAAAAACTTCTGTAGCATCACTTCTACAATATTTAAAGCACCCAAAGTTTTGTCGCTTAAATAGACGAACTACAAGCTCATCTAAAAACTCTCTCCCGTCTTGGGGTGGGTCTAACTTCTCTCTCAAAGCAATCAAAAAAATGTTGCATATGGCTATGTCAGGACCACACAACCACTGTCCATCATACCATTTAAAAGATCAATGGCATGAGAGATACTGCTTTGCTTGCACAAAGCATTGAATAGTATGTTATAAGTGACAACATAGGTTGTGTCGACGTTCAGATCGGGTCGACCGAGATTCATGGGCCCAGTACCTGCAAACAGAACAAGATAGCAAAGAAGAGAAGAGAGTAAAGAAAAAACGGTGTTAGACACCGGTTTTTTACGTGGTTCGGCCCAAAGAAAAACCTACGTCCACGACTGTTCACTAACTAGTTCAGTAGAGTGACAATATGTGTATATCTTTCGTCCTCCTTTATAATGAGTTTTCGATATCTATTTATAGATGAAGATGCTACAATAATTTTACAATAAAATAAGAGGAATTATAATCTCCAAGACTCTTCTATCAAAGGTATTGCTAATCTTTGTCAAAGCATGATTATCTTTAATCAAAGCATGGTCTGGATGTCATCACCATGCTGGGTAGTTGAGATTTTCCTCAAATCAAGCTGTTATCTCTGGAAGGATTACCGTGTATGATATGCTTTGCTAAATTTGATCTGACAATTCTAATAGGGGTTGACCTGCAGCCTAGTAGCTGAAATAGCAGGAAGCTCATTTCCACGAGCTGGAATATTTGAGGTTGACGGTGAGCTCACTTGTGCGAGTTGAACATGTGGAGAGTTGAGAGTCTGAGTTCACAAGGTGGTTGCTTGATGAGCTAAACATTTAACGAGCTATACAACTAGCGGACTGGGCCTTGGTCAATTGGGCAACTTCACTGGATCAGTCTTTGGGCTTTTATCAGCTCATTTAAACGACACCAAAAACACTAATAACATTAGCCCCCCAACTCTTAGTGCAATCTGCAGACTAAGAACTTTAAAGCTTGCTGGTAAAAGCCTATTTTGTCGTGATCTCTGTGTAACATTTTCAAATTCTGCCTTATCTGTTGGATGAGTGGCAGCCCTCTAATTGATCGTACAGTCTGCATGCCTTGGTTTGCGCATGATGACAAAATCCCAAAGTGTGTGCTGCGCCGCTGGATATAGGGCGGCTGGTAAGCCATCAAATATGACAGCTTGGGGTTTATACTTACATCCATATATGAAGTGGAGGCCTAATTATTTTCAACTTATTCCTGTCATTTTCCAAATCACAGACGCTTCATTTTCTTTCTTTTACCGTTCTCGTCTCGCTTCTAGTTTCCGCACCTACACCACAGAGACTCAAATTCGTTGAAGATTAGCGCCACTTTCTTTGCTTTGCTAACAGTAAGTCTTTAACACTCAACTTCTAATTTTCATTTGTAGTTTGCATGCGCTGCACCTTTTCTAGGTTTGGCGCTGGTTTGTTCATTTCGTGTTTTTGCTGTTAAGTGTTTTGCATGTGACTGTGACTCTTCACTTTTCACTGATTTGATTTGGTAGAGTTGCCTTTGGTGTATTGTTTGTTGCTTGTATGCGAGTTGTAAAACGAGATTATCATAAGTCATTAGCTTGTAGGTTGCTTGGACTGTAGGTTAAGCCCCCCCATATCTTTAGCGATCTATGCAGCGTTTGTAACCTATAGACTTAGGATATTTCTTGGAAAGTAGGAAATTTAGATAGAGATGGTCTATGTTGCAGAGACCTGATTACTCCCCTTTTACATGTAGATGTCTTTAGGTCACAGTCGCTGGTCACACTGGGTGGGAGATCATGACTCCCTTAGTTCTAAAGGGCTTGAGGTAAGGGAAGCTCGCCATGCTGAGGAGGCGACCTCTACTAGTGGTGAGGTCGCCGAGGAATTTGTAGCTCTAGCTAATTTTCCAGCAGCCCCCTAGACTGTCAAACGGCGGGTTGGCGAGGTGTTTACCCATTACCCCTCGAAGCTGAAATACGACAAGCTGGGGGGAATTGCCTTGGAGTATCATCTACCTAAAGGTAGTCGTATCATGCTGCCCTCTAAGAGCGATCATGTAGCTCATTCGCCACTAGGGTTTATAGCCGTTAGCATCCTGTACCTTAGGTTTCCAGTTCCTACCTACCTAATTGATTTTCTAAATAGGTTGGGCTCAGTCCTTTCTAGCTGACTCCCAACTCCTATGCTCAACTGACATCTTTAGCTTTAATCTTTCTGAGGAACAGTTTGCTTCCTCCAAACCCGTGCATATATTGCCATTTGTACAGTCTCAAGAGCGTTGGTAGCTTGGGGAAGGGGGGAAACACAAGATGAGATTTACTATCTCGTCGCCCGAAAATTAGATTTTAAAGGCCTTCTGACTAAGGGTGGCGTAAAAGGAAAATCCAATATAGGGGACTATAAATCGAAATGGTTTTACATCTCTTGCCCGTCCCTTAAAGATCTTTGGCATTTTAGCTTCGTTCTTAGCCCAGGTAGGTAGAACTAATTTTTGTGAGCTGTTGTATACATGCATATACTTTATTTCACTTAATCGCTTCGCGTTTCATCTTGTAGACGGAGTTAGGACGACCTTGACCGTCGACGAAATTGATGTCCTGAGAATGTTAGCGAATTCTGTGGAAGGAAGCATAATCTACGCCTTTGACGATGTGCTCCTCAAATCTTATTAGCTCACCTCTCCGTAAAACTGTGAGCTTCTTAATAGCATGAGGGATATAGGGATTCGAGGTGATTACGAGCTTGCTTATACTTTCAAGAGCGCTAGTGAGGAAACAACTTCTTCTCCTCTAGAGTCCCCTACGATGGTAAAGCTTCCACTTGCTAAGCATCCTAAACGATGACCTGTCCAGCCTACAGTTGTTGTAGCAGTTGTCCCTTCTGAGGCGGCTGTACCTGAATCAGTTTCGGGATCTTCAGAAACTCAAGTTCCCGTCTAGCAGCCAGAGGAGGTTGGAACCGAAAATGAAATGGAGAGAGCTCCTGTTGCTGAGACTCCTTCTGCTGGGACTCAAAATGCTGAAGCACGATTTACTAAGGCTCAAGCTGTCCCAAGCAAGGGGGTAAATAGGAAAATGATAGGCCAATGTCCCGCGACCAAGCAATCGCGGGCTGATAAAGGAAAACAGTAGAAGAGAGGTTCGCCACAGGTCGAAATGGAGCCCTAGGGTTTCTTTGGAGGAATCTATCTTAAAGCGATCCTCGATCATCTACGCCCATGCCAAAAATCTAGATGCTGGGGAGTTGAGCAGCAATCATTTGTCTATTTAGGCATTCGTCACGGGCTGCTAGTAATCTCCACTGTTTTTGTTTTTTCTTGCTTTTTGTCTTTGAATATTGACTTTTAGCATTTCAGTCCATCATGAGGATTAGGAAGCAGATGCAAGAAGTCCTAGTTCTTTAGGAGGAGAAAGAGAAGCTAGAGAGCGAGCAAGGGAAGCTTGAGTCCGAGAAGGAGAAACTCATGATGGAAAAGGAGAAGCTAAAGGACGAGCTTTCCTTTATATTCAAGGAGGTTGCGAGAGCTTAGAGGTTGCAGCAACTTTTCAAGACTCAGCTGCAAAATGCTCAGGATGCCAAAAATGAGGCCAAAGAAGCTCTAGCTCACGAGGAGGAAGCAAGTTGCCAAATTTATGCCAAATACCTCAATAGCGTAAAAGAGCTTGACAAGGTTAAGAAGGATCTATTGGAAGTCGTGAAGCAAGCTGAAGTTGTCAAGAAAAAGGCCACGATGGCTAAGGAGGAAGTTATCAAGGCTAAAAAGGAGACCGAATTAGATACCTCTGCTGACTTTCTCTACATCTTGTGGCTTTCTCATCCTGAGATAGACTTCTTGTGCTTTGGCAAGGAGGGGCTCGTAGAGGTGGCAAGGTTAAAAAAGGAGGTCGCCCAATCCTCAGGCATTCTAGATGCAATTTTTCAAGGCGCGACCTTCCAAGTAGAGATAATCCAGGTTGCTACGTCTCCAAAGCCAGCTTCTCGCGATATGGATATCGGTTCATCTACTCTCCCGAGCAAGAACTTAGAATATACTGTACCTAAGATAGGATTTTAAGAAAATGACTGTATTATTCACCTCGTTCTTATGAGGTTATTTTGTATGAACTTTTTAGGCCTTGTGTTGAAGTTTTTTATGGAATATATTTGTTTTAATTTTATTGCTTCAACTCCTTCTTTCAGAATATCCATATCTCCTATAATAAAAATATGTAATCAAATATGACACGATCTCTTGAGGTTGCTAACTCGAATGTGCTTTGGCTCACGAATTATAACTTGATAATATAGAGTGGTTTATTTTGAGTTGTGTTGTAGATCCGAGCTTAATGATAGTGCGATTTATTGCATGTGTGTGATAAATTTGAGATCGTTGTTATATCGCATTTTTGCAAGCTATGTTTAATAAGTTTGAGCTCGTTGGCATAGTGCCATTCTTGCAAGCTGTGTAATAGATTCGAGTTCGCTAATCATGGCGCGATTCTTGCAAGCCATATTAGTTAGGTCGAAACTCGTTGATCATGGCGCGATCTTTACAAGCCATGTTTAGAGTTGTAACGACACATTGCGATTCTTGCAAGCTGTGTAATAGATTTGAGTTCACTGACCATGGCGTGATTCTTGCAAGCCATGTTAATTAGGTTGAAGCTCATTGATCATAGCACGATCTTTGCAAGCCATGTTTGGAGTTGTAATGGCACAAGGCGATTCTTGCAAGCTGTGTAATAGATTTGAGTTTGCTAACCATGGCACGATTCTTGTAAGTCATGTTAGTTAGGTCGAAACTCGTTGATCATAGCGCGATCTTTGCAAGCCATGTTTGGAGTTGTAACGACACAGCGTGATTCTTACAAGCTGTGTAATAGATTTGAGTTCGCTAACCATGGCTCAATTCTTGCAAGCCATGTTAGTTAGGTCGAAACTTGTTCATGGCGTGATCTTTGCAAGACATGTTTGGAGTTGTAATGGCACAGCGTGATTCTTGCAAACTGTGTAATAGATTTGAGGTCGAAGCTCGTTAATTACAAACAGAAATTCATCATTCAATAAAGATAGCATAGAGGGAATCATTCATTAGGCTGTTGTAGCAATTTGAAATATTGACGATTGAGCATTTTGAATTATAAACATGCGTACAAACTTAATGGAAGTATGGGCGGAGGCATTCAGTGTTCCAAGCTCGTGGGACCTCAGCTCCGTTCATATTTGTTAGGTGATATGCTCCGTTGTGTAGGTTTCTTTTAATAATATATGAACCTTCCCAGTTCAGGCCGAGTGATTCATCGCTGGTTTTGCGAGCTCCAGGCAAGATTAGACTTAACACCAGATTGCCAACGTTGAAGTGTTAAACTCGGACCTTCTTGTTGTAATATCTTACAACACTTTGTTAATAGACAGCTATTCTTAATCAGACTGCTTCTCTTACTTCTTTAAGAAGATCGAGGTTAGCGGCTACCAATTGGTTGTTATCATCCGGATTGAAAGTTGCTACTCGCTTTTTATAATTTGTCTACTCACGCCCCATTCTTAGCTTATAGTTTGGTATTTAGAATCTGCTTGATTATTTTATTTACAGCCTCAACTTGTCCGTTGGCTTGTGGATGGTCTACGACTGAGAAACTCTTGATGAAGTTTAAATTGCTGTAGAATTTAATAAACTAGTCGCTATTGAATTATGTTCCATTGTCGGCTATGATCTGTTGGGGAACTCTGAACCTATAAATGATATGGCCCTACACAAACTTCTCTATTTTTGTGGTGAAAATCTCTGCTAGCTCCTTAGTTTCTGCCCATTTGATGTGGTAATCCACCGCATCCACTGTATGCTTGTAATTTTCGTGAGCTGCTGGTAAGGGCTCGATTAAATCCATTTCCCATATTACAAAAGGTCAAGGGCTCACCATTTGCTGGAGGTAAGCGGGCGGAGCAGGACCTTAGCGAACTTTTGACACTTGTTACATCTTTTTACCAAGTTGATTGCGTTCTGTTTCATGGTGGGCCAGTAGTACCCTCATCGGAGAGCCTTTTGAGCTAGGGATAGCCCCCCAACGTGGTTTCCACAGTGGTCGGCGTGAATTTCCTGCATCATGACTTCACAATCTTAGCCATCGATGCATCTAAGAAGCGATGCTGTGAATCCCCTCTTATACAATATCGAGTTGCTTTAATACGCAGGCGACGTGCCTCTAGCCTGCCACTTGGCAGTTTCTCATTTTGTAGGTAACCCCAAATTAGGCTCATCCAGGGGTTTGGTCGGACAGATAAGGTCATCATTAAATCCCCCTCCTCTGATTTTTTCTTGGTTGGCCTCGATCCCCCTATTATTTACCATAAAACCAAGGAACTTTCCAAACGACACCCTAAATGTATACTTGAGCGGGTTTAGCTTCATCCGATAGCTCCTCAATATTCGGAATGTTTCTTCCAGATCGTATATATGATCTGTTGCTTGTTTAGATTTTACCAGCATGTCATCTACGTATACCTCCATTGACTTCCCGATCTAGTCTTTAAACATCATGTTGACCAGACGTTGGTAAGTCGTCCCTGTATTTTTTAATCCAAAAGGCATTACCTTGTAGCAATATAAATCGCGATCTATGACGAACAAGGTATGTTCTTCGTCTTCTGGGAACATGGGAATTTGATTGTAGCCCGAGTAGGCGTTCATGAAGCTAAGGAGTTGATGACCAGCAGTTACATCTACGAGCCAATCAATCAGAGGCATGGGGAAGCTGTCTTTCAGGCAAGTTTTGTTTAGGTTCATGAAGTCGATGTAAGTCCTCCATTTCCCATTCTTCTTTTTTACCAACACCGGATTTGCAACCCAGGTAGGGTAGTATGCTTCATGGATGAATTTATTGGCTAAAAACTTATCTACTTCCTCATTCAAGGGGGCATAACGCTCTTCTGTCATGGGCGTCATTTTCTGGCGAACTGATTTATGATGAGGGTTAATGTTCAATCTGTGTACTATGACCTCTGGAGCTATTCTTACCATGTCTTTATAGTTCCAGGCAAAAACGTCCAGGTTCGTCCTGAGGAAGTCAACGAGCTAAGATTCTATTTCTCGAGTTAGACCTAATCCCAACTTGAGGCATCTATCAGGGTTTACCTTGCTTACTTAGATATCTTCTAACTTTTCAATAGGCCCTGTCACCTTGTTCGCATCTATCTCGCGTGGGTCTAGGTCGCGGTTTACCCCCTTTTCGTTCATAATACGTGGTTCATCCCTTGAGACCATGTTCACTTTCTTTCCCTTGATCCCCATCTTGACTGCGTTTTCATAACAATGTCTGACCAGGTGTTGCTCACCTTATACATAACCTATCCCGTTAAGGGTCAGAAATTTCACCGTAAGGGTCTTGGTGGAAGTGACCATATCTAGATCATTTATTGCTGGTCTCCCCTAGACCACATTATATGCTGAATGACAGTCAATTATCAAGAAGTTTGCCAGCATAGTTGCTTAATAGTTTTGGTCAC
The DNA here is from genome assembly GCA_022984855.1 of Dimocarpus longan. Lineage (NCBI taxonomy): Eukaryota > Viridiplantae > Streptophyta > Magnoliopsida > Sapindales > Sapindaceae > Dimocarpus > Dimocarpus longan. The sequence goes on from CM041017.1 coordinate 29,868,626, forward strand.
CGAATGTTAGTGGGATTCTGATCTAGCCTATAGGAGTGACGGTATCTCCGGTAAAGCCGTACAAAGGCTCAGGGGAAGGCTTCAATTGTTTTTCTCCCAGTCCTATTTGGTCAAAGCACCTCTTGTACATGACGTTCCTCGAGCTCTCTGTATCTATCATGATTCGACGTACCTCCGCATTGCTTATTTTAGCTCGAATGACAAAGGCATCGTTGTGCGGCCATGTCATGCCTCTAGCGTCCTCCTCGGTAAAGATGATGTCATTCGAGGTTATTTTCGCCCTTTTTGCAGGTCTTGCTATTCCATTGCGTCCTGTGAGCAAAACACAATTTGCTTCGCGCACGTATCACCCATGCGACCTGTTATAGGTACCTACAATATGAGGACCACCATGTATGGTGAAGATAGTCCTTACCGCGGGCTCTTGCCCTTATTCGGGAGTCTGTTGAGGCCATTGCTGTGTTGGGGGTGAAGGTCATTGAGGTCGTTGATAAGGTCGCGAAGTTGTTAATCGTACCACATAGTCTCTCAGACGACCTCTTTTAATTAGATCTTTGATTGCATCTCTTAGCGCCTAACACCTTGAAATGTTGTGCCCGGCCTCATTATGATAGGTACAGAAATTGTCCTGATCTCGGTGGCTAGGAGGAGTTCTTATGGGCTTAGGCTTTACAAAATCCTCCCTATTTTTTTCTGTTGCAAAGATCCTGTCTTATCTATCCAATAGGAGGCTATAACGGTCATAGTGACTTGGACGCCGAGGTTGCTCGTTTCTGAGCTCGCTTCTAGCCCTTTTAGTGACCAGGTGGTTCAAGTTATTGTTATGACCTCCGTTCGATTTCCATCATTACCTTTCTTTTTTGATTGGTTGGAACTCTCTGCCTCATTCTTCTGACCAGATTGCTTAGGGCCGAAGGTCTCCTCCCACCTGATTTCTTTGGTAGCTTAGTCGTAAAACTCGCATAGGTCTTTTATTGACGATTTATAGATGCTCTCATAAAGTTTTCCGTCTTTACGGAGTTCAGTTGAGATTGTTGTCAAAATACTCTCGTCCGAGGGGTTTTTCACATTGCTAGCTTCACATATGAACTTGACAATGCAGTCTTTCAGTGATTCATTTTGTCGCTGAAAGACTGTTGTGAGATGGCATGATCGGGTAAGCTGCCTCTTTAGAGCTCTATATTGGCCGACAAACTTTTGTTGACATTCTTTCCAGCTACTTATACTCCGAGCTGGGAGGTTTTTAAATCATGTGCGTGGAATGTCGCCTAGAGTGGCAGGGAATACACGACACTTGACTAAAGGATCGTCTGTTTGAAAATCCATCTGGATGTTGAATGCATCTAGATGGTCGTATGGGTCACTATCTCTAGTGTACTGAGCGATGCTGGTGACTTTGAATCTGCGGGGGAGAGGTCGCGCCTCAATTTCCTTAGTAAAAGGTGTCATTTCCCCGTACTGATCATTCTAGCTAGAAGTACCAAGGCGCGTCTCCAGATGCTGTACCCTCTGGAGGAGTTCATCTATTTTTGCATCATGAGGCCTATATCTAGCTCTGGGTTCGCGACCTGAAGGGCTATGGTCAGACATCAAATGCATTCCCTTGGCTGGTCCTCAGAAAGTTATCAGGTTGGCGCGACCTTTGGTGCCGTTGATAATCTCTTTCACCTTCATGTTGAGACATGGATCGAACCTAATCGCAATTGTCCTCGACATGGCAACTTCCATCCTGGCTGACCCTTATTCTTACACTCGAAGGATGTTGAACCTCCGCCTCTACACGGGCTTGGCGACCTCTAGCTTCCGACCTTGAGTTGGAGGAACGAGCTGAATTTGCAGGTTGCCTCGCCTCCCTACGAGTAGCGGCCCTATGTCTGGGTACATTCTGTGCTTGGGTTGGCGCCATAACTCTGATTAAGTCTGTGAGTTACTGCATTGAGTTCTCCAACGCCCTCTATCGCTGATGCCATTCTTGTAATTCGTCGGCTATCCTTTTGAGAAACCGAGATTAATAATGTTTGTTAGTAGTAAGAGAGCAAGAGGCACACAGTTGAAGAAGTATGATGGACATAGTCTAACAACTGAAGGACTATATGTCGGTAGGTTCTCTTTCAATGAGTGATGATATCAATGAAAATGAAAATTATGCTAATATGATTAGATCCTATATGCCTCTATGCCTGAAATTGTGCGTTGCACTTGCCATCTTGTTCTCTCTCCACTACTTTTTTATCTTATTTATGATCCAATAGTTAAATTAAATATTCAAAACCAATGTCGTTTTCTTGTAATCAATGTCATATACAAATATCGGGGATTTGGAATGTTTGTCTTGCAGGTACACATATTTGTGGAGAACCTTGATATTCAAAATTTGAACTCTATTAATCTGAGGGCTGCAGTGTCTGCTGCTCTTCTCCTCTTGCCATCCAACTTCACTCAGGTTTGCTTTGATGTCACAGCTCAGTCAAAGTAGAGAGGAATAGAATAACCTCAATTCCATGTTTATGCAGGAATATTTGTTTGCCAAAGTATATAGCCTTTCGTATATGGGTGACTTGCGTATGCTTTTTGCAGAGGACAAAAATAAGGTAAAGCTTGAGCACATCTTAAGAATAATGTTGTAGAACTATTGATTTGTGTCCACATTTCATGTGCAAAAGCAGAGATAAAAAGATGAAATTGTAATGTAATAAGTAATAACTGCTAAATTTATGAACGACCTCTACTTTTGATTCACATTTGTTTTAGTCACACCCATAACTAGGCGGATATAGTGAAGGTATACCTGGTGAAGCTATGTTAGTGTTAGTAATGCAGGCACCACAACTGCTTCAAGAAATATTGGAGAGTGTACTATTATGCTTGTGTATCCAGCGAGCATCAATAGAGCTGCAATTCATGATGTAAATTGATCTCTGTCAATTAGTTAGCTGAGGTGGCAGAAACTTATTGGGAGTTGTTAAGCATTCCCGCTCTTTTCATGTAATCAGTTAGAATGGTTTTACTTAGACTATAAATAGAATAGATTGTAATGTATTTGTTAAGTAAGTCATCAGAGCAATAAAAACGTGAGTTACATGTGGAAGTTTATAAGCTTTATCCATGGTGTTGCTTTTATAAAACCTCATCAAATCACTATCAAACAACTACAATTTCTATTGTTTTCAATCTTTTACATGGTATCAGAGCTCTTTCTTGTGACTAACTGTCCAAGATGGTAGAGATCTCAGGTTTATCGCCATCACTCAATGCCTCTGCATCATCTTCAACAGTCGGAGATGAAGATCAAGATTCGTCGACGATTGAGTTTGCAGCACTTGCAAAATCGATGAATTTCAACCTTCTTGTGAAGCTGGATCGAGAGAACTACATCCACTGGAAAGCCCAGGTATTACCTGCCATTGAAGCTTTTGAATTAGAAAAGTTCATTTCTGGTACAAGTATAATACCTCCAAAATTTATCAAGATCCAATCGAATGAGAGTGATGAGAAGATAATTGTAGCAAATAAAGAATTTAATAGATGGAAGAGGGCTGATAAGTTGCTGATGTGCTGGTTATTGTCAACAGTAAGTCAAAATATGATAGGAGAAGTAACTGGATGCACAACCTCTTATCAAATCTGGAAAACCTTAGCTGATCTCTATTCACATCAGTCAATGGCAAAGGTGTTTCAACTCAGGCAACAATTGCAAACAGTGAGAAAGGGATCAAGTTCAGTGAGTGATTTTGTGCTCAAAATAAAAAGTCTAGGTGATGCATTAAAAGCTGCTGGTGAAGAAGTGAAAGAGAGTGAATTGTTGTTGAATGTTCTTAATGGGCTTGGGCATGAAAATGATCCTGTGGCTGTACTAATATCTTCTCAAAAGCAATCCATAAATCTTCAAGAAGCACAATATCAGCTTATGATCCATGAGCAAAGAATCGCTCATCTAAATGCAGCCTCACAAATTGACATAGCTGGAATAAGTGCGAATGTGACATTTGGGAATCAAAATAACAGGCAAGCATTTAAAGGAGGTTTCAATGCAAGCAATAGAGGAATTAGAAACCAGAATTACAGAGGAAGGGGTAGAGGCAGGAACAATGGAAGATGGAATAATGGCAATAGACTTTCATGCCAAATTTGTGGAAAGAATGGACACTCAGCCTTGTATTGCTATAATAGATTTGACAGAACAATTCAAGGCAATAATCAAGGCTATAACCAAGGCTATTCTACTGGTTCTTCAAGTAATCTGGTTCAGAATCAAGTAGCAATCATTCCAGAACAACATCAAGCCAACATCGATCAGTCCACAGCCTATTTTGCAACCCCAGAAACTGTTTATGACCCTGCTTGGTATGCAGATAGTGGTGCTACCAATCATGTGACCTCAAATCTTGGAAACTTATCATTGCATTCTGATTACAAGGGAAATGAAAGATTAGCAGTTGGAAATGGACAGCAGCTCAGTATCTCACACACTGGTAAAGTTTCTATTATCTCAAAGAATCATAATACTGCTCCATTAACTCTACATAATGTGTTAGTAGTGCCCACAATTGCAAAAAATCTGCTTAGCATTTCAAAGTTTACACTTGAAAATAATGCTTATGCTGAATTCACTGATAATTGTTGTGTGTTAAAGGACAAAAATACCAAGAGGGTGCTGCTTATAGGACTGCTTAAGAATGGCCTTTACAAACTTGATCTGGTTTGTGTCAAAAGCTCTCCAAATACTTGTTTAGTTTCAGCTCCAAACAATGTAAATAGTTTGTCAAAAAGTCATGTAGATACTCAAAATAAGGCTTTTGTTAGAAACTGTTTTTCTTTTGTGAACTCTGCTACTAGTGACCAAAGCTGTAACCAAGAGAATAACATCTTGTCAAACTCTTATGTGAATACTAATGTGTGGCATATTAAGTTGGGTCATCCAGCCCCTTTGATTCTCAAAAATGTTTTGCAAAAATTGCATCTTAAATGTGCTTCCAAGGACCTTGTATTTTGTGATTCTTGTAAGATAGGAAAAATGCATCAGCTACCCTATCATTCATCTACTTTTCAAGCATCAAAACCTCTAGAATTAGTGTACACAGATGTGTGGGGACCTGCCCCTATCATATCTATAGAAAGGTATAAATACTACTTGGTTTTTGTTGACTCTTACTCTCGATACACTTGGTTTTTTCCTCTGAAACTGAAATCAGATGTGCCTAGGATATTTCTCTTGTTTAAAAAGCAAGTTGAACTTCAATTAGAATGCAAAATCAAGTGTCTTCAAGCTGATCTAGGGACTGAGTTCAAACCTCTTCTGCCTTATCTACATGATTTTGATATTCATTTTAGAACCTCTTGTGCTTACTCTCATCAACAAAATGGAGTTGTTGAGAGAAAACTTAGACATGTTGTTGAGACTGGTCTAACCTTACTAGCTCATGCAGCTATGCCTCTAAAATTTTGGGTAGATGCTTTCCAAACAGCAGCTATTTTAGTTAACAACCTACCAACACTTGTGCTGAACATGAAATCTCCCTATGAAGTTTTGTTTAAGAGAGTTCCAAACTACAATTTCTTTAAGGTCTTTGGTTGCGCATGCTTTCCAAATTTGAGACCCTATGCCAAACACAAATTTAGCTTTCACTCAACTAAATGTCTTTTCCTTGGTTACAGCTTAAGTCAAAAGGGATATAGGTGTTTACATCCCTCTGGTAGGATCTACATTTCAAGAGATGTGATGTTTAATGAATTAGAGTATCCTTTTACCATTTTGTTTCCATCACCTACTAACAGTTCAATCTGTAAAACACATGATCACTCTAGTCTACCTATTTCCACTCTCAAGTTAGTTCAAAATAATCCAACCTTTGCTTCTGTTTCTGATAATCAAGCTGTCACTCATCAATCACATGTACAAAGTCAGTCAAACACTTCTTCTAGTCCCATTTTTCCCAATATAATTTCCTCTCCTGATCCAAGCTTGACTGAGCAGCATCCTTAACCAAATGTTGTTTCTTGTCACCCAATGATTACCAAGTCTAAGGCTAGCATTTTTAAACCAAAAGTGTATACTTTGGCAGCAAACTCTGCTAAGCCTGGTGCAATTGGTACTCAAGAACCAAAAACTGTCAAAAAAGCTTTAAGTGTTCCTCACTGGTATGATGCTATGCAAGAAGAGTTTCAAGCCTTACTTAAGAATCACACTTGGACTTTGGTTCCAAACAATTTAACCTTAAATGTTGTAGGATGCAAGTGGGTTTTTAGAACTAAGTATAAACCTGATGGGACAGTTCTTAAGTACAAAGCAAGGTTGGTGGCAAAAGGATTCCACCAAACAGCTGGTCTTGATTACTATGATACATTCGGCCCAGTAGTTAAAGCTTCAACAATAAGGATCATTTTCACAGTTGCAATCACAAAAGGTTGGGATATCCAGCAAGTGGATATCAACAATGCTTTTCTTAATGGGGATTTAAAGAAAATAGTGTTTATGGAGCAGCCACCAGGTTTTGAACACCCTAACTTTCCTTCTCATGTTTGCAAGCTAAATAAAGCCCTTTATGGTCTTAAGCAAGCTCCAAGAGCTTGGTTCCTCAAATTGAAAACAGCTTTACTGGATCTTGGTTTCTCTAACTATAGAGCTGATGTCTCTTTATTCATTAAACATGATCAATCCCACACACTTTATCTACTGGTCTATGTCGATGATATTCTTATCACAGGTAGCAGTCCTCATATGGTGCATCATACTATCAAAACATTGGAATCCAAGTTTGCTCTAAAGATTCTTGGACATGTTAACTATTTTTTGGGCTTTGAAGCATCCAAGACTGCTACAGGTATGTCTCTTTGTCAATCAAAATATGTGGTAGATCTTCTTACTAAAACCAACATGTTGCACTGCAAACCTTGTCCTACACCTCTATGCACAAGCTCAAAACTTTCCAAGCATGGCAGTCCGCCTTTCTCAGATCCTGCTCTTTATCGAAGCACCATTGGTGCTCTACAATATCTCACCAATACCAGACCTGACATCTCATTCTCAGTTAACAAACTCAGTCAATTTCTAGCCAATCCTCTTGAAGATCATTGGAAAGCCTGTAAGAGGGTACTAAGATATCTAAAAGGGACAGCTTCATTTGGTCTACATTTTACTCCAGCAAAGAATCTCACAGTAGAAGTTTTCAGTGATGCTGATTGGGCATCTTGTATAGATGATAGACGCTCCACCATTGGTATTTGTGTATTCTTCGGAGGCAATCTAGTAAGCTAGAGTTCTAAGAAACAAACCGTTGTTGCCAGGTCCAGTGCCGAGGCTGAGTACAGAGCTTTGGCTCAAGCTGCTACTGAGGTTTTGTGGCTTCAATCACTCTTTAGTGAACTTGGTTTGTCTCTCAGTCAGCGTCCTATTGTGTGGTGTGACAATACCAGTGTTGTTGCCCTTGCTCAGAATCCAGTCTTTCACACTAGAACCAAGCATATTGAAGTTGATGTTCACTTCATTAGGGAAAAAATTGCAGCCAATCTTCTATCAGTTCAGTACGTGCCTACCTCTGAACAAAAAGCTGACATTTTAACTAAGGCATTGCCCTCTTCCCCTTTCATTTATTTGAGGTCCAAACTGACCATGTCTGATTCAGCCCTGGTCAGCTTGCGGGGGGATGTTAGTGTTAGTAATGCAGGCACCACAACTGCTTCAAGAAATATTGGAGAGTGTACTACTATGCTTGTGTATCCAGCGAGCATCAATAGAGCTGCAATTCATGATGTAAATTGATCTCTGTCAATTGGTTAGCTGAGGTGGCAGAAACTTATTGGGAGTTGTTAAGCATTCCCGCTCTTTTCATGTAATCAGTTAGAATGGTTTTACTTAGACTATAAATAGAATAGATTGTAATGTATTTGTTAAGTAAGTCATCAGAGCAATAAAAACGTGAGTTACATGTGGAAGTTTACAAGCTTTATCCATGGTGTTGCTTTTATAAAACCTCAGCAAATCACTATCAAACAACTACAATTTCTATTGTTTTCAATCTTTTGCAAGCTATTCTACAGACTGATAGTATAAACTGATATATTGAAGATATGCCTGGTGAAGTTACACATGTGCACATGCATTGTTGTAGGTGTAAACTTTTATTGTAGTATTAAATATAACATTGTTGCAACACCCTTCCATAACATTGTAGTCATAAATATCCGAGTGTGAAAATTTGTTGTGTCTAATGCATGCATATGGTACTTGATGAATGGCCAAAGGCAGGATTTGTAAAAGAGCACACAGATGGCTTCTGAGGGGTTCAAGAATACTGAATGCATTTATTTATTCTTACATTGGACAAGAATGAATCTCTCCCACTGTCGCTTTTTATATATAGTTCCTTTTTAATATGGCATAGTTGATGACGATGGAATACATGATCTATCCAGGTGACAAAGATTGTGCAAGGGCAGTTTGATTTATTCCAGTTAATGTACAAGCCGCTTCTTCAAGAGTATGAGGCCAAGGAGTTCTTGAGATTCTTATCATCTGGAAATCACCAGCTATCTCAGGTTTGTATTCTCAATCCAAAGATGGTTGTCTAAATTTACCTTCATTATATGTTTGTTCCCCTACCCTGGTAGAGTTCCCTGTTTTACCGGTTACTCTATTGTCAATGATTTGTATAGGTTCTCATCAGTGAATCAATTTTGATATAACTACTGCATTTAATTCATTTTTTTGGTTAAATGCTTTTATGAAGCGACTTATTAAAAATCAAATCAGTTCTCTCAAAATTATGCTATTGGCAGTCTTCTTATAATTAGAATATTAGCTTCTTTTGTCACTCAAAAATTGAATTTTCTTCTTCAAAACATACGGTCTAAAACCAGGATTGCAGTTTACCGGTCACTTGTTCCCTTGTCTCTTCTCTTCCACCTGCAATTAGAAGCCAAATGGGGATGAAGCTCGGAGAGAGAAGACTAATATCCAAATATGGTATGAAATTAACCTTAACTTATTTTGCAGAATATGTTACATTGAAAGAAAACTGCAATATGTGTTACTGCCTTTTGCAGGTCGAGTTATAAATGAGGTCACAAACGGTTCAAGAGAAGAGGCTGCCAAGTGCGTGCAGAGGGTTCTTAGGCGAACGGTAATGGTTTCAAGTGCAAGGCAGGCAGTCTCTGGTCTACTTTCTGCTGGTGGTGTTAATGCTGCTAGATATGTAGCTAAAAAGATGCAGAAGGCTTGGAAATCCTGGACATAATTTTGTGATTTTGTGAGCAACTCAGTTGTTGTAATGTTCCTCAGTTTGATATTTTAGATTTTACAAACATGTTACAGTAATAATGTAACATTATGATAATTTATTTTATTTGTTTATAGAGAAATTGCATTCTACATTTTGAGACTTGGCTCTAGCACATTGCAATTTGAGGGAAAAAAAAAAAAAACATTCTTTGAAAGTACATTTTTCGTTCAGGTAAAAATGGCAAAGTCCTTTGAATTTGCAAAATAATCTATCATATCATCCGTCCAGCTTTGGTCTCTACTCTCTGCTTCTTCCCAATCCTTGACACAGAAAAGACTCTCCACGATATCTGCAGGTAGCATGCTTCTTTCATTGTTCAACTCCCCATTTCCTGCTTTTAAAACGTATTTTGAAACTATCGTAGACATTGTAAGCGTTAGTAGATCAGGTGCCATCGTGGATAGCATAGGGAAAGCCCTTCTGTGCATTTCCATCGGGCCAAAAGGCCCAAAACATCGAACTGTTCCAGTTTATTTTTTACACTTAACACTTAACGATACTGAATTATACTAATTAAGAGATTTTTATTTTTTTTTTTAAGTGGTCAAACCACCTTAAAAATACTGAAAAAAAAAATAACATTTTTTTACTTTTCACTTAATACAAAATCACTTAATGATTTTATAAATATATTATTTCAAGTTTATCCTTTCTAAAATAATATATTTTCAAGTTTGTCTTAGTTTTACATTATATAAATTTCTTTTAATACTTTAACAAACAACATTGAAAAATAAAAACATCTCAACATCAAATTTTCTTATAGTTGAATTACTATATTTCTCTTATCAAATTCCGGTAAGAATTTTTATTGATAAAATATTTATGCAACAACTCAGATACCAAATTGCAAATCAATTTGTTTAAGTATTTAATTATAGTAGAAAATATATATTATTTTACAATTTTAACTTTTATTGTAATATAATTTAATTTAAAACTATTTTATTTATTTTTATTTAAATATATAAATTAAATTCACTCTACTATTATAATTAATCTTATTTTAATCAAGAACAAAAACATTATGTATATAAGTTACAATTTCAATTTTTGTTATAATAGTAATTCAATTTAAAACAATTTTGTTTATTTTTACTTGAATATATAAATTTAATTGACTCTACTATAATAATTAATCTTATTTTAATTATAAATAAAAATATTATATATAGGTGTTTTAATATTTGTTAAATAATTTATTGTAATTGTTTGTATAATATTAAATAAAGTTACATAATAACTAATAGTAAAATAATATAAATGTCAAATTATTGGTAATCAGACAATTTTAATTTTAAAAAATAAATAAGATTATTATACATTCATAGGTAAGGAAAAAAAAAAAAACAAGTCTATCAGATTTCAAATTTCAATCACTATTCAGTTTTTAATTTTCAGTAGCACTGTTTAATCTTCAGACAAAAAACAAACGATCCCCAAGTCTCTCAAAGTTAGAAAGGATGTAAAATCAATTGCCAAGTATTTTTCAAGTTCAGAGTGTGCGTGTATACCACCACATTTTTGTTTATCAAGCCTAGACCAAGCAACATCATCTCTACTTGTAGAAGAAGCAAAAGAAGAAGAAGCTACATCACTTGAAAACTTTGAATTTTATGCATTGTTGCATTGTTAACGATAAAACTCGCTAATGGGAACCACAAATAATTGTCAAAGGAAGAAGGAGAAAATATGATAAGTAAAAGAGAATACTAAGGAAAAAAAAATGGAAGCACTTGAGAGCAAATGGACCAGAGGGTGTTCTTTTACCTCCTAGGAGAAGCTCACAAGATGTCTAAAAGATGAAAATCTCAGAAGAGAGACCAGGGGGCAAGTTCTATCTACCCTTTCTTAAAACAACATGGATTAATGAGCTGAGCTTGTATTCCCTAAAATGCCCTCAAAAAGAGAACTTTAGGGAAGAAGGAAGATAATAAAAATAAAGGCAAAAGTAAGATGGTGTCACAACGGGGAAGGGAGGACCATTTGGGAGACATCTATACATACCACCACAAAAGAAGGGAACCAGTAAGTCATCCTCCCGATAGCCTCTACAAGATTTGTTACTAGATAGGGGACGGTGTTGCCGACAAGGATACTGACAACTATTGGGTGGACCAACTTGAGGAGGACACGTCGACCTGTGAGGAAATCAAGGGAAGCAAATCAAATGATTTGGCAAAATGGTAGGATCAGATCCATCATGTGAGCCTGAAAAAGGCTGTCATCAGTTAAAGGTAAGAGGCATCCAAGAAGAGTCTATCAAGTAGAGAGAGAAGCATAAGCACAATTATGATCCAATCGAAAGGAGACAACCAAGCATGGCACACTAATGCACCCAGAGGGTCCAGTCGGCACATGTTTTGATAGAGGGATGAGATCAACTCTGGGAGTGTGTTAGAGTGTGTCAAGCAGTAGTGTTGAGAAGGTGGCAAGAGTGACCGAGGGAAAGGGAGGACGAATAAAGAATTAACACCTATTCAAAAGGGTAGCCAAGTTTGCCTATATAAATCCTTATGCATCCTCATTTGGGCTCTTCATCTTCTACTTTTCTCATCTTTTTACATGTCTTCTCTAGTTTTCATCTTATCCATCTCAATTCATTTATGCTAGCATATTTTAGAGGTGCCTCCTCTCGATCATTAACTGACTTGACCATTGAAGTGTGATTGCTGGACTTTGTCGGCATCACCCTAACTAGTTCTCTCTCTTGTAGGTGATCAGAGCTCCCTTACATTCATTAATCAATTTCTTTATCGAAAGACAAGCTGAACCACAATTCAGCTTTCATCAATCACCAACCAACCCATAAATATTATTTTACTGTTCATTTTACTTCCTTAAACAGGCTTTAACCCCATTCGTTCAAGAGTCTCCTTTGCTCTATTATATTATTAATATCAAGCCAAAATTTGGTGTCAACAGTTGGCATCCTCTATACCTAAAGGCCATGCGTTGTTCCTTACAATCATGATCATAAAGTTTTATGAGTCGTTTACGTTGATTGCATTTGAAGTCCACGCTAAAGCTTGTGTCCAAATTCAAAGAAGTATAAAAGATGGCTAGAGATAAAGCTTCACAAGTTGAAGGATTGGGAACCAATTCCCATAGTAGTATCGAGGGAAGAGAAAACTCCTCATTTGTACTCACCCTTAGCCAAATAAGGGTGGAAGAATAAAGCAAGAAACAATAGGGTAGAGTCCTTAGAATGAAGTATAGGTTGTCCTGGGCAATCAAGAACAAATAAACTTAGACATGGAAAAAGCAATGAGTGCGGTATTGTACTTCATAAGGAGCCAAAGCCTTAGTAGGGCAATATTAATTCTAGGGGACATAGGCCCTAGTTAAGGATGTTTAAAATCCCTACCGGTGTAGGTCCTGTGGTGACCCACCCTATTTAGAATAAGTTTGGTACATGATAATTAAGGTATGGAGAGAGGATGAGATTGAATATTAAAGGCCATTTTGTTTTGGAGCAAGGAATGATATTTTGATCCCTGCTCTATTTTGGGGTAGCTTTCATTCAGGGGTTTTATTGCTATTGATGTCATCCATTTGAAAGGCGAATATACAAGGTTGCTTTTTGTTGCTATATGTAAAGATGGGACGATGATGATTTATCCCATCGCTTTTAGATTTGGTTAATAATATTATTAATTCTAGGGGACATGAGTCCTAGTTAGGGATGGCAAAAATCCCCACCAGTATGGGGCTTGTTGGGATCCGCCTTGTTTGGGATAAGTTTGGTACATGATAGTTAGGGTATGGCGAGTCATACCTGACATTACCTCTATTGTAGCGGCTCATATCAACTGGGTGTATGGGTTATCAATGCTTGGTAAGGTATTTCCCATTGTACAAATGAATCAATACCTCGTGAGACATGTTAAAAAAAGGAATGGGATAGTTGATATTGCAGCGAGGTCATGCTCTTACCGTTGTGGGACTTAGATCAATTACTATGTTTTCATGCATTTGCTATTGCCAAGTGTCGTAATTTTGCTTTGTCTTTGTCATACATATCAGGCATATAAAGGTTTACTACAATGCATTTTATCATCAGTATTATAGCATAGAATGGCTTAGAGCTGCATATGCACCTCCGATCAATTCTTTCCCTAACAAGTCCACTTGAGATGTTCCTACGGAAATCAAAAGGCTAGTTGTACTACCACCTGTCAAAAGAAGACAACTAGGTAGACCGAGACAGGGTTGTATTCCTTCAATTGGGAAGGTCATCGTAGGAAAAAATGTGGAAAATATTGTCAAGTGGGACATAACCGTCTTGGTTACCCTAACCCTCTTACATCCTCTATCGGAGAATCGAGCTCAACCACTGCTGAAGATGTCGAGACCTCCTAAAAATTTCACTGTTGTGGTGAGACTGGATGCACCTATCATCGGTGTTATTTATGGTTTACTCTTGATGAAGACGACGATGAAAATGTTGGTAATCATGAAAATGATGAATAGACTATTTGTGATAATTCATATTCATGTATGTTATATATTACGATCACGTTTGATTCATATTTGTGAGAAAGATTTTGTCGAGAGACAAACTCTATGTTTTTCATGAATATTCAAATTTGTGAAATTGTATATATTTAAAGTGTAGGTGGATTTTTTTTGGGAAAATCGAAAAATAGAGGAAACTTTGTCAAAATTTTCATAAGATTGATAATGTTTTCAGTTTCTAGCAAAATTGATGATGGGGTTTTTGTAAGATGATAGACAACAAGCTTAGCACTTTCTTTTGTACATTTTTCTTTGTTGAGTTTAAATAAAGTAAATCACTAAGCCTACATGCTTATTCGGGTATAAGAGGCCCATTTAACCCAGTTCCTCATTAAATTTGATTTCTAATTGCAATCAGGTTTAATAGGCTAAGTAAACTTGGTTGGAAGTGGAAATTAGGTTTAGTGGTCTCATTAAACTTTGTTGCTATGTTTTGTTAAAGGATTTGCATTTTTCCTTGACTTCGAATGACCCAAAAATGATTCATAATATTTGAAAATTCATTTATTTAAATGAATTGAATAAATAAGTTATAACATACCATTATATGTCACATTGGTGTGTGGGATGCCATTAGGTGACTGTATATCACTTAGCAAAGTTCTCACTTAAGAGCATTGGACCATGTTTAGTTATAATATTGACCCAAAAATAAATATAATATTAATTTTCTAGTTTTTAGGTCTTTTGGGCCATTACAAATATATATATATATATATAGAAAAATTCCAAGAAGTTTCCAATTGAGTTTAATGGAGTTGGAACTGGGTTTAAAAGGCCCATTAAACCCGGTTAGAAGTGAAAATTGCATTTAATTCATTAACAGTTGCTTTTTGAAGGCATATTTGCTTTTTGTCCTCAGTATCTAATGGTCCAAAAATGATTCATATTGCTTGGAAATTCATTTATTTAAGTGAATTGAGCAAATTAGTTACAACATACTACTCTATCATTTGGCGAGTAGATGTCATTAGGTGAGTATATATATCACTTGGTGAAGTTCTCACTTAAGAACATTAAACCATGTTTAGTTATAATGTTGACCCAAAATGAATATATCATTAATTTTATGGTTTTCGGGTCTTTTGGTTCATTACAAACCAAAATATATATATATCGTAAAATTCCAAAAAAAAAAAAAAAAAACAACCGGGATTAATTGGTTCGAGAGAAAATCTTGAAAAATTCACCTGAGATAGCCACAAGATACATCACGAGGTGCAATAATTGGTGCAACCTGGGAAATTATTCCAGAGGGCAACTACAACTTATGTTACGAGTTACAATTAGTGTTGTATTCCATGGAGATTAATGGGCCAATTAAACTTAGTTTCCACTTTTAATGGTATTTAATGTTATGCCAATTAAACATAGTTTCCACTTCCAACTAGATTTAATGGGTTAATTAAACCCATTTTCCATTGCCAATCGGGTCTAGTGACCCATTAATGGGCCAATTAACAACATATTCACCTGGATTAATCCAGGGAGTGACAAAGACTTACTCCACGAACCTGCGATGCAAGTCGCAAAAAAAGGGAATGGCTAATTCCAAGGTTTGTGGGCATTTATTATATTGTTATTTATTTAGGATTTAGATATAATTTCTTTTGATTTATTATTTTTGGACTACAATTTTGTTAAAAATTTGATGGAATCTCTCCTTGTTTTTTTACAATCCGAGTAATAGAACCGGCATTTAAAAAATTATACCTCATCTATTTAGTTTAAAGACTCATTCTCTCTATCCAACTTCACATTACCACAAAGCATTTTAAAATTTTTTTAGTTTAAAATAGACCTCGCCATTGAAATTGGAAGCCTATATAGTGGCATAGGGTAAGTATATATATATATATATATATATATATCTAATCCAATTGTAACCTGTTGACATCGAAATATAGTCAACTGTTGGTTCGTGAGTCCAAGCTTATAGTGAATAGAATAACATAGCAAATAGAAGAGAAAAGGCAAAGAGGAAGAAGATGAGACAAAATTTACGTGGTTCGGCCCTAAAAATGGTCTACATCCACGGTGCCAGCTCTGGTGAGAAGAGAGACAGTCACTATTATCACTATTTTCTGGTTTTTAGAGAGCTCAGCCCGAAAGAGAAATATCAACCTCTCTACATGTAAACTTTCGATTCTAATTACGATTAAGTAGTATAGTTTCGAAAATAGTTTTTAAAGTTTAATTTATTTTCGTATCGCGAGTAGGATGTCAATTAGAGAACCCAAGAGTATTAGGAATTGAGATGAGAGATTATTAGATGAAATAAGCTTAGAATTCCAAAGTCAAAAGTCAAAAAGTTCCACCAATGGGAAGTTGCCAAATGTGATAAAAAGTTGTGGTGTTTAGTGAGCCAATTGGAGTCATTTGATTGGTGAAAAAATTAGTGGTGTTAAGTGATGACAAGTAGACCAATTAGAAGGAATCTTATCCATTTAGGGGTCCAAACATGAATTAGCAAAGTTTGAGGGTTATTTTGGTGATTTTCAAGAGGGACCATTTAGCAAATTGGCACCACTATATAAAGTTGAACCCATGTCACTCTTTCATTCATTTCTTCTCGTCAAAAATGAAAGGGAGAGGGAGAGTGATTGCCATCAAAAGCAAAGGAGGATACCAAGTTTTTTCATGCAATTTCTTCAAGCAAATCATTATCAAATCTCACATTGTCATCAACCAATATCATTAGAGCAAGTTTCGAGCAAAAGTAAAGCCTAAATAGGTGAGTTTGCTTGTGTTAAATCATCTTATTTGTGTGAGAAACCCATTTTTAGTCTTGCTCTAAATGTTGTTTTGAGTTTATGGATTGATATTATGTTGATTGGTGATAAATTTAGTGTTGAAAATTGAAAGAAAAATGATGGTTATATGTTGATGTGTCTCACGGCCAAGAGAGGGTTTGTGTGGCCTATTATGATTTCATCTATTTAAGATTTAATTTATGCATTTTAGAAGCTAAGAAACCTCATTAGTGTTAGAATTGGAAAAGATAAAGTGTAGAGATAAGTTTAGTGATTTTAGTCTAGTTGAAGGGCATGAAGGAATCTCATGCTTAAGTGCTCTTTTAATGCTTGAAATGAATATGTTTGATCATATTTGAGTGAATGAACATTAGATATGAAAGAATTAAGCTTATTGCATGATTGGTTTAAAAGCGTATTTTAAAAAGTGTTGAAAAAGTATGGTTTTTTGCTGGAAACGCCTACCCAACGGTCGTTTCTTTCTGAATTCGCTTCATGACTAAGCTAAATGCAAGTTAGAGAGGTGATTGGAGTAAAAACGGAATGAAGAAAAGCTAAGGGTTGACCCCTAGCATGCATTTGGCCAAGGGGGTCTAAATTTGTATTTTTTGTTTCAAGCTTCAGAATATTATTTTGAGTGTACCGAGGTATTCTTAGATGATAATGAATAGGTTTTGTAAAAAAAATCGAAGTTCGAAAGCATTGGTTAAGTAGAAACTTAGGTGCGAAGGTTTAAGCGTAAAGTGGAGTTAGTAGAGATAGTTGAGTTTTAAGTGATTTATAGTTTTGTGTTAATGCTTTAAGTGATTCTAAATAAGTATTCAATATTTTAGGATAAAGGCGGAAAGTATCGGAGAATTTCGAAGGAAGTTCGTTTTTGATCGGAGGACGTTCCGTAAGTAGAAAATTAGTTTTTCAAGTATTATTCTATTTGATTCTTATTTGTTGTGCATGTTTTATATATGAAGTATGGTGTAAATGATGTAAATTTGTAAATATAAATACCAGTTATTGGATGAACGTTTCACTAAAATATTTTGAAAAGAAAATTATAGTTTTTCATTGATTTTCACAAATGTGATTATTTATGTTAAGGTTGATTTTGGATGAGGGTTAAAGGCCCCTGGTAGTTAAGATTATGTGTGCTATAAAGTGTCTTTAAATTGCTTTTGAAATTGCAGTGTGGTATAGTTGAATAAACAACCAACATGCTGCCGAATTTTTATCAGAAAAATAATAAATTTTTATCTTTGCCACCTATTTAAAAATTAAAAAGTGATAAAATAAGTTAGAATTGAGTCTCGGTGCTTCGACGGGATTTCTTTGGACTAAAGCTAGGGTTCGTTGAAGTTCTATCGGGGTGTTACGGGGTCTTTTTCGAGTCCATAAAAGGGATTCGGGAAGGGTCTCATCACTACAAGTGATTTCACCATTTATTTATAGAGAAAGAGGCATTACAATTGTAATATAATACAAATGAAAAAATATTAAACGCTAATTAAACTTTCTAATAACGTACCCGTGATTTCAGAGATTTGGCCTTATCTTTAGATTTGGTAGTTGACTTCTCCTTTAATTGCACTGCTACCATTATGAGCAAGTCTTATCGTGCACGTCACTCTTTTCCACGAGTTGTTTTTGCTCTAGGCGAGCTGATGAACGAGTTGATGTAAGAATGTTGCTTGCGCTGATAATAGGCTAGCAGTCCATGTATGAGCTGATGGATGAGCAGGTAGGTGAGCATATGGATGAACAGGAAAACGAGCAGGCCATATAGTGATCTGATGGGCGAGCTCCTAGACGATCTTATGCAACGATTTGATCGCTAACTAGTTGGGCCTTTGCTTGTTAGGCCGATTCATTGGGCTAATCTTTTAGGCTTTTGCCAGCCCATTTTGTGCAGCTTAAAAATATACACAACACAAGCCCCCCAAGTCCTAGTATGTTTACAGATTGGGAGCTTGACCTTGCTGATAAAAGCTTATGCATCTTGGCCTGTTGTCCTATCTCTTCAAATTCTGTCTTGCCACTTAGACTTATTGAGGAGAATTTTTGCAATTGCATGGCTGGACTTCAAGCTCCTCTAGAGAGGAGGAACTGAACAATGTAAGCAACGAGCTGAACTGGAGGTTACTCGTCACGATGATGAGGTGGAGAAACACTGAAAACGAGTTGCTTGATTCACCTCGTTGTGAGGTTTTTTCAGCGTTTGCTTCATTATTTGCTCCGTGCATTACTTCCACCAAGTCTTGAGTCTTCCTGTGGACTTAAAGAATAAAGTTATGTTTGCACAAATCAAAGGCAATAATACCTTATGCGAGCTCGTGAGATCGAACAGCGAGGTTTTGAGGTTAGAGCCTTTGCTTGTGTTGTATAAGCTTGACTAAGCTGTTTAATGGGTTAAGACCTCTGCTGTTTGATAAAGTAATCCTTTCGAGCTATGTCTAGGGGGCCTCAGAACCCGATGACATAGTTAAAGTTAAGGAGGTCGGAACCTCAGTTGTGCTTATAGGGTCGGAACCTCAGCTCTACAGTGCAATGAACCTTTCAAGCTATGTCTAGGTAAGTTGTAACCTCAACTAAAATAGCGAGAGTTGAGGAGGTCGGAACCTCAGCTGCACTCACAAGGTCAGAACTCGAGCTTTACAATATAAGAAACCTCTCAAGCTATACTCAAATGGTCGGAGCCCGAGCTGTATAGCGAGAGTTAAGGAGGTCGGAATCTCAACTGCGCTCACAAGGTCAGAACCCGAGCTTTATAGCGTAAGAAACCTCTCAAGCTATGCTCAAAGGGTCGAAACCCGAGCTGTATAGCAAGAGTTAAGAGGTCGGAACCTCAACCATCAATCGTTGAGACGAAGTTGACCATGGCGCCTGTGTGGCTTGTTATCGTACTATAATTACATTGCAAGCTCGCCGTACAAGGCAGGTATGGGGTCGGTCTAGAGACCTATATTAGGCCCCTTACCTTTGAAGGGTTGTATTCGGAGCCGAACCCTCACCATTATAGGTTTTTTGGGTGCATGACCTCAATTTTGCTCAGTATTCATCAGATAAATCAATAGATTGTTATGGTACAACAGTATGATATATGAGCTTTTATTGAATTTTAAAGTAAGTACATGCTCATAAAGCTTAAGAAACATAAAGGCATACCCGTAAGGTGAAAAGTTCCACATATGTTGAGGATAGGACTTACAACGAGTTCATGCCCTTGCTCGGGAGCTCGTTGGGTTTACTGTTATGCTGATCGTTGTGATCATTGAGGTCAGAGCTATTGAGTTCACGGACTTCCTGGTTGTACTTAACATATAGGCATCCTTGTTTGATCAGGTTCTTAATGGCATCCCTTAGTTCCCAGCAACTCGAGGTGTTGTGCTCGACCTCATCATGATAGTCACAAAACTTCTTCTAATTTATGCTGTGGACGGAGGATCTCATAAGATTGGGCTTCTCAAAGTCTTCCCTATCCTTCTCAACCGTATAGATCTTGTCTTGAGTATTTGACAAGGTGCTGTAATTGTCATAACGACCTGAATGTTGAGGTTGCTCATTTCTGGCTTTCTTGGCGACCTTGGCGACCTGATTGTCTTAGCCATTGTCTCGACCTTCGCTTTCACCATTGCTTATTTTTCCTGAATAATTTAAACTGCCAATCTTATCCTCCTGGTCCTACTGCTTTGAGCTATAAGCTTCTTCCCACCTAATTTTCTTGGCAGCTCGATCATAGAATTCACCCAAGTCATTAACTGGAGACTTGTATATATTTTCATACAGTTTTCCATCCTTACAAAGGCCAGCTGAGATCGCGGTTAGGATAGTTTCGTCTAAGGGATTTTCTACCCTGTTGACCTCACATCTGAATCTAATAAGATAGTCCTTTAGCGATTCTCCTCATCGCCGGAAGACTGTTGAAAGGTGGCAAGAGAACGCAAGCTACTTTTTTAGAGTCTTGTATTGGCTTGTGAAATTTCTCTGAAATTCTTCCTAGCTGTCTATGCTGCAAGCTGGGAGATTTTTGAACCATACCCTCGAAATGTCTCCAAGAGTTGTAGGGAAGAATGACATTTGACCAATGGATCGGTCATTTGATGGTCTATCTGTACATTATATATATCCAGGTGATCATAGGGGTTACTATCCCTGTTGTATTAAGGGATGCTAGGGACCTTCAGCCTACGAGGGAGAAGTCGCGTCTTAATTTCTCTAGTGAGAAGGGTTCTCTCCCCATACTGGTCACGCTGATTCGTGGCGCTTGGGCGTGCTTCGAGCTGCTAAATTCTCTGAAGCAGCTCTTCTAACCTTAGATCTTGAGGCCTATGCCTCCTTTTGAGCTCGTGACCTGGGCGACGGTCTGATCCATGTCCATGACTCGCTCTTTGAGAGAAGTCTAGTCGATGCGACACTTCATGTCATGTATAGCTTTCCTCTCAAGCTCGCCTACCTTCAGTTTTTGAACACGAATGAGAGGGACGAGTTGAGTTAGAAGATTGTGGCCCTTCTCTGATGTGCTTTTCACGAGTTAACACTTCCCCTTGTTACTGATAGGCTTCTTTGGGAGCCCCAACCTCAACTCTAGGAGATTTTTGTGCTTTGGTTATGCCAGCACCCTTAATGTATCAGTGAGCTACTGCATTGAATTCTTCAACGCTTCTTACCGCTAGTGTTGTTCTTGGAGCCCCTCATCCGAAAAGACTGTCGGATCTGACTAGGGAAGGGCTGGTAGGGGTTCATCTCCTGCCATGCCATCTGTAGGGACATCAACT
This sequence comes from Dimocarpus longan, assembly GCA_022984855.1. Lineage (NCBI taxonomy): Eukaryota > Viridiplantae > Streptophyta > Magnoliopsida > Sapindales > Sapindaceae > Dimocarpus > Dimocarpus longan. The sequence goes on from CM041017.1 coordinate 29,889,941, forward strand.
TCTTTTGTTGGTTGGTTAGCGGTCACTGCGTTGGAGCTTTTGGTTCTTCCTCTTGCTATGACAATTTGAAGATCTTGAGGAATCTGTAGTTTGGGCCCTTCTTCTAGTGCCAAAATGTTCACGTCGAAATATGGTCAACTGCTAGTTCATGAGCCCAAGCTTGCAGTGAATAAAATAACATAACAAATAGAAGAGAAAAGGCAAAAAGGAAGAAGATGAGACAAGATTTACGTGGTTCGGCTTTAAGAATAGCCTATATCCATAGTGCCGACTCCGGTGAGGAAAGAGACAGTCATTGTTATTTACTATTTTCTGATTTTTAGAGAGCTCAGCCTAAAAGAGAAAGACCAACCCCTTTACAAGTAATTTCACCCCCTATTTATAGAGAATGAGGCGTTACAGTTGTAATACAATTCAAATGGGAAAGCATTAAACGCTAATTAGACTTTCCAATAACGTGCCCGTGATTTCAGGGATTTGGCCTTATCTTCAGATTTGGTAGTTGACTTCTCCTTTAATTGCGCTGCTACCATTCTGAGAAAGACTTATTGTGCACGTCACTCTTTTCCATGAGCTGTTTCTGCTCCAGATGAGCTGATGTAAGAATGTAGCTTGTGCTGATAATGGGCGAGCAGTCCATGTATGAGGTGATGGACGAGCAGATGGGCGAGCACATGAACGAGCAGGAAGATGAGCAGGCCATGTAGTGGTCTAATGGGCGAGCCCTTAGACGATCTTATGCAACGATTTGATCGCTAACTAGTTGGGCCTTTGCCTGCTAGGCTGATTCATTGGGCTAATCTTTTAGGCTTTTACCAGCCTATTTATGTAGCCCAAAAATACACACAACATAACCTAATTCTAAATACGTCCTTTCGATTCTACTTGAACTTCCACATACCCTCTCAAGACTGCAGAAGGTCGTCGATGAATATTGCAACATATTCTTCGTGACTAGACATGCATTAGTAATAAAAAATATCATATTATATATTGAAAAAATGACAATTCATTAATAAATTGATTCAATATTATTAAAAGTGGAGTTCACTTGTTAAGGTTGCTGAGGTACCTTGGTTTGATCAAGACGCTCCCATAACCCATCTAGTTTCCACCGATGGCTACGATGTATCGAATTTCTCATAATATCTACTCAACCATAAAATCATTGATAGGTAGCATATCAGAGGCTCAACGGCAGCTACCCTCACTCTCGTATCTAGACTTACAAATGACCCAATGCATTTGCACTAGACTACATGGGAGCAATACCTACATTTCCAAGATGTTAATGGAATAGGACTAATTCTATGGATAAAATAATTTGCTGAAAACTCTAAATTAGAAACAATACTTACGTAATTACCTGCCACCAAGAGATTTTTGCGTCTTTCTAACTGATAGCATGAGTCATCCAATTATCGGGGACAATCATTGTAACTGAATCAAATTGTTTACCTTTCTTTTTTATGTACTTATTATTCTAAACAATATTATTGTTGCTACAAGGAAAAAAAAACATGTTATAAAGAAAACAAGTATATTAATCACCATTAAAAAAAACAAAGATTCTAAAAATGAATAATTAAGATGTAAATATTCACAAACAAGGTTGTCACGTGGACTATGTATTTGGAGTTATAAAGTGAAGGATACTAGAGCTGTTTCTTCTTGAGGCACATCAAATAAGTGTTGATATGCTCATCCTCGATGGTACAAATCCATTCTAGTGTGACTAGTTCCACATAACCAATTGAACATCTACAATAAAAAGGAATAAAAATGGTAACAATTTAGATTACTAATTAGAATAACATGGATAATATTTATTTATCCTTACTGAAGCTCCACATTGTCGATTGCTCCTTCACTTCTACATCCTATGCTATTTTCTTGTTGCTCTTAAGGAACCTCCGTTTCTTTGCCACTTTCTCCTGTTCTTCATTCTTTTTCTTTTTCATGGGTTGAGGATTTGTGAATGGCATCCAATGGACCACTGATGGCTTCCTCGTTCATTTGGCCCATTTAATGATGGTGTTCTTATACAATTTTAAGAAAGCCAATTATTAGAAATTAGACATTTAATATGATATGTAAGACTAAAATGCAAAACAAATACAAAATTTATCTCAGAACTAGGAGTAGATGTCCAATCCTCGGTGCCGGTACGGTCGATGCTATCATCTCTAGGCTGCAATAATGGGTCCATAACTGGCAACAGAGTAAAGGTATTTGATTATGGATGGGAACAATGTTGAAAATATCGATATTGACGGAAATATTGGTACTACGATTCGGTGAAAATGTCGATGGAAATATCGATATCGACGAAAATTTATGTAAAATTTACGAAAAGTACGGAAATATAGTTAAAAACATAATATTTTTTTAATGAAACTTTTGGTAATGTTAAAATAATCATTTCTACAACCAAAAATCATACTATTTTTTTTTTAAAAAAAATATATATATATTCTATCTAAAAGGTAACAACTAAAAGGTATAAATATGGATATAATATATAGAGGAGATATAAGAAAATATAAAAAGCTTCCATTAAAACTTTTCAATTCATTTGCATCACATAAATCATACAAATTTTAATACCAAAATGAAGTCCTAGATGGTTCATAGATAGTATAGCTAGCATTTAGATTTATACAATACTGATATCATGACATATAATTTGAATGGTTTTGAATATAATCACGAACATGCCATGAATAAGCTTCTTGATTTCTTCCTACCATCTGTCCATAGATAGGAAATTATGTGTAAAGATCATTGGAGATCCCAAAACTTCTATGACCATTATCACTAGACCTTAAACTCATAGATTCAAAAGTAGTTGAAATGTTATCTTAATTGAATGATGACATCCCTAACTGCATTTGATGCATTCTCCTTGTATAATCCTTACCGATAGCCCCTATGCTTGGACCCGCAGCTCTACACACATGGTCTTCATCTTGTGTACAATGAGTGTATTGATCTTCACAAGTAAATGGACTCAATGATAAACCTGTATCAGTATAATTTCTTTAAATAAAAGCATAATTATTTCCTCCATTGTCATCATTATCGTCGTCATCATTGTCATCATCATCATCACTATCACCATCATCAGCACCATTGTCTTAATTATGAATTCCATCAATAGCAAGAGCTTAAGAGTTTTTGTTTTTAAAATAGAATAACAATTATGAGATGTTTGAGCTTGACTACAAAATGAAATATAATAATGAGATTCCTGATGAAAATGAGATTATTTATGTGGGTTGAAAACTTATTTTATTTAGGGTTTTGTTGAAAACTAACCCATTTGAAAAATAACCTTTATTGTTTAAATTTTTGCACAATGTACTTTTTTGGACGAAAATGCCCTTGACCCATTATTTTTTTGTCGGTCACTATTTCTATCAAACGATCTGGTTAAGAATCCTACCCTCGAGGTTGGGAATCCCAACTTCGAAGCTGAGATCCCAACCTACATCTCAACTTCGAAGTTGAAAATTCAACCTCGAGATAAAGAATTTCAACCTTGATAAAATATCCAAGTTCACATTATAAACCTTCAGGTTGGGAATCCCAACTTTTAGGTTGGGAGTCCTAATCTTGATTTAAATCCACGTTCGGAATCTTAACCTTAGAGTTAGAATTCCCAACATGGATGTTAAATCAAGATTGGAAATCTCAACTTAAAGGTTGAGGCTCCCAACATAGAGGTTCAGATTTCCAACTTTAATGTTGGGAATCCCAACAGTGATTCAAATTACTATCAGTTTATTAAAGGCATTTTTGTCCATTCAATATCTTTTTTATAACAATAAAATAAGAAATGTTATTTTTGAGGTTATCCTTACCAAATGTGTCTTTTTTGCAATTATTCCTTTTATTTATTTAATAAAAGCTTAACAAATTCTTATTTGAAAAGCTTAAATTTCACTTTTATTTTATGAAAATTTAACTGATATTTTCAGAATATTTCACAGATATTCTACGGATATTTCCGAAAATTTCCTCGATATTTTGTAAAATTTATACTATAAGCTCACAGAAAGGATATTTTACGGTAATATCGCGGATATTTCTGGATATTTTCAGGATATTTTGACGGATAGGAGATTACACCCCCTATCGATATCGATACTCTTAATTTACGGAAATATAGATGAAAATATCACGAAAATCACAGATATTTTAAACTATGGATGGGAATGGTTGCTTCTATAGCTAGTTTTGCAAAATAGGGGTATGAGAGCAATGCTCCTGCATCAGATCCCTTTGTCTTTAGAAAAACTTGTCCTCAAGTGCTCAAAAGGAAATGTGTGTTGAAATCAATAAAACACTTTTTCCATCCCAAATGTGTGTGCAACATTAGCTAAATTTGAAGCTAAACAGATAAATGGCCTAATTGTTTTTGTTCTTAATAACCTTTAAAGAAAAAAAATCCAAGTCCAAGCCTGAAATATTTTAGTCTTACCCTTTAGAACTTGGATTCACTTTTAAGATATAAGGATTAGGCAAAAGAAGGTGAGGGTGAAGAAAAAGAAATGTAAATACTTGATGAAGATTAAAGTGGTGGTGGATCAAAAATACTTTATGCTTGCAATTGCTATGAAAATTTTTTGAATGTGCAAGCACGAGAATGAATGGGGAAAAAAAAAAAAAAAAGAGAGAGAGAGAGAGAGAGAGAGGGAAAGAAAGTGCAAAAGCAAAATTCGAAATTAAAAAGCAAAGTAGTTGAAAAAGAAGTCAAAAGAAAAAGAAACTTAGGAGGATGAACATATTGCAAGAGTTTAGTTTATAATCAAATCCTTGAAACTCAATGTGTGATCCTAAGTTCATTTGAATATTACTTTATCGTTTATTTCTTCTTTTAAACCATTCACCCTTTGGCCCCATTACAACCATTTAAAAAGACCAAGTTGATCTCTTGAGAAATTAAACTATTTTGTTGAGGTATACAATGTTTGACATGTTATTGATATCTGATTCCTTCCATGAGGTTCTTTGAATGTATCTTAGTAGTCTTTTAGTTATTTGATCAAATAATGTATCTTAGTAGTCTTTCAGTTATTTGATCATATGCGTTGTAAAATTTTGATAATTTTCTTATGCATAACTTCCACCTCGCATGTGTTGCAAGAGTGTTAAGCCTAGATTCTGAGTTATTTAAATAGTGATATTCTATGACGTTTAAAATCAAAGTGAACTAAATCCTGGTACTTGAATGTGTATTTCTTAAAGTTGTGGTGTTTTGAATGTGACATTCACAAGCCATGAAAGGCATGAATTGGATTGACATGAATTAGATTTCAGTCTACTTATTGATTGAGTATATGATTTGTTGTTGATTGGCATTCTAGTTCAATTCTCTTGTATGTTCTATGATTTGTGAAAAGGCATTTATAGGTATAATAGCTGATAAACCCTCAAGAGATATAACTCCTCTTACTAGGGACACCTAAAGGTTTAAAAGCTTGTAGCATACACTAAATACCATTATATTTACCTAGGAAAACAAATTTATTTTTTGCTTTATATGTTTAAGTTTTTAGTTGTTTTTGGGTTGCTCGAGGATGATCAAATGTTAGGTTTGGAGGTATTTGATCACGATAAAATATATAATGATTTTATGCTTTTAAAACTTACATTTGTGATAAGAACTTGAATTGTTATTTTGATGTATTTTTATTTATTTTGTGTAGGTGAGTCATGAAGTGTTAATGAGAAAAATGATGAATTTCCAAGACATTTATAAATATTTTAAGGCCAATTGAAACATGGGTTTCTATGGTGTTGTGATTACAAAAACCAATCAAGACCAGCCCATAAAATACTCATCATTAAACAAATTGCACATGAATTGAAGAAAAAGTGAGGCCAAGCTGTCAACCTTTGAAGTTCTTTGAATGCATATCTGATTCCTTCCATGAGTAAATAAATTGCACATAAATTGAAGACAAAGTGAAGCCAAGCAGACCCACATCCAGCCCATGTCATAATTCAAAGGAGTAGCCCATGTGCAAACACATGTAATCAACACGTAGAGAAGATATGCAAGTTATCATAAGCATCGTGGAGGAATTTTTTGGTGATTTCGGGCTACACATGGACTAATTTAAAGTCATACTTGGACCCTATAAATATATCATTTAAAGGAGAGAAAAGCAATTTTGAGGGAGCTAGATACATGAGTGAAAACACAACTAAAAGAGGAAGTTTTAGGCATGTTTCAAGGGTGCTAGATTCTTAAGTGTAATTGTATTTCTACACTTTTTACAGATTCTTTAGTGCAGTTTTTGTAGGCCTTGAACTTGAAATTGAAGGCTAAAACGGGGGTGTAAATTCTGCACAAAAACAGCATCTATTCTGCAGTGTTCGATAGTCTTTCAAGTCAAAGTGGAATTGATTTTGCAGCAATTTTTTGACCTGCTTTGATATGATTTTTGGAGGCTTTGAAGTGGATTTTCAAGGCTGATTTTGGAGTGTAAATTCAACATATAAAAGCCACCAACAGTTGACAGCCCATAATCACGCCTCAGAACAATCCGTGGAGACAAGATTTCGGAGCCGAAAATTAGTCTATTCAATCTTTTTTGAAGATCAATAGCAGCTCATCATCACCCACAAATTTAATGCATAAAAGGCATGAGAGATGTGAAGATTTCGGTGATTGATTCTTGGTGATAGAAGCATGACATGAGATTTTCTATCCTTTTACTTTGATTTAAATTATTTAATGATGGTGTTCATTATTTGTTTAATTGATGATGTCCTAAACTTGTTGTCTAAGGTTGCAATGAATCCTTGTCCATGACTCACCTATGTGATAGTTATTTTTAGTTAGAATTATCATTATTGTGTTCCGTTTTATTTTGGTCTTAATACTTCTAAATTAATTTATTATTATTTTAGTTGATTTGATAATCTTGAATGCACTTAGAAAAGGTATTCATGGTTTAGATCTAAATAATATGACATCAATTGCAAATGATAAGAATATACATGTGTATTTTGTGTGGTCTTTATGAGTTATTAAAAGCAATGCACTTAGGTTAATTAATCATCATAGGAATATAGTTGGTTGATTAATTTAGGTAATTCCATTTGACCGTTCAGAAGAGGCTTGTGGATAATTTAGTGCTTGACCAAACACAAGATGAGAATAAATATAGGTTGAGTAAATGGATAAAGTGAAGTTGTAACTCTAAAATCTATTCTCCTATATTGTGATTAAATTTACTTATTTGTTTCTTGTTATTTTATTTTATTTTCATTTTAATTTCATAGTTTATTATTTTGATAGTTAGGATAAGGTATAGTCTTGATTGGTTTAGAAATTAACACACATGATTTGGACAATCCTCGTGGGAACGATACTTTACTTATCATTATATTACTTACTGGCCATATATATTTGCATGTGTTTTTAGTGTGAATTTGATGCTGTGTTTTATTGAGAATTTTATACACTAGAAAATTCTCAACAAGTTTTTCAACACCAAATTCACACTAGAAACAGGTGCAAGTATACAGAGTCCACAAGTAATATAATAATAAGTAAAGTATCGTCCCTATGAGGATTATCCAAATCACATGTGTCGTAATTACTAAACCAATCAAGATTATATCTTATCCAAACTATCAAAATAATAAATTGTGGGCTTAAAATGAAAATAAAAGTGAAATAATAAGAAAACAAATAAGTGAATTTAATCACAACCTATGGGAGAATAAACTCTAGAGTTATAACTTCACCTTGCCCACTAACTCAACCTATATTTATTCTCATCTTGTCTAGGGTGCAATCGTCCATGTAAATTATCCACAAGTATCTTTCAAACGGTCAAGTAAAATTACCTAAATTAATTAATAGACTATATTCCTATAACGATTAATTAACCTAAGTACATTAAACGCTTAATAACTCATAAAAACCAAATAAACTATGCAGGTATATTCCTATCATGTGCAATCAATGTCATCTTATTCAGATCTAAACCATAAATACATTTTCCAAGTACATTCAAGATTACTAAATCAACTAAACTGGTGATCAATTAATTTAGAAGTATTAAGACCAAAATAAAACAGAACAATAATGAGAATTCTAATTAAAAATAACATCATATAGGTGAGTTTCATGGACAATTGCACCCTAGACAACAGGTTTAGGACATCGTCAATATTATACAAATTAAATCAATCAAGCAAACAACGAACACCATATCATTAAATAATCTAAATCAAAGTAAAATCATAAAAAATCTCACATGATGGCGTGATCCTCTTATCACAAAGAACCGGCCACCAAAATCTTCACGTCTCCCATGCCTTTTATGCATTAAAGCTATGGGTGATGATGAGCTATTGTTGATCTTTAAAATAGATTGGTGATGGATTGATTTTAGCTCCGAAATCTCCTTTCCACGGAATATTCTAAGGTGTGATTATGGCTGTCAACACCTACTATTGGTGGCTATTATATGCTGATTTTACACTCCAAAACCACCCTTGAAACTCCACTTCAAAGCCTCGAAAAATCATGTCAAAACAGGTCAAAAGATTGATGCAAAATCGGTTCTGCTTCAATATGAAAGACTACCGAATACTGCAGAATAGATGCTATTTTTATGCAGAATTTACACCCCCGTTCCAGCCTTCATTTTCACATCCAAGACCTGTAAAAACTACACTCGAGAATCTGCAAAAAAGTGCAGAAATAAAACAGAAAAATGGGTTCAAGGGGCTGTTCTATGATCTACAGAATGTGGCCTCTAGCACCCTTGAACCACGCCTAAAACTTCCTCTTTTGGTTGTGTTTTCACTTCTGTATTTGGATCCCTCAAAGTTGCTTTTCTCTCCTCTAAATCGTATATTTATAAGTTCCAAGTATGGCTTCAAAATAGTCCATGTTCAGCCCAAAATCATCACTAAAAATTCCTCCACGTCTGCTTATGACAGCTTGCATATCTTCCTTCTCTACATGTTGATTGCATGTGTTTGCACATTAGCTACATCTTTGAATTATGACATGGGCTGGATGTGGGTCTGCTTGGCTTCACTTTGTCTTCAATTCATGTGCAATTTATTTACTCATGGAAGGAAACGAATATGCATTCAAAGAATTTCAAAGGTTAATAACTTGGCTTCACTTTGTCTTCAATTCATGTGCAATTTGTTTACTGCAACTCTTTACACATTGATTGTGCAATTTGTTTACTGGAACTCTTTGCACATTGATTGCATGTTTTTGCACATGGTTGGCTTCACTTTGTCTTCAATTCATGTGCAAATTTGTTTAATGATTTCTTGTATTTTATGGGCTGGTCTTGATTGCTTCTTGTAATTACAACTCCATGTAATCCATTGTTTTTTCTAATTGTAACCCATGCTTCAATTGGCCTTAAAATATTTTATAAATGCCTTAGAAATTCATCATTTTGCTCATCAACCCTTTTATGACTCACCTACACAAAATAAATACAAATCAAGATATATTTTATCGTGATCAAATACTCTCAAACCTAACATTTTGATCGTCATCGAGCAAATCCGAAAACAACTAAAAATTGAAACATATAAAACAAAAAATAAATCAGTTTTCATAGGTAAACACAATGTCATTTAGTGTATACCACAAGCTTTAAACTTTTAGGTGTCCGTAGTAGGAAGAATTGTATCTCTTGAGGGTTTACCAGTTACGATACCCATAAACGCCTTTTCACAAATCATGGAACACATAGGATAATTAAACTAGAATGCCAATCAACAACAAATCACAAGCTCAATCAATAAGTAGACTGTAATCCTGCAAATCCAATTCATGTTTCTCGTGTCTTGTGAATAACAACATTCAAAACAAGCAACTTCAAGAAATACACATTCAAGTGTCAGGATTCATTCAAGTGCCAAAATTCAATTCGCTTTGACCCAACACTTTCTTTCTTAGGCTGCCCTCAGGTCTGGCCCTCAAGGCATTCGCAGGCTGACTCACTACTCAACCGTACCATCCACTTTGGACTAACCAACTCTGAAGGCCCTCACAAATTTCTTTCAAGTCCCCTCCCTTCAAGTTGGTTGGTACCAAGCTAGTCAAGTTAGTTGGTACCAAGCTAAGAATTTGGTACTACTTAAAGTGATGACAAGTTCGAGGGGAGAGGATTCATGAGGGCCATTAGGGTTGGGTTAGCTCAAAACGGACAGTAGGGTTGAGTAATGGGTCAGCCCACGAATACCTTGAGGGCTAGACCTGAAGGCAGCCCAAGAAAGGGAGGGTTGGCTCGCTACAATAATTTTACATATTTTCTCTACTTTACATTTGGAGCTCCCTTACATCCACTAACCAATTCCTCTACCGGAAGACAGCTGAACCACAATCTAGCTTTCATACACTCACTAACTGACTCATAAACACTATTTTATGGTCCTTTTTACTTCCGTAAACAACCTTCAACCTCATCCATTCAAAACAGTTTTCGTTACTTTCTTCTACTATTAATGTCAAGCAATGTTGTTAACATGCATTAAAATAAGAATCTAACACATTTTTAAATTCATTCATATTTGTAAAAGATGGCAAGCTTAGATTTTGAGAAATTTCATTCACCTAAACCTCAAGACCTTCTAATTTAATTCTAGTATCCACTTTTGCTGCAATAGACATGCTCTCAAAATATTTTCTCAATTTCTTTGCCATCATTTTACAAATATCAATAAATCTCAAATGATCTTTGTATTTAGTGAAAACACAACTTATATTATACAATTCAACAAGTAACAGCACAAGAAGTAGGAAAATAAACACCAAAAGAAACAACCATAGTAGCATTGTGGAAGAGTCCAAGAAATTCTATGAATCCAAAACTCATTTCCCAATCTACTTTGCATAAAACAGTATTCATTTTGCACATGATTGTAAAAATCAATGATCCATGAATCCTAGTTCGAACAAGAGTACATACAATAAGTTGAATTTCAATTTGTTTCGAAATCAAGTTTAAAACTTCTAGCTTCCAAACCGTAATATTCACATAAATCAACAACTTCCTTTTGCCTACAAGAACATGAATAAATATAAAGCATAGTTTCCCTGATCATAAACAATCAAATTAATGGTGTCACAAACACAACTTTTAAGAAAAACCTAATTGCCATGAGAAGACTGTAAATAATTACTAAACATATTAATAGCAATATCATTAGCAGTAAGATCATCAAATGTTATACTAAAAACCCTATCAATAACAATCTGAAATTTTTTCAAAACATCCATCACAAGTTGGAAACTTTGAACCAAATTTAACGGATATTCCAGCAAATGAAAAGCAAGAATTCGCTTCTGCATCATCCAATCAGAATCAGTTAAATACAATGTAGTCCAATCCAGTGCAACCAGTCCATAAATCACAAGCAAAGTTAAATAGTGCCACTAAAATTTGAAAGCTCAGAAACCAAATTCTTTTTCATTTCACTGAAAACCCTTATGCAATCAGACTCGATAACATGTTTCGAGACCACTTTAAACCAGGTTGAATATAAGTCTAAATAAATTTTTCAAATTTGACTTTATCAGCAAATGAAGGAGGCAGCTCTGCACAAGCTACGTATTTGACCAAACCTTCTCTTACCTCGAGCTTGGAATAGTGAAAATGTCACTGCTTGTAGCAGATTCTGATGAAACCCTTGAAGGGTCGAAATCAACAGGAGGAAGAGGATCCATTTTTACCTGTAACAACCACCATAATTGATCAATAATCATGTACTGTTAATAATGATGATAGCAGTAATAATAAGAGTTGATTTTACAATGACCCAGTGATTTTCAAGTTTCAACGAACTACCTCTCAAACCCGGAACCGATAAAGCTAATTCGATGAAGAATTGATGTTGAATAGATTTGTAGTTGCAGAGAAAGTGAGAGGAAGTTAAAAGAGAGAATTTGAATTTGTGAGGGTAAGTAAAATGAGGAGGTGCCGGGGCTTTCATGTATGGCTAAAATTACATATTTAGCCCTCGAAGTAAGCATTGTTATGTGTGTCAGAATGGGTACATTAGTCTTTTTAGTAGTGTTTATATGGATATAGCCATTGCATATGCCTGAAGAAGGGCCGTTGCCTTATTTTTTTTTTTTTTTGAGAAAAGAGAAACTTTTATAAACCAGACAAGAGAGGGAAGATACAATGGGCATTAACATTATGCCAGTAAAGAGCCTCCGAAGAGGATCAGGCCAGAGCTGCCAGATGATATGCCAGACGATTGCCATTTCTGGGAATGGCCTGACATCTACAAACACCAACAGCTTCGCATAAAGCCTTGATATCAGAAATAAGTGGGAAAGCTTCACCAATTGGAGTCTCAACAGCATTAACCAAGGAAGCCACTCCCAGAGCATCAACCTCCAAAAAGTCAACCTTCAGATTCTTCTCTAGTAACTCTCCGATTTCAGCTGAGAAAGAACCTTTCCAAGGCTTGGCCACAGCAGCAATAACTTTTCACAACCATTGCCTTATTATTATTATTAAACTATCATTACTTATGACCATTGTTAATTTTTTGGAATAATAAATTCACAACCATTGATACACTTTGTTGTCAACCAGTGACTCAAGTGCCCCTCTTGGATTAAAGAGACTGCTCATCAACCCACATATACTTCTAGTCATCTAGATCATTTTTAAGGACAATAATGGAATACTGTGCAAAATTCTTAACCATTACTACGCAAAATATCACAAGGATTTATATATTTTTCGCCTTTAATTTCTTCAATCAATTTTGAGGGTTCTATGGTGGAATCTATAAAGTGTCACTACAATACAAGTCAATAATCTTGTCGTTTCCTTGAAAAGTATGGAATCTGACTATAAATTATTCATGTGGAAAATCTTTGACACTCTGTATCAACGATGAATTATTGAATGAATCATGAAGATGAGATGTGGAATTTGCTTCCAGCTGTGGAAAGGTGAGCTTTCAATTGCTAAGATATTTTTGTGTTGTCATCCATCACCTTCTTAAAAGAAAGTCTTTTCTTTTTTCTATTTTTTTAGGCTTTTTTTTTTCAATACTTATTTTTTTTTTAAAAAAAAAAAAAAAAAAAGATAAAAGAAGTATTAATATCATCTATCTTCAATTTTTCATTTTTTAAGAAAGTATTTATCAAATTTTGATTTGCAAAGAATAACCAAAAAAAAAAAAAATTATTCATTGAGAGTACTTTTATCATTTAATGAAAAAATCATGACTAACTGCTTAACTTAATAGAGGTTGAATGATGGAGTGGGGGTATTTTATGACAAAATGGTAAATTTGTTTTCACGTGAATAAAGAGATATCTTAAAAGAGTGTTGCGTGATTTGTTCTTATGTTGAGTTTTATATTAACTTATAGGATATTTTTATTGGTATAGGATTGGAAACACAACAAACACAAAAACAAACACAAAAGGTGCCATGCAATTGTTAATATGAGTTTCATATTAATATATTCAAAAGTTAATTATATTTTATTAAAAATATTTTTAAAATAAGTAATTTTAATATTAATTAAAAATATTATTTTACTTATAATTAATTGTAAATATTTCTAATTTTTTTAAAAAAAATGATTTAAATTTTTATTAAAAATCAATTTAACCTATCATTAATTTAATTTAATCTAATTCAATTTTAATTATATCAAACGCGCTTCAACCTTATCTTATCTTATTCTCGAATGGGGTTGATCTGATCCTCAAATAGGGTTCTCTAGTTAATATTGGACTTCATAAAATTGATCTTAAATTTCTATAGTCTAATAAAAAATCTGTTAAAAATATTTTATGATTGGGATTCACTCAGTGCTTACAAAAGAGCCAATGGTATCTTTAAATTTTTCTCTACCATTACTTCATCATTTAGTAAGAAAATATGTTTACGTGTAAGCCATTGTGTAGACTTTAGGGCATATTGGCTTTAAAATGCGTGTGGGCAGCAATTTCAAAGCCTCCACTTTTCTTCGATTTGAAAAGTCATAATTGGCGTGTGATGTGATGGCCGCCGTACAAAATAGAAAATAATGATCGGAGTGCTTTCCATGTTGTGTTCAAAAACCATTTTTTGATATCCATATCGTAAATAAGGAAGTATTTAATAAAAAATGCTCTCAAAAATGGCACTTCTCAACTTCACTGATCTCATTCTGTATACAAATATACAATATATCTCCCACGTACAATTCAACTACAATTTCTTGAACTAGCAGTCACTTGGGTATTGAGGCAGAAAAAAAAAAAAAAAAGAGAGCCTATCATGCACAAATAAATAAGATCCCATGACAAAACAAATAATCCATTTTACAAACACATTTCATAACTCTGTCCATACGAAATATTTTAATTTTATTTTGAAAATAGAAAATACAATATGTTTCCGGTAAGATGCCACGGCCAAAGCAATGCAAGACACATGATTTGTTTTTGTTTTGGTATTTTATGATGCATCAAATGATTGGAGGGGGAACATCGAAAGGGAAAGGACTAGCCGAAAGGAAGGAATCTGCACATAAATTGAGAAAGCAAGTAGCTTATTTTACTAGTTCAATCACACTGAGTTCTTGTATAAAAAAAATTCACACTCAGCTCCAAAACATATGCCTAGTTTATCAAACAACATGAACAAAAATCCAAAAGCAATAACATACAATCGTACTATTATCAAGGTCTCCATCAAGGTCTCCAGTTGTCTTAGTCTTCAAGAAATGAAGTCAACTACAGGGCAGTATTCATCCTATTACATCAATAATGGAGGAGGCAGTAATGTCAGACTTTCAGATTTTATGTTTACATGACATAGTATATAAATTGTTAACATCATATAAATCATAAATCATAAGATAATGTTATAATAATAATATTAACAGCTCACGCGCCATTTCATTTGGGTAAGAATTTGAACAAAAAATTTGAAAATCTATCATTACTTCTAAGGATAAGATGTATAATAAATAAGAACCTTGCATTGCTCACATAGCTTACAGTTGTTGGAAACCAGTGATGGGTTCCATAGTAGAGCTGGGTGATGAGGTCCAACGAAGGAGTTATTGGAGATGGAGCAAACAAGATTTCTTACCAGAAGAATCCTTCCAAAGCTGGGGGAACTACCGTCGTGCATGGTCACAAACATGTTTTCGGTTCCAGAACCGTCTCACAAGCCGATCAGATGATGCCAATGAGATTGAGGAGCTAAGGAAACAAAGCGAGAATGAAATGAAACGTTGCTTAACCTGGTGGGATCTCATCTGGTTTGGGTTTGGCTCAGTCATTGGAGCAGGCATCTTTGTGCTCACAGGCCAGGAAGCCAATCAAAATGCTGGACCAGCCATAGTGTTATCCTATGTTGCTTCGGGTATTTCAGCTATGCTGTCTGTCTTCTGCTACACGGAATTTGCGGTAGAAATCCCAGTAGCTGGAGGATCATTTGCTTATTTAAGAATTGAATTAGGGGACTTTGTAGCATTCATCACGGCTGCAAACATACTTCTCGAAAATATTGTTGGAGGTGCTGCAGTTGCCAGGGGATGGACCTCTTACTTTGCAACTCTTTTGAACCGTGAACCCAACTCACTGCGCATCCAAACGAATCTCAGCGAGGGATACAATCTCCTGGATCCTATAGCGGTTGCAGTTCTGGGTATTGCTGCAACGATTGCGATGATCAGTACAAGGAAAACTTCATATTTAAATTGGGTAGCATCTGCAGTCAACACCATTGTAATCTTGTTTGTGATAATTGCAGGGTTTTCTCATGCAGACTCTTCAAATCTGAAACCCTTTTTGCCTTTCGGGCCCAAGGGAGTCTTCAAAGCAGCTGCAGTTGTTTACTTCGCCTATGGAGGGTACGACAACATCGCCACAATGGCAGAAGAAACAAAAAACCCATCAAGAGATATACCAATAGGACTGCTTGGATCGATGTCAATCACCACAGTGATTTATTGCTTAATGGCACTTTCACTGAGCATGATGCAGAAATACACAGATATAGATCAAAATGCAGCTTATTCTGTTGCATTCGAGAAAGTAGGGATGAAATGGGCAAAATACCTAGTAGCTCTTGGTGCCCTAAAGGGAATGACCACCGTTCTTCTCGTAGGGGCAGTTGGACAGGCACGGTATACTACTCACATCGCACGAGCTCACATGATCCCACCATGGTTTGCCCTCGTTCATCCCAAGACCAGAACTCCAATAAATGCGACTCTCCTGATTTCAATTTCAAGCGCAGTCATTGCTTTCTTTTCAGGCTTGGATGCCCTGGCAACGTTAGTATCAGTGAGCACACTCTTTATCTTCATGATGATGGCAGTTGCACTTCTTGTGAGGCGATATTATGTGAGAGAGATCACACCACAAAGACACCTCTTGAAGCTCATCATCCTCTTGCTGATCATTATTGCTTCCTCTATGGGTACCTCAGCTTATTGGGTACTAAAGCCCAATGGTTGGGTTGGATATGTCATCACGGTTCCTCTTTGGTTCTTGGCAACATTGGGGATAGCAGTGCTTCTGCCTCAGCAGAGAAAACCGAAAGTATGGGGGGTTCCACTTGTTCCATGGTTTCCATCCTTGTCAATTGCAATAAATATCTTCTTAATGGGATCTCTAGGTTATCAGGTATTCATCAGATTTGGAATCTGCACACTTGTAATGCTGGTTTACTATTTCTTCTTTGGTCTCCATGCGACTTATGATATGGCTCATCAGCAACGCAAGACAGAATCCCTGAAAAATATTGATGAAGACAGAAAGGAGAATCCAGGGCCCTGAAATTGTTACATTCCACACTTTAATCCCCCTATCCTACCCAAGAATGCGTTTATGTTGTTTTGTTCACAGTAGTTGTCTCATGCAAGTCCTCATTTCAATGTAAGATATCCTGAAAGAAAATTAGTCTACTTGTAGTGCTGTGAATGAAAGAAATATTGATGAATGAGAAACTAATACATCCTCAAGTTGATTTTAGATTGATATACTTGTATATGTTATATGAGTGCATACAAAAACTACAGATCGCCAAAAATAGATAAATAAATTCTTGACATCTTTCCGCATCTAGTGTTCAGTTGACATGCCAAAATAATAGTTTTATGGGTTTGATAATGAGCATCAAAACTTCCCAATCTGGTCCTAAATTTTCAAAAATTTGGATAAATGTCTGGAGAGAAGCAATTAACAATCAAAAACTTCTGTTGTTGGCTGCTGATTGAAGGCTGGCAAAATCACATAAGACATAACTAATAGAGATGCAGAGAACCTTAAGTGTCACTAGAACTTCAATTAATAAAGAGAAAAAATAAAGGGATGATTGATAAACATGAATAAAAAGTTGACGGCAAGCCAAAGGTAAATGAAAACAATCATGATATTCTGACAAGAAATATTTGATTCAGACTAAATCAGAAACACCGTATGTCAGTTTTGTCTTGTATATCAAATTAGTTGGATAACAGTCTCAAGTCTGTGCCAACTTGAACCAGTAATATATTCAGAAGATAAAGATTATGATTGTAGTACCAGTCACACCACAACACAACCCCATATTAAGGTGATTGCAATTATCTGAAGAGTGTTCCCTTCCTAGGCTGTAAACTATCCTGGTAAATTTGAGCAATATTAATATGAGGTTCTGATGCTCAAATTTATGCCAAACAATTCTAATGCCTTTGAATAAGGATAACTGAGATTATAGCTGGGGTGGGTTGTATAATGTATTTTGCTTCTATTAATTTGGAAGTAATAACAGAGTTAACTTCAATTAAAGAAGATTTTAGCCAAGATCAAGATGCCTTTTTGCATCTGTGATTTGAGCAAAGACTTCGCCTGTTACAATATTAACACAATTTTATGCTTCTTACTAGATTTAGGATGAGAGTTGATTTTACATTAGATGAAACTTAATCGCACCACATATGTCTATTTGTACAAAAAATGATATTAAGTAACATGCATTGACATGGATACCTCAATATACCTCACTTTGGAGTTTGGAGTTTGGAGTATTGTCTTGCTCCTTTAAATTCTCATTTCAGTGACTTATTTATCTCAACTTTCTTTCATCCACAATCTCCATATGGTTTGCAGAGTACAGTCTCTGCATCTAAAAGTAAGGGGAATCATGCGCCACAGAAATTAGAATCAGCGAAATCATGGTCAAAGAAAGATTTACAAGCACATCCTGAAAGATCTGTTTGAGAGACGGAAAAAAAATAAAAGAATTGGTAAACTTATAGCACAATGACAAAAATCAATGAAAATTATGTTCTATGCTCTACTGAGTTGTTTTGTAATTAGTGATGTAATTCTGGTTTCAAGAAAACATTTGCAATAAATGGAGTTTAGAAGAGTTTTTAATAGAATTATACCATGAAACAGCCTCACCAAAAGAATCAGCGAAACATGTTGCTCCAGCACTTGTCAATGGCTGCTTGAATTTTCTTAGGTTTGCAAAGCTCTTGAACTACTCTTTGCCAAGTAGAAGCTTTGGGTGACAAAAACTTCTGTAGCATCACTTCTACAATATTTAAAGCACCTAAAGTTCTCTGTCGCTTAAATAGCCGAACTACAAGCTCATCTAAAAACTCTCTCCCGTCTTGGGGTGGGTCTAACTTCTCTCTCAAAGCAGTCAAAAAAATGTTGCATGTGGCTATGTCAGGATCACAACCGCTGTCCATCATACCATTTAAAAGATCAATGGCATGAGAGATACTGCTTTGCTTGCACAAAGCATTGAATAGTATGTTATAAGTGACAACATCAGGTTGAGACTTAGGCTCTTGGCAAAGCATCTCATTGAAAAGTTCCAAAGCTTCTTCAATCGAGCCAGCATTGCAGAGACCATGAATCATTGAACCATAAGCAACAACATCAGGTTTACATCCTCTGCTCAACATTTGTGTCCACACCATCATAGCCTCCCTGAGCTTCCCATCCTTACAGAGGCCATGAATGAGCACAGTGTAACAAACCTCATTGCATATATAGTTAACATTTGCGTTCTCTTTCCAAATCTGAATAGCCCTATCACTTTTACCCATCTCAAAGAAACCTCTCATCAAGGAGCTAAAAGTAAAAGCATTGGGTGTACAACCCCGGTTTACCATTTCAGTGAAAATTTCCTCAGCTTCATCTAGTTTCCCCACTCGACATAACCCATCTATAAGAGCACTATAAACCACAGCATTTGGTTTACAGCCTTTTTCCACCATTTCCTTCCACAGCTTCATTCCATCCTCAGACTTCCCCTCCTTAAACAACCCACTAATCAGAGTCGAATAAATATACTCATTCACATGATACTGTCTTTCCTCCAAAGAAACCAACAAACGAACCCCATCAGCTGCCCTCCCTTGCTTCACTAGCCCATTAATAATCGTCCCATACGTAACTTCATTAGGCACATATTTATTTGATACCATCCGATCCAAAAGACTAACCGCCTTATCCAAATTCCCCTTGAGACACAAACCATGAATAAGAATATTATACGTCACTTCATTTGGTTCACAGCCTTTAAGAAACATGTTGTCCAAAAGCTTGGCCGCACGTGCCAAGTCACCTTTCTTGCACAACCCATTAATCAAAACATTGAATGTAACTGGAGTAGGAAAACAACCCTCAACTTGCATCTCATCAAGTAGCAAAACCGCCTCCTCAATTCTATTCTCTTTGCACAACCCATCCATCAATGTACAATAGGTATACACATCTGGCACACATCTCCTAACCGGCATCTCCCTAAAAACTTCAATAGCATCATCCACTAATCCCAACCTACACATTGTCTTAATAACCAAATTAAAACTCAACGTATTCGGCAAAATGTTCATATGTTTAGCATTTACAACATACTTATAAAACTCCAAAGCACGACAATAAAGACCCTCTTGTATTATAACATTAAGAACAGAATTAAACGACTTAACAGTCCTTTTACACTGAAATTCATCAACCATTCTACTAAACAAGCCAATAGCTTCCTCAACTAAATGGGCTCTACCATAAGCCTTGAACATCGCGATAAAACTCTTCTCTATAAACACTCTCTTTTCCCGTTTCATTCGACACAAAACCATCTCTAGACCCTTAAAATCACCAGAATTCGCATGGTTTTCAATGAGAGCATAAAAGGTTGAATCACCAGTTCTATAAGAACCCATTTTAGAACCAGACTTAAAGATATGGTTGGAGATTCGTTGGTCAAATTCATGATTGTTTTCAGGTTCAGTTTGCATATGTTTAGTAGTTGACGACAATGAAGTAAGAAGAGAAAAGCGGTGATGACAAGACTTACATGGAGTTGTGATTGAAGACCGTTTGTTGATAAGTGAGGCTGTGAGAAGGGTTTTTGTGTGCCATTTTCGCATGGGTTGAACTGGGTTTCCAATGACACAACACAAACCTTCAATTCGGTTCTGTTTCGTAAGAAACTCTTGTTTCGGCTACCTTTGTTTTCTTCCTTCTCACTATATTTTTAATTTTTATATTTTTTATATCCTCATATTGGATCATATAACTATTGAAACCTAACAACCAAAGTCGCGAGACGCAAATGTCATTCCTATAAGCCCAAAGACGTCTCCCACGTTGTAGTGGAATTGTGGGAACATTCACCCACTTTTTGTGGGCTTAGTGCTTCAAAGGGTAAGGTGTGTTGGTAACACTATATTAACACGTTTAAAGCCCGTATCGTCACTACTTCGACTATTGAAATGTATGATAATAATAATTTATATTTGATAATTTTATATTAATGTTCATAATTAGTAATTACCAAATATATTAAGTTTTAAGAATTTATGATTATATCAATAATTAATAAATTATATGTTAAATTTTATTCATCAAATATTAATGCCTAAATAAATAGTAAAAAGGTTTGGAGTGGATACAGCTAAGTCCACCATCGTCTCGTTTTAGGTGTTGTCAGTCGAATGTTCGACGGATTTGAGTTATCTTAATATCCTTAAAACTAACACTGATGTTAGGTTTTGGATATGCTACAACTTGTCGAAATCAAATGCCCTTAGCAAGGTTTAAATTAGGAGTGGACATTCAAATGAAATACCCTTAGCAAGGTTTAAATTAGGAGTGGACATTCAAATGGTTATATTAATCAACCCATCCAAACCAAACCGATTAAAGTATATTGGTTTGGTTAAATTAAATTAAATTAACCCAATTGGATTGCTTAAAAGCAACCTTACTGATTTGGATTGTGTTTTGTGAAACTAAGTAACCCAATCCAAACTATTACATATGTATATATATTATTAATTAAGTTTTTAATATTTAAAAAGAATGTTAAAATAAAAGTGAACCTAATTTTAAATTATAATTCCTTTTCCATTCCAATCCCCAATCTTTCCCTTTGTGACAAAGTTTATATATTTAGTTTCTGAATTAGTTTTAATTACGGATTAGTTTAATTTTATAAGTTTAGGTGTTTTGCAATTGAGGTGTATAAAATATTATTTTAAATAGCAACTTATATAGGTATTACTGTATACGGGAGGGATTGGGGACATCATTTTTAACATAAGTTTTAACAAAATTTTACGGCCTTATATCAACTACATTTAATAGTTTAGATCTATCCATACGTCTCAATTTTAATTCTTAGATTTTCAATTTTTCCTTTCCATTTTAATTTAATATTTTATAAACTTTTATTTCTCTCAACCTTTTCTTCTCCTCCTTCCCATATCCATTATTTAACTAAGGTTTTGTAAAGCGTGGGTTCCTAAAGTCAAATGAAATGAAATTTGGGAAATCAAGAGTTAGTTAAAAGTTAAAATTTGTGTCAAAAATTATGTATCCCAATCTCTCCCCTATTATATATGTTTAAGTAAATTAATATAAAGGTGTTGATATTGCCACACGAAAAATGTATTTCTACATCAACTCAACAAAATCACCAACAATTGAAATTTTACTCTTTTCCAAAAAAAAAAAATTGAAATTTTACTATACACTCATTAAAATAGCAATTATAAGTAACTTTTTATTTGAATATTGCTGATCAAACGTTGAATGGGCTTCTAAAACAATGGTATCTAATTTGTTTGCTGAAAGACAATATCAATATTATCGTCCCAACTTGAAGATTCAAGGATTATTATTTAACGTTATGGTCATCATTCCATTTTAGTAGTTGAAGGATTATGACACATCAATTACATGTTTGTCCATATCATATAATCTT
This sequence comes from Dimocarpus longan, assembly GCA_022984855.1. Lineage (NCBI taxonomy): Eukaryota > Viridiplantae > Streptophyta > Magnoliopsida > Sapindales > Sapindaceae > Dimocarpus > Dimocarpus longan. Next base: position 29,912,188 of record CM041017.1, read on the forward strand.
TTTGATGTAAAATATCACATAATCACTTTGATATAAAATCAAAGTCAATCAATTTCCTCATTGCTTAATTAATAAAACCAAAAGTGCTAACAAATGTTATATTTTGCTATACACTACTCCTTAATAAGAGTGATTAAATACCCATTTCATTTTAAAAGATTAAGAGGTTTAGTCTCATATTTATTCTATTAAAATATAAAGCATAAATAATGTTTACCTCTTGATAGGAGTTGTTATTTTCTACATGTGAAAGTAATATTCTAAATTGTACTTTTAGTAATCTATTTCAACGGATTTGACAGTTCTCTAACATATGAACTTTTGATGTCAAAAAGGAAAAAAAAATGTTGCATTCACTAGAAATGTTCTATTTATTTGTTATGTATATTAGATATTAGATAAATGAAATTGCCACACCACAAGTTAAAGATATAAGTTGGATTCAAGATATGTAATGTTGTGTTCTTGGTGAGTTGGTGACCATCTTGGCACAAATTCAATTGTTTTTTTTTTTTTATTAATTATCTTTTTTTACTTTCAACAATATACTTGTGGATTCATTCACTGAAAAATGCTAATATTTTAAAAACAAAAACAGAGAAAACTGCAAAATATTTTGTGGGCTCTGTTCTGCAGCTTCTGCTATGGAAATGAACAGAAAAAATGGTATTGTAACAAAATCCAATGCCACTTTTTTATAATTATAAAATTCTTGATACTATTTCAGTGATACAATTTCCTTTATATATATATATATATTGTGAAACTTCTGGACGATTATATTATAATAATATTATAATAATATAAAAAAGTTTAAGTCGGTTTTATAACCGACCCTATTACCTATATATATGTAAGGTTTGCACCGAAACAAGGATATGAATTTTCTGCTTCTACTATATCCCTCTCTCTCTCTCAAATTATTGCTTTTAACTTTATTGTTTTTGTTTCCATCTTTCACGTGTCTCTTCTGCAATCAATTTTATAATTTCAAATATCAATCTAGTCCCTGATAATTTTCTCTTTAGCCCCTTATGATTATTATTTTTATTTTATTTATTTAATTTTATAACAATATATATATATATATATATTAATTCTAGAACTCTTGAAGTTCTCTAAACCACTGGCTACATATTGTATTCATATTGTAAGTTCTCAATAGAGATGCCACTTTATGACAAGATAAAATTGACTCCATAATATATTTTATCGCCCTCTACAGTCCATTAAGATTATTGGTTGAGATCATATCTCTTTCAAACCTCAAATTAATTGCAACAATTAAAAAAATAAAATAAAATCTAAGCATGCTTTTGGCTCACCTCAACGATGTAATGGTTCCAGTCATAACTGATAACTCTAAACCCAAATCCTAAATTGTAATAGTTAATATTATTACTACAAAAATGGATAATGAAGTTTTATTTTTTAACAAACTGATCAAATGGATGTATCACCTACCATTATTATGATGATTGCTATCACATTTAAAAAAATTCAAAAGCCCTTTATGCAAAGTCACTTAAAACTACCTCATAATCATGCATGTAAGTTTAAGGTTGATCTTTGGTATATTTATTTAGACTAGTATATTCAAAGAAACTATATCATTACATGGTATTAAAGCATGCAATCTGTTGCTTATTCTATAATACACCATAGTACAACAGAGTTTAACCACCCTCAACACGGTTACAATACTGAGCTACTAGCAAGTCTGGAGTTCATGCTGCTGCTTCAGCAGCAGAAGAGATCTTCCTGAGGACAAGCACAGGATCACCCACTTTAATGATGTTTCCTTTCCCTCCGGTCGCATTGTCTTTCCAAACTAAGTTTTGACCGAAGTAAATCTGCAAGAAAAGAAACTTCGTTTATTTATTTCAGTGGTGTTATCATGGTTGAAAGTTTTAAATTGGAGTCTAACCTTTCCCTGTTGTTTTTTATTTGGACGCAAGACTTTATCTGATCTGAAATTTTTTAAGGTTTCGTTTGGTTCAGAACCAGCAATCCCTGTATCTTGATCGATCGTTGGTATCTGGAAAACGTTCTTCCAAGTATTAAAAACTAGGACAAATAGAAGCAACTTTTTTTGTTATAAAATTAGAAATGCATCCACTCCAAAATTAATGAACATTCTATTTCTAGCATGCATAAGTCAGTTTCTGCTTGAAAGAGATCAAATTGAATGGTCTTAAAATACATACACCTACTGAACACCCCATGTGTAGTACTAAGCGAATAACACTGCTTGCCTAGCCAAGGGCTACCACAGAACAGAAAATGGCGTAAACTGGACAGTTTTCACAAGACAAGCATTGTGCAGAAAGATGGTGATTTACCTTACAGCGGGAGCATAGCTTGACACCTTGAAATGTGAAATTGCTTATCTTCACCTCTGTCCATAAGTCCTCCGAAAATGGCTCAAAGCCTTCAACAAGGATACTGTCACATGCAAGTATTACCATGTAAGAGATATTCATAGACCAAGCGAAGAAGAAAGCAGCAGTGGGGTGATCAAAGAGGATGGGGAGAAGAAAATAACAGAGAATTCCTAAAATTTAAGTGGCTCTGAAACCAGATAAATCAATAATATGAATCTAGGGTGCACAGTTATAAGCATTGGCTCCTAGGGAGCATAATGATAACAATAAATAGCGGAAAGTGATTGAAGATGACAAATTTGAAGCTTGCTATCAGAAGAATTGAGAAGTCTTATAGCTCTTTTAATAACAAACATATATGATTTGTTTTTAGATACATACTTGGGTCTAAAACGGTTGATTGGAACTGGCTCCTTGAGAAGCTTATTCAGTGCATCCAAAGATTCCTACAAATGACACATTGATAAGCATAAGGTTTGAGACATCATATAACTAGAAGAACAACTGCATTTAATGCTTCTCAAGTTGACTAACCTGAGACAACAGCATAAATGGATACAAATCAGAAAACATAACGTTGTGTCCACGAGCATATGCAGGATCAACAGGCCTAGTTTGTGAAGCTGGAGAAGTAATAATGTAGCCTCATTATGACCTAATTTTGATTTGGAAATATAACAGCATGCATATTCATTTTGAAAAACCATGAATTATGCTCATATGCCAATAGTCAGCACAGTTAATAACCCATTCTTACTATATGCACCAAAAATAAAACCAAACCTGCATCAAAACGAACTAGACGACTAGTTTTCCCAAGATAACTTGTAAACCAGTTTGCTGCTTCAGCTCCCTCATCCAATGCAGAGCCAGACCACTCCCATACAGAAACACCATCTGTTAAATTATCTGGTCTGCTCAGTGAAATCTTGAGCACATCCATACCTGGAGCTCTTATTGCTGCAAAAGTTTGTGAATATCAGATCAGATCACATTGAAAATCACATGATAAGAAAGCAAAACACATTGATGTCCTATCTGAAAAAAAAATAAATAAATAAGCACATATATTGTTACAAAGTCCACAACAATAAAGAAAATTGGTCAACTTGTTCATTGAAAGAAAATTTGCATTTCAAGACGGATTCAAAATACAAAGACCAACCACCACAAGCCAATGGCAAAAGAACTATTTAAACATGCCCATTTATCCCAAATTCAAAGCGAAAGGAATTACACCTGAATGTGGAACTTACAGAAAGAAGACGATACACAAGATACAATATTGAGCATCATGACAACTTGCATTATCTTTATAATGCTCAGGTCAAAAGGGAAATGCTATTGCCCTATCTCATTTCCGTTAGTTCAAATATATTTGCTAGGATGTGTACCATCTTCTTTGAATTATAACAAATAACAATATCTGATATTCAATTATATGAAATCTTATATAAATGACATGCTCCTTTTTTTCTTCCCTTGCAACCACACATCACACCCACATCTAATTCCATGTATGAAAGCAAATAAACCTTCTTAACAGTGGTGTGAAAGGAACTGATCCCTCAAGGTCTACTTCACTACATGAGATCTAACTCATTAGGTCATTCCTTTGTGGGACAAAATATCAAACCCCTCTTCCAAAGATCTTAACATTTATATTTAAGAATGTTATTCAATCAACTTGCAAGAAAGACATAATTTTACAAACCTAACCCCTGAAGACTCACCACGTACAACGAGAATAAGTTGTGAAAACAACTTCCAATACTGATGGACGGATAAAAGCAGATTGAATTTTCAATTTAGATAGAAGGCTAGCAGCTAGTCACTCATAAATCCAAAGTCATGAAGATAATACATACTATGTATGCCTTTTATTTCAGAACAGACAATTAAACTTAACACAAGCTGCACTCATCGTAAATCCTCCATTCACGAACAACAAATTTTCTTCTGTTCAAAATAGGTACAAAAATCTGGCTATAAAATATCAGAAGAACAGATGCGATTTCAACATCTTTGTTGCAAGATAGAAGAATAATGATTTTACCCATGTATGAGCTCCTAGTAGGTTCCCATTCCTCCAAAAATGCCTCATTTGGCAGCTCTACCTGAACCAGAGCAAGTTTTGATTCATTTCTTTGAGTATATGCCCTTCCTTTGTGATTAACTACCATCCACTGCCTATCCCATCGAAATCCTGTATATCCAAACGGGGAATAAAATAAAAACATGCAAGTTAAGTTTGCATGTCCAACCATCATGAACAAATGAATCCAACAGTTTAGTAGCTAAAGCAAGAAAATTCATGTGAAGATTACAACATCTGCGTAAACTACTTCAATGTCGCATAATTGAGAATAAAAAGGTTTTGACAGCACAATGAGATTTACATATTCATGTTCCTTTTCCGATTAAATTCAAAACATCCCAAATCAAAACTATGATCAGTTCATCTCAGTATCATCACAAAAATTCAATTATTGATCTCAAATTTGACCAAGTAAAGCTGGATTTTCACTCCATGATTACCAGGACTAGATGTAAGTGATTTAACTGATCCAAGTACAGACAATAAATAACAAAATCTTCTAGAAAAATGTGTCTCAATATATAAATTACGAGCCAAAAATTAAACTTATATATTCCTATTCCTTTTGAAGAATCTATCTAAAAAAAACATAATTTTTTTTTTAAATAAAGTGCAAAAAATATGATGATTCTTCAATAAACTTGCACAATAAAACTAATAAAACAGAACACAACTGATCATTCAAAAGATGATGAAAGCATGTTAAACACGTTCAAAAGGTGATCAAATGATTCTCACTTATCATTTTCCTTTAACCACTAGTAAAAAACAGAAGAACAAATAAAGCACGCAATTCGACCAAAGTTTGACCAAGAGAACCCAAGAAATATATCAAAACGACACATGCGCATAACCAAGATGAGATTTTGAATGTCGAAATCAATGAAAGAAGAATAAAAGCCAACTGGGTCACAAACAAGGAATGATAAACATAGCAGTGAGGAGTGAATGAGTGACATAATACCAGTCGGAGTAAGAGGTGCCTGAGAGACAGAAATTCCTCTGCATGACTTGATTGGGTATATGAACAATGAACTTACTTTTGCTGAAGCCTCCATCTCCCTCTCTCTCTCTCTGTGCTGGGTGCTTCTTGTTTGTTTTCAGTTGCTTAGACTCTCCAACTCCAACAACTCCCCTTCTTAAATAAAACGTTTTCATCCAGTAGACCCAAGTGGGCACCACCTTTTGTCCCGGATTGAGAGATACCCGGCTTGAGAGACACGATTAAATTGAGATGAGATTGAATAAGATTGAATATATATATATATATATTATAATATGTATGTGTAATTATAATTGGATTTGATTGAATTTAACTTAATTAATTTTAAATAAAAATATTTGAATTAATTTTAAACTATTTAATGTAAATAATAAATAATAAAAGCAGAAATTAATAAAATATAATTTATGTTTAAAAACATTAAAAGATTTTTATTTATAAAACTATTTTAAATAAATTTAAAATTATTAATTTATTATAAAATTAAATCCCACGTGAGCAGGATTCTTTATACCTGCCAATATTATCGAGTTTCAAAATTCTGCTCAAGAAGAAAATTTTATGAGGAAATTTTACGATACCCACTCGAGTGTGAGAGGAAAAACTACCCTTTCCTTGACAAGTCCAGATGCTGCACTTTATGAGACAGATATTTTCTAAGCCCATCCCACGAAATTACCAGACCACCAACAGAGTATTTATCAAAAAAAAAAATTTGGGAAAATGTTCATTTTTCATCCCTCTGTCATGAGTTCATTTTCCTTTTTTTTTTTTTTTTTTTTTTTTTTTTTTTTTTTTTTCCTTTGTGACACTTTTGTTGGTTCTTGTTGGTCTCTAAAATTTTGAAAATTTATTAAATTATTGATGTGCATTCAATTTAAGATTTCATTGAAATTTAAATAACTTTAAAAGTATTGGTACATTCAATTAAATTTTCTAAAGAGTTCATCAAAATTTAGGTGCATTCAATAGATTTATATAAAATCTATTGAAATCCATATAAATTTATATGTATTCAAACCATATTTGTTTGGATTCTACTGAAATAAATACAAATTCAGGTGTATTCAATTTAGATTTTTAAAAAATCCAAACGAATTTAGGTGTATTTAAAAGATCATTGACTCTGTAGATGTTATATAAGTGATGAAATTCGATGGATTTTGATGGAATTGAAAATATAATTCGTGAATAAAAAGTCCATCACAGATCTTATCCTATTCTCAAGATTTCACTGGATGTCATAAAAAAGTTTAACCAAATCTATATGGAATCTATAAAATCCATGTATTGCCTCAAAATCTATCATTTCCAAAAACTCTATCGAACTTCAATAAATGTTAGATTGAATAGACCTCAATTCCTTTGATGTAAAATCCGTAAAACATAATAGAATTTATTGAGAAACCATTTAACTTTTGTTTGGTGTTCCATTCGAAAGATAGATTCTCTTAGTTCTGGACTTATGTGAAATTCAATTGATAATTTATCAGCTCTATGTAAGCTTCATGCTTCAACTTGTCCTCCCAAGGCTCCATGTATTAAAGAGATAGTTTGGTCTCCTCTCCTTTAGGGCGGATAAAGGTTAATACTGATAGTTCCGTTTTTGGAGCTCTTGGTTTAACTAGATATGCTGGAATTTTTCGAACCTTCTATGGGTTCTTCAAAAGTGTATTTGTCATTCCATTAGGAATTGGTTATGCTTTTGAGACAGAATTAATAGCAGTTATTCATGTTATTCAGTATGCTTAGAATTGTTATTGGACAAAATTTTAGTTAGAAAGTGATTCTGCTTATGTGGTTTCTCTTCTTTTTCCTCATTCTTCCAAAGTTCTCTGGTGTTGACGATCAATTTGGGAAAAATGTCTTCACTATTTGTAAGGTATGGATTTCATAGTAACATATATTTATTATGAGAGAAATTCTGTTACAGATGCGCTAGCTTCTCATTCTTCATCTTTTGTTTGTTTCACCTAGTGATGAATAGCTTCTGATTCATTTGGTCAACTTTTTTCTGATGATCTACTTGGCAACGACAATATCAGTTTTATTAGTTTAGACTTTAGAGGTGAGCACCATTTTTTCCTTTTCGAGTTTTTCTCATTTGGTTTTTTTGATAAGGTTTTTAATGAAATCTACTATAGAGATTGATTTGCAAAGTTTCAGTTTCAGTTGAATCTTCTACTGTTTTTCTTTTCTCATGTTTGGTTTCTAGTCCTCTTAAGATGATTCTCATTTTTATATTGGCTTTTTGTCTTTTCTCTTTTTGTGTTCTTTTTCTTTTTTAATGATACATTAACTTTGACCAACAACCTTATACAATATATATATATATATATATATATCATATTTGTTTGGATTCTATTGAAATTCATACAAATTTAGGTATATTCAATTTAGATTTTTAAAAAGTCCAAACATATTTAGATATTTTAAAAAAGTCATTGACTTTTTAGATTTTATATTAGTGATAGAATTCAATGGATTTTGATGGATTTGAAAATATAATTTGTGAAAAAGAAAAAATATATATATGTTACAAATCTTAAGGGTCATTTTTTTTTTTTTTAAATTAAACAATGCTACTGAAAACTAAAAACTAAATAGTGACTGAAATCTGAAATCTGAATTACATATTTATTTTTTTTTCTCTCTTACCTCTAAATATGTTATAAACTTATTTATTTTTTAAATTTAAAATTGTCTAAAACTAGTAAATTGATATTTATACTTTTTTTCACTAGTTGTTGTTATGTAACTTTGATTAATTTAATACAAACATTTGCAAATAAATGATTTAATAAATTCTAAAACATTTTTTATATGCAAATTAATAATATTTTATTCATAATTAAATATGATTACAAAATATAGTAGTATTAATCATATTTATATTTAAATATATTAATATATTTAAGAAAACAACTGAAAAAATGAATGTTTAAATCGTAACTCAAAATATGTTAGTTCAATTCCAAGATAATTTGGGATATGATATATTTAAGTTTTACTTTTCATATACATTTTTTGTATGCATTAAGGAAAAAAAGAAAAGAAAAGAAAATTTAAATAATATAAAATTAGTATAAATTTGAAATTATGTTATTTTGGGGAGGATAGATTTGAAATAAAAATTTTTAAATGTCATTAACCGATTTGCAATTAAATAAAAAGTTAAAAAATTTTACTTAGTTTTTTCAGTTGTTTTTTTTTTTTTTATAGTTTTAAATGGTTTGATCACTTAAAAAAAAAAAAAACAACTTAATAGGCGCAATTCAGCACTATTAAATTTTAAGTGAAAAAAATAGACAACCTTTTACTCTATTCACAAAGATTGCATTGGATGTCATGAAAAATTTTAACAAAATTTATGTGAAATCTATAGAGTCCATGAATTTCATCAAAATCTATTTTTTTGAAAAAATGACTCTATCAAACTATAATAATTGCTAGATTGAATAAACCCCAATTTCTTTGATGGAAAATCCAAGGGTAAAACATGACAGAATTCGTTGAGAAACCGTTTGACTTTTAAAAGATTATTATATGCATGAAAAAGATAAATTTGCCCATAAAAATTAGAAAGTTATAACTTGACTTTGATTGTTAACACCAAAATACATTTAATATGAAATTAGATTTTTTTTTTTAATTCATAATATAAACAAAGAAAAAAAAAACAATGCTTATAAATTATATAGAAATATATAAAATGGAAGTACAATTTAAATAAATTGATTATATAAATATAATGAAAACTACTAATTTATAGATTAAAAATATATAATTTAAAAAATTGAAACTTCATGCAAACAAAATTCAAAAAGAAAAAAAGGAATTAGAATTAAAAATATATATTTCAATTAGAGTTAAAAAATCTTTCAAAAAAATGGAACTAAAGAAAAATTTATTTTTAAACAAATATATATACATATATATAATCTACTTAATCCCCAATGTTCATTTTAAGATGGTCAATGCTGGATGGCAGGGATCATCTATCCTCTCCATCTTCTAGAAAACCATACTAAGGATCTTTATTACCTGGAGATTTCGGTGATAAAAGATCTTCATCATAGTGATAGAGATCTTCCATAACCTAGACCTCTAGGCAGTGAAGATTAATCTCTTGAATTTGCAATAAAAGCGATGAGTGATCCGTATTGTCCATCTCATCTTGAGATGGATAGTGGGGAATCAAGTAGACTTTTTAATTTTTTTTCCTTTTAAAATATTTTTCTTAAATCCAATTTTGAATACTTTTGATATCCACCATCCATGATTCAAATGGTTAGTGGAGATCTATTTGTTTTATTTTCTATTTTTAT